>OU342968.1:12827500-14027500 GCA_910592155.1 Ypsolopha scabrella
AAATACTAAAAAACAAGAATAACCCTGATTTACTAAACGAACAAACTAACTTTACCACTACCCCACTGTTACGCATGTTTTCGTCTCCCCATTTTCCCCACCAAACAACTAGTCAGGCCGGTGTATAAAAGGCGAGTTTTGGTCGGCGGCTCGTCACTAGCTGCTGAGCTGTCGGGCGAACAACATCAGTTGCTGCGGAGCGGCTGGGCGAGCAACACATCAGTTGCTGCGGAGAAGCCGGGCTAGCAACACATCCCGAGGATGCCTCGTTCAGAGGCGAAACACGTGTCGATAAGTTTTCTTGCTTGTTATTTAAGATTGCTTTGCTTGTATCGCTTGCTTGTTGCATGTTTTTATGCGGGCGGGCGGGCGGTGCACGAGTCTGCATTTTGAATAGCACGACAAGAATTGTTTAGCGGAATATTGCAAATTATATTCATATATCCTTTACAAAGTCACCTTGCACAATAATATTCCATCTTTTTCACCTTGAGGCAGGACTGACTCATCTGTTTATTAGGTATAAACTTATTCTTTGACCGGTGATATCTCCTCTCTGTCGCACTTAGTCATGGAGGTATTTTATGTCGCAATCGAAAATACTCGACATTTTCTGACGCAATATTTTGCGAATGGAATGTCTGATTTGTGAAAAATATTCAATATGACTTGGTAATAGTAATACTTACGAATGATATGTGATTCTTTGGCTTTTAGAAGTTTTGCTGGTATAATTTGCGCTATGTCTCATCACACACCCCGGCATTTTCGAATGTTTTTGGACACATACACGATGACTCCAATACACGGCATGCTTCCGATCACGCTGACGCGACACTGAGTTCAGGTTGGCTAATTTGCCAGGTTTTAACGTGCCACTCATGGAGCGCTTATGACTCATCTACCACTTTTTCTTATAATATCTTTATCACACATAGTTTTTAGCCAATCACGATACGTTTGAAAGCGATAGCGAGAATAAGGCCGCTGATCTCTCAATGCCTACCTATGCTATGAGAAGTAAACGACAGCATAGATAATAGCCCGGGAGGTGCCGTTGCAAATACAAATGTCATATTAAGCCGGCTGATATTGACATAGATCGTAGATCTCACATGACTATTATGTGAATCGACCGTCAGCTGCTCAAGTAGCGGTGGGTGTGAGAGGTTGCGAAAGAGGTAAAAAAAAAGTAATAGTACGCCGGCTGAAACTTTTCTCACAGATAGTTGACATCATACTAAACTGAAAAAAAAAAATCGTCTGCAGCTGTCGGCTGGAGTCTTTTAACGAAACCAAATAGTATACTGGTAATACTGAACAACTTTAACAAAACATAACCGCGCTAAAAACTAGAGATACTATAAATCTCCTGGATGAAAATTATTTTTGCTTAGCACAATTACCCCAGACTAAATTTTTTCTTATTTTCAGTGTTGCTGGCTAGCGTTGTACAATATAGTTAACTTCTCATTATTATTGGACTAGCTTTTGAACGCGGCTTGGCCCGCATTGATTTAGTTTTTATGTGGTCCTCCTCTGGTCATATTTCAAGACCAACAATTTTATAGTAATTGCCTATTTTAATTTAACTTTTGGTTCTCATGAAATTTATTTTATATTTCTGACGATATGCTTATTTTATAGTCGCGTTCCTAAACGCACAACTTTTTTTTAAAGTAAAAGTACAAAATGAGTGTGATTTATAATTATAACATTTACCGGCCATAGTCTAATGACAATTAAGCTTTTCTAGCAAAGGTGTACAAGGCGCAACAACAATAAACACGCTTTAAAATTGTAGTGCTCATTTAATTATAATGTCATGCATAAAATAACATAACTTTGTTACAAAAGCCTAATTGTCATTAAACTATGGCCGGTAAATGCCATAAATAACATTAATTTTATAGCATTGAATTAAACATAAGAAAAAAAAAATTATGCGTTTAGAAGGACCGTGACGAACGAACCACCTTAACAAACCTCCTTTGCATGGCAGGCGATGGACGCTGTGCTGCGAGCGGTAAGCTTGAATAATCTCGTAGTCACCATTTTTGCGCCGCAGCGGGAATTCCATAGAAAGAGAGCTGTTGCACGAACCCATTACCTAAAATGTTTATATAAGGTGACCTTTATCTATGCAGCCAAACTCGTACTGGAGGCTTGGTAAGTGATCAGTAACACGGATAGATAACACTTTTTCCTTATTCCGCAAAATAAAATCTTTACGTCCCATAGTAATTGACTCGGGGCTGGGCTTGCGTTTGTAAGGAACACGAAAAGAATAATTTACGAATTTCACAAAAAGGGTCATCGAACCTTGTTACTGAGCACTTACCGACTCTTCGGTAAGAATTTGGCTGCATAAATTAAAGTCACTTTATATTTAATTTTGTAAGATTATACTGATCGAGCTAATAAAACGCTAATGTTGCAGAACTGATGAGAATGAATTTATTATTGGCTCGTATACCGATTGCCAAAATTAAACATAAAGCTTTGCAAAAAAAGAAGCTGTCCAAAAAGATATAATGTTCACCAACGTGAGCTTACTGAGCATCGTGAAATTATGCCCATATTGTTTCAAAAACAATTAGAACACGAAAAGTTACTTGAATTGAAAAAAATATGTTTTATTGGCAAACAAGGATTAATAATTAATAACGTCCTGAACTACAATAAAAAAAATATAAATTAGGCAAACGAAAAACTGTCCACACCGTATAAATTAGGAAAACGAAAAACTGTCCACACTGTATAATTTAGGCTGTGCCTGTGCTTGGCGTATATCATGAATTCTGTTAAAAGAATAAGAACGATTTTTGCCACAGAAGCGAAAAGGGTTACGACGACTCGATTAGCTGCATCATACATCAATTTTTAAGTTAATGTAGTCTTAACAATACTTACAAAGACGAGTTATTGTAAGGTTCAGAGTTCACATACTTTGGATTATATTCTAGCACTTAAATGTTAAACTGTATGCCATTTTTTTTCTGAATGTAATCTGTTTTGTATGCCATAATAAATAAATACCTACTCATCTCTCAAAAACAACTGAATCAAAGCTCAAATTCTGGACATAAGAATTATAAAGAAAAAAAAAACAAAAAGCTTTTTAGAATTATCTGCAGAAAACTTGGTTTCAGTAAATCTACTTATAAAGAAAGATCTTATCTTGATAAGATTCTGGGTCAATCATAATATACTAGCTACACACATGATTGTTATCTATTGTTCTCGTTTTATCCCTATGGTTAAGGTTTTTGTTTAAGTACCTAATTAAAACCAATGAAACGAATTGTAATAAATTCATACCTTTAATATCCCAGCCACTCTAGCTTTCCGATGTTTATCCGTGAAATGTTGGTGTATTTTCAAGTGTTCTTCGAGCGATGGCTCAACAACTTTCACTGCGTTGTGGTAATAATACTCGACCATTCTGTAGAAACTAGGATTCGCATCTGTACTGACCGGTATTAAATGTTTTGGTATTTCGTAATATCTAGTAGAACATTTAAGAGGCACTGCAATTTTGGTAAAGAAGTTAGTTCTAATACTTTTTGTAATAGTCAAAGACATGGTTTCTGTTAATATTTTAATAAATTATAATAAATAAAATAAAATAAAATTGATAAAGAATTACATAAGTTAAGAATACCAAGTGACAGTGACAAGTTGCAATTTTTAATCTGTGATTTTGATATACGATTTTTTTCCAAGAAATTTGAATCATGTATTTTGGATGTCCGACCTATTTTTATAATGTTCTTTCATAAACATGAAAATTAATTCACAGATTTTTCAAAATGAAATAAACACTTTGGAGTGATCTTCATACTGTATGTATTATAATTATAACTTTTGCATAAATACAAATCCACAAACATTTACTTATCTAGCCTACAAATAGGGTTAGATTGAACCATCTGAAGATCGACTTTAGGGCCAACGAGGTCCCTAATATTGTTGAGCCCATACTTGATCATAGTTGGTCTTTCTAGGGATAGACCCCAAGCTATAACGTTTACGTCTTCAGGCAAACCCATAGGCAGTAACATCTCAGGCCGGAAAACTCCGGAGTTGCCGATTTCTATCCATTTTCCGAGTCCTGGAACAAAACTCGTCATCATTATATCATCATCTTCATAATCCTTATCATTCATCATTAGACTAATTAAGCTGCAAGCTAGTAGCAGACTTCAGCTTGACATTTCATCGTGGCATTTAAACCAAGATGACTGAGGTTTTAAAACGTATTTTACAAAATTACGCCTTATGTATGGCGCGTCTTTATGGATCGTAAAGCCTGATGAAGGTACAACATTTGTCAGTTTGCAGACAGCAGCTAATGGGCTACAGGTGGTAGAGCTGATGCCGGCCTCGACTGTGGAGGTACCACCATCTGACTCGCAAATCCTCCCGAAGTTATTCGGGGGAGAGTAAGAGAACAGCTCTCAGGCAAAACCAGGCGGCCCACCATTACCTGCGACCGATGGATGGCGGTATATCCATCCCCAATTGCTGGGCCTTACATAAAACAGACTGTTGACGGGCAGCAGCGTTAATGGTGTGAGAGTTTCGGCACCGCGCTCACCAAACCGCCTGGCCAGCGTGTGTGAATATGGGCATTTCTTCCCGAAGGACCGCCAAAAGTGGCGAAATCTTGGAAAGGCAGTCCAGCAGTGGACGAAACAGGCTGATGGATGGATGGAGCTATTGGGTTGGCCATAAGACTTTTTCACACGGAGGACGCTGTTGCCTGTGGACAGTCTGTGCTATTTATACTACTTGTATTACTGTCCGAGAAGCCTATGTTTCCTGGAAGACCGGTGGCGTAATATAGAGGACCTTGTATTCGTTAGTGGTTTGGGCATATAGAGAGGATGAATGAAAGTAGAGTGACGAAATAAATTTATGCTGCACAAGTGGAAGGTAAAGCTCGACCGCGCCGCCCTAGAAGGACGTATGCCGACCAAATAGACGATATACTGAAGAAGGGCAAAGTAAAAAGTACCCGGAATAGAAGAGTTTGTATGACTAGATTAATGGATGAAATGATGGAAAGAAGCACAAGGGGTGTGTCAGGATCGTAGCAGATGGAAATTCGTAGTCTCTGCCTACCCTTCTGGGAGTCAGGCGTGAGTATATGTATGTATGATTCTCCTGTTCAATAAGAGAATGAGAGATAGATAATAATCATACAAAACAGCCGCTAATTATCCAAAATTTCACGCAGGAAATACTAGCAGGGTGCATCACCGGTAGGTGGCTAAGTCTGAGATTCAGAGTGCATTTTGGGTCCGAACTTAAGAGGAACTCAATCTTACAAACGTCACTCTAGTATGAGATCACGTCACTTTTTGACGTTTGTAAGATTGAGTTTGGACGTTTGGACTCAAAATGCACTCTGAATCTCAGCCTTAGTGTCAGCGCTTTCCACTTAATAACGCCAAGCCTTATGGGGCATCAAGCACACTAATAATGACTCTGTGAGGTTATGTAAGCCCGAAGGATCGTTACAAGTGTTTCTGAATATGGACTTTGTAGTGAAAAATCACAGTCCACACTCGTACACCCACGTTTCACAGACGATTATTACGAATCAGAGTGATGGGTGCATAGTGAGCCCTATCGTCGTCCTTGGGGCAAAACTATGAACCCACAGCTTAACGAGCCTCAACCCGCGACCTGCAGATTAGTTGTCCAGACCTTCGAACACAGAGGCGGTCAAGGTGACGTTCTCTTATGAAATACCGACAATTACCAGTGTGATGCGCAAAGATCTCCATACTCGGCTCCGTGTAGGGGTTGTAAGCCGGCTTGAACTGCAGCTTGTCGAAGCCGAGCCGCTTGAAGAAGGCATCCAGCACACTAATGAGGTCGGCGAGACCGAGCCCGCGGTCCGCAATCACGCCCTCCACTTGGTGGAACTCTGCTAAGTGCGTCGCGTCCAGTGTCTCATTCCGGAATACCTGTAGAGAATGGGTTACGGTTACATTATAATATAACAATCGATGACTTTGACGTTCTTTTCGAGAATAAACGTATAGGTATACTGAGTATACATCAGTGGCCAAGAGTGAATATTTTAAAAAGGGAAGCCCGACAAAAAATCGCTTTACTCCGAAAAGCAACCAAGAAAAACATAAAATTTTTTGTACTTTGCATCTTCCTGTCAGCCAAGCGTATTTGTCGTATTGAGATTTATGGAAATGTTTAACAAAACGAAGAGCACGGAATAAAGAAATGTAGTATAGATGCCATTTCCTAAACAAGCCGTGGGAATCATTCGCCACTGATATACAGATAAGGTGAAATTTATTTATACAGTTTATACTGGAAGCTTGGTAAGTGATCAGTATAACGGATCGAGAACACTTTTTGCTAATATCGCAAAATAAAATGTCGACCTCAGTAATTCACTCGGAGCTGGGCTTGCGTTTGTAGGGAACACGAGAAGAATAATTTGCGAATTTCACAAAAAGGGTCATCGTACCTTCATACTGAGCACTTACCGAGTCTTCAGTAAACACATTAGAGGGAAAATAGGAGTCCAAGTAATTTTGGAGCATATACCCTGGTTGTCTATAGCCAACCGGAAATGCACTATCTGTCATGAATTGCATAAAGAGCGTTCGGAAATACTCGTACAAATACGACCCTTGCCGAAGAGTGGCGAAGATTCCTACGCGCATTATTTAGATGGTACTGTACTACCCTGCAAGCTTTCTCATCTCAACAAACCCGATAGGTAACAGTGAAAACTGCATAAATAACTGCTCAGTGGTTTTTAAGTGCTGCGAACATAAATACAGTAACTTACTTTATCAATACTAAAGTACTTCTGCGGCGTGAACTCCTTCTCTTGCGCGATGTGGTACAACATGCGAGCGCTGACTGCAGTCGTGTGCGTGCGGAGCAAGTTCTTCTGTGCTTCTTCTATCTTCCAGTCATACCTGTAACCCTGGAATTGGGAGTTTGGTGTGAGCAGAAAACTACTTTGGCATTAACAGCGCCATTCCCTTGCAAACTATAGTATATAACGAATTTTGTGGAATTTATACATAAAAAAAAACTTTATAATGTACAAAAGTTTCCGAGAAAGTAAGTAAATGAAGGTCACGTTTTAACTTGCAGCTCAGTTGGAAATGTGAGTATAGTGGATTTTTTTTACTAAAAATAAAATAATTCTATCCAAATCGGACGTACATCATCACTAAAAGCCACGAGTGAACGATGTGTGCTTGAGTGATGTGATGAGTGGTTGTAATGCTTGCTAATGATTCGAACCATTCTAAAGAAATTTTACTGAGACTAAATATTGCAAAATAGTACCTAATGCAACACATCAAGGTCCATACTTGAATTTTAAAAAAATTGTCCATTTAGCTTACATCTCCTTATCTCAACCACGTAAAAAACATAGGTACATTCGATTCGTAATCGATTTTAGTGAATAATAATTTAAATTGAACTACAAGGATTTATATACATTCACCTGTGATCCAAAGCCACCTTCACTGTGAACCTTCCTAACCCTTTCCAAATAATCCATAGGGAAATCTGTGGTCTTATCAGGTGATGAAACAAAGAAGGTGTCATGAGCATCCCTAGCAGGATGCTGCTGCGGTTGGAAGAGAGCATCGAAGTTCCAGAAGGAGCTTTCTACGTAGTTGTTAGTCGGCATCTCAGTGAAACCCATCTCGAGGAAGATTTCCCGGAATTCGGAGCGGACTTTCAGCAAAGGGTGCAGGTGGCCACTTTCTGGTGGTTGTCCTGTAAGTTCATTGAAGAACGGTAACTATAGATTCATTCATGATTAGAAATAACTATTTTAGAAAAAATTTATAGCTGTTTTTTAGGGTTCCGTACTCCGACAAGGAACCCTTATAGTTTCGCCATGTCCGTCTGTCCGCGGCTTAGCGCAGACTATTAATACTAGAAAGCTGTTATTTGGCATGAATATAAATATCAATCACGCCGACAAAATTGTAAAATAAAATCTCGAAAAAAATTTTTTTTAACCGTACCTCTCATACACGTAAACTGGGGATGAATTTTTTTTTCTAGTCTATCCCATAGTAAGGGGTTTTAATTTTAGTTACAGTGGAACGCCTCCCCTCCTGCTGGCTAAACGGTTGTTTATAGAAATGTGAAAAAATTCACAGAAGTAGTATATATAATGAATTTAAAAGGAAACCTATCACAGCTAAGTAGGCTTTACAGGTTTACGAGTACAGGTCGCGCCAAACTTTTGGTCCCCTATAATATGGGACCAGAAGTTTGGCGCGGTCTGTATTAGTAGACCAACTTTATATGTACCGGGCAACTACGGAACCCTACATTGCGCATGGCCCGACACGCACTTGGCCGGTTTTTTTATTTATTATGAGTAAAAGAGACTGCTCGAAAAATATCTGAAAACAATTTAATCACTGATCAAGTGCTGGACTTGAGCCCTGAGGAGGGTTCTGTATTATTCAAATAAGTTAATAGACTTAAATCATTTGAATAAAAATTACAAACTTACCAGTAACTACAAAATATATACATTGATACTTCCACATGAGCGAAGCTGGGGTATGGGGCCAAAAGCTAGTATATTTCATGCAATAAACTATTTTTTTTTACCTTGCCATTACTATCTCTGTTTTAAAATGAAAGACATAATAATCAAAGGTAGTTCTGTAAGATATGTTTTGACCACTTGATGTGGTCGGCTTCAATTACATAAATATAGAATACATAGATAAAATTAATTATTTGTTATTATGAATGGTCGAAATATAATAAGTGTTTGCTTATATATATCAGAGAATGCAAGAAGGAAGTGCTTAGATTTTAATATAATATTGTAACGTTTTGGCTCAGTACTGTCAAGTTATAATATTTTAATGAAATAAACAAATAAATAAATATAATATAAATACTAAATGACAAGAAGTCAATTACATTTTTATGTGGTTTTGAAATGACAAACTCATTAAGAGGACAAAATTAACAGATTGAAGTTGCATTTAGCAATTCCTTTTACTTCCTATTTAAATGAGAGCTTGTTGTAAATACTTTATGCAATGCTTAACAAACCAACTTTTACAATATATAATTTGTTACCCTAGGCTCCCAACTTTGCAGCTTTGTACTTGGTACTCTCTTGGTTATTATTTAGAAACTAATTTCATATTTGTGACCTAGTTAGTACTTAGTCCATACCATACTATATATTATTTGGGTTAACCCTGAGTTTTTCATTTATACCAGGTGTATATAGAAGGCTATCATTTAGTGACGCTTCACATAATGTGGAAAGTTCTGTCTGACCAACTTTTCCCAAAAAAACATGGATGAAAAGATGTTTGAAAGTTGTTCAAGATGATAATTATAATAGGTCATAGGTACACTAAATAATATGGTTACTGGGAATTTTATTTATTCCTGTTGGGTAAAAGTAATAAGCAATTATTTAAATCGATATTGACTAATTTAGTACATTTTCAAAGGTACAATTGTAGATTTTTATGATAATAGTTTAAATCTAATAAAGAATTTAAAATATTTATCACTTTTTCTGAACAATTTAAGGGGGCTATAAATCGATTAATTGTCGTTTGGTCATATATCCATCTCTATCACACTGTTAAAGTGTATAATGGACATATGCTAAAACAATAAATGATCCCCCAAATCTTATTGGAAACACTGGGCTAGGTTTCAAAAATCGCTTATTAGTTCTACTTTCTAACAGAAATAGGTTGACTTACCAGTGACCTATCATATATTATGTACTAATAAGTAAGTCTTAGTAAATGGAAATGCTATGAAAATAGGCATTTTTAAGCCAGGCTTTTTCTTTGTATTTGAGTAAGCTCTCTATCAGCAAGTGATAAATCATGTAAATACCTTTAATAATTTTCAATTGATGGAGGGAAAGCTTACCCAGGGCATCAAAGTTGTATGGCTTGAATTGCAAGTTCTTCCATGACCCCGTTAACAACATTTCACTTGTTAGATCAGTCTCCAACTTCTTTATGGTTGTTGCAAACTGAGGCCCTTTATATAGAATGAAACTTGTAACCGTAATTGCCTGCAACAGCTTCCGTTTTTTATAATCATTCCTAATGTTATCTGGCAAATTATCTATACCCTTTTTTATTTCGTTTAGATGGTCTTGGACAGTGTCTGTTATAGTCTCAACTTTTTTTTTTACTAGTGGTACACTGCCAGATTTGTCTAAAAGAATCCAGCCTGATGACATGGCTTTACTGAAACCAACTTTTGCATTTGGAACAGTCTGAAAAATAAAATAGAATCATCTTGATTACGATGTAGGTATGCGACCTTTTTGGCCACTTTATGTTATTATCAATACAAAAAAGCTTATCAAAGTAAGCAATTTCCTAACCTTCATAAGTTCAGCTTGCGCTATTCCCGAGTCGGGTACACTGTTGTAAAGAACTGCTTCGTGACTCCCTTTATCAGCTACTAACTGTCCTTCTTCAGTTAGGTCCCATCTAGTACTCTTTACAGCCTCAGAGACGACCATCTCTAGGGCTTCTAAACTTTTCACGGCCCCAACGATTTTCTGATGGTCTTCATTAAATTCGCTAGTTAGTTTCAAGGTGTCCACCTTATCAGTTTTCTCTAAGTAATGAAGAATCCGCTCGTTTAATTCCATTTTTTTGAAAATTTCGTCAATATTCTCAAAGAAAGGTTGTTTCACGTCGACTGGTCGACTAAAGAAAGATTGACGTTTCTTTTTTTTTATCCTTCAAGGAATGGCTACGGTGCTACGCCATACCGCCTTGTCTTTTGTGTTCTTTTCTGTGTACTTGTCTACAACTGTTACTGTTTTTTATTTCTTGAAGGCCACATGGCCAAGTCTTCAATTTGTTGCTTTCCTATAGCATTATTTTAATATCTTCTTTCAAAGATCATCTGATTGACTTTTGAACTTTTGTTTGACAGAGGGGCCCTGCTGTGGTCCTAATTGCGTTGATAATATTCCAGATTCCATGGTGCACCACGCAGTCACGCACGCGCAAAACGGAACACCTCCAATTAGGAACCATTTCGAAACGTGCGATCGTAGTGCGAAATTTCACTCGTTTCCTAGAAAGAGACAAAGTTATATACGAGAAAGAGAAAAAAACTGGTTATGAAACGCTTGCGAGCTTGCGAGTGATGGTCTGGGTAACAAATGTCAGTCTCAAATCTAAATCAAAGGCAGGAAAATGAAACTGCCTGTTGCAGTCACGAAAAATTGAAAATACAGAAAAATGAGCTCTCTATCTATTTATAGTTCATTTATCTAATAACTTATTTATGAATTGCATTATGTAGGTATATACAATATTTTACTTAAGTTAGTATATATTTGGTTAAGCAATATATTTATTTATGATCTATTCAGTTTATTTATCAAATTTTTTATTAATTGTATTATGTACACACTAAATATTACAAATGCGAAAGTTTGTGTGTGTGTGTGAATGTTTGTTACTCTTTCACGCTGAAACGGCTGAACGGATTTAGGTGAAATTTAGAATAGATATAGCTTATACCCTAACTTAACACATAGGCTACTTTTATCCCGGAAAAAAGCATGTCGTTAAACCGAATAACACATGGGCGGAGCCGCGGGCAAGAGCTAGTATTCCAATAAGTCTTTTATTTTATGCATATGTATAACTTTAATTAATATCACTAAATGGTTTACTGCTAATGGAATGCAAATTAATATTGACAAAACCAAGTTGCTTAAATTTTCCCTCTCAACAGTTGAGGCTATTAGCGAACCATTGACTACGGATGACTACACCATACAATTTGAAAAATCTACCAAATATGTTGGATTCACACTAGATTCAAAATTAGGGTGGCACAGCCACATTGACAGTGAGTGCAAAAAACTTAATCAGGCTTATTATGCAATATCCATGTTGGTACCAACCCGGACCATGCACAATTTGCTGTCTGCCTACTATGGTTATTTTAACGCTGTCCTATCGTATGGCAAAGACTTATGGGGTATGTCGGCTGATAGGGATCGACCGTTCATGGTCCAAAAGAAGATGGTACGAAGGCTATTCAGAGCCATGCCAGGTACTCACTCGAAGCCGCTATTTATCAAGCTCGGTATTTTGACTGTCCCGTGTTTGTATATCCTGGAGGTTGCAAAATATATGAGGCGGAACCCTACGGAGTTTCCTGACAAAAGTTCTGTCGATCACGGTTAGGTATAGTCTCAGGCGTCTACAAGACCTTCGAACACCGAAACATCGTCTCACCAAAACTGGAAATTCGCTTTTTGTAATGGGACCGCGTATTTATAATAAAATACCTGACTTCATAAAAGAATGCAGGAGCTTCTCATCGTTTAAAAATAAACTCAAAACATTCTTAAAAAGTAAAGCTTACTACACTGTTAGCGAGTTTCTTGCTGAGTAAATTATCGTTACCTGTATTTGACATATGTATGTACACAACAATTTAATTTATATTAATTGACATATTTATATACTTATTTTTTGTATTAATTTGACATTTCAATTAACCAATATTATAATTACCTAGGTAAGCATTTTATTTGTTAAAATATTGAATGTGTCTATATTTTTTTAACTAAATAATTAATACTATAATTATATGAACTTAAAATATACTGTATATTGACTTGACGATGTAATTTACTGAATAAATGAATATGAATATCAGCGCAACTTCAATATAGACAATCCTAAAAGTCAACGTTATCCCTTGGAGGGCTGATAAGCCAGCTCATGACTGTCCAGAATATCAAAATATGACCTCAGAAAAAGTCGATAGTTTTCGATACTTTTATGAATTTGGTAAAAGTCGACATCTTAGAGGAGTCTTTTCAGTGCCACAGCTTCACAATTCCATATTCCAAGATGATAATTTTTTTTCGCAATTTTGAATAGCCCTGCTATTGATCTTAGTTCAAAATAAAACAAATATGATACGCGTTTGTAATTAAAAAAATCATTTTTGTTCGAATCATAAGTTTAAAAAATTTTATTTCCTAACTTTGACTCGTCATACTGTGAAAAAAATGTACTTCGCTTAACTGGCAAGTAATTTTAAATAATAGGACATTTAGTGTAGTTTCTTAAATAGTAAAACAATTGCAATGTTTTACTTTGGAAAAATGTACATTGCTATTCTACTGTAAAAGGAGCTCATCTTAAAAATATTTAAATACTTCGAAATCCGAATAAAAACACTTATTAAACTTAAGTGGTAGGTATTTACAAACAAAACCTAATTGAAATTAGAAGCAGGTGCTTAAACTGCCTGCCTCGGCAACTTTTTAGAAAGGAGCGATAGATATTTTATTGCATGAATCAGAGTGAGATAGATAGTAACGACATTTTACAATTGTTTCCTACGAGTGAGATAGTAGCACTGTAAGTAAGACAAAGATATATAGTGACAAAATATGACATAACATAGAGTAATCACTGTTTTTTTTGTTTGTCAGTGTGCTACGCTACTTCGTTTGTTGTGCATAATTACGCAGCGTTTGTCCCGGTTTTTTCATTTTAAACTAACGACTTTTGCTTTGTTCTCTGGATTTGTGTGTTGCCAGGTGATTTGAATTTAAGTAACTACACTAAACCTACCATTTACAACTTACTTACAGTCTATATCACTCTTAACTCTTGTAAAATGGCGTCACTGTCTATCTCACTCTGATTCATGCAATTTAATATCTATCACTCCTTTCTAAAAGGTTGCCGTGGCAGGCAGTTTGAACACCTGCTTCTAATTTCAATTAGTTTTTGTTAGTACAACCCGGTCACAATATCTGTGCACCTGACCTCGTGACGTCATATCGGCGGTCTGGGTACGATGTGAAAAAAAGTTTTTTCGAGAAATGTGGAGGTAAAAAAAATTTACTAACCTTTTCAAATCAATTTATTATTGATGAAGGGTTTGTTATTAAAAAACAATAATTTTGATTACAAAAACATTTATTATTAAACTCAGTCACTATAAATTATTGACTCTATGCCTGACATTGTATCTTCCTCACTCTCACTTTCTGAACTCGCCGAACTGTCTTCCCCTAGTGATATTAAAAGTTGTGTGATGTTGTCATCTGCTAGATGATCCTTTTCCCAGTTTGTTTGTTTGCTTTCTCCGATTCAAAAAACTTGAGCACTTTCAAGATTAAATTTCTTGATTCGCTGTGTATTGTTTTTCCCATGACTTCAGTTTAACAGCTACAACAATTTTAATAACAACCAAACCAGTCCAAACTTAACAGTAAGCAGTCTAAACTTAACAATAAACATTAAAAAACAAAACAACAATAAAGCGAAAATATCAAAATTATCGGGACGTGTGGCGGCAACGAAGATGCTAACCGTACTGTCGCACCGGGGAGTGCGCGGAGAGGTGACAGGGGAAGCGGGAGAGGCGCCACATTCCAGCGAGGTGCACAGATATTGGGACCGAGTTATATATACCTACCACTTAATTTAACAAGTGTTTTCATTTGAACTTCTAAGTGTTTAAAGATTTTTAAGATGAGCTCCTTTTACAGTAGAATAGCAATATACTTTTTTCTAAAGTAAAACATGACAATTGTTTTAATATTCAAGAATCTACACTAAATGACCTATTATTTAAAATTACATACCAGTTAAGCGTAATACATTTTTTTCACAGTATGAAGAGTCAAAGTTAGAAAATAAAAAATTTAAAACTTATAATTCGAACAAATTTTTTTTTATTACTAAGGCGTATCATTTTCCTTTTATTTTGCATTAGGATCAGAAGGGCTATTCAAGATTGCGAAACAAAAATTATAATCTTGAAATATGGAATTGTGTAGCTGTGGCACTGAAAAGACTCATATAAGATGATGAATTTTAATAAATTCATAAAAGTATCGATAACTCGAAAACTATCGACTTTTTACTGAGGTCATATTTTGATATGCTGGACAGTAATGAGCTGGCCTATCAGCCCTCCAAGGGATAACGTTGACTTTTGGGACATCCTGTATATACAGGACGTCCCAAAATTATGGGACATGAAGGGAAAGTACCTTAAATATCGTAGATAGGGTATTTTGCTGAAAGAAGTCTTTATGTTATTTTTAAAAGTTAGTAATTCTGCATTCAAAGATTTTCTAAAAATTACTTGCCTCGTCTGGGAGTCGAACCGACTTAAATATTAAATAAATATTAAAATATTAAACTTAAATGCTCAATTGATGAATATTTAACTCAGTCAAAATAAATAATTATATAAAATAAAAAAATAACATACGTAGGTACAGTAGATATATATATATATAGATAATATACATGATAACTACATTAAATATTGAACAAAAAATATCGATGCTGTATCCTATTATTAAGTGTTTAAGATGTAAGGAAGAATGTTAAAATTTACCTTATTTTTAAGTTTTTATATGTATCTACCAGATATTTGCTGTGCCTAGAAAAAGGCAACTAAGTTGTAAGATCCTATTTTTATTTCCATCTTTTTGTACACTTAGTTTGCAATAAACGTTTGACTTTGACTTATTTAAAAAAAACACCCCTACTTTTATGATGCCAATCGAAAGAATGGCCAAAAAGTAATAACTCTTCTTAAGTAACATAGTATTTTAAAAGAAAGGAACAACGTATAATGTTTGAGCCAAATTTCAAGAAAGTTATTTATTGCCTACGACGACGTTTGAAAAGTAGCGATATTATCATTCCATAGATAGCATTGATTATTCGTAAATAAGTACCCGATTCATAAAATACTTTATAGCATAGTTTTCCTTATTATAAGTAGACGTGTAGATAAAATGATAAAACTTAGTATTTCAATACATCCTCTGTAAGCTAGACAGAAGGCAACTTTAAAACAAAAATAATGTTGTTGTTTTATTAGAGCGTTTGTTTGAATACATACATTTTAAGATCTTTTAAAAAGAAGACAAATTTGTAATGTTGTTCATAAATTTGAAAATGGAACAGTCTGTGCAAGCGTTTGCTTTTCGGATATTTATCTGTTTAGTCTTAATTCACGTACACACGTGTTATTGTGTTAATTTATTGCGGACATGAGAAACAAGGTCAGGTCACCATCTGACATGCCTGAGCATGGCCCTTGGCAGCAGCGTCGCGTCTCACCAAAACAGCGATGTGAGGGCAGTCTGGTTCGAGCCTGGTTCAGTGGCGCCCGTAGCCAAGGGATTTGCTTGTTTTATCATACATCATCGTGTGAATAGTGAAAAAACAATAATACCTATAGATAGTGACGTTAATAGTAATTCAGAATAGACATTGTGACAACTAAGTTATGTTTAGTGCGATAATAAATGTAGAACTTAATACATAGGTTAGACTGTGACTGTATTGTCTCATTTCTGATAACGATATGTATATAGGTACTCAGTAGTGAGCCTCTTGGCGCCTAAAGGACGCTAGTGTATTCAAGACAAGTCTGGGACTATTATTGCCCTACCGTCACCTATCCTGTTACAGCATCGGGTAGTTGAGAATACACATTACTCGTATCGAAACTATGATAGAAATAAATGTCTATATTTGTAAACACTTGGCGATTTATCCATCGCAAGGAGATAACAAATTAAATTTATAACACTGCGGTATAGAAAATCAGAAAAGTAAATCTGGACGTGAGGAGCTCTAAACCGGGATTTGAACCCGGGACCTCTTGCTTACCGGGAGGTTGCTCTACCAATGAATCTATGAGCCTAATGCAACTTTTCTCCCTTTAGAAACGATGAATATTTTTTAAAGTTTTGAATTTTGTCCAAAACCCGGCAAAACTTCGAAGTGACAACAGTCAGGCGAATTTTAACGGTATTCAGATTTATAAATTAACAATTTCGTCAGGTTCCGACACTGACAGCAGGATAGCGTATACAATTTTCAAAGCGTGCGACAAAGATGGCATTAGAACCCGTGCAGAGACCCCTAATTTAGGCACCAACAAAGTCTCTTTTGAAAGAGTTTTCAGCTTTCAAACTTGATATTTTGTGTGTAAAAAATCAAGTATGACAGGTGAAGACTCTTTTCAAAGATACTCTTTTTGAGCTGTTCGTTTACCCTCGGCACTAATAGACTAAGGCTGAGATTCAGAGTGCATTTTGAGTCCGAATTCAAGAGGAACTCAGTCTTACAAACGTCACTCTAGTATGAGATCACGTCACTTTTGACGTTGGTAAGATTGAGTTCGGACTCAAAATGCACTCTGAATCTCAGCCTTAGGATATACTGCCAGTACTCAACTCAAACACAAAACTTTTATTCGCTTAAAACATGGTAATATTAAGGTGTTAAATTGATTAAGGTACAGGCATGTTTCGCCAGAACTGGCATGCAAAAATTTTAATTTATACACAGATTAAATTCTTATACAATAAAAGTGAATAAAAATAAATTTCATGCATGACAATACGTATTCCTATTACATAACTCATTGTTACAAATAAACAAGAAAATTATTAAAAAATAGTCCTCATATGTCAATTTCAATGTCATACTTATTAATTTCAAGAGTCTAAAAAATCTTTAATATTATAAAATGTCGACTGTTTTAATAGAAGTGTCCGTTTCTTTTTATATAATGTTAATGGAAGCTCTTTTTTAATGCTGATGGAAGTTTGTTATATATCTTTATGGCCATCGGGTAAGTGCTTCGGCTGAACATTGCACATTTCATTTCTGGGAGGACCAGTCTTTTTTTTATTTCTGACTTTGTAATTATAAACATCGTCTACGTCTACCGTTTAAAAAAAAGCAGGATGGCTTTTAGGAAAAACTCCAGCTTCCAAAATGTACATTTAGACTAATATAAGGACATTGGGTGCACGAAACAATCAATGGTGTGCAAGAATCTGTGGGTACTACTATACTAAGTCTATGGTTTCACTCGTGTAAATTTTTGAACGAAATTCGGATCACTCCGAGTAATAAAATTTGCTCGATTCGAAATGAAACCTTACCTTGTCTGTCAGTCTGTCTGTTGTTGTTATTTTCTTTCAAAATTCAGTTTAAAAGTTTGGCTAATCTGAGATAAAAGTAAAGATAAATACTGTCAAAAACTCGTAACATGATTTTAGAATATGTCGTCAAGTTCCACTTACAAGATTGTCTAGATATTTTATGTGAAACGGATCCCCTCGGTTATTTCAGCGTGAAGATAGAGTATGCATGACATGCTTGAATGTTTTCCTCTTTTCCACAGAATTATCAAACTTTTGCTTACAACACTTTTTATTTTACAGTTTCTTGAAGCTTTTTGAAATTTACCCTCACATTGGGGAGCAAGTCCTCTGCAGTCCTGTGGAAACTCTCCAACTGTGTGATAAAGATCTTATAAAAGCGCAACAAAACCTTCTTGAACATGATGAATACAAGACTCCAGTATCCAAACTCGGCTTTTCTATATTGAAAAAGAATGTCCATGCAAGGTTTTATGGCCTACCAGTGTGCCCGGAACTTCATCGAACCATATTCCCAAAGAATGTTGATCTGGGATGCTTTTTGAAAGTAACAGGTTAGTAGGTCTACAATCAACAAATTGAGAAACTTCGAATTCTACAAGATATTATACAATCCAAGCCTTTTTTACAATTGCAGGTACAATAGTCAGAGTAACCCAAGCAAAGATGTTAGAATACCACAGGAAGTATGTCTGTGTTAAATGCAAGTATGAGAATCTTATTGAAGCAGAGTTTGAGCATAGATATGTCTTAAAAGCACCAACTAAATGTTACAATGATGTTAGATGCAAGTGTACTACATTTACTCCTGTAAATATGGTGTCCAGGGAACATTGTAAGGACTATCAGGAGATCAAAATACAGGTAAATGTACCTAAGAGGTAAAGTATGTTAAGTCACACATCTATTATATAGCAAAGTCATAATGTATGCCAGACTACATATGTTATATTTTGCTATTTGACAGACCTATGGACTTAACATTCTTTACCTCTGAGGTATTATGGTCCACAAATACCTAATATAAATTAGTTTTTAGAAAAATCTTATCCATTTTAGCCACTAGATTTTTTGTTTTTTCACATATTTAGACAATCATTTGTGATATAAACATAGAACAATAACTAATTGTTATTATATTACTTTAGTTATTGTTCTGAGGATATGAGGATGAATAACAAAAGGTATTGGCAGTATCACACTAGCAAATTGAAATAGGAACAATTAACCTCTAAAATAGATTCAAGGCATACTCTTTTCTGCAATCTAATTGTTATAGATATAATGTAAACGTAACAGATTAATGTAAATGTAACAGATTAGTTTAATAAATCATCAGGAGCAGGTAAACAAGTTAAGTGTGGGTACCATACCTGGCTCCATGTGGGTAGTTCTGGAAGACGACCTGGTTGGCAGCTGCAAGCCTGGTGACGATGTTCATATTTGGTGAGATTTTGGCTTCTATAATATTTTTACATTTAATTATAAAAATTTTACTAATCCTGAAAATGACCTATTATGAGTGCCTAAATACTGTCCCTTGGAAACTTACTTTTTTGAATTAAAATAAATAAGACCTCTATGAAGGCTCACATCTTTTACCTCCTTTTCATGAATCACCTGCCAAGTTAATTGCACATATCATTTTCTTTTCAGTGGCACTGTCCGTCGCAGATGGCGCCCTTCATCAACGAATAGAAAATGTGAAGTGGAATTGGTTTTACAAGCCAACTATTTAGAAGTTTGCAATGCACAAAGATCAGAAGTGATTGCTAAAGCCCCAGACATAAAGGATTGTTTTGATGAATTCTGGTCCAAGTATGCAGCATGTCCTTTAAAAGGCAGAGATCAGATTTTAGGATCAGTATGTCCTCAAGTCTATGGGTTACATCTAGTAAAGCTAGCGTTGCTATTAACAGTAATTACAGGTTCAAATCAGATACTTGAAAACAATAAGAAATCATCAGAAGAAGAGTGGCAAACTACTAGGGTGAGGGGGCAGTGTCATTTGTTGCTTGTTGGAGACCCAGGTATGATGTTTTCTGATGATAGATGTATGTGCATTTTTACACAAGGTGACATTAGTTTATCTAGCCAAATTCGTACTGAAGACTAAGTAAGTGTTCAGTATGAAGGTTTGATTAATGTTTTTGTGAAATTCTATAAATTCCCTTGGTGGAAAGTGGTGGAATTCTGAAAATTGTATAAGATCCAATATGGTGATCCAAAACAAAAACATGATGCAAGTGCTAATTCTAAGAATTCTTAATGTTTCTAAAGAAGATAAGGCCCCACTTTCACCATACAAAAACACTTATTGTTTTCAAAACTAAGTTTGTAAAATGAAGTTGCACTTTTAAGAAAGTAATCAGTTGAAATAGCACTCCATATGAACTAACGCCATTATGGCAAATAAAACTCACTGCAGTTAACAAATATCTGAGATAAACGTAAAATAAACAAAAACCAATCAATTATCTCGCAAAATCACATTCCATACAAAAGCAAGCCCAGCCTAGAGTAAATTATTGTGGCAGATCAACATTTTATTTGCGAATTTATTAAAATGTTATCAATCCGTGATACTAACTAATCACTAACCATGCCTCCAGTATGAATTTGGCTGTATAAATTAATATCACCTTAGATATTCTCTCATTGTCTTTCTGTTTGTCTGTGCCAAAAGTATTAAACAGCTGGATTGTGTACTCAATTTTAAATTGAAAGTAAAATTATGTTTTTGTATTTTTAATTGTGACACTTATCAAGTTCAGGTTCAGTCAGAACTAAATATTTAAGATGACTACACAAACGTAGTTGTTACAAAAGTTTTTAGTTACCATTAGCTGAATTGTGACAACACTACTGCCACTCCCTCGAAATATTGTCGTGATATTCCGCGATAATTTACGTATTATATAATTTAAACCTATGTCTCCCAGGGTTGGCAGAGACCACAGATTTCAACCTGCTACGTTCCTGCCCAACTCTTCCACATCTAGCCATACAAGCTCTTCTATTCCACCTGATTATGACTTTGCCCTTCCCCAGTATGTCAACAACAGGGTTGGGCCCGCGGCGATATAATTTATTTGTATACATTCCAGGCACCGGCAAGTCGCAGCTCCTGCGCGCCGGCGCCGACCTGACTCCTCGCTCGGTGTTCACATCTGGAGCTGGCAGCACGAGAGCTGGGCTCACATGCTCCGCGTTGAGGGTAGGACAGAGTTTTGATGGATATTCTGTTGTTTCTGACAGCCTCTCAGGTCGAGCTGTTTGAATTTCTTGACTTCTAATCTACAGGTTGCGTGTTGCAACCCCGTACAGGCCCATTGGTGTTCGTTTGCGTGCTTCGAAAGGCACGTTAAATTGTGAAAAATTTGACAAAATGTACTCGCTTTTCTACTGAAATCAGTTCTAAGGGAGGGGGGCCTAAACACCCCCAAAAAATTTCACACTAATACTACAAAATAATTTGTAAATATTTCAGGAAGACGGAGAATGGCAGCTCGAAGCAGGCGCATTAGTTTTATCTGACGGAGGAGTGTGTTGTATTGACGAGATCGGACAATTGAGAGAGCACGACCGCACTAGCATACACGAGGCAATGGAGCAACAGACCATCTCTATTGCCAAGGTATTTAAGTTGAAATAAATATATATATTTGGCTATATAAAGCTTTTAGTTTTTTTTTAAATTTCGAAATATATTTCGGCTCACTATGTATTTTATTCGACTGATGCCGGCCCCAAAGTGGGCCGAAATATATTTCTAAAATTAACATATTTTTACTGTTATTATTACAAGTACCTTAATATATTAAAACAAGGTAATTAAGTACATAAATGATTGGATGCTTATGAGGATAACAAAGGATCTCAGTGCAAAATGCACATAAAAATATTGTTTTCCTTGTTTTTGGATAAAATTATGACATTTTATGCATTACATTTTGATTATCTTACATACAAACAGTTTGTTAATGCAATGCAATCAAAATTTATTGCATAAAAGGACATATTTTCTTGTGGTTACCTATTTAATAATAAGCAATATTCGCGAATTGCCAGACAAAAAATGCCTAATAATAACCCATTTCAATTAAAATTTCCCAAAAATATTCAAGATACAGATTCGACTTTTTACTACTTTATTATTAGTACTAGCCTTTGCCCGCGTTCAGTGAATCTTTGCCCCGTTTTCTGCTTTGACGTTATTTTATGAACACCCCTTATAGTCGATGTGTTGACCAGGGTAACTACAATTATAATAAAGAAAACTGCATTCAAATCCGTTGATTGGTTCTCGAATTATAAAAACGTTTACTCAATCGTTGCCCCGTTTCCGGCTTGGGCGTTATTTTGTGAACACTCCTTATAGCCTATGTGTTGACCAGGGTAACTACGATGATAATAAATAAAAAACTGCTTCCTAATCTGTTGAGTGGTTCTTACGTTAAAACGAAACATAAAGACGGACAAACAGACAGACAAAAATTCTAAAAATTGTTGTTTCGGCCCCAGTACAGTACCAATAACCCATTTCATTTAAAATGTCGCGAAAATATTCAATGTACAGACACGACTTTATTATTAGTGTAGGTTTGATATGTCGTGGGCAGATCGTAAAATGGGGCATATAATGATCTTCCCAGGCATATCGTATTTCTGTTAGAACTAGATTTTCAGCTACAGATAGCGAAATCCATCGCTTTCAAAGCGACGCTTTGGATACTCTAAATGTTCCATATTTTAAGCCGTACATTTTGTACACATTACAGACATCCGCTTGTTAATTTCAGGCCGGCATAGTATGCAAGTTGAACACGCGTTGCGCTGTCATCGCGGCTTGTAACCCTAAAGGGCGATATGAGACGGATCAACCACTCAGCGTCAATGTCTCTTTAGGGACACCATTGTTGAGCAGGTAAATATATATAGATAACGCGCGAGTTGAATGCAGAGCTAAGGTATTCGCTATATAACACACACAGCTGTTCTCTCTACGCACACAGCACTACACAGCAGGCGTGCGAGGGAGGTGTGCGGACGGGAGGGGGGGGGGGGGGCTCAGCCCCCGACACGTCTTTTGAAAGTATACAAGGCCAGTACGCATCCATAGTAAAATTACACTGTATACTTTCAAATTTATTAGCAACAAAAATCTCGGAAAGTATACACGATTTGCCCGTACTGGCACAGAATAAACTGGTACTGGTCGCGTATACTTTCTGATAACAATGAAGTAAATTGTTTTGGAAACTATACAAGGCTAGAACCAACACGTACTGACACCGTATAGTTTTTAAAACAGAGAATTAAATAGTCTGTAACCATTTCTTTTTGAAAACGGCGACTTTACTATTAAAACCAGCGACGTCGTCTCACTCCGCTCCGCTGCGCTCGGCTCCTTATTTTTTCTTACATTTCAACCTAACACGCTCGTCGTCGCACCTATTTTTTTTCTTTTAGTGAAAGGTTTTTCGCCCACTTAGAATGACAATATCATAATGGTAACTAGTGCAGTATATTTCTCGTACACAATGTTAGCGCACGTATTATAATATATACGCGATAAGTGTATAATAATCATGTATACTTCCCAAAGAATTGATGTCCTATTACAGTTCGAATCTATACGTGAGCAGTCCCAACCTGAGTGTAACTAGTCTTGTATACTTTCAAAAAAGGCGCCCCCGATTGCAGTCAACTTGCGCGTTATCAGAATGCTAAGTGCGAGTTGTCATCGAATGACATTACTACCGCGTAAATCGAGCTAAGCTGGGTCTCCAGCGCACGTTTTACTAAACACTACACACTAAACAAAAATGTGTTCACAAAACATTGTTTCGCTACACATTTTTGCTGATAAGCATGCAGGAGACACGGGGCTTATAAACACAAATATGTAGCGAAACAATATACCGTGTAGACGTTTTGGTGTAGTGTGTAGGACAAAACATGCGCTGGAAACCCAGCTTAACTCGATTCACGCGGTAGTAATGTCATTCGATGGCAACTCGCACTTAGCGTTCTGTATATACCTTGTTACCCTTTATAGTTTGATACCATCTGATCGACTTCCCATAATGAATTTTTTTGCGCCTGTTGTCGTGATACTTTGTCGTATACTTTAGATAGTTAGAAAGAAAGAAAGAAAAGCAATTTATTTTAAATACCTCCAACAATACACAAAATAGACATGAAAAATCACACATAACTAGAATTAACAAAGAGTAAGAATGTATAACATAATAAATATAAGTAGCAGGATTTTAACATTTAGAAAAAGGTGGTAAATAAAAAGGGATTCAACTCAGCTTAGTGCTGCGGTAAGTGCCACAGCGCTGTTATTCTGTTGAGCCCTGAAACTAAAATTCAAACTTAAACTATACCTATGCTAGGTGGCTTATATCTAAGGGTTGATTTATGAACTAGGAATTGGAATGTGCAGGAAGTATGTATACAACGTGTAACAGAAAGGTGTAACCATATTTCAGGGTTCAAAACTGGCCTTGTTAACGATCTTGTATTCAAATTTTCAGGCGGATCTGCACTACATTAAATGTCCATACAATTAAAAAAATATATTTTCCTAATCATTTCAAAACGTAAACAAGCATGTCGAATCCCTAGCGGGGTCGTGACCCATGAACTACAAAGTTTACTTACATTTTCATATCTCTGTGATTTCTGCGCGCCTGGTACTGCAGCCCGAGCGAGGCGGCTTGTCAATCGATTACGCCGACACAGGTGCGCCGTGCGGCAAATGTCAAAGAGAAGCGCCGCGGTCTGAACTCGGCGATATGAATTCAATCCTTTTTCACTTATTATTAGGTTCAATATTCAATACAAACTGTCACTGAAGTGGAATAATGACTTTTTGTTACTCGAATAATTTAAATTTGGCGGCATCTTCAGCATTACATTGATTGCAACAAAATCAACGTCCACGGCGCGGCGCGGCGGTCCACCTCACTTCTTGATATTTTATAAATATGGCTCAAAATGTCGACCTTGGTGCTGGAAGTTTGATTGCGACTACACGTGTGGATTATTGTGATTCCACACATGTTCGTTGTGAACGTTGCTGATTCCAGCTCTAGTGAACGATGCCTCATCCGTCCACAACACCGTTGAACCAAAATCTGGAGACGCTTCTACCTGATTTCGATACCACTCACAGAACAACACTCGAGGCGCGTAGTCCGCAGGTGTCAGCTTCTGTGTACGCCGGAAGTTGTATGGATGTTGCCCGTCGTCATGGAGCACACGCCACACCTGCATGTTGTTATTAGCTCCTAGAGCTGCTGCAGCGCGACGGGTACTCGTCCTAGGGTTTTCTTCAAAGTGTTCCAGCACTGCTTCCTCAAAGGCGGGGTCGCGTTTCCCGGTAGAATGCAGCCTATGCACCATTTTTCTGAAAGCCCCCGCTGATGGAAGCTGGCGACGTTCGTGTTCTGGTCTGCCATCAACAAATCGCTCAAAGTATAGGTTGCGAGCTAATCGCAAACTACCATTCGCTGCACCGACACCTAAAATCATGTCGTAATTTTCGTTGTTGGTTAGAAAGACAATTTTTTTTTCCACTTAAATCGCTTAAAATATCACGTTACACCTGACTGAAGGGATAGTACATGCACGACTGACCAAATTAAAAACATGCATAGAGAAAGGATAAATTACTGACTTCAAAACTTCTGCTGTCCTAGTAGTTTTTACGATGATTGTTTACTGACCGTTCCGAATTGTCAATAAAAAGGAAACCTTATTGCAAAATAAATAAAGTTCAGAATGATTTAATTCCTTGCGTTGAAATGGTTGTCCTTCAAATGCCCTTCAGGTATTTGTCTCAGCCAATGATAGGCATCCGTATGTGTAAGAAAATCACATAAATCACAAATGTCATGTCATGGCCTTGATGGCTGATGCTAATGAAAGACAATATTCTACTAGGGTAGTAGTTTCTTTCTGTTTTAGGAATGCAGCGAAAATGTGTTCTTTACGGAGTATGTATGGTTTAAGGCCACGACGTACGAGTATACCTAGGTAGTAAAAAAACCGGACAAGTGCGAGTCGGACTCGCACACCGAGGGTTCCGTACAAATTATTACTGTTGCTTAACGTCGGTGATTTTTTATGATTTAGTTACAAATGTATAGTTTTAAGATTCTGTCCTATACTTGTAGTATTAGACAGTATTACTTGCCAAATTTCATAGTTCTAGGTCAACGGGAAATACCCTATGAATTTTGATTCCCTTGCTCTCAAATGTACGTTTTTTGCGGCATAAACGGCCGTATCTTTTTTCACGTTAACTTAGAAGTTATATTTTTTTACAGCTTGAATGGACCGTAGACTTGAGTATATGGTTTTAATTTCATCTCCACGCGTTCCTGAGAAAAAGGGTCTTATCTGACAGGACAACAAAGTGATCCTATAAGGGTTCCGTTTTTTCCTTTCGAGGTACGGAACCCTAAAAATGAGATTTTAAAACAGTAGAAGTCACATACCTACTACAATAGATAGGGTTCTAAAAAAACATGTTATAAATGAGGCCTTTTCCAAGACGATAACAAAGCCCAAAACGTAATAGATAGAGAATTAACCCAAATGCTTGAAGCAGTTTAAATGATTCTTACACCACACTGAAGACAATTTTTAGATCTACAAAACTATTGCTCGAAATATTTTTTACGTCCATCGCGTCCATATGAAAAATTTTATTTTATCCTATTTTGCGCTATCCGGAGACGTTCGTCGTAACAGCCACTTTGCAATACGCGCTGATTTGAAACTTATTTAAATTTCGTTCTGTCGATTTTTATACTGACACACATGAGTTGCTGATTTAGCGTAGGCATACGCCTTAAGCATTTATTACCTGGAAAACCCCAAACAATTTGAAATCTTCTCTTGTGCTAGAGGTCTGTACTAGGGTATAAGAACTTGATAAAAGGTGTTATTACCGTGCATATGAAGCTGTAGACCTTCTGTCTCTCGGTTAAAGTTCATCGACGTGCATCAGCTGATGGTTAATAGTGTTGTAACACGAAAAGTTTGTATACTTAGTGCAAAAAACTTTCAGGTGGCGTATCTCGTTGTGTGTTTCGATTTTGGGGTAAATACAAATGCCAATAGCAATAGTACTATTCCCTTAGTTACCTCCTTAAATATGGTTACACCTTTCTGTTACACGTTGTATATAATAAAATATTACTATCTACAAAAAATAAATATATAAGAATATATAACAACAATTTTTTCTCGATTAGGGTTATTTTTGTTTTTGTTTTTCTAAAAAATATTTTTTCAATTTGATCCGAAATGTTTCCTTTGCTAATATTCTTTGACTAGAAAAGTGTGTACGGAACATTGGGCGCGTAATTTCGACTCGCACTTTGTAATGTAATGTCAGCAGTCTTTCCATCATCCATATCACTCAGATTCTTTCAACTGTATTTTTTTCTATTAATAGGTTATTTCCTACAAATTTTCAGGTTCGACCTAATATTTATTCTGCTAGACTCGAAGAATAGAGCATGGGATAAACTGGTGTCTTCATACATTTTATTTGGAGGAACAAAGGAAATCGAATCTGACAAAAAGCAATGGAGCCTTGAAAAACTTCAGGTAAAATTGATTTTTAAATAAAATGACACCCATATTTCTGAGGGGGGGGGGGGGCAGTCGGTGCTTTTTTTCCGGGCCCCATGGCCCCTACCTAGTTACATCTATGGTCATCACATCTATAATCCATTATTGTCTGCTATTATATATTTTTTATTTTTTTGTATTTGACCAAACATAAAATTGTACATATAACCCTTTTCTTTTCAGATGTACATTGGTTTAGTGGGCCCAAAGTGCACAAAGATGACCAAATCTGCGAATATTATCCTCCAAACATATTATATGGCTCAAAGGAAGTCTCATTATAGAGACCCTTCGAGAACTACCGTCAGAATGTTGGACAGCCTTGTCAGGTATGGAATTACTGTAAATCATTCAGACTAGGAACGTCATTTTCGGACAAAGTTATGCCTACGTTAATCTTAGTCTTTAAACCTACTGAATAGGGGTTCCCGGGTTCGAGTCCCGGTTCAGAGCTCCTCACGTCCAGATTTACTTTTATTATTATCTATACCGTAATGATATAAAATTTAATTTGTTATCTCCTTGCGATGGATAAATCGCCAAGTGTTTAAAATAAATAAATTTATTTCTAGTTTCAAATTAGAGTAGTTGAAAAGTTAAATTTGTATAAGGCCGTCACGTTATGAATTGATGTTTTGCATCAGTTTGAACTAGCTTTTAATTATGATTGGCTGATTTTAAGTCCAAAACGTAATTTACATTTTTATTCTGCAGATTGTCACAAGCTCATTGCCGCCTTATGTACAGAAAAATAATTCTACCAATGGATGCAATAATGGCGGTCTCCCTTGTAGACTTGTCAATGCAGGATTTCACACTCAGGGATACAGTGGACGCTTTGCATTCAACATTCTCGAAGTACCCAGACTTTGATTACTTGCGCACAGCAAAAAATTTACTGACCACATTAAATTTGTATGAAATATGGAAGGAAGAGGTACTATATTATGCCAAAATCTTAGAAGTGGATCACAAAACGCTTGAAAATGATATTCAGAATGAAAGTTATCAACTATTTACTAAGTTCCAGGATGTAACTGATGATAATATTCCGCTTTCATCAACTCTGATTACGAGCTCTTACTTCAATGGTAAGAAGGACAAGCAAAATTTACCGGAAAACGTTGTAAATATTAATGAAAACGTAAGAAAGAATCATAATTCGGAAGAAAATAGAGAAGTTACGGAGAAATTAGTCGCTACGTTGAAAAAGCACGCAACATTATGTAAAGCTGATGTTAAACCACCTGCTTATCAGAAAATTAAAGGTACTAAAAGAAAAAGGAAAGAAGTTACCGTAGAAACAACTCTACTTAAAAACAAAACTAAGAAACCCAAGAAAACAAAAGCTAAAAAAGCAATTGAAGATACTGATGATGGAAGCTTAAATTCCGATGAAGGTAATACAGTAAATATTTTAAATGCTGTACCTAGTGTAAATGATGTATTTAGCGAATTAGGAATAGATTTTAATTTTGTAAACAATGATGTTACGGATTTAAATGTACAGATTAATGAAGATGAAACGCGAATTAAATCAAAATCATGTTTAGGCAGTAATTTTCTCGGAAAAGAAAAACAATCTAAAGAAAATTCTAGAAACAACTGTGATGAAGAACTAGGACCTAAAAAGCCTATTAAAACTGAAAATGGTTCTAGTACTTTAAATAAACTAAAGAAATTTGAGTTTGTGGAAAAACAGAACAAAAGTAAGATATATGAGGAAATACTAGAAAATAAGAACGAAAGCAATCTTACCAAATCAATGTCCACAGGAAGTGTAGATTCTAATGAAAAAAAAATGTCTGTACCAAGTTCCCAATTATCAATATTTGA
This sequence comes from Ypsolopha scabrella, assembly GCA_910592155.1. Lineage (NCBI taxonomy): Eukaryota > Metazoa > Arthropoda > Insecta > Lepidoptera > Ypsolophidae > Ypsolopha > Ypsolopha scabrella. The sequence goes on from OU342968.1 coordinate 12,857,004, forward strand.
GAGTTCAGAATGTGATATCGATTTAGATCTATGAAGAAAGATGATGGATCCTTAATAAAACTTAATTGGTTGATTTGATATTCTTTTTTATTTAAAACGTAACATTCCTAATTGCTCTAAATACATTTCCTAAGATCCTTCTTAATAAATTATTATTGACTATCGGCAGAAGTTGCTTTATAAGGATCTACTTCATAATTTTCAATAAGTAAAGTTTTAAATCTTCTAGCTGTTACTGAAATTGTCTCTTCTTTTGCTATTACATTTATTAATTCAACTCTTGAAATGTACAAATGATCAGGATTCTTCGGACTTACTGCTTTTATAACGTCAATTTCGTCACCTTGTCTTACCTGCAAAAAAAAACGTATTAAGATATCCGGAAATAAGGTAGCTAAAAACCTTACACTACAGAATGATAAAGCTTTGATTAAAGCACAGTATGAGCTTAATAAATCAAATATGATCAATAAAATAAAAGAAGTAACAAATCTCAAAATGTCTCACCAGTTGTAGTAATATATATTAGGTTGGGGAAAAACTCTTCTCGCAAATAGTATGTATGAACTTATAATAAAATCTCTTTGGCTATACCATTTGTATCTGGCTGGTTTTCGTATTATTAAAGTTTAAATTTTAAAAATTTCATATTAAAATTAGGTAAAATGTGTGATTTTCATTTGTTTTTCTTACTGTTAAGATGAGTGAATCTAAAGAAGAAATTCGATACATTTTAAAATTTTACTACAATAAAGGTAAATATGCAACGCAAGCCGCGAAAAAAATTTGTGATGTTTATGAACCTAGTGCAGTATCTGTGAGAATAGCACAAATTTGGTTTAAGCGTTTTCAATCTGGAAATTTTGATGTCAAAGATGCACCTCGCTCTGGGCGCCCTGTTACGAATGAAATGGATGGATTTTTGAAAGAAATTTTTTGAAAAAGTGGAGCAAGATCGGCATATATTTATATATATATTGACCACAAAACAGTTTAGGCGCATTTGAAAAAAGCTGGGTACACAAAAAAGCTCGACATTTGGGTGCCTCATGAGCTCACTGAAAGAAACTTAATGAACCGTGTACTCATTTGTGATTCTTTATTACGACGTAATGAAACCGAACCATTTTTGAAAAACCTGATAACTGGTGATGAAAAGTTGATCACGTACGACAAGAATGTGCGAAAAAGGTCGTGGTCAAAGGCTGGTCAGGCTTCACAGACTCTGGCGAAACCCGGGTTATCTCGCAACAAGGTGATGCTGTGTGTATGGTTGGATTAGAAGGGCATTATTCATTATGAGCTGTTACCGCCAGGCAGGACCATCGATTCTGAACTCCACTGCGAACAACTGATGAGAGTAAAGCAAGAAGTTGAGAGAAAGCGGCCGGAATTAGACAACAGAAGGGTTGTGGTTTTTCATCATGATAACGCTAGACCTCACACATCTTTAGCCATTCAGCAAAAATAAAGATAGTTTGGCTGGGACGTATGAATGCATCCGCCGTATAGTCCTGACCTTGCACCTTTAGATTTCCACTTGTTTCGGTCTCTTCAGAATTCTTTAGGCAGTGTCAGGTTAACATCACGAGAGGACTGCCAAAACCACTTGTCGCGGTTTTTTGATCAGAAGCCCCAGAATTTCTTATATTCTAATACACACTTTTTAGGGCATGAAAGTATCCTCACATTGCTTTCCTTTATATATGTATATTAACGTTATTGGTTTTGGCTCTTATAGACGGTAATACACACAAGTTTTAAATTTGATCAGATCGTAGGATATATTCTAAAAACAAAAAATTATAAAAAGTAGGGTTCCGTATGCAGACACCACAAAATTTTCATGTCAGGTGTAACCATTTTAGCGCCTTGTTGTTTGTAGCCTAGATGTTACTTTGGCATGTATGTTGTTGTTATTTACCATAAATGTTTTTTGGGTTCTGCAACCATATTAAAGGGTGGTACTGGTACGGAACCCTTTATGCGAGTCTAACTCGAACTTGGCCAATTTATTTTATTTTATTAAATCCTTATAATAACAAACACCTCTATTTCAAGAATGCTCCTAGTTACCCTCATTTTTATGCATGCCGAGATTAAGGTGGAGGAAGTTTAATTAAATATCTTATGAAGTACATTATGTTAAAACCATTTTAGAAATGAACAGTAGATCGAAATGTTTGCTTTGAGCAGATAAACATTTCTTGTTAAGGGCCCATAATACCTCAATTCGCAGTCCTGCTCTAACGCTTCTACTTTTTAACAGTTTATCCTACTCTAATCAGATGCCGCGCACACAAAACATCAGTTATTTTGAAATCGCGGCTACACTGATGTTTTTTTTTCATGTTTATGTTACAGTCTGCAGCTGCTTTATACTAATATCAGTTATATTATGTAAAGTTTCAGATCTTATTTCAAGTATTCATTGAATGCTATTGGTTTATTGTACGGTTTGGAGGTAACTTTGTAATTTCTTTCTATCGAGAAAATTTAATGGAATCAAGTTTTCACCACAGCATTGGCATAGCATTAGTCCTCAACTTTACCATATATCAATTTCAGAGTGATTGTTGTAGTATTTGTTGGTATAAAGCAGGAATCATGCGAAGCGAAGTGGGGTATCTCACTCTTAATCCCATTGACTCCTTGGTATAAGTACAGATGGATTTTAACAGCTCAAGATAATATGAAATTTGATAAATGAAATGACCTATCCCTAACAATCAAACAAAATTAAAACTAAGGAAGCCGCTAACGGTTTCAACCGGTTTCAGGTTTCAACCGTAGTCACTTTCATAATCAAAAGCATACAGACAGTAACAAAAATGACCAATTTATATTTTTTATGGTGTAAACTAAGGTGTCTTTGTTTTGTTTCTATTTCCTCTTACAAACAATATTCTATGTTTATGATTTTACATAGGTAACACTAAAAGTTTCCGGAACTGGCCACTTACATAAACAATATTTAAAAATTTATTGCAACATTTGAAAATAGAACTCTTTGGCTGTAGAATGCAGTTTGTTTCATCTGACTGTCTTTTGTTTTTACCTTGTGGCGCCATTTAAAAAATTGTGTGTCTGCATCAACATGGATTTAACTCGGGAAAATTTTCGTAGTATGATTTTCTACGATTTTAAGTGTAATTTGACAGCTCAACAGAGCATCGCTCGGCTTGAAACAGCTTTTGGCAATGAAGCACCATGCAAGATGACTGTTTATAGCTGGTTTGCAGAATTCAAGCGTGGTCGTATCAATCTCAGTGACGAATCTCGCGATGGTCGGCCGTCCACCGCTGTGACCAACAAAAACATCGATGCTGTGCGCCGTATGATTGAAACAGACAGGCATGTGACCTACCATGAAATTCGCGCATCCTTAGAAATAGGCATGAGTCAAATACAATCAATCCTACACAAACATTTGGGTGTGAGAAAGCTGTGCTCGCGGTGGATCCCACACAACTTGACCGAGGCTCAAAAAACGGACCGCGTCACTTGGTGCAGTGCCATGCTTACCAGATTCAACGAAGGTGCGTCAAATTTGGTGTGAGACATAGTAACAGGTGACGAAACATGGATTTATTGCTACGATCCCAAAACAAAGCAGCAATCGAGCGTATGGGTCTTTCAAGATGAGCCGAAACCAACCAAAGTGGCGCGCGTGAAAAGTGCATCTAAGCGGATGATTGCTTCTTTTTTTAATAAAACTGGACACGTGGCTACTGTTGCTTTAGAGAATCGTCGTACCGTGAATAGTGACTGGTACACGACCATTTGTTTGCCGGAAGTTATTGACGAACTCCGTAAAAATAACCGTAAACGCCGTATCATCCTGCACCACGACAATGCTAGTTCTCACACGGCCAGACAGACAAACGACTTTTTGAAGACGAAAAATGTAGAACTCATGAGTCATCCTGCATACAGTCCCGACCTGGCACCTTGTGACTTTTTTCTGTTCCCAAAAATTAAGAACCAATTACGCGGTCAACGATTTTCATCACCAGAAGAGGCTGTCGAGGAGTATGAAAAACACGTTTCAGAGGTCACCACAGGGGAGTGGCATAAAAGTTTTCAAAACTGGTTTGATCGAATGAAAAAGTGCATAGACGCCAAGGGAGATTATTTTGAAAAACAATAAATTAATTTTGTACCTTTAATAGTATTTTTTCATATTCATTCCGGAAACTTATAGTGCGTCCCACGTATTACTGGTATAAATCTTGAAAGTTTGTTAATTTATACTTACATAATGACTTTTCTTCATTATTTTTTTCCCATTCACTCTAATTTTACTCTCATAAAAGACTTGCTCGATTTTACTGAAAAATTACAAACAATTGATACTTATGTAAAAGTTCCAGTAAAAATTCATAAATTACCTATTTCAATATGAAATTTCTTTGTTATGTCTTGTTCTGCCTACTTACTTTCTTGCAACTCCCAGAGCTGATTTCAAGATAGCATCAGTTCTCATGGATGTAGTACTAAACTTTACTACCTTAGAGTCTCTTGATAATGAAGAATCATCATCGAATGTTTCACCTTCATCATCTGAATCATATTGAACCTGTGAAACAAAACAATGACATATGTTTTATCCTATATCCTTTACTTCAACTTATCAACACTCATAGACAAGAGAGCTAAAAGACGGCTATTATTCAATGTCATGCGTAGAATTAATTCTGTCAATTAGCCGAGGTATGAGGAAGCTGGATACTTGCAATCCTATTGGCTTTACCAAGGACATTCCGTCTTACATGCAGCCCTCCAAACTTATCTGTTTCGGTGACGAAGACTGTCACACAATGAATAGAATCTTTTTTGGTTTGGCCTACTCGAACAGACAAGTATGTGTTGCTAAAGCAATAGAAACTATGAACATTGTAGGATTAGGGATGGGACAGGCATAATTAGGTTGCGGTCGGAGTGTAGCAAAGGGTGTGCAAGGGATCAGACACTTAGATTTTTTTTTATGTATCAATAAATTAATTTATTGTTTCACAATCGAAACTCAGAAGTGTGAGGTTCATCAAGAGAGTATTGTCATAGTATAAGTAACAAATAGTATTCTATTTCCATACAAGCGGGCCGAAACGAACCACCGCCAAAACATAGTTCAACTCGGTTTACGACATTTTAACAAATTTGAAATTGCTTCACGAAAGAATTAATTTTCCTAAACTAAAAGAATTTATTATTAAAATAACCAAAAATTTCTACATTTATAAGAATCCTTATCATTCTAACTCATTAGTGTCATCTATAGGTAGATCAAGACTACGAAACTTACCTTACGTCGATAGTTACAACCGTTATCGGTTGCCCCATCACTACGTGCTGAGGGCTGACTAAAAGTTGCTACAAACTTAACTAGACCGACTTGTACGTTTATAATTCTTACTCATACGACATAGAGTCCATTTTGTATTATGAAATATGAATTATTAGGTTTGTTAAATAATTCTTATCATAGAGAGTTGCTATGCTTGCCCAATGCAAAAATAATTTACATATTTTGTTATGAAGATACCCTAAATATTGTTGTAGCTTTTTATGATATAGTGATATCAAAGTTTTTGTTTAGTTTAAGTTACGTGAGGCCACAAATTGAAACCTTCACAAAAGGTTCATATATTAATGTATTGTGATTTTTGTATGTAGTTAATTATGTGTAAAATTCTATTATACTCATGTTATAAGCTTTAAGAGGCGTATAAGCCTACGGAGTAACTCCTAAATTAGTTTAAGTACCTACTTGACAGTGTCTTGTTGTGTGCTACTTTTTGTTTTTATTTAATAAAGAATTCTGAAAAACAAACAAACAAACAGTCGCGGTCGCATCGCAGTTACGTACGCACGTTGTCTCTGTAATGTTCCCACGCATTTTCGTAAATTATTGCATGAAATTACAGAGTATGTTGTGCATTGTATGGTTGCTTAAATACAACTTTTATAATAATAATATAGCATTATCAAATACGTAAACAGTAAGTTGGCAGCCCTAGGGCGTGTTTAGGCGCCGAGCGGCCATAGGTATTGATTTCAAGGACACCGCCTAGTTAAACTACTGTTGTTACCTATACTGTGGTATTGTGGTATTAAATTTTATACATGATAGGTTTCCTTTATAGGATTAATTTTTCTTTACAATCTTATGATTCTAATAAAATACAAAAGAAAAATTAAAGGTTCATTAATTTTTTATTGGTCAAAATTTATGAAATGAAGACACAAAAAGTTTAAATAACAATACTTACCTGTTAAACTTGCTTTGAATGCTTAAATATCGTCGCTTAGCGAACAACACCGCTCGAGTAATTTTTTCGTACTTTACAGGAGAGACACAAAACTATTTAAAATCGTGAATTTAAGAGTTAGAAGATTCAGTATATTGTTTAATGTGTTTAAGATAAGTATTATTAATCATCCAAATCTATAAAATTATTTAAATCGAAGCACGCTTTAAAGTTCTATCCAAAGGCATTTAAATCTCAAAACCAGCAATTTTTGACTTGCGCGGTGTTGTTTGCTAAGTGACAATATATACCTTTAAGAATCTACATATATCAATAACAATAAGTATTGATAAGTAAGTACTCTAAACTTTGCACCTCTATCCTTACACAACCTTACAAAATATGAAACAGAAGTACTTACTACAGAATACAATAGAGAACAAAAAAGATTGAGAGACGCAAGAGGGTGCACTTAGATTAAATAGAAGACTAGTTTAAGTTGAACTGTGACGATTTTGTCAAAATCTTTGTATTAAATATTTAGGTGTTTTCCCATAAAATATAAATGTATTCATTTTAAAGTTTTGTTGGCTACTGATGTTTTGACGATTTTGTCAAAATCTTTGTATTATATTTAGGTGTTTTCCCATAAAATATAAATGTATTCATTTTAAAGTTTTGTTGGCTACTGATGTTTTTTTTATCATTTAACCACTTATCCTATCAGTGAGCATTTTGACCTACCTTTTACCTTTTTTACGATTTTCGGTCAAATAAACTGAGAATGTGGATTCGTATCAGATATCTGGTCGTAACTAACACAGGTTTTGAATAAGCAACCTTAAATCAGACATTTTTGACGGGTGTGTTGACAGATATTGGTTGCCTTAGAAGAGCAGTCTATTGGCTATATTGTCTAGGTGTCTACACTCCACTTGATGCTTATGTGATCTGGAGTTCCTAGCCTTATTTCATAAAAGTACCCTGCACATTACGGCTTAAAACTTAAATAAATATTTACACATAAAAAGAATAAAATCCAAAATTAACGTACCTACCTTTTTTGATTTAGATCTAAAACTGGTTATAACTACGGGATATTTGATAGATTTCAGCAAATTAGGAGTAGTATATAAACAGTGGTTAAAAAAGAAAGTATTTGTTGATTTTTGTACTATGCAAAGTCCCATTAAACGGTTGATAACAGCTGGTATTGTAATTCTTCTCAACAATGAGCTCATCGTGTTATAAATAACACTAATTCTAATTTTTCGAATCTAAAAAGAAATTGATACAGTTTTTGACATAAACCTAACCTTTCAAAACTAAACCTAAACCACAGAGTACAGTTAACTAAACTGTCATCGAACAAAAAAAAACAATGATCCGTCCCGTTTCGGGCACCGAAGATCAGAGCAGAGGCGGTTGTATGTTCGAAGTTTTCACTACGAACCACTACAACTGTGCACTACAACTATTTTTAATCATCGGTAAAATGCGGTTAGTTAATCATCGGTGAGCAAGCTACTTCATTATTGCTTTATATAAAAAAATATACAATTAAATCGGAACAACACGTCTGCACCGAGGTGCATGACGCAAAACGGAACACAACAAATTATCGTACTCAACGCAACTGCTGGTGAAAGTTAAGCAAAAAGACGACGAACGTTCAAAACCTACCGGCTCCGGCGTTTTAAAAATGATAAAAACTATGCAAGGAATTCGAAAACTTTTTTATTTTGATTTTAAGGTGAGAGACACGTGAGGTTAACGAGGTAAAAAGTTACCCCCTGAGTGAGGATAATGTTCAGGCCCTCTAGCATAGTAGACCATATCAAGCTTTGACAGCTCGATATACACTGTCTGTCCCTCTTTAGGTAGATCAACAGAGTGAGACAGAGCACTGTATCAAGCGCTATGGAGCTCGATATGGTTTGCTATGCTAGACTATACCTATAGTATGTTCGAGATGGCATGATGTGGGTGACAGTTCGTAATTTTCCGTTTCACCTATACTACTCACACCATACTACATACACCCAGGTACAGTGGAGCCCACATCAAGCTATACACATTGAGTATAAGCTGACCTCTCATTGTATGGGAAGCCTATACAATGAGAGGTCAGCATAAACTGAAAGTGTTTAGCTTGATGTGGGCTCCACTGTACAATCGAAAATATTAGGTTTTAGAAAGAATGTACATCATTATTGCAAAAATACAATACATTATTTATCTATAAACTGAAGCAATAATCACAGTGTATTCGTTAAATTTAACAATAAAAGATTCAGAAAAGAATAGTGTCTTTTTGCTACTTGATGCGTGGATCGGAACGTAAGCCCATAGGTTAGGTACTGACCTTAGACCATTTAGCACGGGACTAGGCAAGCGCACTTATATCCCCCTCTGCCGAAGTACATGAACAATTTGTTCATGTAAGTTTGCTTGTGTGCGCGTTTTGTGTTTGTGTTGCAGCTCTTGATTTAGTGTGACATAACAATTTTTCGCAGGAGTGTGCGTGAATGAGTAAATGTGTGCTGTGCGTGTTTACCTCCCCTCCCATGGAAAACGGCAGAATAATTTCAGTACTAAGAGTCGCGCTTTTTCAGGTCCTGTATTAAATGGTCTAAGGTAGTGACATACATAACGGTGCGGACATCTTATTTATAGGATCGCGTCAGTATGAGTTCATCTTATATGTGGTTTGTGTTTTCGTTGCGGTTGCTTTACGTGCTATTTGTTTTGACGTTTTTTACGCATTTTGTTGATTTTTGTTTTGTTATTGTTGTTTGTTTTTGGTGAAATGCCGAGAAAAACAAAAAAAAAACTTTGAACTCTTAAGATTGTGAGTTATTTGTTCGCTTAATTTAATTAATTAAGAAATTAATAAAAAGTAGTTAGAATAATCAAAGATCAATCGAATAAAAAATCGATTTGATAGACCTTGTTAACGTTCTCGATACAAAAAAAAATCGACTCTTTGAACTTTGAACTGCCACCCATAACATGATCTTTTCCATAGCCTCGTAAATACAGAAGGCTATGTCTTTTCGGAACCAGGATATGTTCAGAACTTGTTTGTAATTTCCGGAACCACTTTTTTTAACGAATAATAATTTGATTTCTGGTTAAGTATATTATTATGCTTTTCAATATTAAAATACTTAATCATGGTAAATTAATGCTTAATTGATCGAAATAATAATAATAAAAAGACCTCGGTGACGTTTAGGCTGAGATTCAGAGTGCATTTTGAGTCCGAACTCAAGAGGAACTCAATCTTACAAACGTCACTCTAGTATGAGATCACGTCACTTTTTGACGTTTGTAAGATTGAGTTCGGACTCAAAATGCACTCTGAATCTCAGCTTAAGAGTCCGAACTCAAGAGGAACTTGATCTTACAAACTTCACTCTAGTATGAGATCACGTCGCTTTTTGACGTTTGTAAGATTGAGTCCGAACTCAAGAGGAACTCAATCTTACAAACGTCACTCTAGTATGGGATCACGTCGCTTTTTGACGTTTGTAAGATATAGTTCGGACTCAAAATGCACTCTGAATCTCAGGCTGAATCTCAGCCTAAGGCTTACAAACGTCACTCTAGTATGGGATCACGTCGCTTTTTGACGTTTGTAAGATTGAGTTCGGACTCAAAATGCACTCTGAATCTCAGCCTAAGTAATTTTGTATATCGATGAATTGCAGGAAGTGACTATAGGGCCGCTAGCGGTCCTTTGATTTTTTAAATGATTTAATCGTAAGTCATCGGAAAGTGCTCGGAAAATATTTTTTTCTGCATATCGTGAATTCTGTTAAAACTACGGTCGCTCGGCTCCCTAATATGTACTTACATGTCAACTTAACGGCTCCTCATAGAGTACATTGAATATACGGTTACGGTTCCCCCTCGATGATGTTTCACCAACAATCGCAAGTATTAATCATACGACAATTAAATAGATATTTTATTATTGAAAAAAAAGCGAGTTCTAATCCTATTTTAGTTTGAAGTCTACGTCACTTTGGAAAGACAAATAATATTAAAAATCATAACAATAGAAATAGGTAAAACAATAGAAATGTAAAGTAACTTCGAAGTTTTTACGATCCTATTAAATGACAACGTGAACCCGTAAAAATTGATGTCAATATAAAACAAACAACGCCATTAATAATATTCCAAAATTAGACTTCATTTTTATGCTCTCAGAGATAAACGTCTAAATAAATTTTTGGGTAACCTACCTTTTTGTGAAGAAACACGATAAGTAAGATAACTTCAGAAAAACACAAATAAAACTAGTTTAAAGAAATATATACCTAAACCCAAAAAGGGACTAACTTTAATACCATACCAATCATTTGTAGTTATAGGTATATTATTTACAATAAAGTTAGTAATCGTATGCAACCGAACAGAATTAAAAAATATATGTTTTTTATTTTGTCGTAATTTAATGCCTCAATGGACAATAAAACCTCCCTTTTACTAGAACTCCATTATAAAACAATATTCTTGATGTAAAGCAGAAACCCATAGAAGTAAGCTTCAGTATCTGTCCTCCCTGTCTGTCTGTCCACGGCATAAATCAAGAATGGCGGTGCTGAAACTTGAAAATGAATTATAGATCGAATTACTGTTGGTCTCCAAAAAATAAGGAAAACTTTGGTGTCGTTGTCTACATTAAAAAATGTGTTTTGTAAAGGAATTGTATTTTCAAACTGAATCTACTTTGACGGAACCTGTGCATTTTGTACGCGACTTACACTTTATAGACATTGATGTACCAAAAGGTTTATGGACTGTTTATTTTTACACTTACACTCTTTTGTCACGGTACAAGCACAAGTTTACGAGTGGACCACATGGGTCTGGCAAGTTGGGCCTTTATTAACTGCCGCACTAATGCAAGTTTTATGAGTAATTTCACGGGTATTCATTAGCCCATGGCAGGGGGCCTGAGGGCAGCCTTAGGGACAAACAACAATTATTTGCGGAGAAGTTTGACCCTACATGGAATTGTAACCGGTTTCTTTTAAATGAAGATACAGTGAGGATAGTTTTGGAAGTTTAGTGGAAGAGGAGAATGTAATAATGTACATCAATTCATTTGAAGATTTATGCGTCAGCTAAGCAAGCGGGTGTGATCAGGATGATATGTACTCTAGGACACCGGGAAAAGTAAACAGATATTGTGAGACTGACGTCAGCATTAAGGAAAAGAAATTCATATTTTGACGGGTATACACGACACGACACCTTTAAGTTTCTTTGGCAGTTTACATTACAAGCAACAACTTGGACTTAAGTTGATTAAGACACGACTGTAAGCCATTAAACCTCATTTTACCAGGGCCAGGACTATGAGCTTAATTAAAAGCTCGCGTCATCCATCACGCCGGGATATTGATTTTCCGTCAGAGCCATTCGGCTGCAATAGACCGTGGGATCTGGTTGACTGAGCTTATTCAAGCGCCACAAATAATACACACACCAACTCATACTATAGTAGGTAGCTTCTCATAAATTTGCGAGGGGTGCAACAGTATGGAAAATCAATTACCTACAGGTAAATAAATTATACTTATGTAGATGTGGACGAAGGTCGATACAAAATTGCTTCTGACACACTGTTTGTGCACTATTTGTCAAAGAATAATATTTTGTCTTTCTATCAACCCAACCGCATAGGTGGGACGACGACGGATTTGTTGTTAAAACAAAACTATACCCTAGTCGCCTCGGATTGACCCACAAGCTGTCAAAAAATCGTTTCTAGTTCATACTTAAATTGACACTTGACACGTGAGATAATATGCATTTTATTGTGAACACAAGTTTTCTACATGAAGATGGAGTCAACCGGACTAACAACCGAACTGCTGCTAGTAAAGGCTACAATCTATGTATTTATAGTTTATGTACTAGATCGGTAACTTCATCCTAAGCGGTTGACAGCTCGTGGGTCAATCAAACCAAACTGGTGATTGTACTTGTCCCTTGGACGAATTCGTCCAAGACTCGTCCTTAAGACCAACTTTTACTATTGGGTCAAATTGTCCACCTGTCATATTAATATGGGATAGGTTTTCTATATTTAAGTAAAAAAATGTTTTATTTTATAGTCAACATTACAGTAAGAATTATCATGGTTTGGATTCAATAGGTAAAGTGCAACGTCGAACACATTATTGGTGCAGCTATCTGATGAGGGCTGGTTTATTGGACCCGATTCGTTTAACTTGTTAGTTTTATTGGCCTTGAGCCATTTATCGTATTAAAGACGGTCAGTAGTTTCGTTTACTTATGATAACTATCTGGGGGCGTACTCCGAGGCAAGAAAGGTATTTAAAACATAAATTGCGTTTATTTGAATGAAATTTCATGTTAATAATGAGGTAAGTAATAATGAAAATAGTCAGTTATTCTGTTTTGTATTGTGAAAACGTGTATTATCTTTTTTTTAAAGAAACAATAAAACTAAATAACTGACTTTTGTAAGAGCCACTTAGAATAAAACTGTCAACACACTGGACTAACGCACGATTTTTTCCCAAGTATTACCAGTTGGCAATTGGTGCTTACAATTCCTTATAGGACCCAGAGACCATATTTTAGTTTTGCTATATTAAGATATACTATAAATACATTTCCAATATCAGAGATTTGAATAGTACTTCAATCCCAATCTTGGCGAGATTCAACCAAGGCCATAAGTTGTGTGTGGGAAAAATTTGGTGCTTTGCCCACTGCGTTCACATTCATCTCAAAGCTGCCTTACCATATAAAAAACGTCTGTCCTGCCTGGGTCCTAACTGAACTTTTTCACATGAATTAGGTACATACATAGTACAACGTAGGTATTTAAATGTGACACAGGAATTATTTAAGTAAAATCTTGGATGACATGATGTCAGGCTTAGGACCTATTTTGTACATTTGTATGGGTATCAAAGTATTTCAGCAGATTACATTTTACATACATATACGGGATTCGTTTAAAGTGTACGAAGTTCACCTTTTATTGAAAGGCTTTTATTGAACTTGAATTTTGCTTAAGTTTCATTGAGCTTTTTGTTGAACAATAATGGTTAAATTTTCGGCATGGGAAACTTATAAGTAAAATCTTACTTATATCAATTTCCTGAGGCAATAATTTTGAGAGTAGCCCCTCTCGCTTGCTCGTGTTTTGATAAACCGTTTAATTTAAGTATAAATGAATGATGTTTCCCTTTAAAAACACGGGCTGGAAAGTGTTGTATTTGGGCACACAAAGAAAATAATCGTGTAACGTGTTGTCTTTATTATGCCATTAAGGCGTTTTATTTCATCGTACGTAATATTTCTTTTGCTTAGTTATACGTTTAACTTAACACACAATGAATTTTCCAGATGTACCATCATCAAAGATTTTCCTTTTCTTTCCCGGGGTCTTAGTTATTAACGTAAAAAAGACAGGTCAATCGATCCAGTCAATTTCGAGGCACATTAAAAGTATGTCGCGGACAGAAAATACTTTTAAGAATTGGTTATTTGTTAGGTTTTCAAAGTTTAATTTCATCGGGCAGTTATTCAGTTAACAAATTAGGTATAACTTCAGTAAAAAAATAAATATGATCAAATTTCATTCGGAACTTTGTTAGTGCACAAACCAAGATACTTTACATGAAAGAAATGTATTCAGTGCTTTAGATTTCTTTTAAGATTTTTCAACTTTATTCATAATACCAGAGGATGTTTGCCAAGTATCATAAAGTACTTTATCCTGTCTGTTACATTTACGGCAAAATAGTGTAGTACCTTTTTCCAGCAACAAACTTGGTAGGTCCAAACTTTTATAAGATGCCACAATAATTTTCCTTCACAATCTCGAATCTGGAGGCTGGCCAGAGGATAAAAAGCGCATTGCGGGTGGATCAAAATATTTTTTTATCATTTTTTGTACCATTATCTTCCCATTTATGATGAAAAAAGATTTAAAACAGATTGCAAAGTGATTGGTGCGGCATAACGTTCCGCTCGGAGATACCTTTTTTCACGCTGATGAAAATCGCCGGGTGGTCGCATTAAATTGTATTTACCCAACGTTTCTGCGCCACTCAAAAGACCATTTTCCATTTTATCCTGTCGTTCGTTTAAATAATCATTATCCAATGAATTCGTAGCAATAACATCTCGGGATATGCGTCGTAAGTTCTTTATACCCGGTCAAAGGTCGGCGGCGTATCATCTTATATCGCGTGGGAGGGGTTTTACTGCATACTTTACCGGGTTCACTAAAATAAAGTTTCGGAATGTCCTCCCTTTGTGGAGTCAGACGCTAGAGCTCACTTTATTGATACTTTGTTCGAAAGGTTTATTTTTATTAAGTGTTTGTATCTGAGGTTTGAATGCGCAAGGATCTTTTTTCTTGATTTTTACTTTGTTGCTAAATACAGATTTTCTAAAAATAGCCTTAATAAAACCTAAACACAAAAAAGGCTCTAAAACAGAAACTACAGATTACCGCCCCATTGCTCTTCTACCAACAGCTTCAAAAATCTTTGAGACAGCAATGCACAAACGTGTCTACAGTTTTTTTGAAAAATATAACCTTCTTGACGAATGCCAAGACGGCTTCCGAAAGAAGCGCTCGACTACCTTGGCAGTTTATAAATATATCCAAGCAGCCCTAAACTTAATAAATAATAAAAAATATGCGGTGGGTGTCCTTCTGGACATGACAAAAGCCTATGATAAAGTGCAATATAACATACTATTAGATAAATTATACGGAATAGGAATACGTGGTATCACTCATAAATGGTTCAACTCATACCTAAAACACAGAAAACAATTTGTAGAAATATAATATTTTGACAGAAATTCTAAAGAAATAACTAAAATTAGATCTGATAGTAAAAACATAAATGCCTCAATTCCCCAAGGTAGTGTAATTGGATGCCTTTTGTTTCTAATTTATATAAATGACTTGCCTAAAACAATAAAAGATCCTTGCGTCTTATTTGCCGACGACATCTCCATACTTACATCATGCACTAATAACATAGAACTTAATAACAAACTTCAAACTACCTATATATTCACCGACACCATAAATTGGCTACACGACCATAACCTAGAGATTAACTTCAAAAAAACAAAATTAATACCGTTTCACCCCTTTCAAAAAACCCCAATTCATATAAATTTCACAGTTGACAATACCAAACTCGAAGTAGTAAATGATTTCTCGCTGCTTGGATTGCATATAAATACAAATATCAACTGGAAAGTGCACACCCAAAATATATGTTCAATATTATCTAAATTCGCTTATGCACTCCGCGAAGTAAAAAAGATCCACCGATCTAAAAACGGCTATCGTCACCTACTATGCTTATGCATACGCATGGCTTAGTTATGGCATTATCCTGTGGGGAAACAGCACTAATGCTTCAACCGTTTTTACTCTCCAAAAAAGGCTTATTAGAATATTAGTATATATAAAAACAACCGACAGCTGTAGACCTCACTTTATACAACACGAAATTCTCACACTACCTTGTATCTATATACTTGAAACCTGTAAGTTCGCCCGAAAGTACCCCGAGTTTTATAAAAAACGCGAAAATCTAACAAGTCGTACCCTGAGACCTAGACACGGATTAGCACTACCACCCTCTCAGCTAAAAATGCACTCCTCAGGACCATTATCCATGTCTATAAAAATTTATAATAAATTACAAATACAGCTATTGACCACAAAATGTTATTACACTATCAACGAATATTTAAATGATAAATTATAAAATACAAATATATGAAAAGAAAACTGACAAATAAAACTGGGAATTGAAATAATTTAATAACTTAATAATCAATCTTTAATAATAACAATGATAATGAAAATAATAATAAATAATTAATAATACATAATAATAATAATGATACAAATAAATTTTTTTATTGCACAAAACTTACATACTAAGATACCTTGCTCTTCCATATAACGGGTAGGTAGCTATTAATTTGCAACAATTTTAAATATTTTTATGTAGCATAATAAGTTGCTTATAGTAGGATCTTCACAAATAATAAATCTATAATAATAAAATGCCGTCCTCTCTTATATTGCTGTGCCTGGACAAGGTCCATAATGATCTAATAATATTAATGTTTTTCACCTGTGTATATACATTATGGAATGCAATAAAATATATGAATATGAATATGGATACAATATAATCTTTTTGGTAGTCTTTAATGTTGTTTTGTTTCAAGCGTTTCACAAAATTTTGTCTTAAACCGGCGTCAGCAGACTCAAATTCAAATTACGTTTATTAAACTCACAGCAGAGAAAACATATACAAATTACACCGTTTCAAAGCTAAATATGCCAATAACGAGTTTAAATATATTTAAAAGTTAGGATACAATTAAAAATGCAGGTATGTCAAAAAAAGTAAAAATAAAATGAAATAAGAAATAGTATACAAGTTAGCAATCATTATAAGGCAAAACAATAAATCATTAAATTTAACAAAACATAACAACATGTACAATGTCGGCAAACCTCATTCATGGATTCAGACGCATGCATGGGATTTGTTCACATTAGAAAACATTTGACATGTGTCTGGAGGAATCTCTTATGTTTATGTATGATAAAGTACAGAACAATCGAATTACTATTTATTCTGTCATACCACAGAATAAAATTTGCTTTGCCTTTGCCCTCTTTAGTTGGATAAACAGCTTTATATTTTAATTTGAACAAGACCACCCGAAAAATAAACTACAATAAAACTAATTGTGTTTCTTAACTGGATTATTATTTAGGTAATTAACAATAGGAAGTCAGTAACGCACACCCTCTCAACACGCATGCGTACGTACCCCCACACACATACTTACGAGTACATAGATTTTTATAGCTTCCAAAACACGGAAAGCTAAGGTAACATTTTTGTGTAATAATTTTTGAAAGAGACAATACATTTATCCCAAAAATGGTAATCGAACCTTGATATCGACTACTTACCGAGTCTTGAGCATGAATTTGCCTTATAAATAAATGTCACATTATCTTAATATTTTTTATGAGTAACTTAATAAATGATCAAAAAATCATGATATGTATCTTATGGTCATTAACTCTTATGGCGGTCTAGGATAAGTACCTCGGTGGCGCAAGCGCAATTGGTATAGCGCACTTGTCTTGATAAAGAGGTCGCAGGTTCGAAATGTGGCCCGAGGATTTTTTCAAATTCTTGTCTTTAGATTTGTTTCTAACTGATCTTTTGTAGTTTGCAATGCACTCTAAAAATAATATATAGAGTATTCCAAGGCGATGGATTTCGCTATAAAAACATCATCTTAATTTAATATGTATCTTTTTATCTTTTACCATTTAAGGAGAGTCCTTATTTCCTAAAACGAAACTAAAAGTTTTAAGTTCGGTTCCAGACTAACCATGAGATGCAGGGCTCTGATTGGCTGACTCGCCCATAGTGGGTTATCTGTCTCTAAAAGCTTTTTGTGACTATCTTTTAGTGGAGATTTTTCTTAACATTTCACTTTTCAGTTTGTATTTGGTAATTGTTATTTTATTGGACAAAAGTTCAGAGTGAACCCTCGATTTAATGCTGTATTTTTTGCTTGTCAAAAACACATTCATAGCAATTAACATTTGACTGTTAGGCCAATATAAATTACAAATTTTACGACGACAAAAACACGAAAAGCCCTCATAAAAATTCCGAAAACCTTGCGTTTATGTGTAAAATTGATTATCATCTCATACATTACAATGGCGATTGGTCCATCACGCCTCGTCGCATGCAGGCGAGGCAGAGAACAATGCTTCTATGTGGGCGGGTGTAAATGGAGTTAATTACTGCACCCATCTGATGCGCAGGCGTTTCGTCTACCCGCATCGAGGATTCCGTTAAATCCTCGGGTGCTGGACTACTTGGTACTTGTAGTCGGCCCACTAAAATGAAATAAATACAAATACAAATTCTTTATTTACTTGAAAAAACTTACACTAAAACATAATTTATATTACTTAATTATAAAGTAGTTATAGGTCGTGTCTCTACATTGAATATTTTCGCGGATAAATGGGTTACTTGTATTGTGCTGAGACCGAATCAACAATTTTTAGAATTTTCGTCTGTCTGTCTGTCTAATTGTTCCTCGAGAACTAATCAACGGATTTGGATGCTTTATTGTCATGGTAGTAACTCTGGTCAACACATAGGCGATAAGGGGTATTGATAAAATAACGCCAAAGCTGAAAAATGGGTAGAAATTAAATAAACGCGGGCGGAGCGGGCAAAGGCTAGTCTATACTAATAATAGAGGATCCGTAAAAAAGTCGTGTCTGTACATTGAATACGTTTTCAAAATTTTTAATTGAATTGTTTAGTATTGTACTGAAGTCAAAGCTATAATTTTTAGAATTTTTGTCTCTATGTTATGTATGTATGCTCCGTTTTAACTCAAGAACCACTTAACGGATTTGGATATGGTTTTATTTATTATCATCATAGTGACCCTGGTCAACATATATCAAGGGGTGTTAATAAAATAACGCCCAAAGCTGAAAACGGGGCAAAGATTAAATAAACGCGGGCGGAGTCACGGGCAAAAAGCTAGTAAAATATATCCATTATATATGGATGTTGTTAATTAAAATCAAAATAATGTTAGGTATTAAAAAAACTCAAATTGTGAAACACAAAAACGCAATTTAAATTGACTAGTGATTCGTAAACTATTTTTTTTTTGTTTTGTTTTGTTTGTTTGTTGTTTTATAGACATCAATACCCCTCTAAATGATGTACTGAAGCTATTAAAGTTGACTTTCATTTATATGGCCAAATTCATACTGGAGACTCGGTAACTGGTCAGTACCAAGGTTCCATTATCCTATCTATGAAATACGTTAAATAGAATTTAGACTTCCTAACTTCCTATACTAATTGAGTCACGGTTGTTCGTTAACAAGTATATAGTCACAAAAAATATTTTTAATATAATATTTCGCAAACATAACCTTGGACCTGACCAATTACCGAGTCTTCAATATGAATTTGGCAATATATGACTGTAACTGCGCAAATGAAAAAAAGAATTTTAGGAGCCACTCATGCGAGTGTTTAAAATTTCCAGCGCCTAACTTATCACCTTAGAAAAGACTTATGCTTCCGAATAAAATTTATGAAATAAATGTAATGAGGTTCATTATACAGGCTGTTAGAAAAATCATCCACGAATAGTACAATTAGTAATAAAACATTTCAAACAAAAAGATCATGATAAAAAAACTTCCTAATACCGGCCATGCACAATTTTTTGTAATTCTAATTAGGTACCATAATTAATTTGCCAACCTAGTTATTTCTTTCTACAAAAAAAAAATATTATAAACAATTTTGGCAGTTCTTATTTTCACAATTAATATATAAATATATAAAACGAAATTATCTATAGCTCGTTGGTTACAGCAAATTCCAAGTTAATAATACGCGTTACACATACGTACACCTATCTTATACGTGGTTGAAAAGATCGCAGTACTTTTCCTAACAGCCTGTATAATATCCAAGGCTTGGAAAAACGGCCGTCATGTCAAACGTACAATTCGTACAATTTGTAGCTATAATAGAATCGAAAAAAACGCTTCAGTCCGCGGTCGTTCATTTATAGAAGATTAGGTTTAAACACTTTTTTATAAAAAAATACGAACAGTTTAATTGAAACCTCTGAGCAAATGAAGCCTCTAAGTTTTTTTATTTAAATTAGTCTACAAATATACTTCAATATGGCTGATTGGATTTATTAAATTACTTATAGTTGTCATTTTAAATGGAAAATACTGTTTTGCCGCATACGACCTTACGGCTTAAGCTAGTTCGTGAGCGCATATTATGGAGTAAGTCCCCCTCACTCCACTCCCTTAAGACGCCGATTTGAAATTAAAAGTTTATCGATTCCTCGCCTTAAGCCACTACTCACTGTACGCATCCCAATCATAATTTTATTAGTGAATATATCCAACAACATAAGTGATTAGATGTTTTTGAACGCATCCTACAGCATTGCGCTGCCAACCAACTACTGAGATAGCATAATATTTCAATTGCCATAGCAAAAGTTTACGAACGAACGAGTTATTTTTACGCAGTCACTAAGTAGAGAGTATCGAGGCCTAAATTCACGGTAGAAATATGGACGGATCTTTAAAGGCGAATACATACTCAAACTGAAATATTATACCTTTCTTTAAAGGCCTACTCCACCTATGACGGTAGTTTACATAAAAAAGTATACATACAAGGTGACATTTATTCATGCAGCCAAATTTATACTAAAGACTCGGTATGTGCTCATTATCAAGGTTAGATGAACCTTTTTGTGAAATTCGTAAATTGTTCTTTTCGTGTTCCCTACAAACGCAAGCTTCCAGTATGAATTTTGATGTATAAATAAATTTCACTTTATAAATACGAAAGACATAATTTTGACAAAAATAAATTTCAAGTTCTAATGTTATTTTTGTCAAAAAAGTAAACAGTGTTATCGAAAGTTTCCTAATTTAATCAAATTAATTTGTGATTTAAGCGAGTGTTGTCTTACTCCTTCTAAAAACCTGATGCAATTTTGATGATTCTTTAACCAAATTAAACACAATTTATAGGACTCTGAAATTTAAGATTAATTATTTTTTACGTTCGTCGCCTCTATTATGTATCCTATATTATTCTTTTCTCCTATTTTGCACTGTCCGGAGACACAGTGATCGTCGTAACAGGCACTTTGCAGTGCGCGCTGGTATGAACGTTATTTAAATAATAAACTATAACTTTTATAAGAAAAACCGTCCCCTAATCTTAAAAACTGTCCTGTTTCAGATTACGAAATACATTGTCGGGTCGATGGAGGAGGGCAACACTGGCTGGCTGGATCAGTACGTAACGTAATTAATACAGAGACAGTACGGTGCGAGCGCTCATCGAAGTAGGTAGGACTTAAGTCAGTTTTTTCGCACTTAGCTACGTCCCGATCTTCTGAACAAGACGTATTACTGCAAAGTTTTGATTTATTGTGTTCATGTAAGTATTATTGTATTACTTGAGTTTTGTTTTTTGTCAAAAACAGTAGTATTGATTTCATATAATATATATTTGTGTATGATTAGTTTTAGCAATGGGGCGAATAGCACCTGTTTACCATTGTATTAAAAAAAGGAAACGCCATGCATAATTATGCAGCCTTAAAGAAAGCTACAGAAGCGAGGTAGGTATTTATTTTAGTATTCGCAATTTATAAGCAAAGTCATCGTATAATAATGGTAATTGATTACAGTTATAAGGATTTATAAGGATCTCTTAAACTATAAAAGAAATACATTTAGATTGAAATTGACATTTTTTTTATTTTAATTTTAGAATGAAAAACAGGGTGAAACGCGAAGAGGAGGAAAGAACTTTACAAAGTGATGCCATACCGGACACAAGTGGAAGATATGCAGATTCGGTAGTAAAATTTTCACGTTATTAACAATTCTGAGTTGAAAATAGTTTATTTACTACTTATTATAATAGTAATTTCTTTAATTTTGTAGGAGAAAGAACCTGTTGCAGTGGAAGTTGAGCTTGACGAAACAAAGGAAGTTTAAAATTCAATTATAAATGCCCTAACTTTAAGAGCCTACAGATTTTTTTTTATTGTACCTGTTTGTTATTTGGAAAAGTTCTCCTGATAAAGTATGATTAATAGTTTTAGATTTTAGTCTACTTGTACCCTGTATACTTGTCACGATTTTATTAAAACTGTTTCACTTCACAGCTTCATGATTGTTTCATTACATTTTGTTGAAATTGAACTCTAGTAATGTACCGACGCAACGACAAATAACACCTGCCTAACATTGAACCGAAATTTAACTGGTAAATAAAATCCCACCAAAAACATAAATTTGAACAAGGTGCCCCGATTCAGTACAAAGGCAGTGCAGGATCGTCGGCTTCGCCAAAAACAAAAAAAATAGAGATATATTGGGTTTCGAGGCTTACGGAGGTTCCTTCAGTTCAGTCATATCATAACTGCAATAATTATAACGTTCTCCATTTGTTTTAACCCTTTATAAGGCTCTGGCCATATATTTAAAACGATATTTTCGCCCACTTTGTGCTAAAAAATTCAATAAAAAAATTATTAGTACATTCTCATTTTTATTTAAAAGTTGTTGGAAAAGTCAGATAAATAAAAAAAAGAATAAAGATCAATAATAAAAAATAAACTAAAAATAAAGAAAATAATAATTGCTGGGACCACCATTGCTGGGACCACCATTGCTGGGACCGATGGATGGCGGTATATCCATCCCCAAATACATAAGCCCGTTTTCTCTGCCCTATAAAGGGTTAAAGAAGGTTTTTTAGGGTTCTTGCTACAGTATACGTAGAATTTGGCAAAAAAAAAACACTTAATGCGGTCAGTGAATGTTTCTTTTACATTTGTACTATGTACTTAATTAACCTTTTTTTTCAACTTTCAATATCATTTGCAACAATATCACTCTTTATAACACCATCTAAGTAAAACAATATTTTATATGATTTTAAAAGGAATATTTGGTACTTACGAGTATATTAGATTATAAATAGTAGTCAAAGGAAATCTTATAGTTTGAATTATTATTGTAATTTAATAGTTATTTAAGATACACGTGCGGAAGTAAGGTTTTATACGAATAAGTGCCAAATATAATAAGTGCTTCGCTCGTGTTTTCATTGGCACGCATTCGGATAAAAACCTTTTACGCTCAAGTATCTTACAACACTTTTCAATGCATTTTGCGAGGAAATACAACAAAAAAATAAGTATAGTAAAGAAAATTGATTATAAATAACAAATTAATTGTAGAAATTGAAAGTAATGTTTGAACAATTGTTAAAATTGAATGTGCAGGTCTTGTCCGCTAATTTAATGGTTTGATTTAGGTTACTGTTATTGTTACATACTTCCTGATATTTTCTTGTAGACGAGAGTGATTCACTCATTAACTGGCCATAGTTGAAGTAGAGGGTTGCGGTTCTGTCCAGTCAGTATGAAATGAGGCAGAATAGCGCTGCAATTTATTCGGGATCATATTTTCATCTGAAGTAGACGGTCTGTGTTCAGTTAAATTCACTGATTGAGTTATCTTCCTACATATTTTTTTTATTCTCGAAAGAATCTTCAATGTAATTTTCAGCTACCGTATTCGACTTCCACCCTCCATGCCGTTTTAGAGTGGTTATATCTTCTATCAGCAAGTAAGGTAGCGGATGTCCTTTTGAAACTGTGACCTGTGTATGATTCCGGCTCTGGTAATCGAAGATATGTAGCGATTTCTTTCGGCATTCCACCAAACTTATTTACGCCTATGCATTGAGCAATACATTTTCCATTTTGAAAGTTTTGAAAGAATCTTTGGCTTTTTGATTTTGATGAACGCAAAGACTCGTATTTTTTAACAATTTTGTAAAATTGCCCATGAATTATGAAAGATCTGGATATTTTGGTCTTTGTATTTGGAATTTTCACTAGTAACGTTTCGCCGTGATTTTCAATATCATCCACATTTATGTTCGCAAGTTCCTCTCGTCTACATGCTCCAGTTATTCCAAAAATTAAAGCAACCTGTAACAAATTAATTTAGAATTAACTTGTAAGCTAATGAATAAGTAGTATGAATACTGACATATACTGTGAGGAAAAAGGGGAAGAAAAGGATCGTACCTCGAGCGTAGCTTCCTTCGTAATTGCTGGTTCCTTGAGGCACGACAGTTTGCAAATTTTTAATAAATTCACACGTACACTTCACATACACTGTATATAATTAACGTTTTTTTGGATTTTAGTTATTAGTGACGCGGATTCTTTTTGATTTTTTAAAATTAGCTCGATTGTCAAGCGCAGAGAGGTGTGAGGATTTTTTCACCAACATGGCCGTCTTCTTTTGAAGTACGAGGTGGGGATATTAAAGGAAAGAGAGAGGTAATACATATAAGTAATTTCGTGTGAGTGTGAGCGAGAGGTAAAACTTGTCTGTTTGCCAAACCATAGTCCCGGGCTTGGAGTAATACTCCAACAGATAAGCTTATCATATAATGAATAGAGAAAGAGTAAACTAATGTAAAAGTATCTACCAACTAAAGCTATCTTATTTAAATTCGGAAAGTTATAACTTAAATATAGCGGGAGCTAAAACAAAAGTTTATTGCGTTGGAAGCGGGCAGACGCGAACAACAGGGCGAACATAAACCCCTGTCTTGGTTCGAACCCGAACGACTCTAGTTACACCATCCTTGCCAGGATATGTCTCCTCCACAATGCCAAGAGGCCAAGAGAGGACAGGTAGGTTAGGCTCTCTGATTATACAAATTTGACCTAATTGTATAGGATTACTTGGAGTGTTCCATTTTTTTCTGTTTTGTAAAGAGGTCAGGTATTCAATATGCCATCTATTCCAATATGACTGAACTAATTTATCTAGTAGAGCGTAACGTTGCACACGATTTATCGGAGTATCATTAAGATTTTCAGCAGGTAAATGTTTAAGCGGGGTCAAATTTGTAAAATGAGCGGGAGTTAACGCAGTAGGATCCGCAGGATCATTACTTAACACGCATAGTGGTCTGGAATTCATTAGAGCTTCGATTTGAATCAAAATAGTATTTAATTCCTCGTACGTTAAAATTTGGGTACCAATAGTTTTATATAGATGAGTTTTTACGCATTTCACATTTGATTCCCATATACCGGACATGTGGGGACTTAAAGGAGGTTGTATCTTGAACTCTATCCTTTGTGGAGTAAGTTCGCGTATTATTTCTCTATTGTATTCTTCAGAATAAACCAGAGAATAGAGTTCATTGAGATAGTTTCGTGCGCCTATAAAGTTGCGACCTCCGTCTGATACAATCAAGGAAATCGGTCCTCTGCGCGAAATAAAGCGCTTGAATGCTGCAAGGAACATGTCTGTAGACAGATCCGAGACGAGTTCTATGTGTAACGCTTTTGTCACTAGACAGACGAATATACACACATAGGCCTTTTGGCTTTTAATACCACGTCTTTTGCCTAGTGTGATGTATAGAGGTCCCATGTAATCGACACCACTATGAGCAAAACATTTTGCTTGAGTGACCATTCGGGTAAATTACCCATTAAGGGGTAAGTCTCTTTGGGTTTGTTCTTAAAACAATGATTGCACGAATGTACAATTTGGCGGACTAAATAGCGAGCTGAAAGTATCCAATATTTATGACGTATCAGCGCGAGGAGTAAACCTGGGCCAGTGTGACAATGGAACACGTGATAGTGTTCTACCAGTAACTGGACGATGCGGTCTTTGGAGGGCAATAGAATAGGGTGCCTTTCTTCAAATAATAGCGGAGAGTTTTGTAATCGGCCCCCTACACGGAGAATGCCGTTTTCGTCAATGAAAGGACTTAATTTTCTTATAGCGGAAGAGCGGAGAAATTTATTTGATTTTAAAAAATCGATTTCTGAAGCAAAGTGCTTAGATTGCACGTGCTTAATAATAATTTCCTCAGCGAACTGTAATTCACTTATCAGTGGAAATTTAAGTTTGTGAGCAATTAGTTTTTTAATAAAGCGGAAAATGTAAACAATGACGTTTAATAATTTATTCCATTTGGAAACTTTGTTAGCAACGAGTTGAATAAGATGCGGTTCAGGCTGAGCTGTTTGTGAGGGAATGGTTTGTATGAGTGAAATGGATTTATATTCAGGCACATCAGCAGGAATATCTTCTTTTTGAAATGACCTTACAGGCCATTGACCTTCCGGAAGTGAAATCCAAGACTGTCCGTTGAACCAGTCAGGATTTTTTATAAACTTGTTCGGCGTGACAGGACGCGTGATGAGATCGCTAGGGTTGTTCTCACTAGGTACATAATACCAGAGATTAGGATCGATTATATCTTGGATAGTTGAGGTTCGGTTGGCGATAAAGGTATGCCACCTGTGCGGGGAGGAATGTAACCATGCTAACGCAATGGTTGAGTCTGAAAATGCAAAAGTGGAATTCACTTTGCAGCGAAGATTGAAGGTTGAATACACAGATTGAAATAATAGGGCCAAGAGGTGAGCAGCACATAATTCAAGTCGCGCGAGTGTAACTTTCTTCAGAGGAGCAACACGTGACTTTGCACATAGCAAAGACACGGCTGAAGCTTGAGAGTTTAACGACCCAACGCGAATATATATCATAGCGGCTAATAATTTGTCACTAGCATCTGAAAACCCGAGCAGACTTATATAGGAGTTGTTGTACATACCTACATGTCTGGGTATTTTAAGCTGCGAGAGGTTCTCAAGTTCCTCATAGATTTCTATGAAGGCTTGAGAAATATAGTCTGGAACTTTGTCATCCCAGGCAAGCTCGTGTTTCCAGCACTCTTGTACTAAGAGCTTCATACCAGCTGTTACTGGAGCAAGTAGCCCAAGCGGATCATACAATTTAGCAGTTTCAGTAAGTATTATGCGTTTTGTAAGCGTATTTTTACAAATCGGAGAAGGTTTTATTTTAAAAATAAAGCAGTCATTAGCAGGGTTCCATCTAATACCTATTAACTTTGTTTCAGAGTCTGGGTCAAAGTTTATATTTTTTGAAGCACGAGAGGTTTCTGGGATCTTTTCTAGAAATTGTTGGGAATTAGAGATCCACTTTGTTAAATTAAAGCCAGCTTTAGAAAACATTTCAACAAGCTGCTTATATAGTAGGTAAGCTTCATCATGGCAGCTAACTGAGTAAATAAAATCATCCATGTAAGAGAATTTAGTAGCTACCGAAGCTGCCATGGGGTAATTGTGGCCTTCATCAGAGGTGAGTTGACGGACCACACGCATAGCTAAGTACGGTGATGACTTTAGGCCGAAAGAGACACGAGTAAACTCGTAAGTTTCAATAGGAGCGGATGAATCAAACCTAAATAAAATTCTTTGAAAACGGCGATGTTCAGGAATAATTCTTAATTGAAAAAACATTTTTTCCAAGTCAGCAGAGATTGCTACAGCATAAAAGCGAAGATTTAAAAGCAAATCAAAAATATTTGTTTGCAAATTTGGACCACAATATAAAATTGAATTTAAACTTTTCTTCTTATGTTCTGTCTCAGTACTTGCGTCTAGAACAATTCTAACCTTGCTAGAATCTTTATCGGGACGATAAACTGCTCTGTGTGGAATGTAGTAACATTTTTGAGGAGGGGTGCTCTCTATTACTTTAGACAAAAAACCTTTGTCGATATAATCTTTAATGGTTGCGTTATACCCAACTCGTAAGTCAGAATTTGAATCTAATTTCCTTTCTAAGGATAATAATCTCCTTTTAGCGGTATAATATGAATCACCTAAAGTATTAGGGTTCTCACAAAAGGGTAATGCGACGACATATCTTCCGTCTGCATCACGAGAAACATTTTTGGAAAAGTTTTCCTCACACGCCTGCTCGTGTGGACTAAGTATTTTTCGCGGTTGAACGGACTCTAAGGTCCAGAACTTTTGAACCAGGTTATAAAGCCCTTTATCTAAGTTGCTGTTATCTATAACAGCATGAAATGCGTATCTATTTTTATAAGAGCTAAAGTTTTCACCCTCTGCTTCGCCCATAATTAAATATCCAAGGGTGGATTCAATCGCGATGACCTTGGACTAAGGTTTTATTATTTTATTCGATAATAGGAGGTGTGGAAAGAGACCCGATCCAATTATGCAATCGATTTCAGAGGGTGTGTGAAATTCGTGATCAGCCAAAGGTATGTTTGTGAAATAACTTGCAACGTTCGTATTTATTTTAGAGGTCGGTAAGCTTCCCGTTATGTTTTCAACGATAGCGGCTTTAATCGTGTAGTTATAGCGTGAATCGTATTGCGATTGAAAAGAGATCACAGTATAACCAATAATTGGCTTAGTTGACATACCTATGCCTTGAACCGAAGACTTTTCATAGGTAATGGGCAAATTTAGGCGTTCACAACAAGACAAATTAATGAAATTTGCGGTACTTCCCGTATCGAGAATAATCCCGATGTATTTTGTTTCAGAGTCCTTGCTCAGCACTTTCACAGGCGCGGTAGGTACAACGGCACTTGTATAATAATCTTGATTTTCACTAGTCGTAATTAAACAAGTATTTTGCGCGTGATCATTATTTTGGTTTTCCAAACACGACAGCGGCAGTGCGGAAGTTGATGCTTTCGCAGGTTCCGATTCGTACGACCTCTGCTGCATTACTGAACAATGACTTTGATTGTCAGGGCGAGAAACGGGTTTGTTGTTGTTTGTCATGTTGTGTGCGATATTAGATTTATAGGAAAAGTTATCTAAATGTAACATACTATGATGCTTTTTTCCACACTTATTGCAGTTTTTAAATGACTTACAGTCTTTAGTCGAATGATAGCCTAAACAATTTTTACAAAACGAGTTTTTAGAGACTACATTGTATCTCGATTGTGAATCTAGGTCATGGAACTTCTTGCAATAATATAAGGCATGTTTATCGCCATTACAAACAACACATGAATTTGTGGTATTAGCGACTAAAGAATAAACCTGTTTATTTTTTCCGTAATGCGCAGAGGGTTTGGGATTAGAATTATTTTGCGGTTTTGAGGATTCTTTCGAATGTAGTTGTGACCTAGCGTGAATCTGTCTTTGATCTTTTAGAAATTGTTCTAAAGAAGCGAAGGCGGGTATTTTTTGCGAGCCAACTTTTTGTTCGTATAAATTGACAGTATCTTTATCTAGCTTGTTTATTGCAAAATAGGTAAATATAAAATCACCTAAGTCGTCGATGTTTAAGAGTTTGAGAGCAGCTACAGATGCACAATAGTGTTCAATAAAATTGTCGAGATTTTGAGCGGTGGCGGAAGTGAGAGGTTTATATTTGAACAGTTTGTCCAGATAATAAGAGGCGAGGGTTCTGGTGTCCTGATATTTTTCTACCAGGTTATTCCATAAGAGGTTATAATTTGAGGCTACAGGAAGTATTCCTGCGAATATAGATGAGGCAGATCCTGACAACTTTGATACTAAATATTGCACTCGTTCAGAGTCTGTTAAATGAGAATTTTCATGAATCATTTCTTTGAAGTTTTGGTGAAAAACCGGCCACTGACTTGGAATGCCGTCGAAGGCGACGAGTTCCAAGACAGGTAGCTTATGTTTAGGTTTGCTAATCGGAATTGATTCTTCCTTATTGGATTTTTGCAGTTTTTGTTCGGCAATTTTTACCAAACAATACATTTCATCAAACGCCTCGATGGGTTTGAACGATGGTATGAATTCAGGCTGCAAGCTTAGCTGAGCTACATTAATGTCCTGAACTACTTGAGTATATTCATCGCGTAATTTACCGAGAGTGAAGGTTCTTGCTAGAAACCTTTGTTTTGCTTCCACTGTAGATAAGGTTTTACTCAAATCATATACATTTTGCAGAAGGGAGAACAAGCTTTTTTGTTTAGCTTGTAGCACAGCTAAGGAAGCCATGATGATTAATCCGAGCACAAATTGAAATAAAGATGGCGGAAGCGTGGCGTGGCAAACGTAATTATCAGCGTATTGTTGTGTATTTTTATGTAAAATAAAGGAATATGAGTGTAGGAATGTAGCAGAGAGGGGATCACGGGTAGAAGGACCAAAAGATGTGAGGAAAAAGGGGAAGAAAAGGATCGTACCTCGAGCGTAGCTTCCTTCGTAATTGCTGGTTCCTTGAGGCACGACAGTTTGCAAATTTTTAATAAATTCACACGTACACTTCACATACACTGTATATAATTAACGTTTTTTGGATTTTAGTTATTAGTGACGCGGATTCTTTTTGATTTTTTAAAATTGCTCGATTGTCAAGCGCAGAGAGGTGTGAGGATTTTTTCACCAACATGGCCGTCTTCTTTTGAAGTACGAGGTGGGGATATTAAAGGAAAGAGAGAGGTAATACATATAAGTAATTTCGTGTGAGTGTGAGCGAGAGGTAAAACTTGTCTGTTTGCCAAACCATATACTAAAAAATATACCTACCTTTGTTGCTAAGTACTTGCTATCTGGCGCTTCATTTAGAAATTTTTCTATATCGCTTGCAGAAAGCACTTTTGACTTTTTAGATTTAAATCCATTATTTTGTCGTTTCAAGAAGGCAATTAGTTTGTGGTAATTTTGTAGGTTTATGTCATTTTTACAGCTGATGGTGCTCTTCAACATTGAATATTTAGACCATAATGAAGATGGTTTATATCTTGATGCCAGTTCATTGAAGTATGCTAAAAGAACGTTCTCAGAATACGAGGAACAGTTTTTGTCCATTTTCCACTGTAGAAATCTTTGGTATTCTTCTAAGTATTTATCTCTCGATTTTTGCGGCAAAGAATTTTCATTTGTTATTTGGGCTTCTTCGACGATATTTGTAGGAGTTAAATCTATAACTTCTTCATTAGAACTCATTTTACGAGATTACTAGAGGTATAACCACAAAATTAAAGTAATTTTATTTCACCAAAGCCTATTTACAACAAAATGGCGTGCTTTCTTTGCAGAGCGCCCGTTTCATACAGTTTTTTTTTTCTTGAGGCATAGGTACAGTACACATACAGCCAATAATGTGAAAAATATTTTTGTTTGCGGAAACAAAACACGTATTTTAAATGAGATAATCAAGAATCTTATGTGTTATGGTGTTTATCATCATTTAGTTATTGCTAGAGCGCGCATACTTATAAATAATTGTTTTTTTTTCGGACAGCAAAACCTCCTTGCATCTTTGTAATTTTTTAAATTTTATGACTTGCACCATGCCATGAGTCAAAAAATTTAAAAAAATACTTTATTTCACGCGTGAAATAAAGGATTTCAGTACTGTTTTATTTCACGCGTGAAATAAAGAGTCGGTTTCCGCATAATTTTGTTACACAAAAAAGAAAACTTTACGAGCAACTGCATTGAAAATTATATTTTCATACGTAGCGCATGAAAGATAATATTAACACTTTACCTGAATGGTAAATGAAAAAAAAATGTAAAAAATCATTGCAGTAAACGTGTTACATTTTTCAAATAGTATAAAAATAATGTCACTCGCAAACATTGCGTTAAAGGTTCAGACTATTATCTAGTATTTATTATATTCATACTACTGTTTTTAGGATTCCGTACTCAAAGGGCCAAATGAAGTCCTATTAATGTCACAAATTTGGAAATGTTGTGTTGAATATTGACCCAAAGCTGAATATTGTTTTCCAAATTCAATTAAATTCCTTTTTAAAGGCGTCCAAAACATTTAAAAGATTTCATACCCTGTCAGTGGGGTATCATTGTCTAGAAATTACTAAGTTGAGCACGATTTTTTTCTTCAAAAGAATTAGATGGCCATCAAAGTTGTCAGTTTTAGAACATTTTAGTTACGTTATCTATTTCAAAAACTTAACTTTACTTGGGAATTCGGTTTTTTTTGTATATTATGGGCCATATACTGGATTAAAAAGTAAAACACAGAATTACCGATTTAACATACCCAAACACTCGAGTAACTTAATTCTGCAGTTTTGTTTCATACATTTTAAAGGTTGTAATTTTTGTACAAATTATTTAAGTCTATTAACTTATTTGAATGGCACGGAACCCCTAGGGCGCGAGTTTTACTCGCACTTGACCGGTTTATTTTATGTAATTTATTTTTATTGTGAATGGTAGTGAAAGTCTTAGGTGAACCACATAGCCATCAAGGAGGGCCTCGAAGCCGCTAGGGGGCCTGCTCCTCCATTTGTTACGCTAATGTTCACTACAGAATCTTGAAACACACTACCTCGGTTTTTTTAGAAAGAGGAATTAGAACAAGCAATTATGTTTGACAGTAGTGAAACGTGCTGATTGACTCACTCTGAAATATTTTATTCCTGTAAGTCCCATAAGTTATTGATAACATTAATCATAAAGCAATAAATAAAACATATAAACATATTTTTATAAGAAAAAGATTTTTCAGTGATCGAAATACATTATCCATCCATCCGCCTGTTTCGTCCACTGCTGGACATAGGCCTTTCCAGGATTTTGCCACTCTTGGCAGTCCTCCTGGAAGAAATGCCCATACTCACACACGCTGGGCAGGCGGGTTGGTGAGTGCGGTGCCGAAACCCTTGCACCAGTGACGCCGCTGCCCGTCACCAGTCTGTTTTATATAAGGCCCGGCAATTGGGGATGGATATACTGCCATCCATCAGTCCCAGGCAATGGTGAGCCGCCTGGTTTTGCCTGAGAGCTGTTCTCTACTCTCCCCCGATTAACTGCGGGAGGATTTGCATTCGGAGGATATCATTCGGCATCAGCTCTACCACCTATAAATATACATTTATGAACAGGTTCAATCGCTATGGTGCAATTCGGACGAAGCAGACCTCCAAACCCTGACAAATGTTAAATTTTTCTGTTTGAGCAACTGTATTTCAATGATAAATGACATTTTTGCGTTCTGTTGTTAATTTTTCGTAATTTAATAATGTGGGTGCCTTTAAGTGAAGGACATGGAAACGAACGTCAATTTATTGAAAGTAAACTAAAATTTCCATTCGTTCCCATTTCTTTAGATTATATTGTATTAGGTATGGTATGTGTTACCCCCAACGAGTTATCTGGTTACCCCCAACCTTGGAGGAGAGAACCAACAGGATTAGAGCCGCGCGCGCACTAATTCCAAAGTCTGTCATTTTCGGTGGGGGACATGCACGCACACTACAAAATACTCAAACACTAGCTTAAACTATACGCACACAATCACATTCACACACAGGGACATCTACCGTTTTTATATAACCGGTATGACTGTCGGGCTCATACCTTTGGCAGAAGGGTTCGCCTGTTGGTGGCCTGTCCTGTTGCACCAGACTGCAGCCCATTACCGTACTTACATGGGGCGTATGTCACGTTGACCATCCTTGTTCAACCCGACCGCAAATTCCCGCGCAGGCAACACTTAAGTTACATTTTGATTGTTTAATTAATTACTTAATAAACATGTAAGCACTCCCTACTACGTTCCAAATTATTATTCTCATTCTAGCGGTATGAAATTTGGCACCTTCGTACAGGCAATTCGTACTGGAGACTCGGTGAATGGCCAGGACCAAGGTTCAATGAGCCTGTTTGCGAAATACGAAACATTTCTTTTTTGCCCTTATACTTGTTCAAGACTGACTGAGTGGCTCATGAACGCTCAGCGCAAACCCTTGGACCTGGAAAGCTGAAATTATGCACAGAGGGGATTTTTAGAAAGTAGCCCGGGGTCGGGAGAAACGGGTACCACGCGAGCGACGCCGCAGGGCGTCCGCTAGTATAAAATAATTACACGCGTCATAGAAATACGGTAATTGGGCTGCGCGTCCGATCACGCACGCATTTAAATTGCATTTCCTATTTTAGAAGTATTACATATAAGGTGACTAGCCAAACTCGCACTGGAGACTCGGTAAGTGATCAGGATCAAGGTTTAATGACCCTGTTTGCGAAATGCGAAAAATATATTTGTTTGTGCCTCTGTACTTGTTCAAACAACCTACACTCAATTAGTATAGGAAATCTAAGTTACATTTTAAGTATTTCACGGAAAGGGCTGTTGAACCTTGTTCCTGACCACTTACCGAGTCTCCAGTACGAATATGGCTATACAAACGAAAGTCATTTATCAGGTGACATTAATTTATGCAGCAAAATTCATATTGGAGTCTTGGTAAGTGATCAGTATCACAGATCTATAACAGATTTGCTAATTTCACAAAATAAAATAATTATTGACCTCCCATAGTAATTGACTCGGGGCTGGGCGTGCGTTTACAGTTTCAGGGAACAAGAAAAAATTTTTTTACGAATTTCCAGAAAGGGTCAGTATTTACTGGGTCTTCAGTATGAATTTGGCTGCATAAATTGATTGCACATTGTGTATTATTTGTGTGTATTCTCCGTTTAAAACGCAACAAGCACCTTTGATGACTATCAAATTACAAAAAAATCAATACAATTTGTCCCCCAATAAACATTTCATTATGAAAAACCTTTTTTTATCACACGATAAGAAATCTAATCTTTTTACCCTCGGTTAGGTGCCATTAAACCGTAGGTAGAGGACATTAAAGGCCCTTCGCTAAATAATACACCAGCACTATTAGTGCGGGGGCTAAACAAAAAACATGCTTTACTGAAACCATGCCTTTTTGCTTCAAATTGCCTTTTATAACCGATTTTAGTCTTTATGCGGTTGTCATAAGGAAATCGTTGACGCAAAAGGAAGTTGGTTTTACTAGGTTATAGAACCGGAACTAAAACCGCGGTAACGTACCTTGGGGACTCAGTGTAGCGCTGTGGTAAGATACTGTGACCAGTGTTGTTTTGTTTATGGATTGAAAGATTTTCTTTTCAGGGTTTCGTACCACAAAATTAAAAAAAAACGGAACCCTTATACAATCACTTTGTTGTCCGTCTCTCAAGATATTTTTTCTTGGGTCCCGTCAAAGGTAACTACCTCCTACAGAAGTCTGCGGCCAAATGGTGCTTAAAAAAATCAGGCAATTGCCCTTTACGTATGTAATCAATTTCATATGAATTTACTCACCATGAAAATTGAAATCCTATAGGTTGACTTAGTCCAGTTGACTTATAAACTTCAAATTCCATTCACAAGTATCTTAAAGTAAAGGAAAAAAAAACAAAAAGTATCAATAATAATAACTCAAGGAGATATTGATACACAAACCTAATGAGATCCCTTGATCCCTTGGATACATGGATCGTAAGTGTCAAGATAAGTTAGTCTTAATATTTTACGGGGAATAAGTTTGTGTTTTAAACGGTATATACGGAACTATTAGGATATGAGTCCTACGCGCACTTGACCAGTGTTTTTAATCGACTCTTACTAAATTTTGATGAGCCAAAAATTTAGTTAGATTTGGATGACCTTGTTCTGAATATCGATAACGAGCAATACAGACTATTTTGATAGAGTGCCAAATGTAGTGGAATCAAACGTCATAGAACTGATAAAATCACGATTCACGAAGAGGGTACCTAAAGGTGCTGATAACAATTGGGCAGTAAAAGTAAATAAAAACTTGTATCTAATTTTTCGATGCTTCTCCTACTGTTAATTTGGTAGACGTTGGCTCACTTTGAAGCAAAGCTTGTATCACCAAGCTACATACATCCAGGCGTCCACCCTTGCGTTACGCAGCAGATGTGCGGCTGAGGGTGACTCAGACGACTCAATTACACATTCGATAGCTTTTTGTGCTTCACTTTTAGGCACAAGAACTGTTTAATAATCGACTCTTTTCCTTGTTAACAACAGTTATGCCACGGATATAAAAGTGTTGGTGAGTGAAACACATTCGATAGCTTTCTGTGTTCCCGCTTCTTGTTTGACACCAAATGAACACTTTATGTAGGGGTAACGAACCGGAGGAACCACGTTTTACGAGAGTATAAAACTCTTATGAGGATAGAGGGGTTTCTTTAAAGTGTCTCAAACCAAAAACCGTAAAAATAAGGAAGTGCCTTAGCTGCCAGCGCCGTGTCCCAAATTGGCAGCCGGTGCCGGTTGCTGAATTAGCTGCCGGCACTGACTTTAGAAATAGGATAGGAAGTAATTTTGGGTTTTTAAAGTGAGAGTAAAAAATAACTTTCACCAAAAAAAAAAATAGGTGCGACGACGAGCGAAGCGAGGAGGAGCGTGTTAGGTTGAAATAAGGAGCCGAGCGAAGCGGAGCGGAGCGAGGCGACGACGTCCCTAGTTTTGTCAGTAACTCAGTATTTTAAAGTCACCGATTTCAACTAAGTATTTCCAAAAAAACAAACACAATACATACACAATCTCACACTTTGAAGTTTAACTTCCTTTTCGCGTAAGTTGCCCCCTAAAAATAAAGCTAAAGTCCTTTCTAGCTGCACCGCGCCGTAATAAGCATACTTCAGATTTTATCAATCACGGTGTAAAAGAAACTGTTCAGTATTTTTAGTTAAATAATCTACTCTACATATAGTATTTGACCAAAAACAAAATCAAAATTAGTTATTTTAAGTTTTCTAATACATTTCAACAATCTATATAGATATATTAGATGATTTTTTCTACTTAGTCCTTATTTCTGTCTCAACATTCTATCGAATACGAAAGCCCGTATGCAGTTCCGCACCTATGTAAGTATAACAATCATAGCGGCCATTTTACCCGATAGTACCCTTACAACAGGCACAGTTCACACACCCGTCTATGTAACTAATTTAACATCCAAAGTAACGACACCCATAACTTTCATTTAGCTAGACTGTACAAGAATATATCTTTCCAGTCCCCCTGTGTTTCGTCGTAACTAAGAGCCGTCGTGTAGTCCTCTCTTAAAGCTTAAGTTATTACCATTATATAGCAAGCACGTGTAATCCCGCCGTACAAAAGTCCGAGACACTTGTCTAAGATTTCTTCGTTTTGTTATGAGACCGGCCCTACGTATCGCTAAAAGGAAAGACTTGTTCAAATAAACAAACATCCCTCTTAAATGCTTGTCATTGTCAATCGCGATCCGAATGCTCTTTTTAGGGTTCCGTCATAATTTAAAAATTAGGAACCCTCAAGTTTTGTTACTTAGTTTTTCTATTCGTTGATTCACACCATGGTGGAAATACTTAGGTCAAAAAGTCTCGTCAAGTTTATATCGTATTAATGAAACAGAGGTTGTCTGATAAATCATTTTTTTTTAACCTTTATTTTTGGTCCTCCATGCCGTATTCCAGCTTGGTTTGGTCGGCTGTTTCTGAGGTATGCCACTGATAGACTCTGAGAGAGTTTCAGTTTTTCACGAAAATTTTTCACTCCCTATAAAATCATTGAAGGTATCAGTAAGGTGCTTCCTCCTCTGTTTATATGCCTAATTGGATAACGATCCTAGGAAAACCCGGAAAACATTGTCAGAGACAGTTTTGAAAGTAAAGGTCTGGTAAAGGTGGAATACTTAAACCTAACCCAAAAAATAGCGCCCTCTTTTCACGGAAAATCACACCAGATTGAGAGAACCGAAACATTGGGTACCATGCATGCTTGACAGGGTTTTTTATAGTTAAATGTGATGCAAGCCGTGTTCTCGAAATTGACCCTTATCTTTTAGTTTTTTTTAACGCATATGTTTCGGATTAGCACTTCAGGGAACGATCTCTCAGATTTGGTATACGACCTCCCGGGAGAGAGCTATGCAATAACTCTTGCACTAATCCAGGGATAAGTCTACAAATATTTTATTATTGAAGATTATAGGATGGAGTTTTAAAGCTGCGTTTGAATCGAGAATAGCTTCATCTTTATTTCAGGCTTTAAGGGTTATCTATCTAACCTTATTTACGACTGTGATTTGATCCAGAAAATTTAGCTTAGCATATAGATCTCTTTTTCGTTTTCTCACGGAACAAAGTCGCTATAATAGCTTTAAATAATATTTTTTACGGCATCGGCAGTTACAAGTAGTACATGTAAGCTAAATATCTGACTTCTAATCAACTACTTCTACAACTTAATTTGTTAAACTTTATGGCTTAGTAATAAGGTATATTTTTCTTCGTTTTTAGTGTTCTATCAGTAAGCACGTCCACTTTACGACCGATTGTCCCAGTGTCACCTGTAGCACTCATAAACACGGTATGCTACTAGAATTTCCTGCTATCAAGTTAAAGCATTTCATAGAATGTCAAGCGTTGCGAGTTTTTATTGACAAAGTTATCATTAAATGAAAGTGACTTTTATATCCTGCCGTTAAGATTGAAAATTGCTTTATAATTTGTTTGATGGGTAGGAAGACGCGTGACAATGACACTGCATTTTTACGCGTAAATACTATAGACTCGTCCGACCCAGATTTCAAGAAGCAGTTTAATATAGTCAAATGAGAGGTTACTATTTTGAATAATTCCTATAGATTACGTCAATAATAATATACGTAACATGTAAGTACGAAACGTGAAAAGTGGATTACCTAAACTTTCTGTAATGGTAGGTTAGGTTAGGTTAGGTTACCTACGCTCCAACGCTTTCCATTTTACACTTTTCTATCCTGCTGAGTGGAAGCGAGCCGCTTAGAAAACTCGTGATTTAGAGGTATTTTATTTATTATTTTGGCCGTCTTATATTAATTTTTTTACGACGTTTGTTTTGGCATAAGTTTCATTGTCCAAAAGTTTTGGACAATGAAGTACCAAACCTAATATTTATATTTAATTTATTATTAACTGAGTTATACTATGATTATAACTTAATAAATTTATATATTTTATTATAGTTTATGTGTAACTTTACGATTTAATTGGACGCAGGGAAATACAGGCAATCGTGTCGAACGATCGAAATAAGAATGAAATATAATATACTTTTTCTTAATTTAAATCATTTGTTATTAACAAATAAACGCCAAATAATAAGACGTTTATCTGGGAAAGTCTGAAAAACTCGCCTCGCCTAGAGACGAAATTGCATTATTCCTCCTATTCCTCCTTTTCCTGACCTTCCTTTCCTATTCTGATTTAGTGTCCCTGAATGTGTGAAAAGCACTCAGTGAAAATATTAGCACTTTTCTCTCATAATAAATCCCTACTTCTCGTTTGGTTCAATAGTAATTTTATATTTTAATAATATAATCTGTAGTGTGTTTGGCGGTACACCAGCTGCGTCCCAAAACAGCTGTTCATTACTATTTATAGACCACAATAATTGCATAATCTTATGTTATAGGTGATAAGGGTTGTCTTAGGTTGGTTCGTTGTTCAAATAAGTGTAGTTTTGTTGAACCAGTAAGTCACAAGAACCACTTGAGTTTCGAAGTTCTCAAGCTGCTATTGAAGCGGTGAAACGGTTTTTCTGTTATGCTTATTAACAGTCGTTTTGTTTTCAATGAGTTTTTGAAGAGTTTTGCCGACACATCACCTTTGTTTTTTCGTTTTTTTGCCATCGTGAATACTATTGAATTTATTGGACGAAAACCTAATAAAATAAAAATGAATTGTTGATTGTAAAAATAATAAATAATATATGTACAATTTGTAAATGGAAAATTTTATTCAAAAATGACAAACGGTAAAATTACACTGCGACAGTAAATAAAATAGGGGTGCTTTTTCCGTGTACCTATTCATTAAATACACAGAAAATTGTAGTAAATTTCTTGTAGCTATGCATTTTGCGCATATACTTAATCTAGAGTTTTGTTTTTTGAAATCATGTTTGGATAAATTTTCCTTGATATAAATAATTACTGAAATGAGCTCTCAAGCAGACCCTTTCTTGTTTGACGAATAGGAATCACGTACAGAATTCAAACACATTTTATTAGATTCGTTTTAAGAATATCTACCTATAGATATCGGATTTCAGAGAATTTGCTAGCTATTATTAGTTTTTTTTACATACTTTTTTCTCTTTCGTTTTGAATCCGTCCCTCTTGCACTGAGGCACTTCTTTAGCTTGGAGAGACAGTGACGGAAAAAAAATCACATCGATTATTCTGCAATTAATAAATTATAGCTAAGTTCTTAGTTTAAACTCTACCAAATCTGCTTTAATTTAGGAGTGATGTCATAATATTTTGGCTGCCAAGCCGTATAATATAATTGGATTCACACATAACAGATTCCATTCCTGGGGGGCAATTCCGGAGACACAGTCGAAGTGACATTTTTAAAACTCGAGCTAAAAATGTATGGAGCTCGACCGATAAAACGGGTTTTAAGTTTTAACGGTCGAGAAGGCGAATTCGACAGACTGAGAATAACCCTCACGATGCAGTAAAACCAATATTATGTAGACATCGGGTGTCCGATTGTCACAGGAGATATCTCCGTCTGCATTTCGATCACGCAATAAATTGAAATCAAAATCAGGGATTGCAATGACATTTCCATTCCTCGTTTGTACGAGTAGGTACCTTCGTAACTAGACCATTGGCTACAACCTTACACCCCTGTAATAGGGGTAGTTTTTGTTTGGGATAGTTGTCAGAATGTCGTGGGAGGAGATAGCGATCACGACAGAGAAGTCAGGGTTCGTGAAACTTAACGAGCTACCCCTGTAATGCTGATTGAGTGACGGGTTCCGTCTGCTTGGACAGCAGGAACTTTTATGTCAACTATAAACTTTTGGGTTAGGTTTTAATTTTGGTAAAAAAGCGGTTTCCTGTCTCCGAGTAGCGTACCTACTCGTATTATGCTAAAATTAAATATTCAGGGAATTTATGTTTAATTTTTTTAGTTAGACGGCTCTTATATTTTTAGGGTTTCGTAGTTCAAAATCAAAGAAACGGAATCCTTATAGTTATCCGTCTGTCAAGAACCCTTTTCATGGGCATCGTGAAAGATATCAAGTGGAGAATTTGACATCTTTTCCGAAATACCCGGGTATACCTACCCGGTTCCTTCAAGGTATCTGTAGAACCGGTTCCAAAAGTAGTGGAACCGGTTCTCCCGGTTATGTAAGAAATCCGAAATTGTTTATATTTCGCAATAATAGCATAATTCAAATCACATGGGAATTATATTTGTATTACGTGAAGTTTTTATTATGCAATTTTTATGACTAATAATATTTGATGAATGTTGTTGCTTTACCTAAATGAAAAGAAAACATTTCATTTTGTTTTTTCATGTCAATTTATAAAAAAAAAAATAAAAAAAAATCTGTGTTGTTAAAATTTATGAATGTATTTATGAATTTAGTTAAATGAAATGAAAGCATTTGATTTTGTTTTTCATTGAGTTATATTAAAAAATTAAGTGGTTAAAAAGCTGAATATTGTTTAGTAAAACTTAATATTTTATTACCGTTTTAGCATTTGATTAATGTTGTGGCTGTTGTTGCACGGTGTCCGCCATTTTCAGAAAAACAAACTCAGTTGTCTTCGGGGACCCAAATGAGAATAACTAAGATATTAAAAAACATTGGATTGTTAATAGTTTTTGTCGTTTTATTT
The DNA here is from genome assembly GCA_910592155.1 of Ypsolopha scabrella. NCBI lineage: Eukaryota > Metazoa > Arthropoda > Insecta > Lepidoptera > Ypsolophidae > Ypsolopha > Ypsolopha scabrella. The sequence continues at coordinate 12,898,312 of OU342968.1, forward strand.
CTTTTTGCCAACAAATCCCCTGATGTCAAACAATCTAGTGTAGCTGAACTAAACCTTGATTAACCCAATAAGATGAAGCCATTCAGTCATCGTACGATTGAATACTTTCACAGGCATGCTCTATCTCCGGCACACACCTCGTCATGTCAATATCATTCTCTTGAAGTGCAGGCTTCCCGCACACTTGATAAAATTGTTGACAGTATTATGAACAATAACGTTTCGAGTATTGATGAAAGCGCTACCCTATCTACTACGGCGCGTAGCAAAAGTTCAAACTTTATAAACTGAATGCCCATGGTTAATAATGTTGGTTTGTTATAAATGCGACTGTGAATGTGCTGTGGTTGTTACATCGTATACATGAAGTGGGCAGTTCTAAAACGCTCGGAGAATATTTTCGGAATGTAGAAAGCTTTATTTTCAATGAATATTTTTTGTTTTAGGGGCAAAAATTACCAACATTACACATACCAATGGGGAATCTTGTTTTAAGTAAAACCAATTTATGTGATTTTATGTTCGGCTCAATCTTGTCAGCATTTTTTGGAAGGCGCGGATTTAGAATTTCGCCCAGGGGGCGCAATTTTTGTTTAATTTTACCTATTTCCCAAAAAATTCGTTCTAGGCAAAAAAAAGTTAAAATTTTCGTTTATTATCCATGTAATACTTACATTTAAATATTTTTTTCGTTTGTATTGTGATATCAAAATTTTTAACGTGCTCCGGTCATGAGTCACGAGGAGGCAATTGCACCCATTGTCCCCCCCTTGAACCCGCGCCTGGTTTTTTGACATTGACACTACGCCATAAGGGTTTTCAGTTGCAAATAAAATAAGAAAACGCTTGGACGAAAGCACAAAATTATTTTCGTGGTACTTTTACAGACGCTTCTTATAGTTTCTAATTTCTTCAATCATAAATAAATATTTTCAATAATATTGCTTGTGTTCAGGGAGCCTTTTCAAGTGGAAGCCCCACGCAGTGGCGCCACGGACCATATAGTTTAACGAGCTATTACCGACCCCCGGTTCCTGCGGTATAGCACGATTATTATCCTAGATTAGTAAACTAGGAGGGAGAGAAAAGTCTGTTGGAAAATTGTGAAATCTAACCAACCTATCAAAAGAGAGATGAGGTGAATTTAATTTATACTGGCCTGCATAGCGTAGCAAGTACGTAAGAATCGATTCGCTGAGTTTGACAGATAAACTCGATAAATTCTAAGCGACAACTCTTATTGCACACGACGCTTATTGCTATGAAATAAGAGCTACATGTTTGTTTATCGAGGCGATGTCGAGTCGATAGCATGCTCATACTTGGTACCCGGTTTTGAGCATCATTTAGTGATAATACTCGTTAACCGCACCAAATCTATTTTTGATGAATCCACAAAATTTACTTCTCGCATTTCTGCAAAATATAAGAATTTAATAAATCGTGTCTGTCGTATGGATTCTCAAGGGTCGTTTCACATTTTCATTTATTTACAATTCAGCCTTGTTTTTGAAGAGAGTTTCAACTCTCATCGCTAAAATAAAAGTAAAGCATTAAATCGCAGTCCAGATCGGGGCTCGGATCTATTTTACAGTATTTTTTTATTATTACAGGACTGATCATATTCCTACCCAAAACATAAAGTACTTTATAAAATAAACCAGGCAGTGCGATTCGACCTGGGCACCAAGGGTTGAAGTGCTTAAATCATGTTTTCGTAAATTATATACACTTTGGAAATATCGTTATTGTTTTCCAGTTTTATTCACACGTCCGTCGCATACTTTCAGAAGTAAAGGGTAAGCATGGGTTTCCCTTTAATTTTCTAAAATTTCACGATAAAAAAGCAACAAAAAATAGTTTTTGGATACTTACGCAACGTTTTGAGGGTTCTGTACCCGAAGGGCAGCACGGAGCCCTATTAATGTCGCTCTGCTGTCTGTCCGTCTGTCCGTCCGAGTATGTCACGGATCTCTAGATTGCAGACCTGAAATTTAGATATGTTACGTAGAATATTGACCCAAAATCGAATATTGATAAATTTAATTATTTTTTAGAGGGGGACATGGAATAGGTACATAAAAAGAGACGAACATTTTTTATTATTATTCCTGCATGTGGTCTTTGTCTAGTTAGGAATTTTCTGTATATTATGTATGTGCCATATACTAAATTTATAGAACAAATACTGAAAATGCCGATTTTTTATATAGGTTTAGGGTTACGTATCTGAAAACTTAAAAAACTTAATTTTGCAGTTATTTTGGGGTCCATTTTTGATTGAAAAACACTTGTACTTGTCTACTTATCTATATTATTTCCCTTACCGGTTTCGATGTTATAGCATTATCAAAGGTTTTTTGATTGTTTACGTACAATATACTGACTTTTGACTTTTGGGATCAAAAATAAAAAAATATGCTCCCTTTACTTCGGGTTCTCATAAATATAAAAAAATATATATTTATCTCTCAACTATAATAGGGGGCGGGCGGTGCAAAATTTATAACTATTTCAAATTTATAGCTTTATCCGTCTCAGTGGCGTCTCAGAGGAAAATGGCTGTGTTTGACATACAGACAAGAGAGACAAACAGACGAACGGACACACGAGGCAAGGGTTTTTTTTTTGTTACTATGGAACTCTAAGATGTAGGCAATTAAATGTAAATATGAGTAAATTGTGTGTTTGTTTTTTTGACTGTTTATCCCATCTTTGTGTAGTCTGAGCACAAAAAGGACAAAAAGAGGGAAAAAAGTGGATTTCTCGAACCAAAGCTAATTTTCATTTTAATATTTGCGTATTATTTGTTTAAAATTGGTTCAAGCGGTCAAGAAACACTTTGCCTTTGGCTCAGATTTATAACAATCAAGACGAGTGTACAACGAGCACAGAATACATTAACAAGAACTCACTTCTTGCTCTCCAGCAATAATGTACTATTTGTACACACGATGTATTTTTAATATTTTTGTTTCCAGTGCCCGATTATAAATATTTCAGCTAACCCACGGGCCGGGTCAAATTACTCGAATTGAGTTATTTTATTGTTTTAATACGGATTTAACAACAGTCGGCTGAGGGAAATTTTCAAAACGATCCCGAATGTTTGAGCCACAGAGGGTGTTGCTATGGCAACGCGGGAATTGTGATGTTCGAGGTGCGTTCACAAATTGTGGTTACTCGGTGCAAGCATAGCAGACGTAGCGCGGAGACTATGTCGTAGTATCGTAGCGTAGCATGCTTTTGGCGTAGTATTGTACTTGTTGTTCTGTAAATAGACTATAGAACTCTTTGGGCTCGTTAGTGGTTGGCGATCGGTATTCTTTTTCGTCTGTCGTGTTGATAGATATTCCAAAAATTAAATGATGCCTAGAGAAAAGAAAAAGGAACGAGCAGAGTTCTGATACAGATGGATGGATGTCCCCTGGTATCTATGTAAAAGTCTAAGATATTTAAATAAATACTATAAAAGTGAAGAAAACGTTTAATTCCATATCCCTGGTACTGTTTGAGGGGAGATTTACATTTCAGATGCCACAGGTTTTAGGCAAGGTTATATCACACCCGTAAATTCAGAAGGGTTGAATTATAATGGTTTATTTAAAATTTTATTTTCTCCCCCGAAACATACATCCTTTTAGTGGCGCTGACCTCGGCATAAAGCAGGTGTGTATACTATGAGTAGGTATAGCAATAGGTAAAGCCGTTTGCGTCCATTTAGAAAACCCACATTAGGTTGGTAACTCATTTTTGCGAAAGGATTATGTTTTATTTTATTTGCGGGGTCTTCTGAGCGTGTTTGTAATTTTATTCCGAGAAATTATATTTCAAACGACCAGATATATTATTACACAACAGAACATTTTTCACAAATTATAAACATTATTTTAGGTCTGTTATTTTATTAAACATGGTTAAGACTACCTATAGTGTATAATGTTCATGCAGTTTATTTTTTGTAGCAAATGCTAAGTAAATATTAGCACAAAAAGCTAAATAAATAAGAGAATATGAGATTTTTAATTTTTTGAGGCTAACAGTTTGCTGACACGTGATTATTCGGAATGCTCCCATAATTTCCGTCGCTTGTAGCGATAATATTAAGGCCCTGTTTCACCATTCGCTGTTCAGGAATATTCGGAGCATAAATTTCGAAATGATTTCTATATTGTATACGTTATGTGACAGCATCAGCAAGTTTTATGCAAAAAGTAGCCAACTTTAACTAACCTAATCTCACAAAAGACGAAAGCTTTTTTAACCAAGTTTCGACTACCCAGCGAGAGAGCTAGTTTTATCAGTTTTGTCCAGAATTAAATTTTCACGAAGTGCCTACATTTTCTTATACTTGCAAGTATTGAAATAGTAACAAGTTCAGAAGCAATATTGAATTGACTGCACTTTGACTTATGCACTTCTACTGCAGAACATTTTTCAACTTGCTAAATCATTTAAATTTCCTTTGAACAAGTTGTAAAGGCCTCAGGTCCCCTCCAGCAAAAGTTTAAATTGCTCCGCGCCGTGCGGAATTTTTTCACTATCTTTCTTACTTGTGGGTGGAACTTACTTTTTCCTATTTAAAACTTTTTCGCTTTATTTTAAAAGGGAAGGTAGAGAGGCGTGATAAGGCTTCCTTATATTGTTTCTTTTAAGTTAGATTTAAACAGTTACTTCTTCCAAGTACTTAAGGAAAACTTGAGGATATAGTTCTAATAACAGTTTTTATGTATGAGGACATAGTTCTAATAACAGTTATATAGCAACATTTCTCAAGAACAAATTCATTTTAGACTCTCATATTAAGTGCGAACGCGTTCGAAGTTTTAAACGAGATGCATTCGAGGTCCTATTTAAATATAGGTTTTATAAATTTATTTAAATCCCTTATAAACTATACAACTATAGCAGTATTAGTTTTACCATCGTGTATACAGTAAGTAACTATGAGTGTAATATTGGAAATATCACTTTGTGTAAAAACTTTTACAATTACAAAAAGCAACCTAGTTCCCCCACCCAGGGAATCCTATTGGTGATGTCAATTATTGTACTTACTGCTACCTACTATTGCGTAAATTAAAAATGTATTTCTTTGTTCTGTAGATAAAATAATTTGAATTGAACTTGAGGTAGCTAAAATGTCTCATTACTAAATCCTTTTCAGGATATGGCATAGGAAAATTAAACACATTATTTTACATCAGGCGAAAACAACATTTAATACGTTGTATTTTAGTCTACAATCGCACGCTCTTCGTCCTGGCAGTTACGACGACAGAGATGCCTCGCGTTCGTGAAAGAAACATATTATTTAGATTTCTTTATCTATGTTTGCCGTAAGAACTGCAATTTAAGGTAACTGCAATAGGTATCAATAATACCTACTTTACTATATAAAAACCAAGCGAATCTGTTGAATAATACAGGAGAAATGAATTTCTTAAACATGAAATATTATGAAAACTGAGATTTACAATTTATTCATTTCTGGATTGAGTATTTGATTAATTAAATTATAATTAGGTAAATGCACTTCACAAAAGATCACTCAACGTCATATGTTTTTTTCAAAGAATGGACCTTATAGCTTCTTCAGAAAACTACAATCGAAAAACATAAAAAAAAAATTTCTTGCTTCATGTTGACTCTTAAAGTAAAGATCTCATATTTAATCCATCCATCCATCAGCCTGTAACGTCCACTGCTGGACATAAGCCCTTCCAATATTTTGCCACTCTTGGCAGTCCTCCCGGAAGAAATGCCTTTACTCACACACGCTGGACAGGCGGGTTGGAGAGCGGTGCCGAAACCCTCGTACCAGTGACGCCGCTGCTAGTCAGCAGTCTGTTTTATATAAGGCCCGGCAATTGGGGATGGATATACCGCCATCCATCGGTCCCAGGCGATGGTGGGCCGCCTGGTTTTGACTGAGAGCTGTTCTCTTACTCTCCCCCGAATAACTTCGGGAGGATTTGCGAGTAAGATGGTGGTATCTCCATCACAGTCGAGCCTGGTATCAGCTCTACCAACCTGCACATATTTCAATATACATAATATAACCTATTTTATGCAGCTAAGCTAGGACTAAGATAATTTTTTTTTCTCGTGACATAATAATATAAGAAAATTGTATAGATTAAGTTTATGTTACAAATGAAAAAAATCATGTTTGCTAAATTTCTTGCCCTTCTTCTTAGCAATACTAATCGAATGGTCCGGATAGTTAAGCATTATGTATATATAATAATTGTATTTCTATATTTCTCTATTTTATGCAGGTGTATAACTTTATTACATTTTAGTAATTTTTTGGATATATTTCCCGTATTTATTTATCAACTTGTTTGTTCGTTGCATCATTTCTATATAATATTTGTATTCCTAGATTTCTCTATTTTAGTAGCCCAACCTAAATATTTTTTGTATGTATTTCCCTTATTAGTATAATATATATATATTTTATTCTAAAGATATATATTGTAAAGATTAACTTTGACTTGAAGAAAGTATACTTTATGTAACTATTTAACAAAATAAATATTTTGATTTGATTTGATTTTGCAGCCAAATTCATACTAGAGACTCATTAAGGGGTCAGGACCATTGCGAAACAATCCAATCCAACACCAAACAACTCTAAAAACCTTCTTCCATTAGCCGTAATAGAAAAGCGCCGTCTTCCACGTCCCACTCGTGTGTAGTGCCCTCGAGTCGCCGAGAATCGAACCTGGAGCATTACTCGCGAGCTAAGACCACTTTAACCGAGCACTCTCTGCAGCTGTACGGTAAATCTCTTTGCAGCCTCAACTGTAATTGATTTTGTATAGAAAGCCCGTTACTTGTAAGTGTACTTCAGAGATACGAAATAACGTTGAAGAAAATGTCTGCACATTTTAAAGAACAAGTATTTAGCTGATTTTGTCTTTTTTGGGTTCCGTAGTCAACAAGAAAGCCTTATAGTTTCGCCATGTCTGTTTGTCCGCGGCTCAGGTCAAATACTCAGTACTAGGAAGCTGTAATTTGGCATGGGTATACAATACGTATTAATTACCTCGACAAAGAGGTAAAATAAAACCTCGAATTTTTGTTTCCCTATGTAAAAGTAAAATTGGGATGATTTTTTTTTCGTGTCGATCCCATGGTAATTTATATATCGTTCAAAAATATTGCGGGTATGTGAAAACCATTTTTCGATTCAGGGATCCGTTTGCGAAATATTATGCTTTAAAGTGCAAAGGGACACCCTTGAATTTCATTATATATATATTTTTTTCGTAATGGAGGCCATAGTAACAGGTATTCCGTGAAAATTTCAACTGTTTTGTTTCAACAAAAGGCTTAGTAGTGGTCCCGTTTGGCACATTTCCGGTACGGAACCCTATAAAGGTTTTGGGCTATTTTAGTTTTTTATGTGATTTTACAAATAATGCTACAAATATTATACGAGTAGATTTCAAAAAAATGGCCAAGTGCGAGTCGGACTCGCGCACGAAGGGTTCCGTACCATTATCTATAAAACGGCAAAAAATCATGTCTGTTGTATGGAAGTGCACAAGTCCGACTCGAACTTGGCCGGCTTAGTATTTGTTCTTATAGCGGCAACAGAAATACATCATCTGTTAAAATTTCAACTGTCTAACTATCACGGTTCATGAGATACAGCCTAGTGACGGACGGACAGACGGATAGACAGAGGGACAGCGGAGTCTTAGTAATAGGGTCCCGTTGTTAACCCTTTAGGTACGGATCCCTTAAAAATTTGGCTTTCTCATCATTGATTAACCAAGAATCAATGTTTCTCATGTTCAAGTAAATTAATCATGTACAAGTAAATTATAGAAAGATGACATTCAAAAAAATTTGCATGCGTTTCCCATAACATAAGTAATTAAGAATCACCCAAACCCCTGCTGCGGGGCCAAACCCTCGCATGTCATCGACGAAACTCCAATCGGACAACAATACCGGCGTTTGTGTGAGTTTGTTCACTGGTACATTTTAATTTGGTACACATTACTGCTTCAACAATGGACCGGTAATAGGTCTGCTGATGAAAACCCCTAGCTGTTGGGCGCGTTTGGATGTAGTACGGGAGTTTTCTATTTTAATTTCCAGCTCTTAATAATTTAATATACAAATTATAATAACGAAAGTATAATGATATCATGGCCGTTGGGGCCGAAAGGCCTTGGATTAGAGACCACGTACAGAGAAGCGTAGCGAAGACCAACCTCGTACTCGTTGGACCGACGACTTGAAGGACGTTGCGGATGGAGCCTGGATAAGGAAAACCAAGGACCGCCAAGAGTAGTGAAATCTAGGAAAGCCTTATGTCCAGCAGTGAATAACTAAGGCTGATGGATGGATGGAATAATTAATGGATTAGCCAGTTGTGTTTGCTGATGCCTTTCGACTCTGCCTTAAGGAGTATTTGTCTTCTTCAGAATGTACGAAGGGTTGACTGTTATATCGATTTTAAAATGTCACCTTGAATTTTTTCTTTTCACTATTTTCTATAAGTATCTTGAGTTATGTTGCAGACAAACAGATGGTCTAAAAAATAAACAAACCGTGACACATATACCAGATATTTAAACCAAATAATTAAATTTACTTAAATTATACTATTATACTAAATACCAAGGTACCAAACCAACATTTTCCCTCTGCAATAGAGAGTAGAGAGCGATACCAAACGCATCTCAGCTTTGTTCCATCGATGGAGAACAGAAACAATACCTGGGCAAGTTGGATGAACTTGCATTATCAGCTGGCTAATGGGTTTTGTCTCTCGGGGTGGGGTCCAATACGAAAAGCTTTGCCTGTCTGTGTGTATAGAGGTATCATGACAAACGTATATATGTTTTTCCCACGATATGGTACTATGGAAATAGGGTTGTAGCTCTTTTACGTAGGGCCGTGTCTAAAAGTGCATAATTATGTAGATATCCTTATAGTTTATAAAAGAACTATACAAAATATATCTCATGGGTTGCAATTAATCATACTCTAAACTTTTAAAGATAATTGTTACAATTAAGCCATGTTCAGTTTCATTCCGATTTGCAGCTGAAATTCAGAAACAGTGAAACAGAGAACCTGTTTGCTTACCGATGGACGAATTCGTCCAATGCACACATCAGAGCCTTAGCATGAAAATATTATGGTTAAGTCATAGTTGCGTTCAGGTAAGATTTCGTATGGAATCTGATAACCGCCCGGATAGCGGACAGTAGCGAAACTTTTCAAATTCCATAAAAGTCTAACGTGAACGTGACTATAACGTAACCGTGATGTTTGCATGCTAAGGTTACTGATATTTTATCTCACGGTATTTTTTTGGCTGTGGTTATAGTAGGGCGTGTACACGCAATTTTTGTAGTGTGCCGTAGGCTTACCATATCACAAAATAGAAAATCCGGAGAAAATTCCGGACTAAAATTTCTAATTTGGCGGCAAGTCGATTTCTTGCATGAAGTGAAGATGTAACGTGTGAAATGGCTTATAAAATTATTATAAAAGAAACAGAAATGATGCATGGTATAGACTTACATATTAAAGATTTATATTAATACATATCTATGCTACTTTATTTGAAAATCATAATTGTGTTAAATAAGTATAGATAGTAATCGTAGCCTACGAGTCGTATGTACGAGTACTTTTGATGTTGATTTAATTAGAAACATTTATCTTTCTTCATTTCTGTGAAAATTCCTTAAAAATTCCGGAAATCTTAGAATTCCCCCCGCATTCCGGACAAAGAAACAAATTTCCGGACATTTCCGGACGTATGGCAACCCTTAGTGTGCGTAACCTCAGAAGCGCTATAAAACGCGCTACAGTCACAAAATGTGCTCTACAATTCACTATTACAACCATAGCCAAACAGACTTTGTGAGGTAGAATATCTGTAAGACTTGACCTGTTGTTATATATTTTTATCTAGTAGTAGAGGACGCCCGCGACTTCACCCGGATAGACTTGGGATATAAACAGCCACCGTTGTACTCGTCGGGAACGCATTTTCAGTATAAAAGTTTACACCCCATTTCACACCCTTATGGGGTAAATTTCGAAAAATCCTGACTGTATTCGCGGAACTGCTTTATACGTATATACATAGATTATACAGAACCATAACCTGTTTCATAAAGTTCAAAAAGCTCTGATCGCCATCTGACCAAAAAGCATCTGACGTACTTACTTTGCTTCTTCTGCCGGGTATGGAAAAATCTTCGGTGCATGAATATACCTTTTTTAATTTAATATGAAATAATTTAAATCAAAATTTCAGTATTTAATTTTATTTTGGGGCACAACGAAAAACATCTGGCGTAAAGAATAGTTTTCTAATTCGTAGTTGCGTCATTTTTATCACCTCCTAGGTAATTATCGCCCACGTATTACTCAATGGTAAAAGTTTCTTGCAACATGGCAACACTTGTTGTAGATAAGGATAATCGGCCATTAGACAAGTGCAACAATTTGCTTCGCTCGATTTATCTGTATTTGGACAATGATTAAAGTGTAATTTATCTAAGTAATGCTGTAATAAGCTAGTTAGAATGCATTAAGTCCTAATGATTAGGGTATTATGCAAACTTGCTTGACTATTATAAGGTGACTTTTATTTATCCAGCCCCACTCATACTGGAGGTTTTTTAAAATTTGTTTTGATTAACTAATTCATTTTATTTCTTCAGCAATAAAAGTGTCCAATCTTTTTGCTGCATTAAGTTATTGTAAAATAATTTATTGCATTCATTAATGGACTGACCAGTCTACCTACTATTTGAAAATTACGAAAAAAGTACCAAATAAGCGACATACTGAAAAAGGGCAAAGTGAAAAGTACCCGGAATAGAAGAGCCTAGTTTGATGGCTGTAGAAGAAGCAAAAGAGTTGTGTCAGGATCGTAACAGATGGAAATCTGTAGTCTCTGCCTACCCCTCTGGGAGACAGGCGTAAGTATATGTAAGTATTAACTAGGAAAAAAATATTAAGATGCTTTAATAGCTAATCTAAACCTATAATAATAAAAAACTGAAAAACTCGTGTCTGTGTTTTTAATATATTTTAATTGAAATAGGTAGTATTGTATGTACTGAAGCCAAAACTAAAATTTTTAGAATTTTCGTTTTTCTGTCTGTATTATGTATGTATGTTCCGTCTTAACTCAAGAACCACTCGACGGATTTTGATGCGGTTTTTTATTATCATCGTAGTCACCCCTGGTCAACAAATAGGTTATAATTATAAGGGCTGTTCATAAAATAATGTCCAAGCCCAAAACGGGGCAGAAATTGAATAAACCCGAGCAAAACTGCGGGCATACAATACAATACTATCATTGCCGCTATATGAATAAAATCGCGCTAATTTTAAATTATAGCTTACAAACATTATTTTTATGCAAAACCAATTTGTATAATCCTGCTGACCAAATAATAATTTTGTATTAGGACTATTTATTTTGCGAATAGGTACAATACATTAACAAGTTGACCAAACACCTACTTATTTTCTGATAATCCTTGATTTAGTTGCTGACCCATTGCTGGTGGATTCTTTTTACGGCCGACAAAAACATATTGTGCTGTCAAAATAACTTTTCAGCAGATTTTTCTTGCTGAACGAATATAAAAAAAAATACTATTTAATTACTCGCCTATATTTAATGTCTGTAATAATTTCATTACTCACAAAAAACTAAGAAAACAGAATTCTTTTTTGTCAATTCAAATCAATATATGATTCAAACCCATTATTTTGAAATGTTTAGTCATGCAAATTGACTTTACTTTCTCAAGTAAAATCTCTGCTTTTGTAGTGTTTACGAAAGCACTTAGCGACTTATCGCTATTCGGCAATACCGCCCACACTCAGCTTTCTATAGATGAAGAAGTTTAACGTTACGCAACTCTCTCTATAATTAATGATGATCATCAAATGCATGAGCCGGACAACTAGACAAAAAGTTATTTTTATTAAATCTTGCAGGTTCCCTATTAACTTAGAAACATAGATAGGTACTTGGTGTACCTTGGCAAATATAATCTATATCTACATCTATAGAATATGCATGTAAATTTTTTAATGCACAAATCCTTAGTGTGTGATCAAATTAGGGCTATGAATAAGAATTTACAACTAAATTATCCATATTTCATAGTTATAAAATCAAAATAAGTTTCCTAATAATCTTCTACTATTCAAACGGCTGCCATTTTAGCGCGGATCAAGTGACGTCACATGATACTGCTCTTGCTTGCGGTGTATGGCGAGTGGCTGGTTTTTTAAATTATTTTTTATTAAAACAACCTATTACAAAATATTTGAGGGTTTTATTTTACATTTATTAATTTTGAACTTAATATTTTATGATGAAATGTACTCACTTTGTCACAAAAAGCAGTTAGCCAATGGTGACGCGTTTTGCATTTGCGTTTAATTTCATCAAAATGTTGTATTTTTTAAATGGAAATAATTACAAAACTATAAAATAAAATGGTTTCCATGGTCATCATTAAATTCTACTAAGTAAATAAAATACAAAAACGCAATAAATTACTTATTTAAATGGCATGCATATTCTCTGTGTATCTGCCTTATGTTAGCTTAACGCTAATAATAAACGAAATTTCTATCCTACATTAAATTCGATATTAAATCAGAATTTCGTTGAATAATACAAAAAAGAACCCGTCTAACAATCTAATTCCACCTACGTACATTTATATATAGTTTTGATATTTAATAGTGATTTGCTTTGTATAGCTTATTTTAATAGAAAGCGTATATACGGATAGAACTATATTCTATCGCATGGTTTCTAATACTCGTAGTTATGCGGGCCCGAGATTTTACTTTTAGGCCCGAGATTATTTTTCAAATTCTCGTCTTGAAAAATTCTATTGATCTTTTCAAAGATTATGCTTTTATTGCGAAATCCATCACTTTGGATTACTCTTAATATTAGTGAGTGATTAATGAGTGCATTACAAACCAAAAAAGATAAATTAGAAACAAACAGCGCCGGATTTAGGGGAGGGCAACCGGGGCTGAAGCCCAGGGGCCTCCACACAAGAGGGGCCTCCACAAGTTTTTAACGTTGTACACTAATTGTTTCTTCGAATAAATAACTCGCCGTATACATGTTTTTATCTAACCATACATAAAAATACAGTAAGTAAAAATTGCATAAATATGTTAGGGCTCACGGTTATTTCTTTTTCTATCTGTATTGGTTTTATTCATGAGAACTATATTTTTCGTTTGATCTTACTTTTTTAAGTAATATATTGTATATAAATATATAATATGTAACTATACTAATTCAAAGAGTAATAATAAAACACCAAATTGTTTTCAAAGACTAAGTACAATTAACTTTGTTCTTGCCCAGGGGCCTCCACACCTTAAAATACGGCTCTGGAAACAAATGTAAAGACAAGAATTTTGAAAAATTCCTCGCGCCAGGATTCGAACCTGCAACCTCTTGTTGATTTCTTCAAGTTTGTATGGCACTGTAATAATATTTAAAGTATTTAAAGAGATGTATTTCGGTATATAAAATATAATCTATCGTTATATGTTTTTCAAAACCCATTTCTAAGATCTAAAGATTACGATACCAGTGGTTGGCCTCAAGACCTCATGAGACTCATACCATTTATTCAAACGAGAAGTCGTTCCGTTCCAGAGTTCCACTGATATGATAACATTAGGTAACGTTACGTTCCATTTGGATATCAGTCGCCTTAATGACGCCATGTGTTCCAATTTCAATCTTCACCCGAAAATCATCCTAAACTTAGAAATGGTAGAGTTTCAAGAGTAAAACTCACGTGATGTCAACCACAGCTTTTGGAAACATTCATGAGAAAAAAAACGTTCAATGCAAATGGTGGTTTAACAAAAAATGTGTCAGCTAATTAGTTTGTGTTGATATTATCTTTAGTTCTTGTGCATGCTGATGAGCATTGATGTTTCTTGAATTTTTATAGTTTTTTATTTAAAACAGAACATCCTAAAGCTGAGTGTCATTGAAACAAATTTCGTTGTTAGGAAAAGTATCAAAATAAGATTGAATTTTTGTACATTTTCTTCTTTCCCTCCAGGAGGCGACTCAGTAGCCAACAAAATAACACTTTAGCTGCGGGGGCTTTAAAACGTTTATTCTTTATTTCCTTTTTCAAGAATCACGGAGCCAGAATAATCATGTCGTGGCCATAAAACTGTCGAGTCGCGTCGTCAAGGGCGTGGCCACGAGTTTTATGACTCAAGTGAGGCCTAAAAGATCTCCTTGAGGCGTTCTGTCAGATAATGCGCGGAAGTGCGAGTTTGTCTGTTCGTCTGTATGTTGAATGTTGATTCATAAGATGAGTCTCAGGTGTGTACTCGCATGAGATGATTCATGAGCCTTATTTACTTACTCCATGATCAGCGAAGTGGTGTATTTACTTACTCCATGATCAGAGAAGTGGTGTATTTACTTACTCCATGATCAGAGAAGTGGTGTTGAGAACGTTCAACTAGTGATCGAAGTTCTACCCCTAGATTATGTGAGTCGGTTGCCAACTGGTTGCCAAACGTCAAAACATAGATATACTATCGAATTCCGATTATCTAAGGATACGTTTGTGCCTAAAGTGAAACGTGAACAGTTCAATAATACTGAAGTAAATTTTCAAAGTTCAGTTTTTAGCAATCTTTTTAGTGTTTAGCAACCAGATAGTAACCGACACATAATAGGCCCGTTGGTTCCTACAAGTCTTTTCCATTTACCCACAGACGTATAACATAGTAGCAGACCTAACAATAATCAATAAACGCATAGAGTCGACGCGTGGCAATTTTAGCTCAGTGAACTTTGGGCTCTTTTAAATATAAATATTGCTTGCTTCCAAACAAAATATAATTAGTGTAGGAATTAAAGAATATGTCCTAAGCATAGGCCAGCCAAAACAACCCATTTTTAAACGTTTCTTCGTACCATGAAGCCTAAATGTAGCTTATTTTTTGTATGGAAACTTGCCACGCTATTTTATCCTTATGTTTGGTCTGCTACTTAGTAATAATTGTATGTCTGTGCATTTACCATTATTCTTTCCACTTCCATCAATACTATGCCCAAATATGTTATGTGACCAACAATAAAGATAATTTAAGAAAGGTTATAGTCGGTTATTTTATTACATCGAGTGGAAACGGATTTATTATTTCTCTGAGCGATATTTTGAAGCCCGAGCGCATAATTTGACTGTCGGTTTACCGTTCATGATTACCTAGCGAGTATTTTGTTACGAGTATACTCTGTCTACATTTTATGGGAGTTTTTCAATTCTTTGATCAATTGTTCCGATTTTTATACAATTTAATTTCATGTGGGAATTGAGTAAGGTTCAAATACTACCGATATTATTTATAATTTAAACATAAAACGACGACACTATACTAGAAAGGATGCTACGAAGTGCTGCAAACAAATTGTTTTGCTCATCAATTAATAAATGTTACATGGAAGGCGTAATTGTATAAAAATATCATTATATTACATACAAAATTATTTATTATTGTTGGCTTTCAAACAAGCCATAACGATTGATAAAAAAGCAATGTTTTCAATTCACGGGCATCATCACGACTAAATAAACAATAAACAGTCACTTAACTGATTAAAATATCTTATCGCGCATACTTTATGTCCAAAACACACTGGTTCATTGAAAAATTAACTGGGTAAGAGCGTTTAATCACTCACTACTTCCTTTATTATTTTCTTATAGAAATTAACTGAGGGCAACGGCCACACGATAACATCCATAAATCTTTCCGGTAATTAATTTTTATTTTGTTTTTGTTTTAAATTTTGATAAAAACTAAATCGAAATAAGTGAAAGTATACGCTTGTTGTGGCTAGAGTTGATTATTATAGAAGAGAGTGAGTAGTCAATGCTGATTTCATCACAAACTTTTATACAATTTCGGTATTTAGCGTTTATAGCTCGTTGTCTTAAGTTTTCTTATATATCTGTCTATCTGTTAGTGCAATTCGATAGTAGTTCGTACAATCTGTGCAACTTTATAAAATCAACTATAATAGCTTTTAATTCGGTTTAACGACACGATTTTTTCCGGGATAAAAAGTAGCTTTTGTATTAAGTTAGGGTATAAGCTACATCCATTCTAAATTTCATCCAAATCCATTCAGCCGTTTCAGCGTGAAAGGGTAACAAACATACACACACACACACACAAACTTTCGCATTTATTAATATTATTGTGATAGTGTGATATCAATTGACATTGTTTTTGTAAAAAACCCTTCAATTTGAGACCATAAATTATGAAACGGATTTTTCTATAATAAAGTTACCATAATGAACAAATACATACATTATAATCACTGTAATTTATTTTAGTTTAGCTATTTACAAAATCATCTAAAAAAGAGAACATACAACAACAACAAAAAAGCAGAAAATTTCCATTACGAAATAACGTTAAAGTTGGATAATATGACATAAAGATAAAATAGAAGTGAGTGGGTATGAGTTGATGATAAGTTGATAAGTGAGATGAGTTTTTTAGAAGTGATGACAGTAATACAGTGACACCAAAATATTGTTTACTCTATCTTAATGTGCTGCATGCAATAGTATTTTTTATCACAAATAATAAAATATTATTACACTGGTCCAAGTTCGTGCTACAATTTTCCAAATTGACTTGTTCCGAGACATAAAAAGCTTCGGAATTTACGGTGTTCGACGTCTAGATTTTACCTACCATAAACTTTGGTTCTTATTACGGTATTATTGTTGGCTACATACGTTAAATAACAGGGTCCATGTTAATTCCATGTCTCATGCTACAATGGCGGCGGAAACGCGTCGACAGTTCGCGTGATGTCCACAGAACTTTGTGCTACCCTGAAAATTTGAGTACGCTGCTCCATACCATATAGCTGCAATAGAATTTTCGACTTTTAAACTTGGTAGCGATATAGATCAGTATCGCACAGACTTTCTTCGTGAGGCTAATACGAGGGTGGAAGAAATTGGATTTAGATTGGATCGAATTTGAATTTTCTGAGCTTTTGTTTTGGGGAAACGACTTTCTGATGGGACTTATCAAAATCAGATTGGAAAGCAATACTCAGAATACGTAAATGAATATTAGTTAGCAAAGAGAATTTTTATATTTTTCAGGAAGGCAAGTAGGTTTTCATATGTTCGAGAAATAGTGTGATGATGATGACCAGGGATAAGATATTCGGATCGATATATACCTAAAGTTGAAAATATGCCAGAAAACGTTTGCAACTATGGAGTCGGCTCCTTAAAATATTATTTATTTAGATAGTAAAAATTACGGAAATTACGAACTTGCGTAAAATGTTACGATGATGTACCTAATACTTAATAGATGTTACCGTAAATGGATGTATATTTTTAAGGCATTGTATACAATTCCTAGGAAATTTATAAATTACAAACAGATTTAGGTCAAACAGCGTAGAAGGTCGAAGATATATATATATATAGTCTATACTTCAACCTTCTACGTTTTAAGCAATTTCGTAATTTCCGGAACTTTGACTATCTAAGTAAATAATATTTTTAGAAGCCGACTCCATAGTTGCAAACGTTTTCTGGAATTTTTTCAACTTTAGGTATATATCGATCCGAATATCTTATCCCTGAATGACTATGAATTGCAATATTATGTTATAATTATGTTTTCCAAAACTCAATTTCACCGTAACTAAAATGCATTGTTTTGTCACAAAGGTGGGCTGGGAACGTAAAAAGGTGTTTAAAATATTACAAAAGGGCCTCCCTCACAAAGGGTAATTCGTAAAGCTTTTAAATTTAATGTAAAGCAATTAATTTGAGTTACACGTACGATGGTTTATTCGTTCCATTTGGACGGAAAACAATTGAAATGAAAACCGGTAGCTTACGCTTTTTTAATAAAAAAACATGACGTATTATTTATCCGCACGCCATTTTATATGTAAGAGACGTTCTCTATTTCCAGTGTTTTTCTTGACGATATAAAGAAACTCCAGAATATTCCATCAAGAAAAACAGACGGAACTAAAATCCTCTTGAAGACGGCTAAAGAAACATAAATAAATCATATTGCAGCATGATGAGAACACTCGGCTTCGCGTCGAGAGTACTTTACCTGCGTCGCACGGACCGTAAAATCTCATGTCATATTTATATTTCTACGGACGCCACGCCATACGAAAATGCATCTCAAGTACTTGAGAGCTGTGCCGTCTATTTCCAGAGAGATCGAAATAAAAAGACGCTGTGACGTCAATGAGTTTTATTACTCCCATAATTCGTGAATTATTTGCTTCGGTACTAATATTTGTCAAGAGGTAAATAAATTGTTTGACAAATAAAAACTATGCTGTTCTGTAGCCGAAGGGTGCTAAACGTCACCTTATTACGCCACCGCTGTCCGTCCATCTGTCACAGAGGTCTACGGCTTCAGCCGTAATAGGTAGCTAGTTGAAATTTTTGCAGAATACGTGTTACTGTGGCCTCTACCACGGAAAATAATAACAAAATATATGCACAAAAAAATATCTAAAAACTAGCAAAACAATGCAAAATTTTCAAGTTATCAATATCAAAAAAAAAAGTTATGAGTTTCAGCTCTATCTTAAAGACATACAAGTTTAAAATTTGGTCAGATTATTCTACGTACTAAACAGAGATTTCTCATCTTGTATGCAAGCAAAAAGATTTGGGAAAATTCACTTAGAAAGTCATCAGCTTCCTAGAACTTTTTTCTCGGCATCGAACCATCTGAGATTTGATATTTCCGATTCCTCCTTCAACTCTTTTTCCGGCTATATGAAAATAAATGTAGGTACGTTGGTACACCTGCAGTTCTAGACATTTGTAATGATTTAAATGGCTATGGCATCACAAAAAGAACTGCTAATTTAGGTAACTTCTCATGCTGGTGTCAGCACAATTATGCTGAGTGAGTTCAAACTAAATGATACATAAAAAAACACGGAAATAGAATATAATCTTAAGAAGACCAAACTGACTGTAAAAGAAAAAACCTCAGCACACGTACAGTAATACACTAAAATTACACAAAAATGAGCAACAATCCCACCAGTAAAAGTAAGCATATAAGTACATTTTGTCGGTGAGTTTTTCACCACATTAAGAGGGAATGTGAGTGGAAAGCACTCAGTTGAAGCGGTGATTCAGGGGCGGATATGTTGTCTGTTTTAACCTAATACGATGTTCATTGTAGAGCTCAGAACTTTAAGAGACCTCTTAAACGTCCTAGGTCAGTGGTTCTTGAACTTTTTATAGCCACGGACCATTTTTAGAATTTCAAAGATTCCATGAATCCCTGGCGAAGAAATTTTAGGAAAAGAAAATAAAGCATAATTTTAAAAATCACTTTTACTGGTTACTTTACATTAATACTTCATTAAATAGTATCAAAAGTAAGTTAATGAAAGGACACCGTTGTTTGGACTAAGTATAATTAATACCTATGTTAAGAGTGAACTGAGTGGCTTTGGACCCCTGGCACTCATGTCACGGAACCCTAAAGGGTCCATGGACCCCAGTTTAAGAAACCCTGTCCTAGGTGGTACCGACATCAGCATAAATTCTAAATCATTTATTTTTATGAAGCAAATTTATGCCAATCGATTCACGTTCTCATGTCCCATCAACAGCGAATGTAATTTCAAGGGGTGTTATAGCAAGCAACGGATTGATAAAATTCTAAAAGATTTCTGTAACATGAATAGTTCATTTGATAAGGACTGCTCACATTATAAAATCAATCAATACATTTTTCATAGAATACTCTTAAAAATTAGTCTGTACCTACAAATGTTATTTGGTATGTTACGTGTTTGTCGAGCTATGTTTTACATAGGTAACACTAAAAGTTTCCGGAACTGGCCACTTACATAAACAATATTTAAAAATTTATTGCAACATTTGAAAATAGAACTCTTTGGCTGTAGAATGCAGTTTGTTTCATCTGACTGTCTTTTGTTTTTACCTTGTGGCGCCATTTAAGAAATTGTGTGTCTGCATCAACATGGATTTAACTCGGGAAAATTTTCGTAGTATGATTTTCTACGATTTTAAGTGTAATTTGACAGCTCAACAGAGCATCGCTCGGCTTGAAACAGCTTTTGGCAATGAAGCACCATGCAAGACGACTGTTTATAGCTGGTTTGCAGAATTCAAACGTGGTCGTATCAATCTCAGTGACGAATCTCGCGATGGTCGGCCGTCCACCGCTGTGACCAACAAAAACATCGACGCTGTGCGCCGTATGATTGAAACAGACAGGCATGTGACCTACCATGAAATTCGCGCATCCTTAGAAATAGGCATGAGTCAAATACAATCAATCCTACACAAACATTTGGGTGTGAGAAAGCTGTGCTCGCGGTGGATCCCACACAACTTGACCGAGGCTCAAAAAACGGACCGCGTCACTTGGTGCAGTGCCATGCTTACCAGATTCAACGAAGGTGCGTCAAATTTGGTGTGGGACATAGTAACAGGTGACGAAGCATGGATTTATTGCTACGATCCCAAAACAAAGCAGCAATCGAGCGTATGGGTCTTTCAAGATGAGCCGAAACTAACCAAAGTGGCGCGCGTGAAAAGTGCATCTAAGCGGATGATTGCTTCTTTTTTTAATAAAACTGGACACGTGGCTACTGTTGCTTTAGAGAATCGTCGTACCGTGAATAGTGACTGGTACACGACCATTTGTTTGCCGGAAGTTATTGACGAACTCCGTAAAAATAACCGTAAACGCCGTATCATCCTGCACCACGACAATGCTAGTTCTCACACGGCCAGACAGACAAACGACTTTTTGAAGACGAAAAATGTAGAACTCATGAGTCATCCTGCATACAGTCCCGACCTGGCACCTTGTGACTTTTTTCTGTTCCCAAAAATTAAGAACCAATTACGCGGTCAACGATTTTCATCACCAGAAGAGGCTGTCGAGGAGTATGAAAAACACGTTTCAGAGGTCACCACAGGGGAGTGGCACAAAAGTTTTCAAAACTGGTTTGATCGAATGAAAAAGTGCATAGACGCCAAGGGAGATTATTTTGAAAAACAATAAATTAATTTTGTACCTTTAATAGTATTTTTTCATATTCATTCCGGAAACTTATAGTGCGTCCCACGTACCTATAACAGCATGCAAAGTTATTTTAAATAGCTTTAAAACCTACATACCTGACATGTTTACAAAGCGAAAATTATTCAAATTTAAAAATATATGTCGGCGAAAACGATTAAAAGGAGCTGATTTGACCTTCGAGGCACAGCACGTATTTGCCGCGCCATCGGGTGACGGCGGCGGTGTGGCGCGCGCGCGCTCACGGAACGTCGGGGGCGGACGCATGGTCGAGCGCTCGGACCAAGTATCACTTGGTCCGAGGTCGAGCGGCAGAGCGCTCTGGAAGTGCGCCCGTTGCACAAGCATCACTCCGACGGATCATTTGCCTCTTGAAGTTGTCACTTGATTTGATTTGTACTAAGTGTTTAATTCAATTATACCACGTTAACTTTGTAACGCTGTTGTTTTAATCTAATAGACCGCCCCCGGTTGGGATAGGTGTTCGGTCTTCCGACATATATTTTCCATTCCCTTGTAATTCCGAATTGAAAATGAAATTATTTTAGGACATTTCATTACATTAGTTATTAAATCAGATCATTATTTGAAATATAAATATTTTTGTCTGCTTTTATTTATTCGTGTCACGAAAGCTATCTTTGGTCAGTTTTGTAGTATGTATAGCAAGTAATTGTTTGAATTGATTTGAATACGGATATGTTGTCAGTACAGTAGTACATTGCCGGAATTTTATCAAAGAATTTTGGTACCGTACACGAAATTCTTTTACTGAGAAAAGCTCCGACCCATCTATGACACCCGTGAATCCCCATTTGAGCCTGTGCATTACCGCTACCGAATAGTGTCCATGTTTTATTTATTCCTTTCCGTCTGCTCCGGAAAAGTGGCTGCATTAGCGCTGAATTTACACGGCTTTATAATACTAGCCTGGCCTTTGAAAGTGTTTGTTAGTTTGGGTAATTTTGAACATTGCTTCATCTGCAGCGGCTTTTTGAAGTGTTTGTTGGCTATTCGGGTAAATTTCAAAAGGAGTGTGAAGTATGGAGTTTTATGATAGCATGAAGTTGTTGGGTTTATAGCTGTGTTGTGGTTATTTACTTTGCCAGATATTTTCGTGGCAGTAGTCGCTTTGGCAGAGTGGTTTACTATTCTGCGTCTTTTGCAATACCTTGAATCTTGAGGCCACTTTTAACAGCTTTTATTACCAACACATGGACTTTCCAGCTTAAATTTACTGCTTTTTTACTGTCAGCCATATACCAGTACGAACGAGAATCTATATTATATATTTACTGCAGTGCAGTTATTTTGCACTGGCCATCAAACGTAAATGTAAAAAATCATTATGAGCAACAAATGTTACAAGTAGTGTGATTAAATAAATATTCAATAATACCTAATTGTTAATATAAGGTGACTTTCGTTTACAGTATAGATTCACACTGGAGACTCGGTAAGTGGTTAAGACCATGACCCTGTTTACGAAATATGAGAAATATTTTTTGCGCCTCTTGTACTTGTTCAAGAACAGCCTCCACTCGATTAATATAGTTGATAGAAAGTCTTAATTTTATTTTGCGTATTTTACACAAAGGGTAATTGAACCTTGGTCCTGACCACTTATCGAGTCTCCAGTCTCCAGTCTCATGAATCTGGCCATGGATGAATAAAAATTACATATACCCAACGAGATATTTTTTTGGAGTCGATCTTTGGCAATTTATTTATAAAGTCCTACAATACAAAGTGAATAAAAATTAACAGATGCTAGAGTATCCATAATAGACAACATTCCATCGAAAAAAAAAATATTTGCCATTACTTTTTTTTACCTCACTATAGAAATTTAGTCAGCTGATTGAACCACTTTGTACTGGGAAGTAAAAAAATTTTTCCTTACCTGGAATTTGATGAGTCAACGATACATGATCTACCCTACAATTATTTTCACTTATTATTGTAGGACGTGACAGGAAAAGAAGTAAAGCAACATTTTTATCATATATTCAAAATATTTGTTAAATGCTATTTAAAGATTTATATATTTTTTGAATTATTAATTAATTACCAATGAGGTAATGCCGCCAGCCTTCTTAGCTCTCTGCCCGGTGGCATCGATTTGGACAAAACTTTTTTAGAACAAGTTTAGTTTTAGATTAAATAGATTATTATGTTATTTAAGTTTCTTGCTGTATAATATGTTTTATTATTTTTTGTAACTTGTATCAATACCACTTAATATAATTTTTTGAATACTTGATAAGTTTATATCAAAGAATTTAATAAATATTGAACTATTGCCGTTAAAATTCACCTTCAACCACATATACTACGACCTTTCTATTCAGCCTACAGACTAGTGCGACGCAACCGCTATAATACTCTACATTCATAAAACCAATAGCCCCGCGCGCCACACGACACCATTTAATTTAAAACCCTCTTAAATAAAATCAAACGAAAACCCAGCCTAGAGAAGCGACCAAATTGAATATGTATTACTGTAATGCAATATAATTGTAATACCCTGCGCTTTCGCTTTTGATCCTCTTGGATAAAACTAAAAAGGCATGGCACCCCACTGTCCGTTATCTCCGGGATGTCTGGCCAAAGGCTCAGCCGTGGCCCATCTGAAGTTTGGATACACGACGTTGCAATTTAGACTTTCCTTCTTTGTCATAAGGTTATGTACAAGTGTAAGGGTAATTTTGTGGATTGGTAAACTAATTAGGCCCCCTAGTCTATGTCAATGTTGTCGCTGTATGCGGCTCAGTTTAATGCGTGTGTCTCCATTAGTGCACCCCATGTTTAAATATCAGCCCGCGTGTGCATGTTGCAAATTCGCGAAAATTGATTTGTGTCTGTTTGATGTTCGAAGTTAGTTTGGGCACAGAATAAGTTTGGGGTGAGATGGGATGGGGTGGGGTGTTTACTGTCTAATGCAATTGGTTGGGGTGAGAAACGTCTTGAACATTTTTTTGGTGATGCACTCGGTTAACGTTTTATATTTTTCCTACTCAATCTTTTAAATTTGCCTTTGGAAGCGGTATGTTTATAGTAGATTTATCAACGTAAATCTGGAAAAAAGTGGACTAATTTATAAATGCATTAGAGGAAATTACATTTTGTTATACTGGAGCCAAAAAGGTAAAACATTTTTGTAAGAAAAATTTCTTACTGTAAAAATAACCAACTCAACATTATATATGGTTCAAAAAACAGTGCCGACAGTGTCCAGTAAATAAATGTTTATCCACAAGCAGCAGCAATATATAATTGGCAGCTTTTTCAGCTCAAAGTAACCAGATCATAATGTACTAGTGCCTATAGGTATACCTGAACAGCTGTTTTCAGTTGTAACAATTTTATCATCTATTTATGTTACACCAAAATTAAATTGCTGACGCACATGCAACGTCCGTACAGGAATACCTGGATTATGCATCTAAAGGGTAAATCGTTTTTCCAACAACATACATCTTCACGACATGAAGCCTCGAGGGAGTGTCAGAGGTGTTCCGAGTTTATACTGTACTACGGTTATTACGTCCCAGGATGATGGGTAGTGATGATATGGGTAGTGAGATATAGATTTTTTATATAATTCCCATATTATATTTGTTTCATAATATTCTATTGTTTTTATAAAGATTAAATTTGACCTGTAGAAAGTATACTTTATGTATATATTTTACAAAATAAACTATTTGATTTGAGTTCTATAGCCCTACTTCATGCACAAATTAACGTTTCCACAGTTTAACGTTTATTCTGAAGCACGCAGTTCGAACACATATTATGCTCCTACGGGATTTGAACGCGTTTTCTCCGGAGTGCTCAAATCACTGAACCACAGACGGTCTCAAACATCCATTTTCAGGCTGTACCTGTGCCTAGAATAAAAAAAAGTCACATTTTCCAGGGTTCTTTTGACGAAAGTAGGACTACCTTAATATTGGAAAAAATATATTTGATTTACTGATCTTTTATCTAGGTAATCTACTTATAAAAAATGTACTAAGCTTTATATTTTTGTCAAAAAAAATAATGTTTTCCATCCTCTTTTTTTGGCTTTCAAACGTTCGTTTCAAGAAAACGTTTGAGAGATCTACTTGATTTTTTTTTATAAAATAGGTTATAGAAATATAAAGGTTTTATCTTTAAATCCCGTATTTTTTTCCCACAAAATATTTCAGTATTAGCTAAAAACCCTCCGATCTGCTGTCTCGCGCGTAATTATTAGTATTACGCGTCCTAGACAAATAGGTCAATTAACTAACCAATAATCGCCTCTATCAAAAGCTAATAAAGTATTTGACATTGGACTTTTTATGTTGGACGGCTAATAACATTTTTTCCTGGGGTATGCCATACTCTTAACTGGAACTAATAGGAACAAGTACCTGAGGGCTTATGACTACTGAATCGGTTACTCTTTTGATGACGGCAAAATAAAGGGATTTTAAAGTTCGCTTTTGCATTTTATTATGGGACCCTCAAAATCAGCTGGTACAAAATCATCTACAATCAATAGAATTCGACCAAGAAAAGCAGCTATGATTTCTGTTATATGAACAAGGTAAACATAACAAAACAAATATGTTTAGCTAAATTCTTCTATTTACTAATCTTATTGGTAAAAATTAGCACTAAGTAGTTCAGTCCAGTGCCCCGTTCGCTCTGAAAGTGTAAAGTCACGGTGTCGTTGCCGATGCCACCGGAGACCAACGTCACTTCCGCATCCGTCCTGCCCAGGTCTCGGGCTATGATCGCCTGGAAGGAGAAAGTGCTGTCAGTCACTGCTATGCTGAGTCAGGGGGGCTACATAGATTTACTGTGAAAGTTCGTTTACAGGCTGGTTCGTTAGCAAAATTATCTCATGAATGGAATTAAGGATACAAAAAGATTAGTCTGAAAATAAATGGTTTTTTAATAGGTATCCATTTTTCGAACGAATCAAAACAAAGTTATGCTCAAATCAAGGGCTGTCTGATTTTCCCTGTATACTATACATTATACAAACGCAAGTTTTAGAGATGCTACAATGTGAAGAAAATAGGTAAAGCTCCGCCTAGTCATAGGACGTGTTTGCCGATCAAATTCTTCACAGAATTAATAGGCACAGGTAAAAAAAACGGTATTCCGTCTTTTGAAGAAGAGCTGATATGACTCTGTAATTGAACGTTTATGAAAAAGCAAAAAGTCTGCCAGAATCGTAGCCGTTCTGTGAGCATTGTTTGTTTTGCACATAAGGTGACTTTTGTTTTTACAGTCAGATTCATACTGGAGACTTGGTAATTGGTCAGGACCAAGGTTCAATGACCCCATTTGCGAAACACGAAAAATATTTTTTAATACATCTGCTCAAAATATGATAGATTACGTGCCTGTTTAGCGTGCGTAAAATGACATATTTCGCACTCATGCTTTTTGTTTTTACTACTGACGCCATCTAGGGGAAACCGGCCACATCATTTAGTAAGCATGTAAACCTTTGTTTTGCCGGATAAACTAAAAACTTTTTTAGATGAGTATTTTCAAAATTTTATATTTTTTATTTAAATATATTATACATATTATATATATATGTCAAATTGTAAAAGATGTTCTAAAAATTTAAAACAATTTTAGACGTCATAATTTATAGATATTATATTTTAACTATCTTAAAAATAAATATTAAAAAATTTTAAAAAGAGACATTGGTCTTCGTAGTATAGATTGGCGCCAAGCAGACTGCGTTTTCTTCTGTCGGCTTGTATCTGTTTTGATTTGCAACAATATTGCTTTTATTATATTATTTCATGTAATTTTTCGCAGGTGTATTAAAAACGTCGTTTGATACACGCGCGAAAGTGTTGATATTTGTCGTCCCGACTATTTTTTGTCTCGACTGCGTCTCGGCAAATCGTGACTCTAAATATCAAACTTTTAGCACTTGCGTCAAAATGTACTATTTTTGTGCCTTATACTTCTTCAAGAACAACCTCAACTCAATTAGTATAAGAAGTCTAAATTTTATTTCAGGAATTTACAGAAAGAGTCATTGAACTTTGATCCTGACCACTTACCGGGTCTCCAGGTATATGTCATTAAAATGATGACAAAAATACAGATTAGCAACTTCAAATGAAAGAAAGAAAATGCAGTTGATTGCCAAAACAAAAATAAAATGAACTGTAAAACAAACCAAACTAAATCTAATAAAAAAATACTAAAAACGACACGAAAATCGAGCTATTTACAGGATCGTATAATTAAAAAATATTGAAATATTTAAGTAATTTTGTTGTGCAGATTAATCAATAATCAGACACGTTGTACACCGTTTTGGCAAATAGCAACATGCTGAGCAGATCCAGTAAATGCTGTTGGTAGATAGGTATGCTAAATGAATTACACAGCGCTGTTTTTCAGCAAGTATCATGCATGAGAGTGGAAATACAGGTGCCAACTATAACCACGAGAACCGCTAGATAGCAAACTAAATTAAAACAAAACTACGTACATGAAGCTGTAAATAAATAGTAGATATGAATATTACGGATGCCTAAGAGAAATTATGCCGAAGCTACACGAAGCTGGTTAACACTGACCAGTCATTAAACGGTAGTTATTCGAAGTCCTTATCCCTTGTCAGATATAGTTGTAAACTTAGAGGCAACTTCACTGTAAACCCGGTATAATCTAAGCATTAAGTGCTTTCACCAACCGGTAAAGGTTAGGCCTTTTACTGCTTAGAATAAAACTGTCAACGTCGACTGTTTTGCGGTTGAATTACTATTATTTAAGTCCTTAGAAATCTCTCGTAGAAAGTCCTAAAATATTTTAAATTATTTATTCGTAGAACCCTACTGTTATAAACTAACAAAATATAATAGTTGTTGTGGTAACACCGTGCAGAAATAGATAAATGTCAAAATAATAACAATAAAGCAGAACTTTTGGAGTTTATTCTGATAAAAACAAAGTAAATGTTATTGTGCTAAGTTGAAGGCTCCCCGAAAAAATAATTCGTAAAATATAAACTAAAGTATTAATCAATATAGCCGTTGTCTTCTTACCTTTATAATCCTTTCCTTTGGATCTTTGTACGAGTAATCCTTATCCCTTCTAATAAGGGGTATTTTTCGGTAAACAACTTTTTCTGTTGAAATCAGCAGGTTATTCGCTCTGGTTCCCAAAACAAAGTCCTTCCCCTCACTCAGTGATACACAGAACAAAGCTAAAATGACTAGTAGAATCGCACTCCTCATTTTGTTTTACTTTATTTTTGTTTTCACATATTTATTTTGGAAGTCGACGGTCTTGTATCATTTCTAGTGCTGGACTGATTGTGAGACATGAATGACGTCATTATAATATGAGGAAAATCATAAACGCGCTCGGAATAACCTCGAAACGGTCGCGTGAATGTTTATTCAAGAGCAGGGTTGGTAAGGTCGTCTGTACGTATGTTTAGAATTAGTTTAAATAAACAAAAAGTGCAAGTCATTGAAGCAAAATTTCGTATAGAAATGTAATGTAATATGTGAGTTTGTTTTTACTGAGACCTAATGACTTAGTCCATTTTCTTATCATTTAATTTCAAACTTTATATCCCAATATTCAGAAAAAATACGAAAATGACCTTGCGGTATTACTTTTCCTTTCTACCATAAAGAGTAACTAAATATAAAAATTGAGAAAATTATAAAACAATGTAGGTAAGTATATAATTTAATTAAATACTTTTATTGTATTTCCCATTTTTTTAAATCTTATAATGTTGTTTTTTTAAGTTTAATATCGACGTTTAAAATGTGTATTTTAAGTACCTATTTTATAAAATAAATTTGAATTATAACAAGTTAAAGTATTCAAAATATTGTGTTTAAAAATACTAGATGACTCATAATGATTATACATACATTTGTTAAAGCACTAGGAGACATTATCATCATCAGCGTCTTCTTCTTTATCTTATCAATAATGTAACGGTGTAAGTATGGCTTTAACATACTTTACGTCATCGTCGCATTTACTGCTTATTTAATCTTTTGATGTATATTATTGAAATGCTTTATGCGTTTAAAAACATTTTTGTGAACAAATATCTATATATTTTGCTCGATTTAAGCTTTATTCATTTATTTAGGATAGTTAATAATATTAAAAATAATAAAACATATTAATTTGTACTCGATATATTTCGGTCCACCCACGGTATGGCCATACCATACCATACCGAAATATATCGAGTATAAGCATACCGAAAACCGTACAGTACCGAATTCATAAAATCTCAGTTTATTCTTTCATGAAAAACTATTATACAGGTTGTTACAAAAGTACTGCGATCCCTTTAACCACGTATAGTACAAGAGTAATACGTAAAAAAATGTAATAACAATAAAAATCTTAATTATTAGAAAAATGTGACCATTAATAAGTTAAGCAAAATTCCTTCCAGTCCTTCCTGCAAAAAAGTAAAATTTTTCTTATAGCACATAACACGCCACCGTTTTATTACAAAATGTGATAACCCGTTTCTCAGTTGTTTTTCATTATAGACCAAAGTATAAGACCTCTATCATCTGGTACTTATATGTTAAAAGGCACCATTTTTCCAAAATTTTGAATATTGATTTTGTTTTAAAGATATCAAGCTGGACAGATTTACATACAAAGTTGTTTTCTTGCCTTAAATTGTACCAAAACCAACATTTTATTTTATAAAATATTCAGATAATGACTTTATTAATGTAAGGTAATAAACTATAGAGGTCTTGCACATTAGTAATAGGTATAATGAAAAACATCACAGAAACGCGTTTTCTCATTTTGCACTAAAAGGGTGGCGCCTATGCGCCTTAACTTAAACCATTCTGGCAGCTCTTATTTACACAAGTAATACACAATCAACTAGTTTTTTTATAACAAATTTTAAGTTTTAAGTATTAGGGACCTACCTAATCAGTCACAATTTTACAAAAAGTAAGCGTTATTGAAAAAAAAAAAAATTGTTTTGTTTTACACTATACGTGGTAAAGGGTTTGCATTACTTTTCCTAACACCCTGTCTAATGATATTGATAATGGAATAACGAAGACTTTCATTCCGCCGACATTTATCAGAGCTACTCATTTCACGTATAGTAATAGTCCATCCATCCATCCATCAGCCTGTTTCGTCCACTGCTGGACATAGGCCTTTCCAGGATTTGGCCACTCTTGGCGGTCCTCCTGGAAGAAATGCCCATACTCACACACGCTGGGCAGGCGGGTTGGTGAGCGCGGTACCGAAACCCTTGCACCAGTGACGCCGCTGCCCGTCACCAGTCCGTTTTATATAAGGCCCGGCAATTGGGGATGGATATACCGCCATCCATCGGTCCCAGGCAATGATGGGCCGCCTGGTTTTTTTGCCTGAGAGCTGTCCTCTTACTCTCCCCCGAATAACTTCGGGAGGATTTGCGAGTAAGATGGTGGTACCTCCACAGTCGAGCCCGGCATTAGCTCTACCACCACATAGTAATGGTAATAATTTATTTATGTAAAATTATTAATAATTAATATTACAGTTTAAAATTAATCTAATGGTTTATACAAATCGATATTATGAAATTAAATCTACCAACAAATCAGAACGAATGAAATTATTACAAAATAAATTGAAACAATGGAATAAAGAAAATAATCACTAGCAATCGGTAAAAAGGAAACAAACACAAGATTAATAATTTAGAGCGGGGGCAGTGAAGCGGTGAAAAAGAAGGTTTAACATTTTAAAAGTAATGCCTTCATTACAGGCTATGACAGAAAGATTAAAGGCGCGTGGTAAATGATTTCCTCAAAGAATTAATTTCATAAAATCTCGAAGTACACCTGCGGGATAGTTAGGAACTACCGGAGAGCTGTGGGCCCTTCCATTATAATGTACAATCAAGCTGATTCTAAAGCCTTCAATTTTAGTTTTAGTGCTGTCAAAACTATATAATATACTATACTCAGTAGTATAACTTAAGTTTTGACAGCACTAAAACTAAGTAAAGGATATATGAATATAATTTGCAATATTCCGCTAAACAATTCTTGTCGTGCTATTCAAAATGCAGACTCGTGCACCGCCCGCCCGCCCGCATAAAAACATGCAACAAGCAAGCGATACAAGCAAAGCAATCTTAAATAACAAGCAAGAAAACTTATCGACACGTGTATCGCCTCTGAACGAGGCATCCTCGGGATGTGTTGCTAGCCCGGCTTCTCCGCAGCAACTGATGTGTTGCTCGCCCAGCCGCTCCGCAGCAACTGATGTTGTTCGCCCGACAGCTCAGCAGCTAGTGACGAGCCGCCGACCAAAACTCGCCTTTTATACACCGGCCTGACTAGTTGTTTGGTGGGGAAAATGGGGAGACGAAAACATGCGTAACAGTGGGGTAGTGGTAAAGTTAGTTTGTTCGTTTAGTAAATCAGGGTTATTCTTGTTTTTTAGTATTTCTAATTGTTCTAACACACACATTCTTAAACCTTTTTTACAAATATGTTTTACTTCAAATGAATGGTTATCAGGCAAACTATGACCGGACTCTAATAGATGTTTTGCAAAGTGTGATTTTTCAGGATGATTATTTCTATGGGCTGAGATATGTTCTTTGTAACTAGTTTCAAAACTGCGACCTGTTTGACCTACATAGACACCGTTACAATCATTGCAAGACAATTTGTAAATACCAGACTGTTGTTTTTTATCTAATTTGTCCGCAAATACGCTTTATCTTATTTTTGGTTCTGAATGCAACGCGAACACCACAACGCCGAAAAATCTTCGCAACCCGTTCAGAAATTGGACCCAGATAAGTTATGCTTGTTTTATATTTCTGAACACTCGTACTTTGGTAATGGTACTATGATACTATGGTAAGGACAAATTAGATAAAAAACAACAGTCTGGTATTTACAAATTGTCTTGCAATGATTGTAACGGTGTCTATGTAGGTCAAACAGGTCGCAGTTTTGAAACAAGGTACAAAGAACATATCTCAGCCCATAGAAATAATCATCCTGAAAAATCACACTTTGCAAAACATCTATTAGAGTCCGGTCATAGTTTGCCTGATAACCATTCATTTGAAGTAAAACATATTTGTAAAAAAGGTTTAAGAATGTGTGTGTTAGATCAATTAGAAATACTAAAAAACAAGAATAACCCTGATTTACTAAACGAACAAACTAACTTTACCACTACCCCACTGTTACGCATGTTTTCGTCTCCCCATTTTCCCCACCAAACAACTAGTCAGGCCGGTGTATAAAAGGCGAGTTTTGGTCGGCGGCTCGTCACTAGCTGCTGAGCTGTCGGGCGAACAACATCAGTTGCTGCGGAGCGGCTGGGCGAGCAACACATCAGTTGCTGCGGAGAAGCCGGGCTAGCAACACATCCCGAGGATGCCTCGTTCAGAGGCGAAACACGTGTCGATAAGTTTTCTTGCTTGTTATTTAAGATTGCTTTGCTTGTATCGCTTGCTTGTTGCATGTTTTTATGCGGGCGGGCGGGCGGTGCACGAGTCTGCATTTTGAATAGCACGACAAGAATTGTTAAGCGGAATATTGCAAATTATATTCATATATCCTTTACTTAGTGATGGACTTCCGCAAGGTAACGCCTATTTCAATTAAGCACTAAAACTAAAATGAAAGCCTTTAAAATAGACTTTATTCGCCACTTTATAAATTTGTACAATTATTGGGTTCAAGTTACTTCTGATAACTTGTTTCAGTTTCAATTTTGTCTTTTTTTCTGAGACAAAAAACTTATATTTTTAATATAAAAAGCTACTTGTTTGAAACTCCATATTCCAATGACCACAACTAGGCAACTTTCCGAAGAAACATACCGGGCGTACCTAAGAAAATAAGGGGCTTCGCCGTATAAAATTTAAAATCACAATTGTGATACGGAACTAAAGCCTACTTCTACTCATCATACTGAACATATTTAATTATTTAAGTCTATAAAAAATGCAAAAAATTATAATAAAATCTACTGATTCTCTGCATACTGCGAATTTGGTCTTAGAATTAAGAACCCGCTCCGTAATTTTGGTCTGTTTGATTCGAAGCATTATTTTAATTATTTTTCTTGTCATTGCCGCGATGTTTTTGTAAACATCTCGCATCTCCTTTGCTTGTTATTTTGGTACTTAGATATTATGAATAATGATTCAGAGCGGGCTCGTAAGTTCCAAAATAACTCGCAAAAGAGAAACAATTCAATCAAATAAATTCTAGGTCTTCATTTAGACGGCCAATGTGAAGCGGTGTATGTCCCTAGCTTTTCCAAATACTATGCGATAGAGGCCAGAAAAATATTTAACATATTGCTTTTCATCAAAGTTGTCGTCCTGGCGTATCGGGCTCTCAAGTTATATATTTTTTGGTACCATCAGGCTTCCAACCTTGTTGAAATTAGCTGGCAATGGGAGGACTCTGAGCATAATTAAGTAAAAATGTACATACACCAGCGACACAGGTTAAAGTACTACTTCTTCGTATTGTATATCTATCTGATATACTATAAATATTTATATATATATTAATTCTAGTTAAAATATGCACGTAAATAAATTAGCAAGATATATTTCGAGTTCTTTTGGACTCGGCATCAGTTGCATTGACAAAGACAAATAAATATAAATACGACAGGATAAAAAAAAAAAGAAAAGGAAGAAAATAGTAGTTTTGTGTGCCTGCTACACAGCACAAGAAGTCTAGATTTGGCTCGAGAGGTTAGCTGTGGTTTGATTTAATGTTGTTTATTGAGGCCTGGTCCAAAGTGGGCACCAAGCGACCAGATGAATGAAGTCTCCCATGTGCGAAGCTGGATGTCTGTGAGAGCTGGATGGAATGACTTAATGACGCGAACTGGGAAACATTGGTTGAAAGGTGAATTGTGAATACGTGTGTGGGTCGGTACTGGTAGAGTGTTGTTGTTTATGGAGTCACATGTATAGCGATGCTGATTGATGCGGATGTGGAGTGCGTTTTTTGTCTAACCTACATAAAAAGCTGGGCAATGTCGGCATTCTAAGAGGTAGATACAGTTGCTTGTCTTACATGTTGTATTCGGTTGAGTATGGAGGGGTTTTTGTGTGTGGTGAGTATTTATGAGTGTATTTGGGTTGATGATGGCGCAGGTTTTGCATCGTGGCCGCTGACATGGTGTTGTGCCCGGGCTTGTGGTGTTGGTGGTTGGTGCTGTAGGTTTTGTTTTAGTTAAGATGGCCACGATGCAAAACCTGCGCCATCATCAACCCAAATACACTCATAAATACTCACCACACACAAAAACCCCTCCATACTCAACCGAATACAACATGTAAGACAAGCAACTGTATCTACCTCTTAGAATGCCGACATTGCCCAGCTTTTTATGTAGGTGAGACAAAAAACGCACTCCACATCCGCATCAATCAGCATCGCCATACATGTGACTCCATAAACAACAACACTCTACCAGTACCGACCCACACACGTATTCACAATTCACCTTTCAACCAATGTTTCACAGTTCGCGTCATTAAGTCATTCCATCCAGCTCTCACAGACATCCAGCTTCGCACATGGGAGACTTCATTCATCTGGTCGCTTGGTGCCCACTTTGGACCAGGCCTCAATAAACAACATTAAATCAAACCACAGCTAACCTCTCGAGCCAAATCTAGACTTCTTGTGCTGTGTAGCAGGCACACAAAACTACTATTTTCTTCCTTTTTTTTTTTTTTTTTTATCCTGTCGTATTTATATTTATTTGTCTTTGTCAATGCAACTGATGCCGAGTCCAAAAGAACTCGAAATATATCTTGCTAATTTATTTATGTGCATATTTTAACTAGAATTAATATATATATAAATATTTGTAAAGAAAAGCCGAAGGGTAACATATACATTTTATTATCTGATATACTAGTAATTCTTTGTACCATCAGGCCTAACACTCAGTTAAGATTAGCCCGCAATGAGAGGACGCTGGCGATACGCGGTGAAGCTACTACCACTACTTATTACAATACTAACTGATATATATATTTGTACCATCAGACTTCACACTCAGTTCAGATTGGCCCGCAATGGGAGGACGCTCTCGGAACATTAATAAATAATGTACAGCCGCCGGCGACACGCCATTAAGCTACTAGCACTACTTATTACAATAGTAACTGATATACTAGTATTTATATTATTTGTACCATGAGACTTCACACTCAGTTGAGATTGGCCCGCAATGGGAGGACGCTCTCGGAACATTAATAAATAATGTACAGCCGCCGGCGACACACCATTAAGCTACTAGCACTACTTATTACAATAGTAACTGATATACTAGTATTTATATTATTTGTACCATCAGGCTTCACACTCAGTTGAGATTGGCCCGCAATGGGAGAACGCTCTCGGAACATTAATAAATAATGTACAGCCGCCGGCGACACGCCATTAAGCTACTAGCACTACTTATTACAATAGTGACTGATATACTAGTATTTATATTATTTGTACCATCAGGCTTCACACTCAGTTGAGATTGGCCCGCCATGGGAGGACGCTCTCGGAACATTAATAAATAATGTACAGCCGCCGGCGACACGCCATTAAGCTACTAGCACTACTTATTACAATAGTAACTGATATACTAGTATTTATATTATTTGTACCATCAGACTTCACACTCAGTTGAGATTGGCCCGCAATGGGAGGACGCTCTCGGAACATTAATAATGTACAGCCGCCGGCGACACGGAGTGAAGCTACTAGATACCCCTACTTACTCCAATACTATTCATTATACTAGTATTTATATTATTTAGTACACCATCAGGTACACCATAGTTTTAGTCTTTGGGCTCTGTTTCGTAAATTATTATTATCCATCTGACAGGTCTACAACATCTAAAGACTCGGTAAGTGCTCAGTATCAAATAAAATTGTTGAATATTTTTTTCATGTTATTTACAAACGCAAGCCCAGCCCGGAGTCAATTACTATGGGAGGTCAACATTTAATTTTACGAAATCAGCAAAAAGTGTTATCGAATCGTGATACTGATCACTTACCAAGCCTCCAGTATGATTTTGGCTGCATAAATTAATGTCACATTACAGTTCAATGATCCTTTCTGTGAAATACGCAAAATAAAATTTAGACTTCCTATACCAATTGAGTCGGGGTTGTTCTTGAACTGAATGAAGTAACTAAAAAATATTTTTCGTATTTCACAAAAAGAGTAATTGCACCTTGGCCTCTCCCGTATAAAATTGGCTATATAAACAAAATCACCTTATTATATACATACATCACGGTAACGATATAAAATCTTCCCTATAAATTAGTAATCTTTCCTACCAACGAGTTATAATCGACTAGTCCCTGGTCTAGACCTAGTTTAAGCCTTCTTCACAACCAAATATTTTTCAATTTTTCTATACTGCAATAGTCTAGCGAATTTGTCGACATTTTATTAAACTAACGTGAATTTTATTGACAACATAAACAGACCACCGTTCTGTCTTTCAGATACGAATGAATGTGGTTTATATTTATGAATCTGAGCTATCTTTGCCGTGTTTCTGACTTGGTAGCAAGATAAATATGGCAGCTACTTTATTGCGAGATGCTATTACTTACGTCTGTCATTCATTCTTGAATGCATTTATTTTTAATTTCTATTTTGAAAATTAATTTGTTGTTCTAAATTTTTTACTGCTTCTGAGCGGCAGTAGGTCGCATATCAAAGCATTAAGGGGGCACATTTCGATCTCGGAGCAAAATGCATAACTTCCATCCATCCATCAGCCTGTTTCGTCCACTGCTGGACATAGGCATTTCCAGGATTTCGCCACTCTTGGCGGTCCTCCTGGAAAAATTGCCCATACTCACACACGCTGGGCAGGTGGGTTGGTGAGCGCGGTGCCCAAACCCTTGCACCAGTGACGCCGCTTCCCATCACCAGTCTGATTTATTTAGGGCTCGGCAATTGGGGATGGATATACCGCCATCCATCGGTCCCAGGCAATTGCGGGCCGCCTGGTTTTTTTGCCTGAGAGCTGTCCTTTTACTCTCCCCCGAATAACTTCGGGAGGATTTCCGAGTAAGATGGTGGTACCTCCACAGTCGAGCCCAGCATTAGCTTTACCACCTAAATGCACAACTTACGATTGTTTAATTATTTTTCAATAAAATGTCTGATATATAAAATAGTTCCATCTTATTTTGCGACTATTGTTTATTAAATCATCAGGGGCTTTTAGCAGAATTGCTTCATTTTATGGTTCACTCATCCATACTAACTTAAAAGCGTGTATTATAGTTGTTGTGGACTGTAATTCACAACGTAATGCATAAAATTACACAACTTTGATGGAAAAGCCTAATTGACATTCAACTATGGTCGCGAAATGCCATAAAAAACATTTATAATACACTTGCTTAGAATATGATAGATAACGTGCCTGTTTAGCGTGCGTAAAATGACATATTTCGCAAACGTGCCTTTTTTTTTACTACTCTGACGCCATCTAGGGGAAACCGGTGACACCATTTAGTAAGCATGTAAATCTTTGTTTTACTTGTTGTTTTGTTGGTATTTCTGAAAGTAACCAGATACACTGGAAACTGTATAATGAGTATTTTCAAACTTTTATAAAATTATTATTATTATTACTACTATACTATGTTAAATTGTAAAAAATGTTTTAAAAATTCAAAACGATTTTAGACGTCATAATTTATATTCTATTTTAACTATCTTAGAACAAATTATTAAAAAGATTTTAGAAAGAGACATTGGTCTTTGTAGTTAGATTGGCACCAACTAGTTGCGTTTTCTTCTGTCGAACTGCATCTGTTTTGATTTGCAAACAAAATTGCTTTTATTTTATTGTTTCATGTAATTTCTCGCAGGTGTATTAAAAACGTCGTTTGATACACGTGCGAAAGTGTTAATATTTCTCGTCCGTCGTTAAAATTATTAGTATTTAGTACTTTTTATTCAATACTAAGAAAAACAATCTAAGTTGTGCATTATTCGTTTCTTAAAAATAAAACAACTGAAGTATTTGGGTAGCGATTCTGGCAATAAAAAGTGCTTATGAAACATTTTTTTCTCTCAGTTATTCCATATTCAGCACGTCAACATATCCACTAAAGGAATAGTAGTATGGATATAATAAAATCTCTTTACAAATAGCACACGATTACCGTAGTCGATAATTTGTATTGTTAGTTTCCTGACAAATACAAAAGGAAAAACCTTTAAAACAAAGGTTGAAATAGGAACTCGTACTGACTCATAATGGTCATAGTCATATAACAATAGACAATAACTATTCCGGAAACCTTAAACATACACAGACAACGGACAATATCTTCCTCTTACCTTTTAGGGATCCGTGCCTGAAAACGTTAAGTACAAAGGCTTGAGATCTCAAAGCGAATTTTCACAAAAGGTACAAATGAACATAACATTCGCTCCTTACATTAAGGTTTATAGTCGTGTAAAAACCTTCTAGTGCACGTACTACATAGATGTTCATTACTTTGTAAATTTCGTCAGAGATGTGCGATATTCCGATGTATGTTTTGGCCGACCTCATTGAAAAGACGACTGAAGTTTCGAAAAATCACTTCTATTCCAAGTCACTACGAGTGGTAATGTTAGCGGTCGTATAGTGAAAAATAATTCAGCAAAGACTGCAACGATGACATGTGAGTTAAACTGAGTGGAGCGTTTTGCATTTCATCAATAAGGACGTGCAATTTTCTTGGGTTTAAAAACAGAAGTCAAAATTGAGGACTTACAAGGAGTCATTGAAAATACTAGTAGGTGCTGTCAATATACCTAGGGGTTAAATTTTCATTTGGACTTATGACTCTTGTTTTGAGGTCGACATTTTCTAATTTCATTCAGTAAAAAAGATTAATTTTCAGCTTTCGTCATACCTAAATTCACATACGACGCCAGAGAAAAATTTTCATCACCCGTAAGATAACTGAATCTGCAACAACTTTAAACGAGCTATTATATGTTTCTAAAAACGTTGAAATACCCGACTTCCATCCAATATCCAAAATGTTTTTAAAATAAAAGCTCCGAAAACTAAATAAAAAATGAGGATGTTCAATTTATGAATGTTACTGCTATAAATACTAAGTTACCGATAACTTCTGTGCTAATAAATAAACTACCAACTACCGAAAACTACCGAATGAAATACTGAAAATTCCGAAAACTTAGTACATCAAAAAGCTGAGATATTACTATTTCACCAGCTGGAAATACATTTCAGCGAAAACTATTGTCAGCTTATTTTGTCGTAGATCTCCGAATAAAAATTCAAAGTTGCCTGACCATATCATGAATTCGGTTAAAACTTAAGAAGTCGCCTCGCTCCGCTCCACTTTGCTGGGCTCCCAATATGTTTTTACATCAACCTAACACGCTCCTATTTTTTGACTTAGTAGAACATTTCTTTTCGTTAACTTAGTATTTCTTTCGGAAGTTCAGTAATTTATTCGGAGGTTCATTATTTAAACCTGGTGGTCGTAAGAAATTTTAGTTTGCTATTTTTTATTTATTTTCTCGGTAGATGTTACACAGTTAAATTAGTATATTTTTTGGCAACTAATTTTACCGCTGCGTAGATAGTATTACAGTGTGCAGCAGGTCGCTGGGATTTAATTTGTTTTTCGGAGGCTTTATTATTATCCTTTTAAAAATGTGGCAGCATTGAAGATATTATATTTTCCAAATTAAATTTATGCCTGCATGCCGAATTCCGGCTTATCGGATAAACTGTTCTCGAGTTATGCCGCCAAAGCTTAGGAGTAAAGTTTCCGTTCATAATCTTGTTCTTGGTTTCTCTTAGCAGTCGAAGCCAGTGGCAGCAAACATTATTGTAATATTATTACATTGTATTGATAAAATACAAGTGACTTTAACAGCCAACATCATACCGCAGAATTAGTATAAAAGGCATGCTGATATTTTTAAGGGGCTGTATAAATTTTTTTTTGTCACTTTCAACCCAAGCTAAAAAACGCGCAGTGCGAGAGGGGTGAATTCAGCGCTAAAGAGAAAAAAGTACATTTTTTTATTAGGTATAGAAAAACTAAAGCTAGCTAGTAAAATTTCCAAAATCTGAAATCTAGATATTGTTATAACCCATCTAATAAAATATGTTTGAATTCTGTGCTTGATTCCTATTCGTCAAACTAGGAGAAAAGGTGTGTTTGAAGACTTCCTTTCAATAATGATTTCTGTCGAGGAAAATTTATCCAAACGTGTTTTCCAAAAATAAACCCTAGATTATGTGGTAAAAATGTAGAATATACAAGAAATTTATTGTATTTTCTTTGTACTTCATGAAATACACAGAAACAAAGCATGCCCATTTTATTTATATACCTACTTAATATCAGTATATTTTCTTGTTTCATCATCACTCCCACCCTTAAATCAATCAGTATTAAAGAGAGTCACAATTTAATCTAGTGAATTGCGCAAGAACAGTTACTACGACAATAGTATTTACAGGGCACCTAAGTTTAGGTCTATAGATAAAAACTACAATAAAAAAACCCAACGTGCAGTCGGTGAAATATCAAGTACTCTTCAGGATGTTATTTCAGAGTTCAGCTCAGCGCGTCGCTGCTTTGATCTTTTCTCCGACTTTTTGCCGAGCACTTGTTTAATGTGACGACAAATAACTCAAACAGCGACCCACTCTTTTTGATTTCATCAAACGTAGAGATACCATGCTTTATGCAACCGAATTGCAGATTTTTAAATGGCTAGGGAAATAATAACAAACGAAGGTTTTTTTAATACACCTGCTCAAAATATGATAGATTACGTGCCTGTTTAGCGTGCGTAAAATGACATTATTTCGCAATCGTGTTTTTTGTTTTTACTATTAACGCCATATAGGGGAAACCGGCCACATCATTTAGTAAGCATGTAAACCTTTGTTTCACCGGATACTCTAAAATCTGTTTAAGATAAGTATTTTCAAACTTTTATGTTATAGTTAGATAAAAAATAATATAAATTATGACGTCTAAAATCGTTTTGAATTTTTAAAACATCTTTTACAATTTAACATACATAATATATACAGAGTGGAAAAAATTTAAGGGCCCCGGAGGGGAACTACCTTAAATCCTTTAGTTTGCTAATTTTATTGAAAGAAAACATTCCTTTATTTTTTTAAAGAAACAAAACTGCATTCAAACGTCTTCTAAAATTCGCTTACCTCA
Organism: Ypsolopha scabrella; assembly: GCA_910592155.1. Classification (NCBI taxonomy): domain Eukaryota; kingdom Metazoa; phylum Arthropoda; class Insecta; order Lepidoptera; family Ypsolophidae; genus Ypsolopha; species Ypsolopha scabrella. The sequence continues at coordinate 12,939,789 of OU342968.1, forward strand.
CCCGGGAATCGAACCAACTAAAAATCAAAAAATAAAAAACCCTCGCTGTTTTATTATACGAATCAGTAGGGTTATTGTTCAGGATAAGTTTGTCTAATAAACATTTGGTCTGACACTCATCTGTTATGCGAGATACCCATGAAATGGGTATGACTTCAAAGAATTAGTTACAAGTTCTTTATTAACGATTATTGATACGCCATTATTACACAATGACAATGGAATGAAAGCAAAACAAAACAAAATTTGAAATTCGAACGAATACTTTTATCGATTTTAAAAATGATGAAAGTTATCGTTCGAATTTCAACTATGTTGATCCGCGTTGCAAAAAAAAATACTATAAATTTTTAAACTTTTCGTCAGTACGCCTAGTGTAAGAAGGAATTGTGCTGTGCATAGATTTATTATAACCATTTAAAAATTTTCTTATCATAGTCTTCAGCAAGGTACTCAGAGATAAATAACATTAGCAAGCTTCTACTTCACCCGATGTCTTTGGATGTTAGAGAGATAAGAAAATTATAACGTGTCATTTACTTGTTACAAGTGAACAGTACTAGGTATTGTTAATAAAGAACTAGTAATAAATATTCAATTTCATGGGTATCTCGTACAACAAATGAGTGTAAGACCAAATTTTCATTAGACAAATTTTATCCTGAACATTTTATCCTACCGATTCGTATGATAAAATAGCGAGGGTTCATTTTTTTATTTTTAGTTGGTTCGATTCCCGGGTGACACAAGCGAATTTTAGAAGATCCTTGAATGCTATTTTGTTTCTTTAAAAAAATAAAGGAATGTTTCCTTTCAGTAGAATGAGCCAACTAAAGGATTTAATATAGTTCCCCTCCAGGGCCCTTAAATTTATTCCATCCTGTATATATTATGTATGTTAAATTGTAAAAGATGTTTTAAAAATTCAAAACGATTTTAGAAGTCATAATTTATGTTATTTTTTATGTAACTATCTTAGAAATTATTATTAAAGAGATTTTAGAAAGAGACATTGGTCTTTGTAGTACAGATTGGCGCCAACCAGACTGCGTGTTCTTCTGTCGACTTGTATCTGTTTTGATTTGCAACAAAATTGCTTTTACTTTATTATTCGTTTGATACACGTGCGAAACTGTTGATATTTCTCGTCCCGACTCTTTTTAACAGTCAATCGTGACGCTGAATATCAACCTTATCGCACTTGCACCAAAATGTACTATATCATCTCGAGGCTCACCTATTTAAAGTTCAGAACAAACAAATATATGTACAATTATATTTTGCTTGCTAATTAATTTTTGGTGTGTTTTAATACTAAATGTATGGAGAACTTAGGATATTTTGGACTTGAGCCATTCATTACATAGGTATGAAATAAAAAGAAACTGAGCGAAATTGTACACCACTAATAAATTTGATTAAACGCGAAATTGCAGTTTATACTAAACGCACTTCTTCGGTGGCCAAACTGTATTTTTTTTAATAAACTCTTGTGGTAACCCTAATCTAATGCAAAGTGTTTTCGCGTTTCGAATGCGCGCTCTTCATTAGTGAGATCACTCGGAGATATCTCGAGAAAGATCTTCGGAAATGACGTGTTTCTGTGTTAGCTTGAGGCAAATGTGTTCTGCTTGTTCACAAGTATTTAGAGTTCGGTCAAAAATGGAATGGAAACCCTTTTAAACAAATACATCATAGCTCTAAAATCTACTGTGTCAAACAAGCTGTTTAGTAAAATTATATAATTCCACGAGTATTTTCGAACTATATACAAAGTGTTTGTTGTGTGCATAATAGTTATTCTCTATAGCATTATCCACAAGTAAAAATAAATTATGTTATATTATAATTCGGTAAAGTATTCCTAAGTTATGAATAACTCGCATCAAGTCAATTATAAAACGTCTCTTCAATCTGTATTCCAAAGTACCATCTCGCAGATGAAACTGCATTCGAAATTTAAAATGAAATAAAACCGAAGCTACTATCAGTTTTATTTGAATTGACAGGAGAGCAGGAGACGCGCTCGTCCAATCTGGATCCAGATGTGATTGCAGGCCGATATTGCTGAATAAAAATAAATTGCTGTCTCGTGCACTCGAATAAAACCTGGAGCATAAATGTGTAGTTGTATACGTGAGGTACGTATCTACAGATTGGCTAGAAAAAATATCTGACTCTACGTTGCATTAGATTTGGTTTGAAAATAGCCTGTTCAGTGAGGTCGGAAATTTATGTCGAATACCGAGCTGCGTTTTTGCATAGAACTTGTATTCCAAACTATTTATTTGATTTCAAACGTTACTTTCCCAGCCATCAATTTAACTCCTCAGCAGAATTTTTCTTTGAATTTGGGTTTGATCCCAAAGTTTCATTCCAGTCGTTGATTGACGCTAGAGTCACGAAGTTGTAATAATATAGGTAGATTGTGTTTATATTGCGAAATCCATCGCTTTGGAATACTTTAAATATTATAATAAATATTATATATAAATTGCAAATAAGAGTGCATTACAAACTAGACAAGATAAATTAGAAACTAAATTCCTCGAACCAGGATTCGAACCTGCGACCTCTTTGATCAAGACAAGCGCGCTACCAATTGCGCCACCGAGGTACTTATCTAGACCGTTGAATTTTTCCACCATACTTGTCCACCGAATATTTTTCTAACTATTTGATCTAACCAGTTTGTAAGGCACATACTGAACGTTCACAAGGGCGTTATGTAATTTCACGCCTTGAGAGCCAGTCCACAAAATGACACTATCGAAGTTTCGGTAAATACGCTGCGTGACCTCTCATGACCCTCGAGCACGATGCGACGATGTTGCGAATAGCGCGACCTAGACGTATTGATGTTTGCATCTTTTATAAATATTATGATTTTTCAAAATTTAAAATAAAGTGGGTTGTTTGTTAGTATTTATTACTGTACTATTTTTTTTATTTTTGTCGGCCTGTCTTTAACTTAACTTATGTATTTATTCCTTGCATTATGTAGGTATATACTTACAATGTTTTAATTTTTTACTTATGTTAGTATATATTTGGTTAGGCATTATATTTATTTATGGTCTATTCAGTTTATTTATCAACTTATTTATTAATTGCATTATGTATAATAATATTCTTATTCCAATAAGACTTTATTTTATGCATATGTATAATTTATTATACTATATATTTTTTAAATAAACATTTTTAATCTTGAATCTTGGTACCGTTTAAACCCGATAACCACTCAATGGATTTGGACGCGGTTCTTTTTTACCCTATTGTGTAGGTGTAGGTATTACCTACAAGGTGAGGATGTGGGAGTGAAGGGGTAGTGAAATTAATGTGTGAGGATCATTTTTGTCAAGGTTTATAAATAAATTAAAAGTTTCGTAAGATGTACATTTGTGTTTATATACATTGGAACAAAAATATATTGGTACCACAGTCAACAAATGGTTTAATTTTACGCTATACTGGGTGAAATTAAATCAAACGACCAAATTCATACTGGAGACTCGGTTAGTCATCAGAAACAAGGTTTAATGACACACCAGGTGAAATTCGAAAAAAATTTTTTTTTGCCCCTTAGTGCCTGCACTAGGAATTGTAGTCCAACCAGTAAGGGAGCAAAAAATGTGTTTTTCGAAATTGGCTAAAAAGATTACTGAACCTAGTTATTGATCACTAACCGAGTCTCCAGTATGAATTTGGTCGGTTGATTTAATTTCATTCTATATATATATAGGGTTACATAAAAACAATTGGCGAAACTCAAACCAGAGGTAGTGTTCATGTATAGAAACAAGACTGTGGAATTAGTTTTTGAAAATTCTAAAAGTCAATATTTATTTTAAAGTTTTCCCGGACGAGATACACCCAAACATTGTGTTGCCTAGACAGAAGACAACCAGCCCCCCTATCGTCTAACTTCAAATTTAAAATAAAACAAAGCAATATTGTCTAAAACGATTACGCGCGAAAACAACAAAAAGAAAAGTCCGCGACGACGTGCGGGCGGTATTATCAAAGACCCCCGCTGTCCGTGGATCCAAGTTGCCGCCGCACGTACTAACGTGTTTCACAGACTATTCCCGGCGGGGAATCCCCACAAGCCGAATTACCGCGATGCCCCCCGCTCCGCGGCCCCACCGCGTCCGTCGCCGCCGTCAGTAACCGCGCAAACGCATCAACGCAATATTGTGTGTGTCTGTAAGCGTAAGTGAAAAGTGACAAAAAGCAACATGCCGTATGCCTACACCAACTCGGAGTACTTTGATATGGTGATGTGTTACATGGCTAGTGGCTTCGTGCTGGACTTTGCTCGGGAGCTGTACCAACGTCTGCACCCTCACGGTAGCATGCCTACTCGCGCCACAGTGCTCGGCGCAACCCAGAGCTTGCGGGATTACGGTGTTTTTCGGCGCTAATTACGATGGCGGCCGACCTCGTCATAGGCACCTGGAGGATGAAGTCCTCGAATTCTTTGAGATGTTCCCGGAAGCAAGTACTAACGATGGAGCGAAGGAGTTCGGTGTTAGCCAATTTTATTGTTGGCACCTGCTGCGAGAGGGCGGGCAACACCCATATCATTTCACAAGGGTACAAGAACTACTTGAGCATGACTACGGGCTCCGGATTGTGTTTTGTGAGTGGTTGTTGCTGAACCGCAACCGAAACATCTTTTGGACTGACGAGTCCACATTCATGCGGGTCGGACTGTTTGACCAACATAACGCACATGTGTGGTCGCCTCACAACCCTCACGCAATCCGAGTGGATCACGTGCAGTACCGTGTTTCCGTGAACGTATGGGCTGGCATCGTGAACGGTCACATCGTGGGGCCTCTGTTCCCGGAGAGGCTGAATAGTGCTACATATCTCGAGCTGCTCGAGCATGTGGGGGACCTTCTGGACGAGTTACCACTAGATGTACATCGTGGCGGCGGTCTCTTCTAAAAGCACGATGGAGCACCCGCTCACTTCGCGCTAGCAGTGCGCTACTATCTCAATGAGAAGTACGGGCAGAGATGGATAGGAAATGGAGGTCCGGTTCCTTGGCCTCCACGTTCACCAGACCTTACACCGTTGGACTTCTTTTTGTGGGGACGTGTGAAAGATTTGGTGTACACAGACAATTTTCTTTCTGTGAGAACTGTGGCGCTACTAAAAGCCAAAATAATAAGTGCGTTTGACGTAGTGCGACAGGATCGAGAAACACTTGGAAGGGTGCAGTCTAACATACTGAGACGTGCTAACCTGTGCATTCAGTACAATGGACAGCACTTTCAACAGCATTTGTAAAAAGGTAAATAATTTGATTCTCATCACTGTACTTTCCGCTTATTTAGTTATCGTGCCAAACGCTAGCAATATGTTCGGCAGGCACACACATTTCTATTCGAACTTTGTGTTATTTTAGCAAAACGATAAACCCTGAATTCCACCTAAACTTCATCAAAACAACTTTTTTTGCTGTTAATAATTAGGGCAAGCAAATGAAAATGTGTTGTATTAAATGATATTACGGTGATAGGCAATAATATTTCAAAACGAAATAATTAGGTACCTACCTACTAGCATAACGACCGTCCATAGTCGGTTATTATTAAGGTGTGAGCGTGTCCTTGAAAGCGGGATTTCATTCAACCGGCCTGAATCGTCTAACGTGAACATCTATCGCTATCGCTTGTCGTGTCAATCGCTTTTCAAATGATGTGTGATGCCATTTATAGCTAATCATGATACGTTTGAAAGCGATAGCGATAAATGTTGAAGTTAGACGATAAGGGGGCTAGTTGTCTCCTGTCTAGGCGACACAATCAGCTGTGTTGGGTGTGTCTCGTCTGGCAAAACTTTAAAATTAAATATTGACTTTTAGAATTTTCAAAAACTAATTCCACAGTCTTGTTTCTATACATGAACACTACCTCTGGTTTGAGTTTCGCCAATTGTTTTTATGTAACCCTATATATATATATATATATTTGCCGTAAGGGCATTGATCTTGTCTTTCTAGGGTCTATGATTTCTTGCAATACGCAATCATGGTAAAACCGAGTCAATTTAGGAAGCATTTTTCCTGCCAAAAAACATCATCTCTGAGTATCCTTACGACTTTCAGCGGAAAATCCGTCCTGTATGGACAGCAAATAAACATACATTTAAACTAACACCAAAATATAAGATTATAAATATTCCGAAATAAATACTATTATTTTTGACAACAAACAAAATTGAAGTACGAAAAAGTGTCGATCAATGATCAAAACTCTGCGATCGTATACGAGTATCGCGTACAGAGAGTCGAGACGCAGTATGGCGCGAAAAAACTGACATAGATCCTACCTGATTGAGCGCTCGCGCCGTACTGATCGATGCGCGTTTGTGCATCGTAATTTATTGGAATTTGGAGTAAAGATAATGATGTTTTTGAGTCTAATTAAATAAAAGGAATGTCAACAAAATTACAGAATACAATTGATCAAAGTCATAGGCTATTTTGAAATGCAATTTTGAATGTAAAATAAGCTGTATTCAATACAAAAACTCGTTGTATACTGGCTACATTAATTGGGAAAATTGACGGAATTCTTTTATTTTTTTGGGGATAATGTGATTATTTATACATATTCTGGTAAATGATGTCACAACAAATTTATATGTCTGATGTACTGGTATTTTTTTTTAGCAAATTTATTGAAATTAATACACAGAATTACATCCTTAAAGTTGACAATGTGATCAGTTTTTCGTAAACGAGGTGTCGGAGATTGATCACTACAAAAAATACAAAGTAGTATTTGGAATTGTGGTAAATTAACACACAATACGAAAGATTGGTCTATGTTTATCACGTATTAAACAGTATAAAAATCTTTCCTAAGATGATAAATTAGGCGCTTGAAAATTGAGATTACTTCAGGAAAGTGTAAGATGCCTCTTAAGAAACAGATATTAGCTTAGGAAAAAAAAAACTCTCTCTAATTCGGCGAGAAATCAAATGCATCATGTTTAAGGGCTGTATAGATTGAAAACAGGACATTCGCTCGTTCCTTTTTTTTTGGTCAATGGCATTGTTACCTTAAATTTACAGCAGATGTACCATACTATCTAAGGAAATATCTTCGGTTCAATTTTCGCCCTTTATACTTTTTTGTTCGATAATAGTGTACACTAAAATGAATATATTCAGCCTTACCAACTTAGAATATAGTTAGACGACACAATACGGAGTCTATTCGAAAACTTCGTAAAAGGCGATTGGAAAGCCCGCGGTTCATATCTTTTTCTGGAAACCTTGCAGCGGATTTTCAGTGATTTGAAAAGTTTTTTACCGAATTTGCGGATATTTGCCGGTCCGCGGCACAGACATAAGCTGCCTCGCAAAAAAGGAGAAACTTAATGCCAGATATAAAAAAGGATATTCGATTTTGAATTCAAGAGAGATGTAGTAGATTGTTATACGAGTGCATAAAACGAGCCATATTACCGAGATATTTAACTGCCTGAGCCTCGAGATAATATGGCTCGTTTGTAGCCGAATTCAACACTCTGCTTTTTACTTAGATTTCGAGGAAATGAAACTGTGATATTGTTAGCAAATATTTATTCCGCTTCTCCAATACATGGAATTCTCATTACTTTTAAGATATATTTTCTTAGATTTTGGCGGCAATATCTGCTGAAAAACTTCTTTGCGTTTCTTTTCATTAATGATGACATATTTAACTTTATTGCAAATTTGAATATTTAAACCACTAAATTTGTACTGCTGAGAAAAAACAACAGCTCTTTCACGCCACTACTTTTTTTAAAATTCTGCCACCGATTGGGAAGGAAGAGGTAACTTAACTTAGCCCACACAGCCATGTCTAAATAACGGAAATAAATAATTAGACTTGCATGTCTGAGGTTTATATATTTTATATCATATTTGTATAAATCACTGTATATCCTTCTGAGCATCGTCTGAAGAGTCCGTGTTCATCGCTGTCCTGTCAGTGGACTTTAAAAGTGGTATTTAAAATAACTACTTTCCCGATATGTCATTTCCAAAAGCACGAAAAGTCGGCATAATATATCGATCAATTCTCTAATAAATCAACCTAATTGAGATGATTGGGCGTTCGTAAACTGAACACATCAACCAATCTGTCCCCTTTAGTCACAGCGAATTGATATTTCCTCTTTGTTACAAACAAACACATAGCTAATTGCATTTCCGGACGTCACTCATTGTTTGAGAGGCAATCGGTGCATGCAATGATAATGTAATAGACAAAGATGATTACCGGGACAGATACGACAAAGTTATCGAGGCCTTGGATATTATAGATTTTTAAAAGATGTCATGCCTTTCATTGGTACTGCCGAATTCACACTGAAGACTTGGTTTGTGAAATAACAAGGGATCCAATGAAGCCGAACACAAAATTCTTCAAATGTAATTTTAGAATCAACAACACTGAAAAAATACGTTCTGAATTTTCTATGAACGGCCGTTCCGACTATTTAGTGAGTTTCCAGTATAATTTTGGTGGTTTCAATCAAAGTTACTTCCACTTGAAAACTTTTTCGACTTTTGTCATGGTCTTTGGACAGGCAGGACTCGTCTTTACCATGATTACGGTTTTTTTATTTTTAAAATATCACATTGACATGACATAAGCATAAGTGCTCTTTATTTTAAACCTAATAATTAAAAGGAATCCTGAATTTCTATATTTTCAAAACTTTAAAGAGCAAAGAAAAAATAAAATTATTCTTTAAAGCAAAGGTACAAATATCTTGTAATAGCTTTTATAGCACACCGTGCGTAAAATGACCACCTTACGCACGCTGCGCTTGCGTAAAGTCGGCATTTTCCCCACTTGTGCTATAAAATATTATACGAAACTCGTGCGAGAAACTTTTTCTCGACTCGTGTGATTGCAGCATGAGTGCTCGGCTCGTGCCGCAAACTCACACTCGTCAGAAAACGTTTCATCGCTCTCGTATCGTAATGTACTATTATGACAATTATTTGTAAATAGCACACAATTATCCTTTGTTTAAATTATTATTAACCCTATGTGCTTGAGATACGTTTGTATAAGTCATCTCATCACAAATTTCGACAAGTTTCGCATCTATTCACGGTGCCTTATACATGACCAAAGCGACCAGGGAAATGTAGACCGAATTATCGTTTAAATATGCTTTCAGAAGCATTCAGTAATAGTTAATGGTTCCGTAATCAATCAGTGTCCTTCCTATTATGTACGACGGGCTTGTGTGTTCTGCTATTATCTTCAGTCTGTAGAAATTAGATCAATTTCAAATTATTACTGGATGGTTTTCTATGTTATGTTATGATTATGACAAATAAATGTGGCCATATTCCCACGTAAATTTAAAATTGACAATATTACGCGATTCCACATTCCAATGGTATAATAAAATTTTAAGCAAACAAATATATATGTTTAGGTACCAGACAGACAAAAAATAAAACACTTTGTTTTCTTGTTTAAAATAAATCGACTTATGTCAGTTACTGAACAAACATGAAAATAAATGCTAAATAGATATACCTAATTACTCGAATTTGGCACAGTTCTTATAGGGATTTTAAATAATTCCTTTGTTTACATTTTGACTTTCGTTTATTTAGCCAAAATCAGACTGGAGACTCGGTCAGGACCAAAGTTTAATGACCCTGATACCAAAATACGATTATATTTCTTGTTGCTCCATACTTGTTCAAGACTAACCTCGGCTTTATTAGTATAGGAAGCCTTAATTTTATTTTGCATATTTCACAGAAAGGGCCATTGAATCTTCGTCCTAACCACTTACTGAGTCTCTAGTTAAAATTTTGCTATGTATAGGAAAGTCACCTTTTATAATAGTACATTATAATGGACAAGTTGGATATTACAGTCGAGGCGGGATTGCAGCCCGAGCCGAATGGCGAAGGCGTAATGGAGCCGAGAGTGTAATGTCTAATGCTCCCGCGTTTCATACGACGTTTTTCAACACACTTGTGAGAAAAAATAATAAAATTTCATTCCTTATTTTTCCACATAATCGAAACCACAGCTATTAATTGACAATTTTCTTTGAAAAATGGCAGCGGTGATTTTGTTTATGCGCGCGCAGATGGAACTAGAGGCACTGACGCATCCGCCAAACAGCCAAATATTAAATATTAACAAACTGAATATATTTTGTATTTACAACCAAAATTTGAGTTAATTTGTTGATAAAAATAAATAATTTGATAAAATTAAATGATTATTTATTATATTTTAACTGAGACAGTTTATTTATTTGCAAAAACTTTACTATTTATCAAGACATCAAAACTCTTTGCAAAGATAAAAAAAACTGTAATGTAAAAAACACTAGTGCGATAATGTAAAGTAAAAAGCACGCGTGTTTAATATGCCGCATTATGACCCTAAGATCGCTGCAATAATGGCCACTTTATAAGCAAGTGTGTTGAAAATATGATATTCATAACATTAAACAAAATATTGCTTACTATTAACTGATACTATCAGGTCACAGATGTTGTTGCCTGCTAAACCTTTCCATGCAACAACAGCTGTTGCACTGAAAAACGGACAAATTTACGTTATTGTCTGCTAACATTTCAGGCCATTTTCTTAATAGTGTGGCGTGAAAGCGTGAAACATAGCAAAATCAGGAAAATAAAAATCTTGTCCTATGAATAATTTAATTCAGACCTAAAATATGAACAAAATTTGTTATTTGTAATGTAGTATATCTACTTATTTTAGAATCAACCTAGTTTCTAATTAGACAATATCATTTATAAAAGTATGTAAATTATATTTTTATATTATTTTAAAAGTTATCTGTAACATATTTTATATAATATAATAAAATATTTTATTTGACTCGAGCATTTAAATGTGAATACAAAACATGAATTTTCGTAGAAGCTATTAAAGGATCACATAGAGTAAAAATACAAGAGTAATTAAGGTCTAAAAAGTTTCCAGCTAATTTATGAATCCTAGGGTCCAAAATGACAACATTTTCAGGCCCATTATCTCTCAAAAGATAGCACTAGAGGTGGGGCAGTAAAACCCAAATACCTATACCTATTTCTAAGTTTTAGGGGCCCCGAGACCATTGTTTAGTCTAATACAAATTTTACATGTCCAATAAAGATTACAGTTTATGGGATTGCGTGGCTATAAATGTGGGACAGCGATATTATTTTCACAAAAGCGACCTGTTCGCGATACCGACTTCGGTCTCCCAAATTTAAAACCTTGTATATGACAATATTATTTCATTTCTTTGCTCTTGATCTGGTTAATTTGAAATGCATTTCACCTCATTTTAAAAACGAAAGGGTTCCAAAATGTCATTTTACAATTATTTGCCAATTAAGAAATCATATCACATGAGATGGAAAAAATCTTAACTCTTAGAGATATAAAAATGTAACATGTAATCTTGGTGGAAATGAATACACATTATGTTTATTTTTAACACTTGTGGATATTGTGGATAAGTACAAGTGTTAAAAATAAACATAATGTGTATATTTTTTGGTTTTATAACTGTGGAGATATTTTCTTAGGGAAAGGACGTTGACGAAATGAAAGTAACATTTTATGTTAGGTAAAAACAGTTCCATACTAAGTGGAGAAAGTATATAGGTATTAAATTTTTATTGCCATATATCGTTTTACTTCTCAAGATTTTTAGGTCTGTACTAGGTTTTGAAATCAGGTAGCATACGTGACCGCTGTAAATTTCAGCCCATAATTATATCGCCCAGACCCGTGTTTTGCTTTAATTAGAACGATAAATCCCGTGTAACTACTCATGATAGCTATATCGGTTGTCATAAGGAAAAATCTTAAAAAAATTGGTCATTAGAATAAAAATTGTGTATAAATAATAAATATTATTATTTTTTTTTCTTCGTTTTCTATCTGCCATCAGTTTGTCAATAGTCTTTATCAGATTTGATAAAAATATTCTTTTTCCAAATATCAAGAGCAAAAAAAATTTTTTATATACTTGGAATACAAAGTGTGCTTACATAAAACGAAAAATATATCAATATTTAAAATAATAAAAAATTAAGTATTTTTTCTGAGGCTACGCATTTAAAATTCACCCCTTATGTTAAGAGGCCTCAAATGGCACTGTTGAGTTATAAACGTAATACTAGTAGAAATATGTTTGTCAGAAAAATTCTCCGCGATATCAGCTCAGTTGGTAGCGCAATCGCCCAGTTAGCGAGAGATCCCGGGTTCGCAACCCGGTTCAGAGCTCCTCACATCCAGATTTATTTTTCTTCTACTTTTCTATACCGCAATGATATATCGCAACTCGGCTTCAAAAAAATAAAATCCGGAGAAAATTCCGGTCAATTGCACAAAATTCCAGATATTTTCGGTAAATTTCTTATTTTGCGACATGTTAATTTCTAGCGTGAAGTGAAGATTGTTTAAGTGTTATAAAAATGTTTTATAAAATAAATAGAAATGCTGTACTTGGGAGTGTTATATAAATAATCCATTACAAAAAAAGTTACATAGTATATTTACAATTTCAATACATACATACCTATGTTACTTAATATAAACATTACGATTGTTTCGTATAGAAATACGAAACAAAGGTACTCTTGAACATTTATTTTATTTTAATTATTATTTCTCTTTCTTCATTTGTGTACAAAAATCCGGACATCTTAGAATTTCCCCCGAATTCCGGACAAAGAACCAAAATTCCGGACATGTTCGAAAACTCCGGACGTATGGCAACCCTAATCGCGAGTCACATTCGCGCCCATCGCCGTAGAAGTCCCACAAACCACGGGGTCGCCGCGCCGTCCTGGGACTACGATGAGGAGGACATCATTAATTTTTCAATTAGTTATACCGGGTGTAAAAGCAAAGTCAAGAATCGTTCAAGGGTGTGTTAGTATGATCGGTAAAGATATTATTTCAAAAACTGGGATCTCTAAATAAAGTACCAGTACCTCATAATAAGACGATTTTCTTTACTTAAAATACACTAATCGCGTGGACACCCTCACTGGTCTGTGGCCACTTGGATGAGGGTTGGGGGTTGCAATTAGGTGTGTGGGGAGGCCGGCGAGCTGCATAGCCATAGCTTAGAAAAATTGTGGAATTTTTGGTGAAAATTCAAATATATTTTTTTTTCGTTATGACATCAGAATATTGTATACTTTCATACCCTAAAAGGGATTCTTGACTTTGCATTTACATCCTGTATAATAATGTTCCCTATGATGTATGGGAACATTAATAGCCTGCTTTTTTATGGTGAAGATCATACCTAATTAAATAAAAGAATTAAAAAAAAATTGAAATTTGTTAATATTTTTAAGTACCTACGAACTTTAGACTACTAAATGTATATACGCACAACTACATAATAAGGTGACTTTCGTTTATGTAGCCAAATTCATACTGGAGGCTTGGTAAGTGATCAGTATGACGGATCGATAAAACTTTTTGCTAATTTTTCAAGATAAGAATAATTTACAACCACAAAAAGGGTCATCGAATCTTGTTATATCACTTACCGATTCTTCAGTATGGATTTGGCTGTACAAATAAATGTCACCTTATATATTTTTCGGAACTCCAATCTAAAAAGCCCCCTGTATCGCGTGTCACAGCGGACACGCGAACGTTTCATGTCCGGGTACAACACGGTTATTATTACGATCCATGGGGTTTTAAATGAAATTGTAATGGGTTTACAACAGCCTTATGTAATCTAGGATGCTTAATTCGTGTTAGTTTTGGGATTTACGTCATATTTTAAGTGATATTTGAAGGTCTTATACAAATTCAGTCTTTACTAACCATCAACAAAATTGCCGCGTCACTCTTCATTGTCATTACACTCAACGTATGGAATGGACCTGCAGTTTTTTAGGCTATTTGTATACAGGTGTGTCAATGTTTACAGGTGACTTTTAAATAAACCCCGATAATTTTAGGGGTTATTAAGAAACGTTAGTGGAACACATTTCAAATGAAAGTGAAAATATTATTAAAAATGTAATTTGGAAATAGAATGTTTGATTATCCTAGCCAGTCCCATACGGAATAAGTTTAAAATAGTCCAAAATAGTGGGATCAATAATAAAAATAACTTCGCGCGATCTAATTATCTTATCTGTTCAGGTGACCATGATTTTTTGGATTTTACGAAAATATTAATGGGCGCTAACTTAAAAAAAATTACGAATATATAATTTTGAATGGTTTTCATAAAACCAGTAGGCCTACCATGAGTTTTGCTTACTACAAAAAATTCATACTGGAGACTTGGTACTTACCAAAGTGCTTAGGACCAAGGTTCAATGACCCTGTTTGCGAAGTACGAATTTTTTTGTGCCTCTAATACATCTATACTTGTTCAAGAACAACAGTGGCGTGAATCTGGGAACGTCAAGTTTATCAATAAAAAAAATTGAAAAAAATTAAATGTCACTTTGAAAAATCATTACTTGGGGCTCTGCCTACCCTAGAGTAGGTACCTACATGATTTCATATTTTTTTTTTTCAAAATGGTTTTTAATTTTTCTTATGCTATTTTTATCGACATACCTACTTGACTTTCTCATTGCTTTTCCAGCAAAAAGTTCTATGCACGCCACTGTAGAACAACCTCGACTCAATTAGTATAGGAAGATTAAATTTTATTTTGCGTTTTTCACAGAAAGGGTAATTGAACCTTGGTCCTGACAACTTATAGAGTCTCCAGTATAAATTTGGCTACATAAACGAAAGTCACCGTATATTTGAGTCAAAACTTGCATATAATATAAAAAAGCCTGGTTTCTTTTCCCGTGGAACTCTCATAGTGTGACGTCATCAGGGCGAGGGCTTGCCTCAATTAGCTAGTCATTGTTTTGTTTACATTTACACGTCAGCAATAAATGGACGACTAACCTACATTTCTGCGGTATTAGTTATTTTTATATGAATCTTTAAATAGACTTCTTAGGGTTTCATAAAAAAATGGAAACCTATATTGGAATTCCTCGATATCTATCCGCCTGTTTATTTGCGTTATCTCAATATATATTTCTAAAACAACTTTTCCTTCTATTCTACTATATTAATATAATCATCACTTACCGAAAAAAAGAGCATGTACAAAACGTCACCTTTTTCCCGGGAAATAATAATATTTCTAGTAGATTAACGAAGAGTCATATACAGTTTCATACATTTGTGTAGATATGTTTCAAACAGTATAAAAATTACTGGCTCTTTAGATCACATGCACATCGACAATCAAATTATGAATATTATATTATCATAATATATTATGTACCTATAATAAAGATACTAAATAACTGACATATCAAATACTTGGAACTTGAAACGACATACTTTAACTTTATTTCTTCTTAGTTTACCTGTAAGAATATCAGATTTTTAAAACTCGCGTGACGTGGTTTGTCATTTCCATCGCGGTTCTAAGCTAACGCTCGGGAAGATAACAAATCCCTTTCCGCTCGATATAATAATCTACTGTTCGGCTGAAATTTCATAACAAGGTGCAAAATAAGATAAATTATTTCGTTCGTTACACGCTACACTTTTCTTTCCTGCACCTCTAACATGAAGGACTATATCGAGCTCGATAGCTCTTGATACAGTGTCTGTCTCACTCTGTTGATCTATCTAAAGAGGGACAGACAGTGGTATATCAAGCTGTCAAAGCTCAACATGGTCCACCGTGGTAGGTACCCAAATCAAGCTAGTTTTGCATTGTGGGAAGGGCCCTAACAAAATACCTCACCTTTATTTTTAAGCTTTGCCAAAAATAACTACCTATAATTAACACTATAATAAACCCTATAATTTATTAATTACCACAATTTCACTTGAATCACTAAAAAGTACTACTCCTACAGATAAGGAAAAGGAAAGCTACCCTACCCGGAAATGTAGGGTACGAAACGAGACAGCGGCGTTTGCAATCAACCCAAAAAAAGTTCACATTCAAAGGATTTCTCTAGTTGTAATAAAAAGCCCAGGCAAACGGAAATACTTACCATTTGCATGAATTGTGCATTATAAAATGTTTCGAGACGTTTTTACGAGGGAGACCTAAAAGCTTAATTTTGTTTTCGGGAGGACAAGGCATCAAATTCTAACAAAAAGTTCCTCCAAATTTGAACTTCCATGATAGTTTTTCCAAACAAAAGTCACTAATAAAGGTTTCTAAAAAACTGCCCAAACAGCAAAACCCCTCAAATATACGATATGAGGCACTACACTACACCCTTCCTCAGAACTCAATAGCCCAAACTACGAAATCGTGACTACAGCCCATCCTTTTTTCGCCTTCCTTCCCTAAGAATGCAGAGTGCTTATCCTCAAAGAACTGCGAAATATTACACGATCCTTCGTGAAAGTGCCAATATGATATACTGGACCCTTTTATCGTTCTTTTTCAGAGCCAAATAAGGGTAGATATAGATAAGAGGCCCTCATAGTCATATCATTACCAAGAGAGCGTGAAATTGTGCAGATACGTGGATGACTACGGACAAGGGATCATCATTGTTGGCCATCTTGAAATTGATGAAGGTTTGGAAACTTTTTTAATATTGTAAATTTCATTTCTGATTGCTCGGGTCTTACTGTAAAAGGACCGTGGTCATATATTGAGGGAGTAAATTGGGGCTTATTGGGATTCTGGGTATGGTCGTTTAGTACGTTACTTTATGAACTGATTTCTTCACCTAGATTATAAGATTTTCTGCTCGAATTTTGGTCCTGAACGTAAGATTCTAATCTTTATAAAGTCTTGGAGATAGGTGGGGACTTTGTGTTGAATTTATTTAGGCATCCTTTGGTTATTGAATATCCGTTTTTAACAAAACTACCTGGAATGTACGATGTGAAGCTATGAGCCCACGAAATGTGTCTGTGTCTAACAATCTACTAAAACTATTTACAGGCGTAGATTTCAAATGCCTCCCATTTGAAATCTTTGCCGTACCTACATAGTTTTAG
The DNA here is from genome assembly GCA_910592155.1 of Ypsolopha scabrella. Lineage (NCBI taxonomy): Eukaryota > Metazoa > Arthropoda > Insecta > Lepidoptera > Ypsolophidae > Ypsolopha > Ypsolopha scabrella. Next base: position 12,956,837 of record OU342968.1, read on the forward strand.
TAGATTGTTTTTAATGTATTTTTTAAACGCGTCTTTATTTATTCAAAACACACAAGAAAAAGTTTAACGAACAATACAAAATTATTTCGTTATTATATTATTATGTATTTGCTATACATGCAAAAAAAATAGATTCTTAGATTGTATCAGCAGCACGAAGCAGAGCAGAGACTATGTCCGTGGACTGTATGTACGTTTGTCAAGGAAATTTGCATTTCAACAAAAGTTCAAGGGTTTTATTTTACATGCTATATTTATTTTTACGTTGTGATAAATTAATCTACATGTTTGTTTAATCTACATGTTTGCAAATATAATAATAAATAAAATAACCAACCACGGCCGCAAAACAAAATTAATTCATCCGTACAATAGTGGTGCAATATGACATTGAAAAGTGGTCTTCCTAATGTTGTCCCTAGAGTCCCACTCTGGTTCCGTACTACCCCCAAATGCACCAATTAGTGGTAAAGTAAAAATGTGCAGCGGCGGAACCACGGTAACTTAGTCCCTGGGGTATTAGGGTTCCGTGGTCCCACGTGGTATCTAATAGTGTTTCTTTGTACAGAGGGTGGCGGGTTTTAGTTGCATATGGCTCGCTTGTTAGATCAATAAGTGAAGCATTACTGGCGGTATAAAAATAATGATGTCGAAATAGACCATTTTGTTCACAAGGTAATATTCGTGGAATAATTTTATGCGATGTTGCAAAATAAATTGGCTTCTTTGGCTTCTTTTTAAGTTTTTGAATAGAAGGATACGTATGGCTGGCTAGTTTGAAGAGTGTAGTACCTGTATGTTGTTTATATGTTTTAAGAATAGTATAGCTAACAGTTTGGGAGAAAACAAATGCTAGGTGGAACCCATTAAAAAAAATCCATGATAAGACCCAAATAAATTAGTTTTGCTTATTTATTTCTCTTTTAATGGTTCTCGTATCTAATGTGTTTTTAGATTAATTGCAGTTACGGTACAAATATTTCAAGGTGCCTGCTAGAGTAAATAAATCTAGTTTGTAACATTAATCTATACAATTTATTGGATTGAACCTCAAAGCGAAGAGTTTTCCCGCGGTGTGCACCACGTTCGTGCGTGTTTTCTCAACCGATCATCTTTAATCGAGTCTTTTGCTCTTTGTTATTTGTTTAATTTTCGATATCTACAAGTCGGCGCATTAATTCCCCATCGTTTAAAATACAAAAACCAATGTAAAAGCGGACTTCTAGAGAAAATGTGTTTCAGGAAGAAAGAAGTCGGCAAAAGTGTTATTTTGGTGCCATCGGTCAGTATGCAATTACTTTAAACTTTTTAGTGAATGTCTGCTATAAAATTTGAAGTCGGTTATTATTTTCTGTTTAAAAGTTATTTTTTTTTATGCCGACATCATAATGTTCCAAAACTGTAGTATGAAAAAGCAACATTTTGCTTTGCGTATTTTCTGAAAGGCATTGATCAACACCGGTACATTAAATGTTTAAAAATTACAAAATTACTTTGTTGAATATCTTGAAAAATTACTGAAATAATGAACTCTTACATCAAACGGGCATAAAACTATGATATTTCCTAATAACTGAATATTTCTTACGAATACCTGATGTTAATGGACTGGTATCTTTAAATGAAACTACGTACTTTACTGGTCATGATCAGACTGAACAAATTTCTCATTAGAACATATATAATTACCTGCGCAAATTCCTTTTAACTCAGGATGGAGTACTAAATTTATTACGTCACACACTCATGCCTCTGTTTCAATTTTTATCACGCCTCTGTTTTAAATTATCCGATTTTTGTAATGTCTGTGTATCTAAAACTGCAAAAGTATGCAGTATGAATTTAGCTGTAATAAATCACCATTACATTTATTTTAACCCAATCAAACGGATTTAAGCTCATGTGATCCGTTCAGAATATTATCACTTTTTTTCCCCGCGGAGCGCGTGCGGAGGCGGAAGACATATTTATTGCTCAGACGATAAAACCAACGAAAGTGTGACTATTTTTTTAAAGTTCTTTTTTAGTAACCATGTCTAATCAATGGAAGGTTCATTTTATTTTTATTATTTTTGTAGGAACATGAACATGCGTGTTGTGTTGAAAGAGAAGATTAGTTTACAACAGTCTTGGTGACATGCTGTAGATAAAATTATGTCTTGTCTCTTATCTATTAATTTATTTCATATATTTGTAGATAAAAAAAGGATTCAAAGGTCTTATTAGTAAAACTATGATAGAAATAAAATTCTATATTTTGAAACACTTGGCGATTTATCCATCGCAAGGAGATAACAAATAACAAAGAGGCTCACTACTAAGTGAGTACCTATACATATCGTTGCGGTATAAGAAAGCACAAGCGTAAATTCGAAGGTCATGTTGAGAACTGGATAGCTCAGTTGGTAGAGCAACCGCCCGGTAAGCGAGAGGTCCCGGGTTTGAATCCCGGTTCAGAGCTCCTCACGTCCAGATTTACTTTTCTGATTTTCTAACCGCAGTGATATAAATTTAATTTGTCTTATTATTCAAAATTCCGGTAACTCTATAACGTAACTGTATTATTGTTATTATACTATGTAATATTTGTGTTCAATTGTGTAAGCGCCACAAAACTAGTTTGTTTTGACCAGTAAATTTTTTAAGGCTATAACTTTTCAAAGTCCTCTTTTTGTAGCGTTAAAGTTTTTAAAAGAAAGCTACTTGTTAAAACATCTGCTGATTAAAAGCTTTTTTTATAAAGTAATTTCTTCTTTACTTTGTTTTAAATAAAAGAAAAAAGAATATAGCTTAATATTAGTCATAGAAAGATCCGTCGCGTCGACACACTTTATTACAATGATCACACGGGCCATAATCGCGTTTGCATAATTTTTCCCCGCAGTACTTTGAATTTAACATTTATCCAAACAATATACTTTACTCATACTTTTTTGGTCATTAATGGTATATCAATCATCAATAGTTGCAAAATTACCATTTGGCTAAAAGAGCAGTAGACTCGATTGGTTTTGCACAACATTTATTGTGATAAACTGCAGAAATGCTACTTTAATATAAAGTCCATACTCTTATCTTTTTAGGTAGCACAGCCAGTATACTCCCGTTTATATTGCATACATGCAAATTGTCTTCTATTTCGATCTCAAGTTCCAGGTAATTTTCCTCAGTGCACTTCTCTGAAATCCCAGACCAGACTGTACGGAACATGAAGTTGGGAATCGAACTGTGGACTGTACGTCGCCTGACATCGGCCCTACTGCACCCCGGGGAAATTCACCGAGGTGTGCTTCACGAGATAAAACAAAGCAAATACAATAGCATCGTGGTGTCAACTTCTGTTGTAAAAGGAGGTAACATTGTTGTTTGTAGGAGGCACTAGTGATTTTGACGTTACCTCTTCAAACGACTTTTGATGCTTAGTCAATCAAATATTACCTTTATCACAAAGGAATAAGATTTCGAATTGGTCTGTGTCACGTCAATGTTGGTAGGGACTGTTGTACGACGTGACATGTCTGTCTGGAGTCGTAAAAAGCTCACAAAATAACTGTGTTGCACTATAAATTGCCGAGTCTACATTTCTTATGTCTATGTCACGTCTGAGTTGAGCATTCGGCTCGGTATCGAAGCTCTTTATCGAATTCGTATCTGATTCAATTTGAATTCTAATTTGACGTGATCATGATCATTTGATATCAGTTTGACATGTTCATTAAGCTCATGCGGTTGCATGTAATGAGTGAGATTGTATCGTGATTAGTTTGGAATTGATTGGATATACTTTCGTGTGTCGGTATCGTTCAAGTTGATATATTCATTTCTTCATACACTTTGAACTAAGCAATGGATATTATGAATTAGTAGAAGAGGAAATTCTGAACGATTCCTGATAATTTTTTTGTTTTTGTGCTATAAACTTAAAATTTAAATTTCGGTCAACTTTTTAGACGACTGAACTTTCTAGCTTAACTAATATCTGATGAAATTATCTCTGTACATAAAGGAAATTGTTTTCCTCTTTGCCTCTGTACGTAAAACTGACTTTTCAACACAATACACTTTCCGTTTGGTCAAGCCACTCCGAATATGAATTTAAAACATTTTAGTCCTAGCTCATGAATAAACGAATAACAGATATTGATAAGTTTATCTAGTCTAGAAGATATCCTCGAGTCTAGACTGAATTGGGGATATCAAGGTCTGTTGCACTCCACTCCATTGTAGGGATAAGACTGGCTGAAGCAAGCCATGTATCATCTAATCCTGCAATACTATGTATTTTAGTATGCAAAATGTAGAGGGCGCTATCTGTCCATAAATTGTATGTATGTCTGTATTGTCTGTAGTAGTCCAATACGTGGAATAAACGTATTAGACTACAGCAGTATGAAGCTGATCTTCGCAGTAATGTTTGTAGTATATAAAGAAATACACAGCAAGGATTTTTTAAGCAAAAAAGTTGTATTTTTAAGGATGTATTGTTTCCTGCCATAAATAGATTTCCATACCTTTATGTATACTCTATGTCGATAAGACCTATGATGAAGGGAGCTCGCCCAGAAACTGGGAGGATGATAGCAGGCAAAGCATTAGTCAGTCTTTCCAGTGACTTCCGCAAAAATCTACGGAAGTTGGTAACGGACGAATGTCTGTAACCACTCTTAGCATACCTTTTTATTATCCCTTAGTCGCCTTTTACGACATCCACGAGAAGACATGGAGTGACAATATTCCACACGCCACTAAGCTCGTATACAGGCTGACTTTTAACCTAACCCTGACAATTTAGTATTTTGTAGAAGAATACAAACTGGTTTTATTAAACCATTCAAAATCAAAATTAGATAGACATAAAGATGAACCTTGCAACGCGTAAGATTTTATCCATTACATATACAGGTTGACTTTCAAACAAACCCCTATAATTTTAGAGGTTATTAAGAAATGTTAGTAGAACACATTATAAATTTAAAAATAATTAAAATTAAAAGTCAAAATATTATTAATAAATGTTATTCAAAATAAAATTAACCATAAATTTGTATAAAATTAGCCATTCACATACGGAAAAAGTTAAAAATAGTCCAAAATAGTGGGATCAATAATAAAAATATATAATAATACGGGAAATAAAACATACACCTGCATAAAATAGAGGAATCTAGGAATAAAAATATTATATATACATAATGCAATGAAGAAATAAGTTCATAAATAAAAACGGGAAATACATTCAAAAAATATTAAGGTTGGGCTACTAAAGGTTTTCTATAATAGGTATTCTGTATTTGCATGGATCATACAACCCAATTGGTATAAACTACAGTGTTGTGTAATGTTTGATAACTTCTGGACTTTTCCGAAGGTAATAAAGAGATCGCGGTTGGTCATTGCCTCGGGTGATAATAGAACGGGCATTTTCACGGTATTTTTGTGAAAACGTTGTTCAGTACAGTCAGTAGAATATGGTATTTTTGTGAAAACATTGTTCAGTACAGTCAGTAGAATATTTGGTTCGATATAAATGTACTAGTTCATTGTCACTTGGTATAACTGTTTACTTATTTACAGTCCCACCCAATGCTGTCTGTTCGTTTACAAAAATATTCTTTGTAGAAGATGTTTGATTACATGTTAAAAAGGTTAATTTTCAAGGAAATAACAATTACATTAAAGGAACCTTAAATTTTTTATACTTTTTTATGTATGGTTTTTAGTGTTTCATAAAAAAACGAGAACCCCTATTAGCAAAACTATGCATATCAATGTCTGTAGCAAAAGTTGACAACATCTGGGTCGACTCAGCTGATATTTGGCATGTTGGTAGAAAATTAATTTTAAATCCCAGAAAAATAACGTAAAATATGATGACGTCACAATTTGCAAATATTTGGAAATTTGTGACGAGTGTCGTAATAAAATCGCGCTATGTGTGTACCGGTTGAAAATAAACCCTCTTGCTTTAAACAAAGGAAACCGTTCTATGTTCGAAATGAAAAATACACATGTGTTGTTCCTTTTGTCATGTTTCAAAATAAATAAATAAAACCGGACAAGTGCGAGTCGGACGCGCCCACCGAGGCTTCCGTACAAATTAGTAAAAGTCTTAAAAACTGTACAAAAAGATTTGGTCACCCGTACAATTATGACCGCGCATACCATTGCTTAACCTAGATGATTTAGTTTTAAGATTTTTTCCTATATTTTTAGTATTACACGGTATTACTTGCCAAATTTCAAAGCTCTAGGTCAACGGGAAATAACCTATAAATTTTTATTCCCTTGAGAGTGTCGAAGTATACGTTTTTTGCGGCATAAACGGCCGTATCATTTTTTAGGTTAATTTAGAATTTTGATTTTTTCACAGCTTTATGGGATTGTAGACTTGAGTATATGGTATTAATTTCAACTCGATACCTCCACGCGTTCCTGAGATAAAGGGTCTTGACAGACAGACGGACAGACGGACAGGCGGACAACAAAGTGACAATAAGGGTTCCGCTTTTTTCCATTTGAGGTACGGAACCCTATAAAGATATCGACCGCCAAAAAAGCACTAATATTCCGGTGACAGAGACGACACTCTACAAAACCTATGTGTACATAGTCTATGTGCATTATTTACTGCCGGGAATATGTACCGTCTATTGTCAGTCACATATCACGTCACGTAGGTTGGCCATTTTTTTTAAATTAATTAAAAAAAATTTTTTTTACGGTTTTGTGTTCTATTATTGATTCTGATTCACAGAGTTCAATAAAGCTAGAGGATTCATTTTCAACCTGTATTCATTCGATTACAACTACGTTGATTGTGTACGGCTTTTATGTATTTAAATAAATACAAATAGCGGGATTTTATTTTCGTTAATGTGGTAGGTTCCGTATAATCAGCTCAGTATGAATATGCACCGCGTGTGGTTCAGTTGGTAATTGAATGAAACCGTACAAAAGCTCGACCGCCCGGCGGTTATCTCTGTCGGGTATTTTTGATTCAATTTGTTCGAAAAAGGAATTTTAATTTAATTTCGGACGAACTGATAACAACGGACGGGCAATGAAAAAGGAAACTGACGATGCTACAGACCCTTATCAAAACATTTCATTTTGATTAAAAGATGGAACAAAAGATTAAATGAATAATAACTTTGTCAGCAATCTGTGCAATATTCCGAAATTTGATAAAAAATATGTTTTGTTGTTTAATAATTCGGTTTTATTCATTAAAGTCTTGAAATAAATACAGTCAAAGCAATTGATAGCACTAACCTCTAATGGAATAATATTATTATGATATCTATGATTATTAGTGTTAAGTGAAATATAAAAAAAGTTAAAAAAAAATTATTGCATCAAAACTGTTGGCAAAGTGATTTTTACCGCACTAGTTTTTATTTTGTCTGATTAATTGAGAGAACGTTGGCCATCTTTCCTTGTGTACCATAGATAGACTTGACGGAAATAAACCGCGTTCAGTTTGATGCTCTTGGCTGCATTCAGTTTGGTAGTCGGACGACACGCCTTCTACTGACAGCAGGGTAGTATCAAGGCATGTGAAGTAGGTGTTTCCCGACAATCAAACATAACGCAGCTTACGAACGCATCAAACTGAACGCATTTTATTTCCGTCAAGTTGGCAAATTACGTGCAGAGAAAAAAAACGCCCGTCTAAAATTAATTTGGAGTATTTATTGTTGGTTTGTCTCTTTTATTTACTCACACCATGCATTAAAAAACGTAGTATGAAAATAACATAGTAAGGGCAATAACTTACTCGTGAAGTTTAAAATAATCACTTGTTGCTCGTGTTTCAAATGGTCCTCGCGAGCTATTGCCTCCTTGCCGAATTTGTAGCATAAACTACAATTAAAACACGCCTTGTTATTTTACAAACTGCCCATTTTTATCTAGTCGGTGGGACACCCGCATATTTATTCACTCTTCCAAGTGGTCTCTTCCTAATCCCTACTGTGTTATTTTTAATTAATTTGTCAGTGAAATGTCGTTATGCTAACGTCATGTCAACGGGAGGTCTCCCAAACCGTCTATATTGCCATCCCGCTGCGGCTACACGAAACCTCATGCATATAACTCACTTATAAGTAACTTAATCATCATATTACTTTACTCTTTTATGTGGGGTTTGTATGATTTAATTTCGTGAATGGGTTGTTAATGTAATTAAAATGTCGTTAAACTCAATTTTCAAGGTTCTATTGAACAAAGAAACCCTTCTCTGTACCAAAGGGTCCTTTATATTGTTAGGTTGATTGAGTGTACGCTGAAATCTAAGTGGTTTAAAAAAAATGGAACGAAATTAGCTGTTCCACAAAAAGTCAAATATTTGCTCGACCAAAATGTGTCAAACAGCTGAATAAATTTTCACGATTTCATGTTTGAAAATTATTCGTATCGACGATTAGTATCACCAATTCTCGTTTCTAAACCTTTTTAATTTCACACTGTATGATGTCATTTGATTTTCGAGAGAAAAATATGTTAATAATGACGTCACTAATTATATATTTCTATATCTGAACACATTTCAGCATTAGGCGATATACTGAAGAAGGGAAAAGTAAAAACTACCCGGAATAGAAGAGCTTGTATGACAAGATTGATGGATGTAGAAGAAGCAAAAGAGGTATCTACGAGTATAGTCTCTTCCTACCCCTCTGGGAAACAAACAGGCGTGAGTATATGTATGTATTTCAGCATTGACGGAGCCCATGCGTTTACTTCGTTAGAAATCCATGGGACAAACATTTTAAAATATAAATATAAATCATGTTTTTTCGAAATGTTTTCGGAGTCAAACATGTTGGGATCGAAATATATTGGGACAGGAAAACAGAAAGGGCGTCTTACACGTAAAAGCAAACTCCACAAAAAATAATCGAATCCTGCCGGACCGAATTGTTTCCGGACACCATAAAATTCGGAGGTAAATAAAAGATTTAGTTGAAAAGGAAAGCGACATGCCTTTCTTGGAGTTTTATGCTTTCCTTGTTTAAATTAAGTATTATCATGCCCCTAAAATTTTCTTTTCACGATTGTTACTGAATTTTACTAAAATAATAATGCCATATCTGGTATTCAATATGATTTACGATACAATCAACAGAGGTTGATTTTTGGATTTTGAATAGGTATATCTTCTATACAGAGTGTCTCATTTAAATCGGTCAGTATGGGAAAGTTTGAAACTATAAGACATACGAAGATCTGTTCTTAGGAACCATGTCATCGATTTTAATAACAAGAAAAACTGCATTCATACATTCAAAAAAAAACTGTACTTAGCTCGGGAATCGAACCCGGTTGTTTTGAAAAAAATAAACTTACACTATTTCTATTTAGATATCGAGTGTGTAGGTTTTAAGCAGTAAATGGCTCTATGAAACATGATGTCTCAATTGAATAAAATACATTGTTTTCACATACTTTAATTTATTTTAGTAGGTGTTCGAAGTGACGTTACAATACGTTACAATATTTAACACGTTTAGGTAACGATCTTACAATTGCATTTTGTATCTTCATTGGTGAATTTGCGTTAAAGTTGACTCTATGGCTGCTTTTAGGTCTTCGACGGTGTCATAGCTTGTTTTGTACACTTCATCCTTAACGTAACCCCACAAGAAATAGTCAAATAGTCAATATGCCATGATATGTAAAGCGGTGTACGTAACAAGTTACGACACCAGCAAAAAGGTGCAAACAATCATAGAGACAATTTTACATGCCTGAACTTGTTGAACATTGTAACGGTGGTCACTTCGAACACCTACTAAAATAAATTCAAGTATGTGAAAACAATGCATTTTATTCATTTGAAACATCATGTTTCATAGAGCCATTTACTGCTTAAGACCTACACAATCGATGTCTAAATAGAAATAGTGTAAGTTTATTTTTTTCAAAACAACCGGGTTTGATTCCCGAGCTAAGTACAGGTTTTTTTTAAATGTATGAATGCAGTTTTTCTTGTTATTAAAATCGATGACATGGTTCCTAAGAACAGATCTTGGTATGTCTTAAAGTTTCAGACTTTCCCATACTGACCGATTTAAATGAGACAACCTGTATATATAGGTACATATATCTTCTATAATAATTAGAAGTTACCTTGTAAATTTGACATTAATTAATGCAACCAAATTCGTACCTGGTAAGTGATCGATCACTTGATCAGTATCACGGATCGATAGCATATTTTGCTAATTTCGCAAAATAAAATGTTGACCGCCCATAGTAATTGACTGGGCTTGGGCTTGCGTTTGTAAGGAACACGAAAAAAATAATTTACGAGTTCCTTTACGAGTACCCAGCACTTTCCAAGTCTTCAGTATAAATTCAGCCGTAAAAATTAATGTGACTTTGTATATTGTGTACAAAGCGAATTTGTAGCGTCGTAGCATTTACTGCGCCGTAGCAATAAGGGAATTAAATATGCACTTGTGCAGTTAAGGATATGTGTTTTTAGCGCCATTAATTATTTATTTTACTGTTTTACCCACCTATATAATTATATGATTTTGTACTTACATGTTTTATATATTACCATTTTATTTATAAGACTAAATATTAAAATATACAAAAAATGTGAAATTTTACGAAAACTTGAAATTAAACTAAAGAGGACTTTCGTTTAATTTGTTATATACCTTTAAATTCTAGAATAGACATAAATAAGGCCCCAACTATTAACAAAAGTGTTTAATTTGTGCGACAAACTTTACTATTAAGGCGCCGCTCGACGCGTAACGACCGCCATCTTTATTCCACTTCGTTGGTCGCACAACACTAAAATTTTCCAGGAAAATGCGATGTTTTTACGAGAAAAAGGGCTTTTCCATTTTCAGCAGGTATGTTTTGTATTAATAGTGATAAAAATAACAATGACTTGTCAAAGTATTTTATTTACATAAATTTAATTCTTGATTTGGCAATTTAATAATAAATGTGCTTTGTTTTTAATTATTTTTTGAATTATGTGTTAAATAATATGGTTGAAGAAAACACTTGTACTGTTTCACAAATTGTCATCCTGTTGTTACAAGCATGAACAGCTTTTGTGATATAATTTTATTATCTAAGTCCTGGAAAATCCTATTAAGGCGAAACTAGTTGGAATTATAATAATTTTTGTAAAACAGTACAAGTGTTTTCTTCAACCATGATGATGTTTCACCAAGTGCCAACAATCGCAAGTATTAACTTTAAATTATATGCTTTTTTGTTTTTTTTTCATAGAAATTTCAAGGCTGCATATAAGATCAGATTGAACACCTCATTTTGCATATCAATCAGAACTGAACTTTACAACGCGACGTTTCCTTTTAGTTTAAAATAGTGCGCTCTTAGCCTTGGCTGTTACGACCACCAAGAAACACGCGTCCACAAAAATTTGCGTTTTTATTTAATAACTCTGCTTCTAGATGAACTTTTTTAAATATTCTAAGACGAGCTGACGATGTCATTTGTTAACTTATTTTGAATACAAATTGCAAAGCTGTATGATTTAAGGAAATATAAAATTTGGAGGAAACTACACAATTTTTTCTATCGAGTGACCTTAAAGAATTTGCGTTTTTTTCTAAAATGAGTCTACGAGTATCAGCCCTAGTTATAGTCTACTATCTATATTATTTTTACTATATCGTTTAACCAAGTTACACAATGTGATTGCTCATTTGAAGTTGTGCATCTAGTCTTATACGGAACCATAGGAGCTGCGTTTTAGAAAAAAAACCGGACAAGTACGAGTCGGATTCGCCCACCGAGGGCTCCGTCAAAGACTATATTTTTAAAGATTTAATTAAAAATGTATAGTTTTCAGATTTTTCCCTATACTTGTAGTATAAGACGGTATTACTTGCCAAATTTCATAGTTTTAGGTCAACGGGAAATACCCTAAGAATTTTGATTCCTTGAGAGTGTCGAAATGTATGTTTTTTGCGTCATAAACGGGCTACTCTTTTTTTCACGATAACTTAGAAGCTTGATATTTTCACAGCTTCATAGATCTGATGTTTGATGGTTTTAATTTCAACTCGATACCTCCACGCGTTTCCAAGATAAAGGGTCTTTACAGACAGACGGACAACAAAGTGATCCTTTAAGGGCTCCGTTTTTTCAATTGAGCCCTAAAAATGGATTTTCTGTTTAAAATTAGTAAACATAATTGAATAAACAACAATTAAACAAGACATTTAAGGTGAGAAAAAAATGTTCGCACACGAGATGACGAGAATGATTTTACCGAATTTGAAAACTTTATTTATTTTAAAAACACGCTGTTGTGTTGCAAACACAATTTTATCTGTGATGCATATCGAGAATTTTACATACGTTTGTTCTCAACGCCAAGTACCTAAATAAAAAAAAGCTTAATTTTTTCAAATTCTTCAGTACGAATCCCAAATAGGAAGGGCCCTTAAGGTGGCCCTCGTCGCTCCGGTTTCATTCGGGGATGAATTCAACTAGGCAGGCAATTTCCTCTTTATGACGTGCTATGGAGTGCGCCGCGCATGAGGCCGCCGGGCAGGCGCGCTTTAAACTTGGGGATAACTCGGTATTGTGCTAAAAACTGGTGCAAATTACAATTTGTATTTGTCTATACATTACTCTGGTAAGTAAATGTGAATTCCACATATATTTCTTGTTCTCAGTGCCTCATATTTAGTATCAATAGGATATTAGGAGTATAAATTGAATAGATTCCAAATTATAAAATTTGTTTTTGGGCTAATATAACGTTGAATATTCTTTTTAAATAGGATTCCGTGAGTGCTAAGTTCCGAGAAATTTGCAGTTCCTTTAATTTTCATAGATTTAATAAGCCAGGAAACTTTTAGTTGCGTCTAGTGTTGCGTCTCTGCGTGCACTTCTATGTTGTATTATTAGATTATATAGCTTAGCACGTGATCGGTCAAATACCTGCAAATGATTAAAAAAATGACTTTCTTCTTGAATAAAATTTTCGAGTAAATAAACTAATTAGCTCAAAATACAAGTTGTAACAAAATTTTACCTCGTGCTATGGTGCCAACCAATATTGAACCGAAGAAGAGTTTCTGAAGTCTGCAGTATGCTTAAATATATGATTATTTATTTATTATTTCGAGTAACTCTAGCACTAGGGCTTATGTAACTGGGTACGATTGACGGAAATGAAATGGAAAGTCTTAGGAAAATGTGGTTTTCTAATGACATCACTAATTTGGAACAGTTTGAACAAAATCAAATTATCAAATGAATCATCTTCTCTCATACGTAAAGACTTAAAAAATATAGTTTGTAATTTTAATGTGGTACAGTATTATGCAGTATAAAATTCGTAATAACATTTATTTTTTCTGATTCTAGCGTTGCAGTTCAAGATTGTCTTCTAATGAGCCGCAACATTGCGGAACGACTTCCTCAAGTTGTGGCATTTTTTCATTTTCATTTACGAAGGTTGTTCAATTTCAATCTAATCCCACAGGCTGACTGAAATTGTGACGTAACGAGCTCATTTGCCTGATGGCGCCATTTTTAGCGCACTTCTTACTGCGTAAATTGTCGAGATGAAGGAAGGTTATTCTTAGCTCAAATTGTTGGGGTTGAAGGGAAACGTCGAGAATTTTGATATAAAAAGTGAGAAAGGGAGAAAAAAACATTATCATAATGGTTTTTTTCTGCAGCTACTTGGTTCTTTTTTGCTTCATTATATTAAACGTGGAAGGATTATTTTTTCGCTTGCTTTCCTACTGTTGATTCTCTGGTAGTAAACCGAAACCAATTGAAAACTACGATTATTTTTTAAAGCGAAATCCATCGCTTTGTATACTCTAAATATATTGGAGTGCATTACAAACTAGAAAAGATCACTTAGAAACAAATTTCAAGTAATAAAATATTTTGATAATAATTCCTCGGCCTAGGATTTGAACCTGCGACTTCTTGCTTTCATGACAAAGCGCGCTACCGAATGCACCACCGAGACTCTAAACATATTGGAGTGCATTACAAACTAGAAAAGATCACTTAGAAACAAATTTCAAGTAATAAAATATTTTGATAATAATTCCTCGGCCTAGGATTTGAACCTGCGACTTCTTGCTTTCATGACAAAGCGCGCTACCGAATGCACCACCGAGGATCTTATACTATAGTGTTGAATATTCCCACCATATCTGTGTACCGAATTTTGTAACTATTTGATATACCAGCCAGCAGTGGCAATGGGTGAACAACTGAACATTTAAAAAAAACAAATGACCAAAAAATTACTCATAAAAGCATCCAAGGAAAACATTTTTTTTTGTACATTGCAACTCCCTGTCAGCAAAGTGTATTTGTCGTATTCAGATTTATGAAAATGTTTGATCAAGCGAATAGCACGGAATAAAGAAATGCAGTATGGATGCCATTCCCTAAACAAGCCGTTGGGAATCGTGTTATATGGACCCTTCGCCACTGCCAGCCAGTAATGATGAATACTGAGTTCGAATGTTTTTAGAATGCATTACTCGAAAAAAAAATATTGAAAAAATCATTAAATAAATATTTAAATATTTCCAATAGGGATTAATTTTCAAGATAATTTGCTTGAAATTTGTTTCTAATTGATTTTTTCTAGTTTGTGCACTCTAATAAAATTTGAAAATTGGCTAAAGGAATACTTATTTCTTAGGCTTATTAAAGAAGAAATGTTACAAGAGCCTGAATCAAAACAGCCATTGTGTTCAACTCAAACAACATCCTTATCAGGATGTTTTGTAAACATTAATATCGTCGGCAATAAACATTATGAGACAAGACAAACACCGACAGACAAAACCTTCCCCCTTATATTCAGCTGTTAACAAAATTGCTTCTGAGTTGAAAACTGGCGAAAGCCTAAGTAGAGGACTGCCAAAAGCCTATCTAGTATTGTTTACCGTAATAAATTACGGTTAGAAAAGAACAATTATAATCTTAGGTACCTTGAATACACTTCATACAAAATGTTCTGCATGAATAACTTAAAATAAAAATTAAACCATATACATATTTATTGATCAACAAAGTAACATTACCGAAAGGAATGTCGTCTCTGAAATACTTGTTTTATTATATACCTATTACGATATTTTAAAGACATAAGATAATATGATTTATAGTGAAATCCATCGCTTTGGATTCTCTAAATATTATTTAGAGTTCATAACAAAGTACTTACAGTGTAATACATAAGAACAAAGCGTGAAATCACATAATGCCTTCGCGAGCGTTCAATATGTGCATTACAGGTTGGTGTATCAAGTAGTTTAAAAAAATTAACGGTTCAGTTTGAGATTTGCCTCGAAAGCAAAAGGTCGCATGTTCAAATCCTGGCCCGGGGCATTTTTGTAAATACTTTTCTTACTTGAAATTTGTTTCTATTAACCTTTTCCAGTTTGAAACGCACTCTAAATAATTTTAAATTCCCATTTTTTATGTTAATTTACATACCTGTTATTTGGGAATTTTGTTTTGCATGGTCAATAGTCTGTTGTTTTATATTTAATATTACCTTTCTATCTACATCCCTGTAGAATAATATTATCTCCATATAACTGGTTATTTTATAAACCCCTTCTATAACAGGTGTGTTTTGTGTCCCCTCTTTATTGCTAGAGGTTTCTAATAATCGCTGCAGACAGAACGTCTCCCTTCACAAGATAATAACTTAGTTAGATATAGTAATAAATGTATTTGTCGAAGATGGATAGTAAATTCTGCTGTTTTTAACAGGATTGTATAATATCTTACGTTATTCAATTAACGCGGCGGGCGGGGCGGGTCAACGTTTCGCGGTTTTGTAAAACAGCGTAAAATTAAACGTTCGATTGTAAATTTGGTAAAAAACTACAGGGTTCACGTCACTTCGCTACGCTTCCATCAGCTACCAAATTTTTGATCAAATGCTCCTTTTCGCTTCGCTTATCGTCGTCACAGCATAATAGCAGTATTGTCAAACGTAACGCAATGACAACCAGCAGAACGTCGTCGTTCGTCGAACATTTACATAACGAGGCTTGTTTGTAAAACAACTAGTGGTTTTCTACACAATAACTGAATTGTATACTTTGCTGGTAACATAATATAAACATAGTTGTTGCGTCTTAGGCTTTACGCAGCTAGGTACCAAACAATTAAGGAAGGTAATTTTTCATACGGAAATTAGTGCAAAATTTCTTTATTGTCCATTTATCCAATGCACGAGGCTTTTTTGTATGGAGACGGACAGCGATTCCTCTGGCGATGAAACGCATGTTTTAAAACGCTTTATAAAGCTCTGGAAATATAAGCTACCAAACAGATAGGTAACTTTCCTAAAAAGAAAATTGTATTTTTAATTTCATAGTCAATACTGAGACCGCAATAAACAACAATCAAATAAAAAACTTAAAATAAAGTCGAATTTAATCTGTTTAGATATTATTATCACTGAAACAATAATAAAACATTAAATCATGGCTACCAGGTTAATTTTAGGGTTTAATAGTATTGATTTTTTTTCTTTTATTTTTTTCACATTTTTTGTCAGTATATAACTTTATTTTTTCATACATGTGCTCATTACTTGTGCCTTATCTTTATAAACAAATTATAACGTTTGGAAAATAAAACGATTACATAGTCTTTATTAGATTCCTACTAAGCTATGTCCATGAATAACGTACACATGTATCTTAAACATAAAGGCATTAACATAGGTACTAGGTAGTCCAAAATTATAACTGTAAATTAGATGATGTCAAATTGCAATAATCGCCTTCTTAATTAATTACATAATAGGTACCGATATATAGGTACATAACAAAACCTAGTTCCATAACAATACTCCATACGAGCTCATCAAAATGCAGCCAGTATCATCAGATATTCATTATTCATGAACAGTTATCAGTTAGCGATAATTGTATTAAATCCGAGCGTGCGAGTTACGGTACTGTGACGTCACTTTCCTATCGGAATAGAGTCAGGATAATTTTAATGATATAATGTTTTCCTTACTTCTGTCCACATGCACTCTCTTTTAATATTAAGACAACTATCCAGAAATATATTGAACAGCCACGGTGACACCACACATCCTTGTGTAACACCACTAAAGTTGTTAAGGCATTCAGTATATGCCCCGTCAATACAATACAAGCACTGGAATTCTCGTAAGAGAAATAAGGGTTTGCACCTGGTGGCTACTCACTCCAAACATAGACTGTGCTATCCACTAGTCATTCTTTACCACTCTTGTGTGAGCATTTTCTAAATCTACAAACGCGCACGCATTCTAATGTCTCCCAGACAATTTTCAGATATGCTTCTTTAGGAAATATCTGATACACGCAACTCAAGTAAATGGGATTTGGGACGGATGCGTAGTACAACTTGCCAACGATACTCTAGAAGAATTATGCCACGGCAACTTTTGTATTCATGCAGTGAACATTTTTCTTTAGTAAGTAGCGAGATGATGACGGCCTAAGCGATCGCTCGTCCAGCTCATATAAAAGAGCCTGTACAGCAGGCTAGCCACTACGCCCCATATGTATTGACACTCTGTCATAACCAGCCACTTACCCATCGAGCTTTTATACAGACGAGTAACAAACCTCATTTGCGAAAAGGTTAATCCCCTGAAATGTCGACCTTTTTCATTATACCTTCCGAAAAACTTTTCCTCTGCCCGGTTTGACAAATAGTACAGATTTACTTTCATTACCTACCCTTGCCACATATTACCTGATACGGCCATTCTCATAACAATAGTAGGAGAAAATAGAAGGCTCTACGGAACGGCGAGCCTTTGCTCAACAGCTACGGACCAAGTTTTAGCGTAAACAAGTACACTTGTAATGGCTTGTTTTTAATAAGTAATTAAATTTGGCTTGTTGAATACCTAGTTTACATTCATTTAGAAAATGTAATTAAAATATTGAATAAAAATGGAATATTTAATATATGTATACTTCGAACCACTTGGGGTGGTCGTCTGTCGAATATGTTAATGTCGTCGCGTCGGCATATTATAGAATTTGGCATAGCATGATCTGCCTAGGCATATCACAATTCAATAATTCCGCTCCACTTTGCTTGGCTCCCCAAATTTATTTACATATAAACCTAAGACGCTCCTCCTAGCTCCGGTCGTCGTCGCACCTATTTTTGACTTTTTGGTGAATTTGGTGGTTTATCTCATACTTTACAATCTGCCGAATTCTATAATATACTTGTATAATAGGCCTGCAATATATATACATACAGTGCTTCCTATCTCAATGGGCCTTCGAGAGAACGTACTTAAAATATTGAAGATCGAAAACTTCACTTAATGGCTAAATCATTTTATTTACAAAGTACGCAGATTTGCGTAAACTGCCTTTCTATACATGGAATCAAATCAGTCAAATTTGAAGAATATATGTACCTTCTATATTTTTATAATACCAATCGAAAGGGTCATTAATATGGATCAATTCATTTTTAATACCATTGTTATTTTAAAAGAAGACTATGAAAGGAAGACTATGAAAGTTAACATTTAATTAAAATGTTGTTTAACGGAATGACATGTAACTATGACAAATATTTCAACGTCATCTTGGCCCTTCGGCAAAGGCCCTGCCAGTAGAAAGCATTCGCTACTGAGTGACAAGTCTAAATAAGGATTCTATGAGTTCCCTATTTGTACAAATTCTGCTTCCTCTTTGTTCATATTTTGTTCTTCTAGGTCTGCTTCGTCTTATTTTCTCTTCCATTTTGTTTGTAATAATGCCTCAGTATGTCCGACCATGTTTTCTTGTATTTAAATGTATATCTGTCACTTTATAAGTGCTCTACATAATTGGTTGATTTTGTTTTGTGCTTTTATTCTATTATCGCTAGTTGCTTATATTCGTGGCCTGATTATGGTGGACAGCGATTTTTCTATGAAAATATTGGCGGACTTTAGGCGGATAGATAGAGGCGGATGACAAATAGTCAAAAACTATAGTTTTTTGAAAAACGTAAGTTTTATTTGTCTTAATGTATATATCGGCGCATCAGCAATGGTTCATTGTTGATAAAAGAAGATTATTAATTAAATAACTCTGTTTAATAATGTGATTAGATTAAAACTAGTTCATAAGCCATTAATTAATTGAACTGTGATTATTGCAATGTAAAATTAACGTAAATTCACATACATTCAATACTTAACCTAAAATTGTAAACACGTGCTTGCACACTATAAATACGGCCGCACAGCCCACGCTCGGGCAGTCTTGCTCGAGCCGTCGGATAGTGCGGACCTCTCTAATAAGTTGTTGCGCTGTCAGTTGAATAAACGAAGCTTTGGTAATACCTTCAATGTTTTCTTTGAAAATTGAAGATGAGTGATCACCAAGAAAATATTCGTGACGTCAGCAGTGCTGACGTCACACTTTTTAAAAATACAACCAAGGCTGTTTCTCCGTCATCAGAAGTGGGATTGGAAGGGATTCCGATCCAAGCCACCTCCTCATCAGCTCGTTTACCACCTGAGCAACTGGAACCAGCCAATACCCAGCATCAGGAGCATGTGCTGGTTACCAATGCACCAATGGAAGCCATACCACAGTCAGGACCACATACCTACCCCTATGAAGGTATGCGGATGGATGGGGTACCACCACAGTACCTTTTGCAAATGATGGAAATGATGCAGAAAATGTCAGAGCGCTTGTGTGCTCCACCCACCGAGGCAAAAATAAGGATCAAAGACATTTACTTACCATCATTTGACCCGGATGCCTACGTCGGAATACGAGAATGGTGTCAGCATATAGATCAAGCAATTGAAGCATACAAACTGAACGATTTCGACGTTCGTATGAAAGTCTGCAGCCTGTTGAAAGGGCGTGCAAAAATGTGGATTGATGATTGGATGGTGACTACTAATACATGGGCAGAGTTACGGAAGAATCTCATCACCACGTTTGAACCTGAGAACAGGTACTCCCGAGATATTGTGATGTTCAGGGAACACGTTTACGACTCGTCGAAAGATATTGCGGAATTCTTGTCACGAGCCTGGGTCCTTTGGAGAAGGATCACCAAGGACAAGTTAGAAGATGAGCACGCCGTTGAGGCGGTGATTGGATGCGTTAACGACGAGCATCTGCGCATTGAATTACTGAACGCTAGAGCAACCAGTGTGCCTGAACTGATCTCAGTTGCAACGTCTATACGGAAGAAGCGTTCCCATCCTAACCCAAGTTCCACATTGCTACACAAGCGTCCAAGATTTACGGACAATCAACAATCAACATCAAGTTGCCGCATATGTAAGAAGACAAATCACTCTACCAATGATTGCAGATTTAAACCACCAGAGGCTAAACCTGAAGCCGGCAATAAAGACCCTAAACCACAAGCCATATCTACCTGTACCTATTGCAAAAAAACAGGCCACACATATGAAACTTGCTTCAGACGGGAACGTTTGTTGACATCCAACGTCAATTATGTGTCAAGTGACAGGCTAGCACCTATCGCCATCAGAATTGGTGAGAAGACTTTGCAGGCTGTGTTTGATAGTGGGGCAGAATGCTCTATTATACGAGAATCCGTTGCTGCAGTTCTCCAAGGTCAAAGAAGCCCAGCAGTCAATTATTTGAAGGG
Source organism: Ypsolopha scabrella (assembly GCA_910592155.1). Classification (NCBI taxonomy): domain Eukaryota; kingdom Metazoa; phylum Arthropoda; class Insecta; order Lepidoptera; family Ypsolophidae; genus Ypsolopha; species Ypsolopha scabrella. The sequence goes on from OU342968.1 coordinate 12,977,498, forward strand.
GATCGGACAATTTCCCGCACTATCGTTGGCCAAGCTTACAACTGTATGTATTATAGACACCATCCGTATTGAGCTGGAGTTTTACATACTACCGGATTATGAAATGTCAACAGACATCCTAGTGGGTATGAACCTGATTCATGATACCGATTTGAGTATGGTTATCACATCCAATGGGACAAAACTGGTTCACAACACACGTGTCAATCATGTAAGTTTGAATTCTCCTCTCTTCAACAATTTGGACTGCGATCTGACCAACGAAGATGAAATCACGCAGCTACGTGGACTTCTGAATAAATATGAACATTTGTTTATTCGTGGTTATTCCAAAACTCGGGTCAATACTGGAAAGCTCGAAATCAGACTGAAAAACCCAGATAAATTCGTCGAAAGAAGACCATATCGTCTCAGCCCAGTAGAAAGGGAAAAGGTACGCACCATAATTCAAGAACTCTTGGAAAACAACATAATACGCGAGAGCAAGTCTCCTTACTTAAGCCCTATCATCTTAGTGAAGAAGAAGAATGGGGATGACCGACTCTGCGTTGATTTTCGGGAGCTCAATTCGAATACTCTGCGTGACCATTACCCACTTCCGCTGATTTCTGATCAGATTGACCAGCTAGCAAATGGTCATTTCTACACAAGCCTTGATATGGCAGCTGGTTTTCATCAAATACCAATTGCTGAGAACTCAATAGAGAAGACCGCCTTCGTCACACCAGATGGGCTGTATGAATACCTCACCATGCCGTTTGGTTTGAGTAACGCTTGTTCCGTTTACCAGCGATGCATCAACAGAGCGCTGGCATCATTGCTAGGGACAGCTGCACAGGTCTACGTGGATGACGTGCTCAGTAAATGTGCAGATTTTCCAGAAGGAATATCGCACCTGGAGCGGATTCTCATAGCACTAAAAGATGCTGGATTTTCCATCAACGCCGACAAGTGCAGTTTCTTTAAACGATCAATCGAATATCTTGGCAATATAGTTTCTGATGGACAAGTACGACCAAGCCCACATAAAGTGGAGGCTCTTGTAAAGGCTCCAGTACCTAAGAATGTCAAGCAGGTGAGACAGTTCAATGGGCTTGCAGGATATTTCAGGAAATATATTCCTGACTTTTCCCGTATAATGGTACCGTTGTATGAACTGACGAAACAAGGTGCAAAGTGGATATGGACAAACAAACACGAAGAAGCACGTAACAAAATCATCGAGTGCTTAACGTGTTCTCCAGTACTAATATTGTTCCAAGAAGAAGCACCTATACAACTGTATACAGATGCCAGCAGCCTTGGATTTGGTGCGGTACTTGTACAAGTGATTGATGGACGTCAACATGCAGTTGCTTTCATGAGTATGAGGACCACTGAAGCAGAAAGCCGCTACCACTCCTATGAGCTGGAAACCTTAGCAGTGGTACGTGCTATAAAACACTTCCGCCAGTACTTGTACGGGCGAAAATTCACGGTAATAACGGACTGCAATGCATTGAAAGCGTCCAAACACAAGAAGGATCTTTTACCAAGAATTCATCGTTGGTGGGCATTCTTGCAAAATTATGACTTCGAGGTGGAGTACCGCAAAGGTGAACGTCTCCAACATGCTGACTTTTTCAGCAGGAACCCAACTGAGTTAGCAGTTAATATTATGTCAAGAGACTTGAACTGGCTCAAAATTGAACAGCGACGCGATGATGAACTGCGACCTATAATGGATAGCCTAAGTAATAATGACCCAGTCGAGGACTACGTCTTGGAGGATAATGTCCTTAAGAGACAAGTTACTGATCCTGTATTCGGGCAGCAGCTTAGCACAGTCGTCCCGAAGTCCTTCCAGTGGAGCATTATCAATTCTTTTCACACCGCACTGAAGCATCCTGGCTGGGAAAAGACATTGCAAAAGATCAGAGAAACTTATTGGTTCGACAAAATGAGCTCTACTGTTCGAAGATTCGTCGATAACTGTGTTACATGCCAAACATCTAAAGGAAGATCTGGGGCTATTCAAGCTCAATTACACCCCATACAAAAACCAACAACTGCTTTCCAAGTTATTCACATGGACATAACTGGGAAGCTGGGTACTCCAGATGATCAGCAGTATGTTATAGTTACCATCGATGCCTTCTCGAAGTACGTGCTACTGTACTTCTCCAGCAACAAAAACCCACACAGTACATTAGCTGCCCTGAAACGCACTGTGCATCTATTCGGTGCGCCAGTTCAAATCATAGTCGATGGAGGACGAGAATTCCTTGGCGAGTTCAAAGACTATTGTGACCACTTTGGAATAGATCTTCATACCATAGCTCCAGGAGTTAGCCGAGCGAATGGCCAAGTAGAAAGGGTCATTGCGACTCTCAAAAATGCGTTAGTGATGATCAAAAACTACGAAGTAGAGCAGTGGCACACTGCGCTTGAGGAACTACAACTGGCAATGAACTGTACAAGTCATCGTGTCACGGGGGTTGCTCCATTGACATTAATTACACAACGAAAGCACTGTGTACCTCCTGAGCTCCTCAACTTGGTGAATATTGACGATCAGACCGTGGATATTGAAGCGCTTACTCATCAAGTACAACAGAAAATGTTGCGTTCAAGCGAACAAGACCGACAACGATTCAATTTACGTAAAGCAAAAATTCATCATTTCCAACGAGGAGACTACGTGTTGATTAAGAATAACCCTCGCAACCAAACATCGCTTGACCTAAAATTCAGCGAGCCATATGAAGTGTCCAGAATACTGGAAAACGACCGCTATTTGGTGAAGAAGGTGGTCGGCAGAGGGCGACCTCGCAAGGTGGCTCATGACCAGCTGCGTCGTGCTCCACAACCCGGTGAGCAGTTGACCGTATCGGCGGGACATTTATCACCTAATCCTCAAGACTCTGCTACAATTGAGCCCATCCCGTCGACATCACGAGAAGGGCTGCAAATTCCAACAAGACAAGACCTACGGAATGAAGGCAATTCATCAGAATAAACTGTGAGTAACTTAGTTCAATATAACTAAATACTTACAAAGAAACACTACACTACATAAATTCAATATTAGTAACCGAAACTAATTCCACGAGAAAAACTTTCACTTATGTATCTACGAGAACCTCCGAGAATCACCGAGACCCTCCGAGAACCTCCGAGAATCACCGAGACCCTCCGAGAACCTCCGAGAATCACCGAGACCCTCCGAGAACCTCCGAGAATCGCCGAGACCCTACGAGAATCGCCGAGACCCTACGAGAAACTCCAAAAACCCTTTATTATATTCCCAAAAACTTAGTAACATTAATATTGCCAAACATACAAAGATAAAAATATTTGCATTGCAACTCAGGTTGCTTACAGATATCCAACTCAAAAGAAGTCCAATCTATTGTTACAGATAAAAATAAGAACCAGAATCAACGAGGCTGGTGCAGAGCGCGCACCGCCTGTCAGTATGGCCGTATCGGCGCATCAGCAATGGTTCATTGTTGATAAAAGAAGATTATTAATTAAATAACTCTGTTTAATAATGTGATTAGATTAAAACTAGTTCATAAGCCATTAATTAATTGAACTGTGATTATTGCAATGTAAAATTAACGTAAATTCACAAACATTCAATACTTAACCTAAAATTGTAAACACGTGCTTGCACACTATAAATACGGCCGCACAGCCCACGCTCGGGCAGTCTTGCTCGAGCCGTCGGATAGTGCGGACCTCTCTAATAAGTTGTTGCGCTGTCAGTTGAATAAACGAAGCTTTGGTAATACCTTCAATGTTTTCTTTGAAAATTGAAGATGAGTGATCACCAAGAAAATATTCGTGACGTCAGCAGTGCTGACGTCACACTTTTTAAAAATACAACCAAGGCTGTTTCTCCGTCATATATTATGTACAATAGCCCTGTAAATATTGGGAGTAGATATTATATTTTGAAAATTATACGAAATGAATTATTCGATAAGTAATTTAAATTGGCCGTAAAAACAATCTCATATCATCATCTCATCTCTAACAAAAATATAGTAACATTTTCTAAATTAAAATGATTACTATTTATTTATTTATTTGAATTATTTAAGGTTATACTTTTTTATTTTGGTTAATAAAAGTAACTTTATCAAATTTCACTCATATACAAAAGTTTAATTTATTAAGATCTGACGTTCGCAATAAAACGTGCTATACGAGTAAAATAGGTTTACAACAGTCAAAACAAGACCATCTGCAGCCGGACAAAAACAATGAAACACAACTTCGCAAATAATCCGAAACTAAGTTGAGCCATAAATTGAGGAGGGACCTGACCACCCCGTGATCCCGCACCTGTGTTCTGTCCACTAGACCTGAGGGGAGACTGGTCATAACTCAACAGAATCGCACCCTGGTCGACCGCGTGCCTAATGCGGAAACATGCCATTTACAGTCTACCTGGAAATGTATCAGCTGGAAATATATTTCTGCGAAATTTTTATATCGGGCTATTAGTATTGTATTGATGCCAAAACTGCAATTTTGTTTGAATTTTTGTCGGTCCGTTCCGTTTTAACTCGAATAATACGGTTTTGGATGCGTTTTTTGTGACCTATAAAGGGTGTTTATAAAGTAACCGCCAAGCTGAAAACTGTCGATAAGAAAAATAAGAGATAATACATTGATAGAAAGACACTTTCACGTGAGCGAAGCCACGGGCAAAAGCTAGTTAATTATATACATTTTTAATATATGGATGTATACAATGTCAAGTATTCAGTATACTCAGTTTAAATGTTGTCACTTCTTGATGGGACGTCATCATTATCTTGGTACACATTTCCACAAATCTATGAACTGTGTACCGAGTTTTTCCTTTGCCGGCGGCTCCGCCCCCGTTTGGCCCGTGTTCGGCTTGGGTGTTATTTAATGAACAACCCTTAAAGCCTATATTTTGAACAGAATCCCTACGATGATAATAAAAATACGCATCCAAATCCGGTGAGTGGTTTTCGAGTTATAACGAAACATATAGACAGACATAAAGACAGAGAGATAGACAACAAAACAAAAATTTAAAAATTGTGGTTTTTGCCTTAGTACAGGGCTAATAACCCATTTCATTTAAAATTTCGGCAAAATATTAAATGTACAGATACGACTTTTTTACTACTTTATTATTATTATTTTTTATTATTTTTATTTATTAACTTTTAATTAAATATTTAAATGGACCATTACTGCTGTAAGATCACACGTGATCTATCCCAGCATCGCAATAAATTATACAGAGAAATTAGCCAATAACCAGTGTGCTAACTAAGGTACAAAATCTTTACATTTATTTAATTTACTCAAATAAACCAACTTATGCAATAAATTCGTATACAAAGAATTTAGCCAATAACTAGTGTGCTAACTAAGGTACAAAAACTTTAACACTTTTTTAATTTACCTAAATAAACCAACTTACGCAATAAAGATCAAGGGTCTTAAAATAGGTATAACCACGAATCAGTGCTACTAGGTACTCAGCATACGACAGACGAAATCACGCAGGCTTTTCTCTCTCTGTGTAACAGAAGGCTTTTCTCTCTCTGTGTAACAAAAGTAACCAATATTGGTATTTCTTCGGTGGCTACAAGATAAGCATTGTGGCGCATAGCGAGCACACACAGAGAAAAATAAATAAAAGAATAAAACGCAATCAGTCAATTATGCTATAATATACTAACCACAGAAACTGTGATGGTATCGCTCACTTTAACTTTTTCATAACTACTATACAGTTATTTTATTGCACGTATTTTATTTGTAGATTATGAAAATGTAATTAAATAAATATTGTAGTTAAGCCCTTGAGAATGCTGAATAGCGAAACCGGTTGGGTATAATATTTAATATAAGTATATTGTGGATAAGTACATGAGTTATAAATAAACATAATACTATACAGCATTTGATTTTAGTTTTTTAGATTACAACTTTTCAATAAAGTATTCTTTTAAAACCTCTTTTATATTTTTGTCCTGATTATTAATATACTTATAGATTACACCCAGTCATGTTAATGTGTATCTGTGGTGGCCATATTGTAGAATTGATAATTTCATGATCTATCGGCAATATCATAATCTATGAAATAAGTTTACGATAGATTTCCAACAAAAGGCATATCCCTTAATTTTTAACAGATTTCATGATATTGCGATCAGCCCTCTGATTCTGTATCGTAAAATCAGTTGCCAACAGAGTGCCTATCGTATCCTTATCTAAGGATACGTTCGTACTTGAAATAACGTCATAACATAACCACTGAAGGTTGTTTCGGAAGTTAATTTTAATCTGTTTTTGGTGAATAGCAACCATAGATGGCAACCGACACTAAGTTCTCAATCTTCTACGATATGGCCACAATATATCTATCATCTTTAATCCATCCGAACCACGATTTCGACTGCAATCTATTGTTTTAGAGATAATAAAGCCGATTCTGAAGGCTTTAATTTTAGTTTAAGTGCTGTCAAAACTTGAATTTTTCCAAAGTAACATCCTTAGCTTCTGTTAAATATTAAAGAACTATTTTGCCATGAAGAAAATTTCGTTTTGACAGCACTAAAACTAAAATTAAAGCCTCCAGAATCGGCTCTATTGTGCTAACAAATATTTTTACTTTTTAAAAGCCTCCTTATTCGTACTTTGTAGGGATATAATATATCCAAACAATTTGGACAGATTGGACAGGTATCTATGAAATGGTATGAAACCACGTTCTATTGAACAAGCTGAACAACTTTTCCAAAGAATCATACCTGCTGAAATTGAAGACTAATTTCACGTTTTCTAACAAATTTTGAAAACCTGCTGTGAATTTTGTATGGGCAGGTCCATTTTATTTTCATTTGTGCGGAGGTGATACGATCTGAACGCTAAGTGTGAGTTGCCATCGAATGACTTTACTACCGCGTGAATCGAGTTAAGCTGGGTTTCCAGCGCGTGTTTTGTCCTACACACTACACCAAAACGTCTACACAGTATACTGTTCCGCTACATATTTGTGTTTATAAGCCCCGTGTCTCCTGCATGCTTATCAGTAAAAATGTGTAGTGAAACAATGTTTTGTGTACACGTTTTTGTTTAGTGTGTAGCACAAAACGTGCGCTGGAGATTCGATTCACGCGGTAGTAAAGTCATTCGATGGCAACTCGCACTTAGCGTTCAGTAGGTAGAATATGTTCTTTCATACTCAATTTTGTCATTTCATTCCATATTCGAATGACACCCTAAGTAGATCAAAATAGGTGGTATATGTATCAAAACATTTCTTTGACTTTTTATTAATTTGTTAATTATTATGAAGATTCAGAGGATATTTAAATTAAGAGGATTAAATAATGAAAAGATAAATGAAGTGGGGAAAGATTATCGCAAACAAGCTTTCCTTTTAACGTTTAATGTCGTAATTTTAATGCCATAAAGATTTTCTTTCTTAACTCCGTAAACCTTTTTCTTTATTTTCTAAAATTAACGATCAACAAATTTAACTACATTACTTTGCAAAAGTCTATTTGATATTAATAATATGCAATATTTCGCTCAATATTGCAAATTCATGCATATAATGAATTTGTCACGAAGTTGAAACTGTACATGTAATATTTTTTTTAAAGAGTAAATTAATATATCCATAAGTTAATGAATATATTTTCTTTTCATTCCAAATAAACGATCTTTAGTACCTGTTTGCAGACATATCGATTGAAAGCTTTGGTATAAACAACAATCAGTACTAATAAATATTTAAACCACCTCTATGCAATACCCAGTCGTGATTTCTATCTACCAGCTTATTCATTCACTCAGGCTCCTGCAAATTATGCTCTGACTTATTGTGTTAAGAGTCATAGCAAGTGGATACGAAAATAAGCCAGTCTGTTTCATAGGCGTTATGGTTTTGGCACCCCTGCAACTCTCCACAGACCTTGTTGTCTGCTTCTAATAGCAAAATACTGTTTTGTTAGATGGTTGTCGGTTTTCATTAGAAAAAATTGCTCGCTACTCGTAGATAATGATAATGGCACATTTGTGTAGCATGTTAGCTGGTTTAGGCATCTGCTTCATTTTGTTCTGGGTATGGGTAACGTGTGTTGATGAAAACCGTCGCAAATTACGTCTAGTGATGGTTGACCAAGAACATACAGAAAGACGAAGAAAACAAGATATAATATGTCGTTTTTAGGGTTCCGTACCCGAAGGGTGCCAAACGGGACCTTATTACTAAGCCTCCGCTGTCTGCTTGTCTGTCCGTCCATCTGTCACAGGAGTCTACAGCTTCAGCCGTAATAGGTAGACAGTTGAAATTTTCACAGAATATGTATTACTAGAAGTCTACCACAAAAAATAATAGAAAAATATGAAAAACAACTCCCCATACAAAAAAGTTGGAAAAAACAATTTTTTAAGGTTATTTGTTTCAGGTCTATCTTAAAGACGGTAATACATACAAGCTTCGAATTTGGTCAGATTGTTATGCATACTCTAAAGTATAATAAAAAATTATAAAAATTAGGGTTCCGTACTCAAAGGGTGCTGAATTATTTGACAATCAATTAGCGACTGGATTTTTTGACGCCTTTATGTTGCTATGGTATCTAAATTGTTGTTTTTAATCATGTTTTTAGGGTTCCTTGCCCATTTTACGTGGTGATACAGAACCCTTCGTGCACAAGTCCGACTCGCACTTGGCCAAAATTATTTTTCACTAAGTCAGTAAATTGGCATGCTTGTCATTATAGTAAATGAAATTAACTGATATAATTTTATTACTAACTTATTATTTCCTAAAAGTAACGAAAGTATCAACCATTAAATCGACACGTCTGCTTTCTAACGAAAGCCGATAACTAATATTTATGGTCCAAGATAAAAGATGGTTACTTGTTCATTGGTTCTCCATTATCCTTAATAAGTAAGGATTAAGGGCAAAGCCTTGTTGCCCTTGTCGTAAATTAGCTAAGAATCTCTTTGTAATAAGACTTTATTAGCTTGCTTTGGGAAGCGGGTCTTTTTTGTGTAGATAAGTGTATTTTACAGCCTATAAACATTGCCTGCCCAACTGAATCTTTATGATTTTGGGTAACTATATCTGGATACAATTAAAACAATAAAATAAACTGTACTGACGGCCCAGAATCAACAATCTTATGATATGCCATATAACGGTGTACCATGACAGTTCTTATGTAATTTGCGTAAAAGTATAAGGTGACTTTTATTTATAAAGCCAAACACATAATGGGGGCTTGGTAAGTGATCAGTTACACGGGTCGATAACACTTTTTGCTAATTTCAAAATAAAATTTAAAAATAAAATCTTGACGTTCAATAGTAATTGACTCGGGGCTGTGCTTGCGTTTGTAAGGAACACAAAAATAATAATTTACGAATTTCACAAAAAGGGTCATCGAACCTTGTTACTGATATACTGAGCACTTACCATGTCTTCAGTAAGAATTTGGCTGGATAAATTAAAGTCATATGTGTATGTTTAAATGAACTCCCTAGCTTTATTGAAATCTATAAATCAGAATCACTAATAGAACAGGAAATCGTAAAAAAATTTTTTTTTTCTTCATTCTTGTTCCCCAAATTTCCAATGAATGGCCACACTACGCGACGCGACATGTGACTGACAATAGACACCAATATAACTCTGGCATACCTGGTTACCAATAAAACTACAATTTACTGAACATTTAAGGTCATTTACTGGTTTTTAGAGAAAATCATAAAATATGGAACGTATGGAAGAAATTGAAGCAGAAAATGGAGATAATAATGAAAATTAAGAGTAAGAAAACATTATGGTCGATGAAAAAAAATCTTTCTTCTTTAAAAATATCTTGTATTTCAATATTTTATAGAAAATAACACTAAAACTATTACCAAAATACATACACAAAAAATTAAATGGCCAAATGCGAGTCAGACTCACGTACAAAGGGTTCCGTCACAATACGGGTATATACCAAAAACATGATAAATAATAATAACAATACAGATGCCAAATAGCAACATCGAGACGACAAAAACAAACCGCTAAAATGATAACGATAATAATAGGACCAAGTTTGAAACTAGTATGTATAGATACGCATTATTCCTTAGATAATCCAATAACGTCTTGCTTGAGTTAAGCAGAAACCGTAAAGACGGTAAAAAACTTTTTTAGGGTTCCGTAGTCCGACAAGGAACCCTTATAGTTTCGCAATGTCCGTGTGTCCGTCTGTCCGCAGCTTAGTGTAGAGAATATTAGTACTAGAAAGCTGTAATTTCGCATGGATATAAATATTAAACACACCAACAAAATGGTAAAATAAAATCCAGATTTTTTTTTTTAATTAAGTAAACTGGTGATGAATTTTTTTTCTCGTCTATCCCATAGTGTGTGGTATCGTTGGATAGGCCGTTCAAAAACATTGTGGGTTTGTGAGAACCATTTTTCGATTTAGGGATCCGTTGGTGAAATATTAAGTTTTAAAGTGAAAATTTTAGTTAGAGTGGGGCGTCCCCCCCTGCTGGCTAAACAGTTGTTTATAGAAATGTGAAAAAACTCACAGAAGTAATATATACAATGAATTGAAAAGAAAAACTATCACAGTTAAGTAGGCTTTACAGATTTACGAGTATAGGTCGCGCCAAACTTTTGGCCCCGTATAATGTATGGGATAGTGTTTTTTTGTTTTTTTTTTTAAACTACGGAATCCCTTCATTGCGCGTGGCCCGACACGCACTTGGCCGGTTTTTTGTATTTGAACATTGCATTGGGTTAATATCACATTTTATTTGAAAATGCACATGCTTTTCATTTTTGGTGCTGAATGCTGTTAGTTAAGAAAAGCATGTTACACCAAAACAATATTTTCTTGTTTGAAAATGGGAATATTTTCCTGTGATTGCTTAAGTTAAGAAAAGTCTCTTGTTTGAATAGAATATTACATTAATGAGAAAGCAGTATGTCTTTTCACATGAAGAAATATTTGCTCCTACTTAATAAATATTTTTCAAGAACATGATAATTTGTAGTGAAGATTTTTTTTAATTATTTAAATAACTAAGTGGTAGAGCATCTTTAATATACAATGATAGAATATAAATTATAAATAAAACTTACCTAAATTAACAAGGGTAAAACTAACCTAAAATCCTTGTTAAACCTAGACTAAAAATTAACTAAACTAAATAGAAAATCCTATCTAAATCGCCACCGTCATGCGGAAGAGTACCTAGAAGGCTGGCAGCGTTTCCTCTTTAAATGGCCAGGCTAATTCTCTGGCCAAGATACGCACCAGCCTTCGGGTCCCCACAAACATCGATCAGCCGTGCGGATAGTGAAGAAAATATAGTTGGGTGTATATAAGAAACAATATTTCTCAGCTTTTAATTTTAAGGTTTACACGTTAATCCCGACCGGTTTCGGTTAATACACAATTCTCAAGGGATACAGAAATTCAGGAAATTAAACAAACATTACGACGAGCCGTTAAAAATGTACACAATGAATATTTCTTAGAATGAAAGAAACTTGCCTGGTTAAAAGAAATAACTTTTTACCGTGTATGCATAACCCTTTTTAAGGTTCCATAACCGAAGCTGCTGTCTGTCCGTCTGTTCGTTCGGGTAGGTCACGCCCCGCGGGTCTCTTGCTTGCAGACGAAATGAGTTACAGACGTGATTTTTGGATATATTTTGTAGTATGTTGACCCAAAACTGAATATTGAATACTCAAATAAAATAATAATTAAATTTAAATTCATCCAAGGAATACAGTATCTTGCCAGTCAAAAGATTTATACATTGGTCTTTGTTGTTGAACTACTTTTTTATTTTTTACTTTTTTGTCTGGGGTGGTGCGAACAAGACCGCTATACTCGAGGTTGAAAGGGCTCAGCGTTCGGTCATAAAGGTTATGTTGAAAAAGAAATTTAAGCATCCAACTAATTTACTATACCTACATTCAAAACTGTTAAGTGTCCGTAGGTTATATATTCAAAAAGCAGTTCTTATGACCCATAGAGCTTTGCTTAATTCTCCCAAGTATCCTGAAATTGCAATGCAACGTGTTTACAAAGCTCCAGTTAAGAAAGTAAACACTAAATTTGCAGTCAAATTTAAGGAATTCTCACATCCGTATATTTATAATAAAATGCACAAAATCTGTGACTTCCGTAACCTCACTTGTCGTGAAGTTAAACAAAAAGTTAATGAGACTCTTCTCAAAATGACATACGAAGAATCTGAGGCCATTCTACATATCACTTCATAAATAACCCCCAAGAAACGATTACACAGTAAACGTATTTATATCTATTTATTTAGTTAGGTACCTATAGTTTCTTCTATTTATTTAATCTATATTATTTATTTTATTTTAACTACATTATCAATGTTATTTCACTAGTTGTATTCTTTAAATTATTCATAATTTGTAACCTTGTATTGTTTAAAGCTACAAACAATTGCCTGTCTTACTCACCCTTGTTCATGTTACCCTGTGTGCGAAAATGTTAAATGTCGGAAATCTTTATTGTTGGTACCCACGAGGCAAGCTCGCTTAGTCTGGGGCCACAAGAATAACAAATTTTTCGTAAAATGTTATAAAAACATCTTTTCTCTCTTTCTATTGCAACTCATTTAAATGTAACTGTGTTTGAATGGATGTTTTTTGGAAAATAAATAATTTTGCTTTGCTTTTTTTTTTTTATTTTTTTTTTTTAAATATTATAAAATTCAGCACTATTGGCTATAAAATATTTTTCTTCTTTCTACAAGTACCTTAATTTCTTATTCCTAGTATTGAAATTACGATTATGTCTGTCACAAAGTCGTGGAGTGTTTGCCAAATTCGAGTGAGCGTACATCAAATTTTGGAATTTAAAATAATATATTGTTCAGTTTTAGTTTTATTTAATAAGAAAAATAAAATATATTTTCCTCAAAATAACCGTTTGACATTACGTCCTAGAATTTCATCGTTATATAAGCAACACTATCGGATGGTGCAATAATATCATGGATATACAATTTATTTTATAATATGCTGCTTCGTGTCTTACCTAGGGAAATCATTTTATCAAAAATCGAATGATGCAGTTTGGATTTTATCAAAATCGGCCCTGGGACTCCTTTGAGCATTTTTCAATATTTTCAAAAAAATTTGGATTTGTCCGTCTAAGCCCACATGCAAAAATAAACTATGTGTATATTTGCGTTTTTGAATAAATGAATGTGCTGTTTAGGAGGCGGCATATATTTTCATGCAAAACAAATAACGATGCCTTGATGTTCAGTAAGATTAATGCGTAAACTTATCGTGGGACGCACTATAAGTTTCCGGAATGAATATGAAAAAATACTATTAAAGGTACAAAATTAATTTATTGTTTTTCAAAATAATCTCCCTTGGCGTCTATGCACTTTTTCATTCGATCAAACCAGTTTTGAAAACTTTTGTGCCACTCCCCTGTGGTGACCTCTGAAACGTGTTTTTCATACTCCTCGACAGCCTCTTCTGGTGATGAAAATCGTTGACCGCGTAATTGTTTCTTAATTTTTGGGAACAGAAAAAAGTCACAAGGTGCCAGGTCGGGACTGTGTGCAGGATGACTCATGAATTCTACATTTTTCGTCTTCAAAAAGTCGTTTGTCTGTCTGGCCGTGTGAGAACTAGCATTGTCGTGGTGCAGGATGATACGGCGTTTACGGTTATTTTTACGGAGTTCGTCAATAACTTCCGGCAAACAAATGGTCGTGTACCAGTCACTATTCACGGTACGACGATTCTCTAAAGCAACAGTAGCCACGTGTCCAGTTTTATTAAAAAAAGAAGCAATCATCCGCTTAGATGCACTTTTCACGCGCGCCACTTTGGTTGGTTTCGGCTCATCTTGAAAGACCCATACGCTCGATTGCTGCTTTGTTTTGGGATCGTAGCAATAAATCCATGTTTCGTCACCTGTTACTATGTCCCACACCAAATTTGACGCACCTTCGTTGAATCTGGTAAGCATGGCACTGCACCAAGTGACGCGGTCCGTTTTTTGAGCCTCGGTCAAGTTGTGTGGGATCCACCGCGAGCACAGCTTTCTCACACCCAAATGTTTGTATAGGATTGATTGTATTTGACTCATGCCTATTTCTAAGGATGCGCGAATTTCATGGTAGGTCACATGCCTGTCTGTTTCAATCATACGGCGCACAGCATCGATGTTTTTGTTGGTCACAGCGGTGGACGGCCGACCATCGCGAGATTCGTCACTGAGATTGATACGACCACGCTTGAATTCTGCAAACCAGCTATAAACAGTTGTCTTGCATGGTGCTTCATTGCCAAAAGCTGTTTCAAGCCGAGCGATGCTCTGTTGAGCTGTCAAATTACACTTAAAATCGTAGAAAATCATACTACGAAAATTTTCCCGAGTTAAATCCATGTTGATGCAGACACACAATTTTTTAAATGGCGCCACAAGGTAAAAACAAAAGACAGTCAGATGAAACAAACTGCATTCTACAGCCAAAGAGTTCTATTTTCAAATGTTGCAATAAATTTTTAAATATTGTTTATGTAAGTGGCCAGTTCCGGAAACTTTTAGTGTTACCTATGTATAGTATTTTTATAAATTATGCATCTTGTTTAGTATAACACTATTATTTGTATATTTATTTCATATCACTATTTATTTTTCATTATTTGTATGTATTTTACAGTATACGTTTTATTAAATTTATATTTAATTTAATTTAGATTTTAGTTATATTTAGATTAGTTATTAGTTTTATTTATGTAGGATCCAGCAGAAAACCAGCGCTATGGCTTTGGCTGTGGCATTAAGCTGAGCTGGACTCCCTTTTCTTAACCATAGAATATGCCTAATTTGTTAATATTAATTATTATTTGTGATAACTACTGTGGTTTTATGAAATAAAGCTCTTTTCTTTCTTTCTTTCTTTCTTATCATGCTGAGCTGAAAAAAAATCGTCAACTGACGCACCTGCGGTGGGTGTGGATGTGGGAGGTTGAGAAAGTGGTAAAAAAAAAACGAACGAATCCACGATGCAGCTGAAGATTTTTTTTTCAGCTCAGTATGATGTCAACTATCTGTGAGAAAAGTTTCAGCCGGCGTACTATTACTTTTTTGTAAAAAGTGGTAAAAAAAAGTAATAGTACGCCTGCTGATACTTTTCCCACAGATAGTTGACATCATACTGAGCTGAAAAAAAATAGTTAGTTGACGCACCCGCGGTGGGTGTGGATGTGAGAGGTTGTGAAAGTGGTAAAAAAAAAGTAATAGTACGCCGGCTGAAACTTTTCTCACAGATAGTTGACATCATACTGAGCCGAAAAAAAATCTTCAGCTGCATCGTGGATTCGTTCGTTTTTTTTACCACTTTCTCAACCTCTCACATCCAGATCCATCCCGGGTGCATCAGCTGACGATTTTTTTTCAGCTCAGTATGATGTCAACTATCTGTGAGAAAAGTTTCAGCCGGCGTACTATTACTTTGTTTTTTTTTTTACCACTTTCGCAACCTCTCACACCCACACCCACCGATACTTGAGCAGCTGACGGTCGATTCACATATTAGTCATGTGAGATCACAGTTGAATATTAAAAGAAAATAAAAAAATACATTGCTTTTAAAGTACCACCTGAAACAAGACAGACAAATAACTGAATGATGTTCTGTCAAAAGAAGCAAAACATAATAATAAACCTACTTACCTTATGCCGTCAAGTTACTTTGTTCTGCTTCTTTTAAAAAATGTTTTGACATTACTGATATCTGACACTGTTACGCGACTGTTTTGACACTGTTATCTAAAATCCGCGTACAAATTTCTGGCTACAAAAATTTTGGACTCGGAAACCTTTGGCGAAACTGATATGTATATTGAAGTTATCTCCCTCCGGCCGTTCAGGAAACCGGAGTTTGGAAACCAGTTTCCTAAAAGGATTTTTTTATCCTTTTACGTAACTGGTTTCCTATAAAGATTTTTGTACCTTTCTACGTAACTGGTTTCCTATAAAGATTTTTTAATACATCTATGTAACCGAATAAGTGTCCGGGAGAGGAACTTGGAAAAAACTGTTACTAGTCATACACTTAGTTCTACATGTATGTGTATCAAAGATAACAGTCTGTTTGGTCCCCAGTAGCACTTAAGGCGTAGTAGGTCGATCGCACAACGAAAGAGATGAGCATATCTGAAAAAGCGCGCGTCTGAGCAGAGCGCTAAATCGAAAAGAGAATGGATAATGCTGTTTTTCGAGGAATAAAATCTAATATAAACTCACAAAAGTCCGTTGAAAAAAAAATCGCTAGGCTATCGTTCAGATAATAGGATTACATGTTTAAAACAGTAATCATTGTTATTTTTACTTTATTAGTTTAGATGGAATGCTTGTTTTAAATGAAAAAATAGCCTTCACTTTGCAATTTTTTCGATCGAGCCAATTTTTTTCTATCGCGTTTTGGGCTAATAATTCGCCTTGGAAAAGGCTTTGTTTATAACATCAATTTATTTCAGAACCATATCTTTTGTAGTTTGGGAGTACTACTTGTTCAAAAACTCAATTTTTACTACCTATGTCGTCTTAAACCGGGTAAAATTTTCAAGTCCTTAGAAAGCGCCATATATATGATTTTTATGGATGGAAAACGGCTCATTATTTCATAGAAAACTATCGCTGGTAAAATTACTTTTTTTATATTCAAGTATATTACCCTTGACTTCGTGGTATATTGAAATCTTTTTGCATTCTCTTTTGTCCATGGTCTTACCTACCGCTAATACACGTGGCCATACTAAAAAATGAACGTAGGTTGTTCAAATAAAAATAAATAAATAATAGTTGCTGACAAAATGGCATTTTACCGTGTCATTTATTTTGCTACGTGCCGTTTTAAGCAGGTTTTAGAAATTTAATCAATAGAATAAGGAAATTCTGTAAAAAAATCTGTATCCAGTGCTAATCTGTACTCCACATCGAAAATCTGTGTAAATATGGAGAAGTCTGTATATATGGCAACGCTGCTTGCAATTAATAAAGTTTTTAAACTGCTGACCAGTGCTGACTGTACATTAAATTTGGAATTTAAAAAATAGAATGAAGCAGTTTTACCTTTCATCAAAATCGGCCCCGAGACTACTTTGAGCATTTTTTATATCTTTTCCATCCTTTAGTTTCGGATTTGGCCATCCGCGCCTTGCATAGGGTAATTTTTGTAATATAACCTCAAATATTTTAGGATGTAATTAAAAACATTTATAGAACACTTTTTAAATACGAAAACAATTTAAATTAGTAGTGACAGACGATAATACAATGTTACTTACATACATAAATTTATGCGTATCCTAAACATGCCAGTACGGCATAACTTGAAAATAAAAGTTGAAAATAAAAATGAATTGCTAAAGTCAAAGTTAATTAAAAGCCATTGTGATTTGTGGGAGCCTCCCATCCTTAGCATCCTGTAGATATGAAAGCCTACAGTAGGTACGCCTATTTGTATCGACTATTTGGATCTCTTTATTGTTCATTGATTGAATTAGACAGTTCTGAATCTATATTAGTTCCTATTTCAGTGTTTTTTCTTGAAAGCATTTCAGCTTTGCCTTCAATATCATTGGCTCTGATGTTAACATCATCTAAGAACTTTCCGTGATTGAAGTAATCTTCTATCTCTTGCAGTGTTCTATTTCTTGTCTCAGGAAGGGTAAAATACAGACATAATAAGAAAATAGCAGATAGCATACCCATGACTGTGAATGTTCCGTACACTTTTAGACTCGGTAACATAATAGGTATAACTTTTATAGTAACAGTTATAGATACTGACATAACAACTCCTGCTACAGCTGTACCAGAACCTCTGTGAGGCAAGGGAAATAGTTCACCATACAATGTTAAAGGTATAGCGAAGCACCCCGTACTACAAATACCGAAATAAACAAGGAACATGGACAGTGGGATCCAATATCTGTCGTTAGATATGGATCCATTTGAAACCAAGAAAAGATACACACAAATGCCAACTAAAACAACGAGGGATGCTATTCTACTGTAAAAAAAGGAGAGTTCTTCGTCGCATTTTTTTTATCAAGATGCAGGTGCAAGCTGATGAAAACAAAGAAATCAAATCTATAGAAGAAGAAAACAATGATTTGTTTTCAGAGCTGATTTCACCAATTATGTCCAATGCAAACGCCGGAAAAAAATGTCTTCCTGTAGTTTCTAAGAAAGCGAAGGCAAAAAATATAATAATTACAGGTTTTCTCGCGCTTCAATTTTAGGTATTTTGTAGCGCGCGCACCAGTCGCGCGGCCTACTCCCACATTTTTAAAATCTTAACTATAATAAAATAAAATTAATGAGATAAGTATTGTTTTCCATAGTAGACATATAAAGGTTTATAATGAACCTCCTACACCCTGAACGACTTGTTAGTTAGTTTATTTAATAAGAAATTTGTTATAGCTTTTACTAAAAATAGGACCTTGCCGTTTGAAATTACTTCCTAGAATTCGATCGTTATTAGCAACACTATCGGATGATGCAATAATACCTACCTAGTGTATTTCTTTTTCAGTTGTTTATGTAATTTTACAGTTGTTTAGTTAAGATATAGAAAGTACAGCACATATGAATAATATGTAAGGAATTGTCAAAACTATTAAAATATTATCTCATGAATAATGTTGAGTTAGATTTTTACTCAAAAAATTTAGGGATTATGATGTTACCATGATTTTAAGACATAGCTAGCTTGCCGACTTTGAGGATAGGTAACGTGTATCGTGTCAAAACTCATGGTAGGCCTACAGGTAGAATGTCTTTGGTAACTACGGAACAAGTTGTTCTTAGCTATCAACATCTAAACAACTTTTCAAAGAAACATTCTTACTCAAACGAATATAAATCGCACTATTTCAAACAATTCTTGTATTGCGACTTAAATGATGAATGGATTTGGGGTTTTGGGAAACTAAGTACTAATCAACAAACCATTACCTGTTTAATTAATCAAAGGAGACACTATCATGGCGCAATCTCGACAACTATTAATTAACACAAATATACTTTGAAAAACAAAACACTAAAAAAGAACGTCTTTTGCTGTAACGTGTTAATTGTTAATTATTTTACTCTACTGCACATAATTAAATACTTCAAATATTAAGTCTTAACTGCAGAACAACCAGGTTGCTAATACGAAAATGTATTGGTAGACTGATATTTCGTTTTGGCTTGTGCAGCTACTTTGTGCGCAAAAATAATCATAATTTCATTACATTCCAAAACCATTGTTTGTAAAAAACTGATTTTTTTGTGATTTGGTAGTTATGAGTGTGAGAAGCTGTCGAATTAGACGTATTCACCCATCTACGAACCGGCACGCAAACCCTTCACCCCCTCTAAGGTTACGTACAAACCTTTTATTAGCGGATGAGACAAACCTAATCTCAAAATATCTCTGCCATTGGCATAGGCCAAATATTAAAAAATAAAAACAATTTGGCCAAGTGCGAGTCGGACTCGTGCACCAAGGGTTTCGTACCACCACACGATGCGGGGAAGGAACCCTAAAAAATATTATGATAGGTAACAAAAATATAGATCAAATATCAACAAAAAACAAGGCGCTAAAATATGTAGTAGCATCTGACAAAAAATTTGGCGCCGTCTGCGTACGCAACCCCACTTTTTAGTACTTTTTATTTTACTTTAGAATATGTTCTACAATATGACTAAATTTAAAACTTTTATGTATTACCGTCTTTAAGTTAGAGCCAAAACAAAAAACATTAAAATAATGCAACTTTTTAGAGGTTTCTTGTATAGGTACCCCCCTGAATTTATTTTAAATATTTCATTATTTGTCATGGTAGAGGCCATAGTAACATATATTTTCAACTTTCTACCTATGGTTGAAGCATAGACCCCAGTGACAGTCGGACAGACAGACAGACAGCGGAGGCTTAGTAATAGGGTCCCGTTTAGCACCCTTAGGGTACAGAACCCCAAAAAGTAATCCCAAAGGTGTTACTTATCTTCTTTTTCAAATAAAAGAAGGAAGAATTTCTTTTTTTTTCTTGTACGAACGACAAGAACTACTGTTAACTTAATACTGAAAGGCGTTGGAGTATTAAGGTCAGGTAAGCGTTTAACATAGTAGTTTATGCTATACGTGCGGTAAGGAGGCAATAGCTTAACGAGGACGATTTGAAACACGATCGATAAGCAAATGTTTTAAACGTTACGACTAAGTTATTGCGCTTACGCACGTGTATCATACTACGTTTTTCAATGCATAGTGTAGGTAAATAAATGAAACGTAATTAAAGAAACAAACAATAAATACTATAAATGAACTTTAGGTGGGCATTTTTTTCTTTTTCTTTGCACGCAACTTGCCAACTTAAAAGAAATAAGCTGCTTTCAGTTTGATGCGTTCGTAGCTCATTTCTGTCAAGTCTACCTATGGTACACAAGAAAAGACTGCAACAGTTTTTCAATAAATAATAAATAAATCACAAGTCTGGTAAAGTTGACTTTGAAAATAGTTTGAAGCATATAAAATAGGTCTTTACGAGTACTTGCATCGAAAAATATTATTTGATGTATAAAATTATTTTTAAAATTTCAAATACATAAATGTACCGAGCATTTAGAAAGAATATTGTTCATCAGAATGCTCTGAAAGTAAGTTGTATTTAAGTCGAAATGCGGGAGGTAAATTCGATTTAATGCCCTAAGGAGGTAAATAAATTTGAAAATCGAACGAGACTCCCTTACAGTCTAGCGGTGAGCGTTGAATGAACACAAGTCCGTAAATCAGCTGTTGACGTATACAAGGTGAATTTATGCAGCCAAATTCATACGGAGGGCTTGGTAGGTGTTCAGTATCACGGATCGATAGTACTTTTTGCTAATTTCGCAAAGTAAATTGTTGACGTCCCATAATAATTTTGACTCGGAGCTGGGCTTGCGTTTTGTCGCTCTCGTGACATACAGGCGTATCTCACGTTTAGCAGTTTTGTAGGAAAGTTTTAAAAACCTAATTGATTTGCCCGATTGTAATACATTTTATGGTGTGCATGGTAAGTGGAGCTTTGTTTATTATTAAGTCTCACTATGAGTTCTTCAATTTGTATCTTGAACTAATATTCAGATTTTTGTGGGATACGCCTGTATGTAACGAGGGTGACAATTTGTAAGGAACACGAAAAGAATAATTTCCCAATTTCACAAAAAAGGTCTTCAGCATGAATTTAGCTGAATAAATTAATGTTACCTTATATACGGTGACTTTTATTTATACAGTCAAACTCAAACTGGAGGATTGGTAAGTGATCAATTAGGCTAACATTTGGTAGCATTTCGTGGATAGAGTACAGTAGAGTCTCTCTTTAATGTTATTATTCTAATTTTTACTCCTATATATAAAATAAATAATATATAAGGTCCTAAAATTCAAAGTGAAACAAATTTAAGATATGATTTAGTATCACTAACTTTAAGTTGGTAACTTGTTTTTTTTGCAAGAACTTTTTTCACTTTTTTTATTTTTATTTCAGTTGATTGAAACCACTTTGTACTGGGAAGTAAAAAAAATATTTTATCAAAAACTTTTTCCTTCATGTGATCAAGTAACGAAGGAAACTCTACCCTAGAAAGATTTTCACTTAATTATTTACTATGATAATAAGTGAAAATAATTCTAGGGTAGATCGTTAAATGCCCATAAACAAGAATTAAAAAAAAAAGTTTATTTTCCACTACAAAGTAGTTCAATCAGCTGATTAAATTTCTATGTAAAATATTAAAGAGAAGATAAGGTAGTGCAAAAAAAAATCGGTGGAAAGTAGTCTATTGGCGATTCTCTACAACCTGTTAAATTTTTTTCACTTAGAATTGTAGGATCTTAAAAAATTAAAACCTTTATATTTAATGTATATACATATACAAATATTATACATAGCGTTACTTTTCAATACATAAAAGGATGTTTGATAGATTCGGGTTCAGTTTTACTCCAAATTAGTTAGAAAATATCATCACAACCACTTCTTATTATCATTTCAATAATGAAAACATTATATCGATTGATGATTTTAATTTTATATTTCCTCCAGTAAGCTGCTTTCCGCATTCGTAATTATCAAATTTTAACAGATTAACATATTAATTTAAAAGATTTTTCTTTTGTTTATGTTTAAATCTAAGAGATTTAATAATAACACTAAACAGTGACCCCACTTAACTGTATCCTTCAAATGCTACCAAATGTAGTAGCCTTATTGATTAGATTAGTAACACGGATCGATACGAGTAACACTTTTTGCTGATTTCGCAAAATAAAATCTTGACGTTCCACAGTTATTGACTCGGGGCTGGGCAAACGTAAGGAACACGAAAAGAACGAACCGCGTTTGGTGTGGCGAAGCCTTAATTTACGAATTTCAAAAAAAGGTCATCGAATCTTGTTACTGACCACTTACTGAGTCTTAAGTAAGAATTTGGCTGCATAAATAAAATAGAGCCACCCTATATAAATCTCGAAGCAGAATGCCAATATGGTAACATAGTTTAAGAATCCATACAGTTGTCCAACGAAGTCGTTCGGACGGAGTGGTTGTGCGGGGCTTGCGGGGCGAGACTCCGATCCGGACTGCTTATTCGATAATTGTACAGTGCTCCCAAAGTGATAATGCGCATACAAATCTTCGCCACTGTTCGGCAAAATTCGTCTTTCCTTACACATTCTGTACAATCAATGCCTCTGTCAATCAAATACCTCTGAAAAAATCTAAATAACTAGACTCACAATCTCGCCCAAAAAGTGTCCGCGATGCATTTTGTCACCGCTATGGGGTGACAAATTCGAATGACGATTTCGTACAACTGACTTTGCATCTTATGTTAACGACATAACGTCTTATTTTGGTTGAAGACCTACTACTACGCGCGTTACAGGTTCGGATACTTGCTGACGAACTTTTCTTAGAGACTGTGTGTCTTGTTGTTTATGAGAGGTCAATGAATCAATGACAGATTTTGTGCGTCAAGTCGCTCGGCTATAGATTATCACTTTAGGAGCACTGTATCTGTATGTAGCTCGGTGGCTTACCTCCCGCGTCTCGCCCTGCAGGCCCCGCACAATAATTGCTGTGTGAGCGCTTTCGTTGGACAACTGTATAGACACAGTGTAAAAATTATACAGTGATCCAACGCCTTTGATGCTGCAAAAGTGCCGACAGCGTCTAGCAAGACAGTTGCCATATTACTAGGGTTGTCACAGTTCTTAACAATAAAAATATAACCCAATCGTAGATTTATATTATGTGTCTTTTATTAACATTACATATTTATACACAAAGACTTATACGAGTATTACAAAAAAGTGCTTAGATAACTAAGGTATTTTTTATATATTACATTGAAATACCACTAAATCGCACTCCTGACAAAAGAGAGAGAGACTATAGCGTCTACAAAATTAGAAATTTGCAAGGTAGGTTAATTTTACAATGTAAGCATCCGCTAAGTAATAAGTAAATGCCAAGACCGAAAAACACGTTGTAATTTGTGGGAGTCTCCACACCTAGTACATGTAGGTTTGAAAACTTACATCACTTACGCCTACCGACTATTTAGATCTTTTTTACACCGTTCATTGATTAAATTACACAGTTTTGAATCTATATTGGTTGCTTTTTCAGTATCTTTTCTTGAAAGCATTTTAGTTGTGGCTTCAATATCATTGGCTCTGATGTTACCATCATCTAAGAACTTTCCATGATTGAAATAATCTTCTATCTCTTGCAGTGTTCTATTTCTTGTCTCAGGAAGGGTAAAATACAGACATAATAAGAAAATAGCAGATAGCATACCCATTACTGTGAATGTTCCGTACACTTTTAGACTCGGTAACATAATAGGTATAACTTTTATAGTGACAGTTATAGATATGGACATAACAGCTCCTCCTACAGCTGTACCAGAACCTCTGTGAGGCAAGGGAAATAGTTCACCATACAATGTAAAAGGTATAGCAAAGCACCCAGTACTGCAAATACTGAAATAAACAAAAAACATGGACAGTGGGATCCAATGTCTGTCGTTTGATATAGATCCATTTGAAACCAAGAAAAGATACACACAAATGCCAAATAAAACAACTAAGGATGCTATTCCACTGTAAAAAAGAAGGGTTCTCCGTCGCATTTTTTTTATCAAGATGCAGGTGCAAGCTGACGAAAACAAAGAAATTAAATCTATAGAAGAAGAAACTGATGTTGTATATTCAGGACTGATTTCACCTATTATGTCCAATGCAAACGCCGGAAAAAAATGTCGTCCTGTGGTTTCTAAGAAAGCGAAAGCGAAAAATATAATAATTACAGGTTTATAGAAATCTTTTTTGCCGAATTTATTGAAGAAATTTCTAATCTGTTCATAAGCTGTAAATTTTTTGGGCAAATGATTAGTTCTCATTTTTTGTGCTTGAACCATGGCATTAAATTCTCTTGTCGAGGATTCACTTATTCCTCTGAGCCAATAAAACGATATTTCACTTTCATGAAACCTGTTTTTCGAAATTAGCCACGATGGACTTTCAGGCCATGTCCAGCTACATGTAAAAGCTATAATCTTCGGTATCACAATAATTAGAGCTAGCATTCTCCAGTTCACATACGAGCTTAACACATGTATTATAAAATAACCAACTATACTAGCAGTTGATTTAAGATTTAGATACAACCCTCTATTTTCTGGACAACTGTATTCACCTATGACGGTTGATCCAATAGATAACGATGCTCCAAATGATAAACCCTGAATTAATCTTGCAATAGCTAAGGTCGTAATGTCTGAAGTGAAATAAGTGATGATTAATCCAAAAATTGCAGGCAGAATAGTCAGTGCATGTATCTTCTTTCGACCACCCCATTCCATTAAGAAAGATGCGATGATGAGACCGAAGCTCATAGAAATAGAGGTGCATGATACTGAAAGAAATTTGTATTTTTTATAGTATGGTAGTGATCGCATGAAATAAATATTTTAAACGGCATCGAACTACCTATCCATGAAGCTGTATCCAAATCCACGTGGAAGGGAGAATCGGAAGCCAATAATCCTGAGAGTAAGTTGCCAGAGTATGCTAAAACCATGCCCTCACTAACGATGCTTATCCAAACCGCTGATATTACCCATGTCTGAAATTAAAATTAATAAATGGTGTAAAAATAATGTATAAAAATCGAAACAGATATATATTTGTTCCAGGCAGCTCCATAAGTCCATAACTCATGCATGATATAACTTGAGAGCACAAATGTTTTTGCTTCCAAAATTCAGTCTCTATTGTGCTCGTGTCTAAAAAATCTTAGAAAAATATGTAAAAATATCATTAAAATGAAGTATTCCGTAAAATTTAATCGCACGAAATTAATAACTTGACAAACGTTTGTGAGTCTATTTTTCCTGGAATATGGGTAGGTATTGGGGTCGAAATTGAATTCATTATTATTTCAAATACAAAAATCTACTGAGACAATTAACTGGAAAACATAAACATAATAATTCAAACAGCAAACATGTGCATAAGAAGTTGACACTCTTTTGGAACCTTAATTAATTATCTGCGATCCAAGGGGTGAGGGGATGGAAGGACATCAAACGCGTCACGCGCGCTTAGCGTCGTTTCACAATGCCAAGTCGCGCGTCGCTGCCGTCGCAGCCCTGAAAATGAGGTCTGACAAAAATCATGCTACGTTCTGTTGATATTGACGTACTAGCAGTTGCACAGGTGAAAAATTACCACAACTTGATGATCTGTGGGTGCACATAGGTACTGGAAAACACCACCAGTACCTCTGCTGTCACGAATTAGCGAATGTCTTAGGTAAAAAATAAAATGTTTGAAATAAACTTAGTCACGGCTTAAATAGTATGGATAAAAAAGATTCATTTACAGGGTCGCAGAAAGCAAGAATCTTGCTCCTGTTTCATTCATTCACAGAGTGTGACACGGTATCTTCTTTTATCGTGAAAGACAAGAAGAGTGTATTTGAAGAGCATGAGAGGCCCTTCCTGCTCTCACCGAAGGTTTCATGTCAGCGATCGGGGGTCAGGTAGAAGAGGCAATGACGGTCGTTGAAAAATACGTCATCGCATCACTTTGTATGTTATGTACTAAAGCTTCATAAAAAAAAAAAAAAGATGATGTAAGATGTTGTGTAAAATAATGTGCTTTGTTTTAGATTAAGTTCGTGCTCGGCTGTCATGAATGCCGAAAATATTTATTCACGAAAAAAGACCGGTAACTTGAACACCTCCCACCTTGCAACCAAAGCTGCTTTATACCAGCACTTTCTATACTGGCAGTCTATCAAGGGTTCCATGTATCAGTAATTCAAGATCTACCCAGTCCATCTGATTGGGGGTGGACTAATGTCAATGACAATTGGCAGCCTACATGGACAAATTTAGTTAGTTAAATTTAGTTAGGTGCAAGTGCCAGAAATGCGGTACAATGTGCAATTACCCAAAACGACAGCTACGGTGCACAGAGTTGTGCCTTGTAGTGGCGCCTCTTATCAAGATAAATAATCATAGTATTTATTTCGTGATTTATTTACAGACCCTAAAAAAATAAAAATTACAACCATAATTTTATGGTATGACCATTGACGTACTACCAAGTGGACATCGGGTCTGTGCTCAAAAGTGTCCGAACCAAAAGAGAGTCAAAACCATTGAAAATTAAAAAAGGGTGTCAATCACACGTCAATCAAAATTAAGCCGTGCAGCAAAGACATACGATTCAAATTAAAATGTTTTGTTTCTTAATATTTTGACACTTCACTAAGGACACTTTTTGGTAAATTTTATACTAGATCCGAGGTCCATGGTTTGGTATGTCAATAGGTATGACTATCTTTTTATGCCGTGTATTTACGGCAGTCTAGTTTTTTAAATAAAGATCAAAACTGGATGGGCCTATCCGTGTTATAAAATGTCTACACTCACTCTATAAAATTACTCTCTAGGGTTCCGTTTCTTTTGGGTAAAATGGAGCCCCTTCGATTTTTTTAAAGACAATGTCTGATCTAGACTGTGTTGCTGCCGATATTGATAGTAATATCAAGGTCGGTGATTCGTTTCTTGTTGGCAGTCCCGAGCAATGTAAATACTTTTTACCTAACTACAATAAGAATCTTAATATTATAACTCAGAATATTAGAAGTGTAGATGGCAATTTTGATAATTTTCAAGTCTTATTGTCTAGATTTTAAATTGATTATGATCTTATCGTCCTAACTGAATGTCGACTCCCAAATCTTGCTAATATACCTTCGTTACATAATTATACTTCTTTCTCAACTCAAAAGCATATAAATCAAAATAGCGGAGTTACTGTTTATGCAAGGAATTCCCTAAAAGTATCCGTGAATGAACCGAACTTTGACGATGCTGATTGCCTCGTTGTAAAGGTTGGTACTAATCTTGCAGTTATTTGTATATATAGGAGTCCATCAGTTAAAGATATAAACAAGTTTAAAAGTTCCTTAAATAATGTGTTGACTAATCTAAAGAAATTCGAGAACATAATAATAACTGGTGATATCAATATAGATATAAAAAATAACAACACCGATAACAGGTCATCTCACTATTTGGATCTAAATGCGATGCATGGTTTATTACCGTTACATACGTTTCCAACACGTGAACGTAATTGCTTAGATCATTGTTTCGCGAAATCAAAAATTGTAATGACTACGCTGGTATGTCAATCATCTCTAACTGATCATAGTTGTACGATAATGTCAATTGCAAAAAACATTACTAAGGCTAAACATAATCAATTTATAAAAAAAGTTAACTACACAGAAGCTTTGAAAGAACTGCATAATATTGATTGGGATAGTAAGTTATGTTATTCTGATCCTAACGTCGATACCTATGAATTTATTCAAACAGTTTCAGGAATACCAAAAAAACATACAAGCAAAGTAAAGATTTCTAGACGAAAATCAAACCTGAAACCATGGATTACACCTGGCCTAATCAGATGTATGAGGTTTAGGGACAAACTACACTTACAGCATAAAAAAAATCCTGATAATATCACCCTGCACATATCCTATAAGCGCTACCGTAACTATTGTAACCAATTATTAAAAAAACTCAAGCATCAACATGAAAGATCAGAAATAAACAAACACAAAAATGATCTAAAACAAACTTGGAAAACAATCAAGCAGATTTGTAATTATGGCTCTGATTCTAAAGCTCCAACTGAACTCCTAAATATAACCTCTAATGCCCAGGGCTCAGTTAATGCGGTAAATCGATACTTTGTTGGTGTAGGACAAAAACTTGCTGATGATGTACTTACTAAATTAAATACAACCGAAACTGAACTGGCCACTAATTGTCCTGATAATAAAAGTTGCCTTAACTCTTTGGTCCTCCTGCCGACTGATGAATTTGAAGTAAGAAAAATAATCATGTCACTCAAAAACACCTCGTCAACTGGATGGGATGAAATACCATCCACTTTCCTAAAATTGGCTATGGAGGATATTGTTAAACCTATAACGCTCATATTTAACCTGTGTTTATCACGTGCTGTATTCCCAGATGTATTGAAGGAATCTATAGTTGTGCCAATTCATAAGGGTGGGGATAGAGACAGTATAAACAACTATCGGCCAATATCTCTTTTGCCAATATTATCGAAAGTTCTTGTAAAAATTATTAATTCCAGACTTGTTAGTTACTTAGAAAAAAACAATTTACTGGCTTCTAATCAGTTCGGTTTCAGAGTGAATAGGTCTACTACTAATGCTATTGATGATTTGATCAATCACACTGTTAAACATCTAGATGCAAAACAGAAGTGTGTTGCAATATTTTTGGATTTAGCTAAGGCTTTTGATACTGTCTCTATCCCCATACTTATTCGAAAACTAGATCTACTTGGTATACGAGGATCACCACTACAGCTGATTGCCAATTATTTGAGTAATCGTCAGCAAACTGTAAAGATTGGCGATTTCCAAAGCACTAGGGAACCAGTGTCATTTGGTGTTCCACAGGGTTCAGTGCTTGGGCCTACATTGTTCCTCATTTATATTAACGACCTCTGTTTGATGAAAACCCCAAACACTAAAATAATCACGTTTGCAGATGACACTGTTTTGCTTTTTAGTGATAATTCTTGGCGTAAGGTTAGACAAACAGCTGAGAAAGGATTTGCTGAAGTAACAAAATGGCTGAATAACAACATTCTTACCCTTAATATAACAAAAACAAAATATATCACTTTTAGTATGAGAAGGAACGGACAACCATATTCTAACATTAACATTAGAGCCCATTCTTGCACTGATTCACTAGACTGTAACTGTCCTACTTTAACAGCTGCTCCAAATATTAAATATCTTGGTGTAATCATAGATAACAATTTAAATTGGAAGGAACACATACGGTCATTGACCTCTAAAATGAGAAAACTAATATGTATTTTTAAAAAGCTTAGGCACTTAGGTGATTCGGCCCTAATAAAGACCATTTATTTTTCTCTTTGCCAATCGATATCAACCTATGCTATTATAGCATGGGGCGGGGCAGATAAGACTAAACTTATCAACCTGGAGAGATCACAAAGAGCGATTATTAAAGTAACCTTATTTAAGAAATTCCGACATTCAACAACAGCTTTATATAAAGAATTCTCAGTCCTCACAATTCGACAACTTTATATCAAAAATATAATATTGAGTCAACATAAAATCTTAGGCCAGTGTGATGTTTCAAAAAGAAGACAAAACATAATTTACAAGGTTCCTTTGTGCAGAACCAGATTTTCACAGAAGTTTTTACACTTCCGTGGACCTTATTTGTATAATAAAATAAGCAAAAACATTAAGTTAAATGATAAGACAATTTTTAAATGTAAGAAGTTAATTGAAGATTATCTTAGTAAGTTATACTATAAAGGTACAGAGGACATAATCAAAATAATATCATGAAAAAGAAATAATGAAGTTTTTGTTCACAGATAGACATGCTCATCTACAATATAATATAATAAACAAATCAATTAAGTAAAATAATTTAAAAACAATATATGTGTATGCATAATTCTTACGTATTTTTAATTTTAGTTATATATATACATATATAATAGTATTATGATATGTACAATTTATTTATAAAATAAAGCTACCTTCAACCACATAGATTTATAAATATATATATATGTATATATATCAATTTTGTTAATGTCGCATGATTGCATGTTAGAATATAATACATTTTTTTTTTTTTTTTCTCATTTTAATACAAAATTTTATCATTTAATTATGTAAATAAATGTAAATTGAATGAAAATGTACTATACTATTTACCACAGAGCTGAAAACCTAGTTTTTTATTATGGGTACATATAAACAGTGGGGGGTAATGGGCGCTGCTCTGCCGTAGAACAGTTTCAACTAGCACGGAGAGCAGAGATCACTATCCTGAACTCTTTATAGCCTTGTTTTTAAATTGTTTTTAGTTTTACTATATTATAAGAAGTATAATTGTATAACTAGGCTAAATTATGAGTCAATAAACGATTATTCTATTCTATTCTATTCTTATAGTAAGAATCCTTTAACATTCTTAGGTAGGTACTTGTAATAATAATAAAAATTTATTAATTTTCAAAATATATTTCGGCCCACTATGGGACCGGCATAAGTCGATGATTGGTTAATTGATTCGACTGATGCCGGCCCCATAGTGGGCCAAAATATATTTCGAAAATTAACAAATTTTTATTATTAATACAAGTACCTACCTAAGAATGTTAAAGGAAACTAAAGGATTTACGAGGGGTGGCTGATATAAAATCTCCTTTGTTAAAGAAAGTTTAAAAAATGTTACTGGCCACTATATTCTCGTATTCTTTGTTTATTCCTTTTTTAAAAATTATGACACTTATTTGTTTCTACGAGTTCAATTTTTTTTTGGCGCGTCTTCGTTTTTATCAAGTTGCAATAAAATTAAAAATGGATAAAATTGAGTATCGCGCTGTGATTAAATTCCTCGGTAAAGAAGGGAATACGCCGACGCAGATCCGAGAGCGCATGTTTAAGGTGTTCGGAGATTCATGTCCTTCCGAATTTGTAATAAAGTTTTGGTCAAAGCAGTTTAAACAAGGCCGTGTGAGCTTAGAAGACGATCCCCGTAGTGGAAGGCCCATTTCTGCAGTTACCGCAGATAATGTGGAAAAAGTGAAGAAACTGATCCTTGCCGATCGGCGAATTAAGCAGTGGGAAATAGCTAGAGATGTTGGCATTAGCAAGGAACGAGTTCATGAAATAATTCATGAACATTTGGGAATGTCCAAGGTGAGCGCACGTTGGGTGCCTAAAATGTTGACCCCGTTTGATAAGCAAAGGCGTGTGGAATGTTGTCAGTCATTTTTAGACTTGGTAAAGGATAAAGAGGAAGAAACTATCTTGCGAATAGTGACCTGTGATGAAACTTGGATTCGTCAGTGGGATCCCGAAAGCAAACAAGAATCGATGCAATGGAAATTTAAAGGGGAAAAACCACCAAGGAAGTTTAAGGTCCGGCTGTCAGCGGGCAAACTAATGGCAACCATTTTTTGGGATGTTGAGGGGATTCTTATGATAGATTACCTGCCAAAAAACACCACGATGAATGCTGAATACTATGCGAACTTACTTGACCAGCTACGCCAAAAAATAAAAGAAGACAGGAGGGGCAAACTTAGCAAAGGCGTTTTGATTTTGCATGATAATGCACCCGCGCACACGGCCTTTAAGGCGCGGTCATCTCTGACAAAAAACGGCTTTACAGAGATCAACCACCCACCCTATAGTCCAGACCTGGCTCCCTCTGACTACTTCTTATTTAAAAATTTAAAGAAAAATTCGAGAGGGCGCAGATTTTCAACAGACGAAGAGATGAAGGACGCTGTGAATGACTATTTTGACGAACAAAATAATAATTATTATTTTAATGGTATGCTGTCACTTATTGACAAATGTCGTAAGTGCATTTCAGTTGCAGGGGACTATATTGAAAAATAAAAAATAAATTATTAATCCATGTATTTTCTTTCATAGTCAGGTAGATTACTTTTCAGCCACCCCTCGTATATAGCTAAATATATATATTTATTTCAGGTATAGTAAGAATGGAACACGCAATTCTTGTATGCAATAATATCATATTATGACACATAGCTACAGTCAACTTTACTCACTTTTAGATTCATGACTATAGTATCGTACATAGGTAGTAGGTATATATTCTCTCCATAGGACCCAGAATAATGCCATTAAGACGATACAAATACAAATTAGTTTTGGTAAAAGTTAGAATGGCGCGCGATACGCCACTCTGCCCCGGATGAACTTTTTTTTTCACTCACTTTAGCCATGAAATTACAATGAAAATTTTATGTCTGTAATAGAAATAAATGTGAATTTTAGCATGTATTTTTTTATACTGATATATTTTATGGTTAAAACGAAAACGATCATTTATGTGAAAAAAAAAATTGTTCACGATTAACAAATTTTACCAAATATTTTTTTTTTGTAGGGAATGTTTTTTTTTTTCAGAAATGAATTCATCATATTTCATTTATCTGAAAATGTTATTAAACTTGCCCTAGGTACGTATACTTAAAGAGATATATGGCTCAAAAGGGAACGCGGCAGAATCACACTTCCCTCCCCTCTCTTCGTCACCCTGGAAATGCCTCCCGACGCGACGCCTCCCAGGCTAAATCCACTCGGGACCACCTACGGAACAACTATGCCAAATATGAGCACACAGTCTAATTTCAAACGGTTAATCGCACTAAATACCTAGCTGTACAGGTAAAATATACTTGCTAACAACAGAACAAGTTTTTTCTAAGCTGCCAATATTTACTGACATCACACCACACATATTTTATTATATTATTATTTTAACCTTATTACCTGTTTAATTAAAGGAGACACTATCATGGCGCGATCTTGACAACTATTAATTAACACATATATATTTTATAAGCAGCTGTTTTAAACACGCAAATATTAAGTCTCAACCGCGGAACAACTTGTTTGCTAATACGAACATGTATTGGACAATTATATACAATTTTTGCTTTTACAGCTGCTAAAATGTAAATACAAAATTTATTACTACTTTCATTATATTCCAAAAACATTATTTGTAAAAGTAAAGTCTCGAAATTCAACACCAGGTCGAATTAGATGTACCATCGAAGAAATGTCCGCAGGCCTACATTTCACCCGCATTGTAATAAGAGCGAAAAGTAGGTCTGCGGCCATTTCTTCGATGGTATATAGGTTCAATTTATTTATAAACGGGAATCCAACCTTCCCCCTTTTCACCCTCCAATTAGACAGGTACAAACGTTTCTTCAGTAGATAAGACATTGTCTCAAAATATCTCTGGTACAAATATGCCAAATATAACGACTTATGTTCTTTTTTAAACAAAAGAAGGTAACCCAGCTTTCTTTTCTTTTCCTGTAATGATAATAAAATCACCCTTAGATAAAAATTGTTTTCAAAGGGCCTCTACGTCTTGGCTTTGGCCCGACGCCTTCCAAAAGTCCGGGATTTTATAGATAGGAGGTGGTAGAGCTGGTGCCGGTGGCTCGACTGTGGAGGTACCACCATATTACTCGCAAATCCTCCCGAAGTTATTTGGGGGAGAGTAAGAGGACAGCTCGAAGACAGGCACAACCAAGTGGCGCACCATTGCCTGGGACCGTTTGATGACGGTATATCCATCCCAAAATGCCGGGCCTTATAAAAGAACAGGCTGGTGACGGGCAGCGGTGTCACTGGTGCGAGGGTTTCGGCACCGCGCTCACCAACCCGCTTGCCCAGCGTGTGTGAGTATGGAAATTTCTTCCAGGAGGACCGCCAAGAGTGGCGAAATCTTGGAAAAGCCTATGTCCAGCAGTGGACGTAACAGACTGATGGATGGATGGATGGAAAAGACAAACATAAATAATAAGATTTCTTTATTCGAGTAAAGTAAATATAGGTGGTAGAGCTGATGCCGGGCTCGACTGTGGAGGTACCACCATCTTACTCCCAAACCCTCCCGAAACCTCCCGAAGTTATTCGGGGGAGAGTAAGACGACAAGAAAAAACCAAGCGGCCCACCATTGCCTGGGACCGATGGATTTCGGTATATCCATACCCAAATGCCGGGCCTTATATAAAATAAACTGGTGACGGGCAGCGGCGTCACTGGTGCGAGGGTTTCAGCACCGCGCTCACCTACCCGCCTGCCCAGCGCGTGTGAGTGTGGGCATTTCTTCCAGGGGGACCGCCAAGAGTATCGAAATCTTGGAAAGGCCCATGTCTAGCAGTGGACAAAACAGGCGGATGGATGGATGAACGGATGGGGTAAGTTATTGCCCTATCATATTACTTTTATCAATGCATAGTGTGAGTAAATAGCTAGGCGATTGTCGTCCGACGATCGAACTGAACGCAGCTTACGAACGCATCAAACTGAAACGAGCTCATTTAAAAATACTTCAGTCATAGCTGTATGGGTTAAGTTCCCTTTGCGTTCCCACTATGTGGGAAAAAAAAAAACAAAAAAAATTAAATGAAAAATAAAACAGTAGGGTGGTAAAATTTACTTTGACAACAGATTAGACGCATATAAAATAGGACTCTACGAGCACTTGCATTGAAATAGTAGATTGTTATAAGTACATGGGAGGTAAGCGATCAATTTCACCTGAGATATTAAAGCGCACGAGCGAGCGAAGCGAGCGAGGATGCATATAGTTCGACGGTGCGATCGAT
Organism: Ypsolopha scabrella; assembly: GCA_910592155.1. NCBI lineage: Eukaryota > Metazoa > Arthropoda > Insecta > Lepidoptera > Ypsolophidae > Ypsolopha > Ypsolopha scabrella. The sequence goes on from OU342968.1 coordinate 13,012,431, forward strand.
CACTTACACCCTCTGCTTTTCATCACTGATGCGAGGAAATAAAAGAAACTCACAAAATTATAACATGATGATTAACGGCACCTGTACTTGTTCCACAGTAATTATATTTATCCAACCGTTTTCGGTTTTACACCATTATCAAGGGTCTATCTTTAATAAAATAAAAGTCGTTTGCAATAGAATCCAACAATCATGTAAACAAACCAAATTGTCACGATTACTCCGTAATCACATACATTTGACGATCAATTATGAACATAGTCTGATTTCAACGAACGCACCATTGTTTTCACATTATCTTCAACACGATTTAACTTGTATTTATAAGTTAAATTTGTTAAAACATTTGCAACGTAAAAATTTCGAAGTATTTGACAAGCTGTCATCTTAGTTTTTTACTCATCGAACTCTATAAGTCATTGAAAAGTTAGTGTTGTTCGTAATCTGAAGTTATCTTTTATTTTTAATTTAATAAATTATTTTAATTTAATATTATTTGAATACAATAAAAATTTTTTTTCAAGAGCTTAATATAATTAACCAAAACGGATTGTATCCTAAGCCATAAAAATAATGGTTAGTTTTTAAAAATTGACAGGTGGCCATTTTGTTAGAATTGTCATTCACAGTCATTCACTGTTCTGTGGGTTCGCTGTGCATTAGTGTTTTCTGTTTCCGTTTTCTGTTTCCGATTTCTACGACTTTGCATTCTCATTTTGGACTTTTGTTTTGCTTTACGATTTGGCTGGACATATTTTTCTTGGAACGACGACCTTTGCACGGCATCACGGACTTGATAAGGAACTCACTAAAGGAAGAGGAAGAAATGAAAAAGCTCGACGGCATTTTAGACACGGCAAGCGATGACACAGTGGTTCCATTTATAATTACGGTCACCGGCGACACTTCTGATAGTGATGATGACGAAGACGAAGATTTAAATTTGTTTTAATAAACACTTTTTTTATATATAATCAGTTTTATTTTATAGTCTATGGCTTATATATTTAATCTTTTTAGTCAGTTTTATTTTAGTACCTATCCTACTATGGGCCATAGTCTATGACTTAAAATTAAAATGATTAGGAAAATAAATTTAATTAAAATTAAATTAGAACACTATGACATCACTATGGGCATAAACAATACGCTGTCAATGTCAGTCCGCCATATTTGTTTACATGATTGTTGGATTTTATTGCAAACGACTTTAAGTAATAACATTGCAGGATATAAAAATTAATTCCACGTGCAATCAATGAAATATGTCGTTAATCAATTATGAAATTATGTCTGCAACAACGTTTTCAACAATATAATTTTACTGCCGCCATTTCATTTACATGTGACTTTTTCTTTTTAGGGTTCCGTAGTCCGACAAGGAACCCTAATAGTTTCGCCATGTCCGTCTGTCCGTCTATCCGCGGCTTAACGCAGAGACTATTCAATAGTACTAGAAAGCTGTAATTTGGTATGGATATACATATTAATTACGCCGACAAAATCGTAAAATAAAATCTTGAAAAACATTTTTTCTGGGGATGAATTTTCTTTTCCTCGTCTATCCCATAGTGTGGGGTATCGTTGGAGAGGCCGTTCAAAAAAATTGTGGGTGTGTGAAAACCATTTTTCGATTTAGGGATCCGTTGATATTAAGCTTTAAGGTGGAAAATTTAGTTAGAGTGGAGCGTCGTCCCCCGCCTGCCGGCTAAACGGTTGTCTATAGAAATGTGAAAAAATTCACAGAAGTAGTATAGTATATAATGAATTAAAAAGAAAGCTATCACAGTTAAGTACGCTTGACAGGTTTACGAGTACAGGTCGCGCCAAACTTTTGGCTCCCTCTAATGTATGGGACCAGAAGTTTTTCGCGGTCTGTATTTGGTAGACCAACAACTTATATGTACCGGGTAACTACGGAACCCTACATTGCGCGTGGACCGACACGCCCTTGGCCAGTTTTTTTTTTGCAATCTCGTCTTTCTGGCCCGTGTCAATGTTTCAAAATAAAACTAATTTAGTTGCTGTGTTAAGTCAAAAAACATCTTTTTAAGATTTTATTTAGCATATTTACATATATACGCAAGTCTTATTTTTCCATAATAATAAATAAACAAAATTCAGAATAACAAAATAAAAAGGAAATAGGCAGAACAGATATTTTTCATTGTCAATTGGCGAAACCAGTGATTGACTACATAGTTAATGACTGTAACGCACTGGTTTGAAAATCATTGTTTGGAACACGCTTTATGTAGTCGGCCCATTATTAACAGAAAAAATCAGTCCGAGGATTTCCCGGGCCTCTAGCTGGAATGAGTTATTACTTATTACAGACCTGAAATTTGGATAGGTATGTATGTTATGTAGTATGTTGACCCAAAACCGAATATTGAATTAAAATGAAATATAATAATTTTTAGGGGGGGGGGGGGTTCCCATACATGAACAAGAAGTTGCAAAAAATTTTTTTCCCTTACCCCGGCCATGCCTCCTCCGGTGAAAAACGATTTAACTCAAAAAACCCAACTTTACAGAAAGAAGAAAAATATTTGCACAAAAATAAGTACGAGTATTTCTCTCAAACCTGTCCAAATTTTGTACAGAAATCTAAATTTCATAACATTAAGGTGGTTATCCCGATTTTGTCTCTTTTCAAACTCATTTTAAACCAATAAATAGCGAAGATTAAATTTAGTAAAAAATATATGTCAATTTCACTCTTTGATCTTTATATTTCGGCCGTTCGAAACACGACTACTTGCATTCCCCTCGATCCAATTAAATAGCAAATATAGGTCTAAGCTATAATCCAAAAAATCATTTAATTTGAAATTGAAATTTTACATGAATGTAGTTTTAGACCTGGGATAGGACACAGGCTGCTTTTTGTCCCATAAATCAGTTCCCATGGGATGAAAATGAGCTTTCAAATTTCTGTAGAAAAGTGAAGTGTCACCCTTTCACGCCATGCTTACCAAACCAATTGGGCTGAAATTTTGCATAAATGTAGTTCTAGACTTTGAATAGGACAAAAACTACTTTACCCTTTGTTCCCATGGAAAAACTATAAAAAAGACACACAAAATGGGAAACAGAGGCGCATAACACACACATTTCACCAGCTGTGTTTACTGTAGGTAACAGTCCGAATAATAATAACTGCTTTTATAGGAGTACACAAAAACTAATTCAACGCGGTTGAAACCGCGGGCAAAAGCCAGTTATAAATTTAGGTTGGGGAAAACTCTTTTCGCAAATAGTATGTATGAACTTGTAATAAAATCTCTTTGGCTATACCATTAGTATCTGGCTGGTTTTGGTATTATTAAAAAGTTTAAATTTTACAAAAGATAATTCCAAATTCAAATTAGGTAAAATGTGTGATTTTCATTTGTTTTTCTTACTGTTAAGATGAGTGAATCTATTGAAGAAATTCGATACATGTTAAAATTTTACTACAAAAAAGGTAAAAATGCAATGCAAGCCGCGAAAAAAGTTTGTGATGTTTATGGACCTAGTGCAGTGTCTGTGAGAGTAGCACAAATTTGGTTTAAGCGAATTTTGATGTCAAAGACGCACCTCGCTCGTTGCAAATAGAATAATTTGACTATTCAAACTACGCTACCACGTACATTATCTTTCTACTCCCCTCTCTCTCAGCTACTTATTTTGTAACTAGTTTTATCGCTGGCGCTGGTGCTCTACCAGTTACTCTATCTATGTAAACTAGGCATTCTTGACTTACATCAAACTAGATCTGAATAAATTTAAAACATGATAAAAGCTGTAGATGAGTCTTTCTTAGACATACAAACTGCACGTTTAAAATCCATTCCTTCGCAAAATGTTCACAAAAAAATAAAACGGCCAAGTGCGTGTCGAGCCACGTGCAATGTAGGGTTCCGTAGTTGCCCGGTACATAAAAGTTGGTCTACTAAATACAGACCGCCCCAAATTTCTGGTCCCATACATTATAGGGAGCCACAAGTTTACGACCTGTACTCGTAAACCTGTAAGGCCTACTTAGCTGTAATAGTTTTCGTTTTAAATTCATTATATAAACTACTTCTGTGAATTTTTTGACATTTCTCTAAGCAACCGTTTAGCCGGCAGGGGGGGGGGGGGGGGCACCAACCCATTTCGCCAACGGATCCCTAAATCGAAAAATTGTTTACACATACCAACAATGTTTTTTAACGGCCTATGCAACAATACCCCACACTATGGGATAGACGAGAAAAAAAAATTCATCCCCAGTGGTGTGTACTTGTAGGGTAATTAGACAATAAGGATTCTGATATATATATGTAGGTAGGTTGATAACGCTCTCTTCCAATATAGATGTGAAACCTAACGGACGTGTTATTATTTGCTTCCCTAAAACTTATCAGTGGCGACTTTGGTAAATAGTGATCGCGTGCAAATCAAGTTTATTTTTGATAATATTGATTGTCGAATCATCCAACAATGGCATTGGGAAAAATCAAGGAGTTCAACATAGAATCCGGTAATTGGGTCAATTACTGTGAGCGATTGGACAGTTATTTCGCGGTAAATAGTGTCAAAGACACTGAGAAAGTGGATACGCTGATTGCGGTATGCGGAGAAGATTGTTTTGACTTGATGGTAACCTTGGCGAGCCCGAAGAAACCAGCCAAACTATCATATGAAGAGCTGGTTACGTTGCTGAAAAATCATCTGAGTCCCAAGCGTTCTATCCTGGCTGAGCGTTACAGGTTTCGGCTCAGACGGCAAGGCGCAGGTGAATCGTTATCTCAATATGTGGCTGAGCTAAAGAAATTGGCGCGTACTTGTGAATTCGGTTCTATCTTAACGGAGAATTTAAGAGATCAATTTGTGTGCGGTGTGCGTAGTGACATTATTAGGCAACGTCTATTTGCGGAAGAGAGCGTTATCAACCTACCTACATATATATATCAGAATCCTTATTGTCTAATTACCCTACAAGTACACACCATTACCCTCACACTTAATCATTGCTATATGACTATATTAATTATTTAAACTTGCTCAATTTAATAACTAACAATCAGAAATGAATCATAAACAAAATACGTTCCAGGTTAGTAACCAACTACACAACAACTACCCAGTTTACGTGCATGAGTACCCTTAAAAAATTTTTTTTTAAATTTTATTTTGCCATATTGTCGACGTAATTCATATTTATATCTATACCAAGTAAAAGTTTTCTAGTACTAATAGTCTCTGCGCTAAACCGCGGACAGACGGACAGACAGACAGACGGACATGGTGAAACTATAAGGGTTCCTTGTCGGACAACGGAGCCCTAAAAATTGTCACTTTGCCCTCTTTTAATACAAAATTGGCTTTATTAAATTAAATAAAATTATAATTATCAATAAATAAAATAATTATCGACATTTAACTTTGGGATTTACGAGTTTTCTTGAATCCTTGGTTAAGCACTTTCTTGAGCCTACAAATGTATAATAAAAAGCTTTTTTTTTAAAATTATCATTAAATACACTGGTCAACAAAATTGTAGAAATTTTCTGTAACAGAAACGATTTAATAAAATTATTATAGAAATTTGTATGCTGAATCCGAATATGAACTCAGATTTTCTCTATCACGTCGTAATATTTGCCTAAGACAGACAAAATTTTGAAAAATCGCGTGTTTTTACTACTTCTGGTGGGGCTTTACGCTTAGCACAATTAGTTTTTCGGCTTTAATTTTCAATAATACTTCTTCTCAGTGGTTATTTTTATAATATGATAAAAAGATTCACGTAACCAAGCCTAGTTTTCGATGAAATGTCTCAAAACAATCACACCCAATTTTTCATAGTAAAAACTTGGTATGAAATGTATGGACCGAACAAGCTCTCACAAAATATTATTTATTTTGAAAAATAAGGTTCAATCGCGAATTATGTTATTTTCACCTTAATAAGTATTCATTAAGGACTTGTAATGATGAAAAATAAATGTACAAAATACATTTGTAATAAGTAAAAAAATTGTTTAGAAGCATTAAAGAAACGGTAAATTTCAATACTTACTTGAAGTTGATTTCACAAAACTGAGACCTGATAGAAAAAATCTGAGTTCATATTTGGATTCAGCACACAGTTTTCTGCAAGAATTTCAAAATATCGTTTCTGTGCAGAAAACTTGTTGACCAGTGATATCATTAATCTCTTGTATAAAACACGTCGTAAATGAAAAATTACAAAATCCTACTTCCTACTATCACACTAATATTATAAATGCGAAAGTTTGAGGGTGTGTGGGTGTGTGTGTTTGTTACTCTTTCACGCTGAAACGGCTGAACGGATTTGGATAGAATTTAGAACAGATATAGCTCATACCCTAAATTAACACATGGGCTACTTTTTATCCCGGAAAAAAGCATGTCGTTAAACAGAATAACACGCGGGCGGAGCCGCGGGCAAAAGATAGTATACCATATGTTCGTCTCTGTAACACTGCAGACACGATTTCCTTCATATTGTGTGTTCAAGGAGACGGAAAATATCTAAGAACTTCCTAATTTGATCAGAGAATAATCCAATTTGTTTCACATGGGGCGCGAGATCTTGCACAGAAACGTATCCAGGACTCGGTCTCATGAGGGCAACAAAAATTCTCCATCAATTCTCGTCAAAAAAATACGCTCTCACAAAAATTATGTAATATGTCATAGCTCATTTATAGGGTTCCGTACCCGAAGGGTGCTAAACGGGACGCTATTACTAAGCTTTCGCTGTCTGTCTGTCTGTCCGTCTATCACAGGGGTCTACACCTTCAACCGCAATAGGTAAAGTTTAAATTTTCACAAAACTGTGACCTTTACAACGACAACTAATAAAAAAATGGAAAAAAAACTACAAGAAAGCTCGAAAAAATTGCATTATTTAAACATTATTGGTTTTCGCTCTTACATAAATATGGTAATACATACAAGTTTTAAATTTAGTCAGATTGTAGGACATATTTTACAGAATATGTAGAATATGTCTTACAATTCTACAGAATAATAATAAAAGGTAGGGTTCCGTACGAAGACGGTGCCCAATTTTTTTGTCAGGCGCTACCATTTTAGCAGCTTGTTTTTGTAGCCTTGATATTGCTTTGGCAGGTATATTGTTGTTATTTATTTACCATAATATTTTAGGGTTCCGCACCCGTATTGTGGTGTGGTACGGAACTCTTTGTGCGCGAGTACGACTCGCACTTGACCAAATTATTTTTATTGTTGTAAATGTTTGTATATTGATCATTTTATTTAATTTTGACTCTGTCCCAAGCATCGTCTCATTAATGGAATATTGTAGTTTATGGGGATCCGGGCATCTCCCCCCCTCTAATTATATGCCTGCCTGTGTATCTGGGCGTTTGGTGTAGAAATATAGATACAACATGTTTGGGTAACGTGTGTGTGGGTTGGCTATGATTTTGCGTTTAACATCTATTGTGTGTTGTATCCAATTATCCTTTATTGGGTGCTTTGGACATATTTTTCTTGGAACGACGACCTTTGCACGGCATCACGGACTTGATAAGGAACTCACTAAAGGAAGAGGAAGAAATGAAAAAGCTCGACGGCATTTTAGACACGGCAAGCGATGACACAGTGGTTCCATTTATAATTACGGTCACCGGCGACACTTCTGATAGTGATGATGACGAAGACGAAGATTTAAATTTGTTTTAATAAACACTTTTTTTATATATAATCAGTTTTATTTTATAGTCTATGGCTTATATATTTAATCTTTTTAGTCAGTTTTATTTTAGTACCTATCCTACTATGGGCCATAGTCTATGACTTAAAATTAAAATGATTAGGAAAATAAATTTAATTAAAATTAAATTAGAACACTATGACATCACTATGGGCATAAACAATACGCTGTCAATGTCAGTCCGCCATATTTGTTTACATGATTGTTGGATTTTATTGCAAACGACTTTAAGTAATAACATTGCAGGATATAAAAATTAATTCCACGTGCAATCAATGAAATATGTCGTTAATCAATTATGAAATTATGTCTGCAACAACGTTTTCAACAATATAATTTTACTGCCGCCATTTCATTTACATGTGACTTTTTCTTTTTAGGGTTCCGTAGTCCGACAAGGAACCCTAATAGTTTCGCCATGTCCGTCTGTCCGTCTATCCGCGGCTTAACGCAGAGACTATTCAATAGTACTAGAAAGCTGTAATTTGGTATGGATATACATATTAATTACGCCGACAAAATCGTAAAATAAAATCTTGAAAAACATTTTTTCTGGGGATGAATTTTCTTTTCCTCGTCTATCCCATAGTGTGGGGTATCGTTGGAGAGGCCGTTCAAAAAAATTGTGGGTGTGTGAAAACCATTTTTCGATTTAGGGATCCGTTGATATTAAGCTTTAAGGTGGAAAATTTAGTTAGAGTGGAGCGTCGTCCCCCGCCTGCCGGCTAAACGGTTGTCTATAGAAATGTGAAAAAATTCACAGAAGTAGTATAGTATATAATGAATTAAAAAGAAAGCTATCACAGTTAAGTACGCTTGACAGGTTTACGAGTACAGGTCGCGCCAAACTTTTGGCTCCCTCTAATGTATGGGACCAGAAGTTTTTCGCGGTCTGTATTTGGTAGACCAACAACTTATATGTACCGGGTAACTACGGAACCCTACATTGCGCGTGGACCGACACGCCCTTGGCCAGTTTTTTTTTTGCAATCTCGTCTTTCTGGCCCGTGTCAATGTTTCAAAATAAAACTAATTTAGTTGCTGTGTTAAGTCAAAAAACATCTTTTTAAGATTTTATTTAGCATATTTACATATATACGCAAGTCTTATTTTTCCATAATAATAAATAAACAAAATTCAGAATAACAAAATAAAAAGGAAATAGGCAGAACAGATATTTTTCATTGTCAATTGGCGAAACCAGTGATTGACTACATAGTTAATGACTGTAACGCACTGGTTTGAAAATCATTGTTTGGAACACGCTTTATGTAGTCGGCCCATTATTAACAGAAAAAATCAGTCCGAGGATTTCCCGGGCCTCTAGCTGGAATGAGTTATTACTTATTACAGACCTGAAATTTGGATAGGTATGTATGTTATGTAGTATGTTGACCCAAAACCGAATATTGAATTAAAATGAAATATAATAATTTTTAGGGGGGGGGGGGTTCCCATACATGAACAAGAAGTTGCAAAAAATTTTTTTCCCTTACCCCGGCCATGCCTCCTCCGGTGAAAAACGATTTAACTCAAAAAACCCAACTTTACAGAAAGAAGAAAAATATTTGCACAAAAATAAGTACGAGTATTTCTCTCAAACCTGTCCAAATTTTGTACAGAAATCTAAATTTCATAACATTAAGGTGGTTATCCCGATTTTGTCTCTTTTCAAACTCATTTTAAACCAATAAATAGCGAAGATTAAATTTAGTAAAAAATATATGTCAATTTCACTCTTTGATCTTTATATTTCGGCCGTTCGAAACACGACTACTTGCATTCCCCTCGATCCAATTAAATAGCAAATATAGGTCTAAGCTATAATCCAAAAAATCATTTAATTTGAAATTGAAATTTTACATGAATGTAGTTTTAGACCTGGGATAGGACACAGGCTGCTTTTTGTCCCATAAATCAGTTCCCATGGGATGAAAATGAGCTTTCAAATTTCTGTAGAAAAGTGAAGTGTCACCCTTTCACGCCATGCTTACCAAACCAATTGGGCTGAAATTTTGCATAAATGTAGTTCTAGACTTTGAATAGGACAAAAACTACTTTACCCTTTGTTCCCATGGAAAAACTATAAAAAAGACACACAAAATGGGAAACAGAGGCGCATAACACACACATTTCACCAGCTGTGTTTACTGTAGGTAACAGTCCGAATAATAATAACTGCTTTTATAGGAGTACACAAAAACTAATTCAACGCGGTTGAAACCGCGGGCAAAAGCCAGTTATAAATTTAGGTTGGGGAAAACTCTTTTCGCAAATAGTATGTATGAACTTGTAATAAAATCTCTTTGGCTATACCATTAGTATCTGGCTGGTTTTGGTATTATTAAAAAGTTTAAATTTTACAAAAGATAATTCCAAATTCAAATTAGGTAAAATGTGTGATTTTCATTTGTTTTTCTTACTGTTAAGATGAGTGAATCTATTGAAGAAATTCGATACATGTTAAAATTTTACTACAAAAAAGGTAAAAATGCAATGCAAGCCGCGAAAAAAGTTTGTGATGTTTATGGACCTAGTGCAGTGTCTGTGAGAGTAGCACAAATTTGGTTTAAGCGAATTTTGATGTCAAAGACGCACCTCGCTCGTTGCAAATAGAATAATTTGACTATTCAAACTACGCTACCACGTACATTATCTTTCTACTCCCCTCTCTCTCAGCTACTTATTTTGTAACTAGTTTTATCGCTGGCGCTGGTGCTCTACCAGTTACTCTATCTATGTAAACTAGGCATTCTTGACTTACATCAAACTAGATCTGAATAAATTTAAAACATGATAAAAGCTGTAGATGAGTCTTTCTTAGACATACAAACTGCACGTTTAAAATCCATTCCTTCGCAAAATGTTCACAAAAAAATAAAACGGCCAAGTGCGTGTCGAGCCACGTGCAATGTAGGGTTCCGTAGTTGCCCGGTACATAAAAGTTGGTCTACTAAATACAGACCGCCCCAAATTTCTGGTCCCATACATTATAGGGAGCCACAAGTTTACGACCTGTACTCGTAAACCTGTAAGGCCTACTTAGCTGTAATAGTTTTCGTTTTAAATTCATTATATAAACTACTTCTGTGAATTTTTTGACATTTCTCTAAGCAACCGTTTAGCCGGCAGGGGGGGGGGGGGGGACGCAACCCATTTCGCCAACGGATCCCAAAATCGAAAAATTGTTTACACATACCAACAATGTTTTTTAACGGCCTATGCAACAATACCCCACACTATGGGATAGACGAGAAAAAAAAATTCATCCCCAGTGGTGTGTACTTGTAGGGTAATTAGACAATAAGGATTCTGATATATATATGTAGGTAGGTTGATAACGCTCTCTTCCAATATAGATGTGAAACCTAACGGACGTGTTATTATTTGCTTCCCTAAAACTTATCAGTGGCGACTTTGGTAAATAGTGATCGCGTGCAAATCAAGTTTATTTTTGATAATATTGATTGTCGAATCATCCAACAATGGCATTGGGAAAAATCAAGGAGTTCAACATAGAATCCGGTAATTGGGTCAATTACTGTGAGCGATTGGACAGTTATTTCGCGGTAAATAGTGTCAAAGACACTGAGAAAGTGGATACGCTGATTGCGGTATGCGGAGAAGATTGTTTTGACTTGATGGTAACCTTGGCGAGCCCGAAGAAACCAGCCAAACTATCATATGAAGAGCTGGTTACGTTGCTGAAAAATCATCTGAGTCCCAAGCGTTCTATCCTGGCTGAGCGTTACAGGTTTCGGCTCAGACGGCAAGGCGCAGGTGAATCGTTATCTCAATATGTGGCTGAGCTAAAGAAATTGGCGCGTACTTGTGAATTCGGTTCTATCTTAACGGAGAATTTAAGAGATCAATTTGTGTGCGGTGTGCGTAGTGACATTATTAGGCAACGTCTATTTGCGGAAGAGAGCGTTATCAACCTACCTACATATATATATCAGAATCCTTATTGTCTAATTACCCTACAAGTACACACCATTACCCTCACACTTAATCATTGCTATATGACTATATTAATTATTTAAACTTGCTCAATTTAATAACTAACAATCAGAAATGAATCATAAACAAAATACGTTCCAGGTTAGTAACCAACTACACAACAACTACCCAGTTTACGTGCATGAGTACCCTTAAAAAATTTTTTTTTAAATTTTATTTTGCCATATTGTCGACGTAATTCATATTTATATCTATACCAAGTAAAAGTTTTCTAGTACTAATAGTCTCTGCGCTAAACCGCGGACAGACGGACAGACAGACAGACGGACATGGTGAAACTATAAGGGTTCCTTGTCGGACAACGGAGCCCTAAAAATTGTCACTTTGCCCTCTTTTAATACAAAATTGGCTTTATTAAATTAAATAAAATTATAATTATCAATAAATAAAATAATTATCGACATTTAACTTTGGGATTTACGAGTTTTCTTGAATCCTTGGTTAAGCACTTTCTTGAGCCTACAAATGTATAATAAAAAGCTTTTTTTTTAAAATTATCATTAAATACACTGGTCAACAAAATTGTAGAAATTTTCTGTAACAGAAACGATTTAATAAAATTATTATAGAAATTTGTATGCTGAATCCGAATATGAACTCAGATTTTCTCTATCACGTCGTAATATTTGCCTAAGACAGACAAAATTTTGAAAAATCGCGTGTTTTTACTACTTCTGGTGGGGCTTTACGCTTAGCACAATTAGTTTTTCGGCTTTAATTTTCAATAATACTTCTTCTCAGTGGTTATTTTTATAATATGATAAAAAGATTCACGTAACCAAGCCTAGTTTTCGATGAAATGTCTCAAAACAATCACACCCAATTTTTCATAGTAAAAACTTGGTATGAAATGTATGGACCGAACAAGCTCTCACAAAATATTATTTATTTTGAAAAATAAGGTTCAATCGCGAATTATGTTATTTTCACCTTAATAAGTATTCATTAAGGACTTGTAATGATGAAAAATAAATGTACAAAATACATTTGTAATAAGTAAAAAAATTGTTTAGAAGCATTAAAGAAACGGTAAATTTCAATACTTACTTGAAGTTGATTTCACAAAACTGAGACCTGATAGAAAAAATCTGAGTTCATATTTGGATTCAGCACACAGTTTTCTGCAAGAATTTCAAAATATCGTTTCTGTGCAGAAAACTTGTTGACCAGTGATATCATTAATCTCTTGTATAAAACACGTCGTAAATGAAAAATTACAAAATCCTACTTCCTACTATCACACTAATATTATAAATGCGAAAGTTTGAGGGTGTGTGGGTGTGTGTGTTTGTTACTCTTTCACGCTGAAACGGCTGAACGGATTTGGATAGAATTTAGAACAGATATAGCTCATACCCTAAATTAACACATGGGCTACTTTTTATCCCGGAAAAAAGCATGTCGTTAAACAGAATAACACGCGGGCGGAGCCGCGGGCAAAAGATAGTATACCATATGTTCGTCTCTGTAACACTGCAGACACGATTTCCTTCATATTGTGTGTTCAAGGAGACGGAAAATATCTAAGAACTTCCTAATTTGATCAGAGAATAATCCAATTTGTTTCACATGGGGCGCGAGATCTTGCACAGAAACGTATCCAGGACTCGGTCTCATGAGGGCAACAAAAATTCTCCATCAATTCTCGTCAAAAAAATACGCTCTCACAAAAATTATGTAATATGTCATAGCTCATTTATAGGGTTCCGTACCCGAAGGGTGCTAAACGGGACGCTATTACTAAGCTTTCGCTGTCTGTCTGTCTGTCCGTCTATCACAGGGGTCTACACCTTCAACCGCAATAGGTAAAGTTTAAATTTTCACAAAACTGTGACCTTTACAACGACAACTAATAAAAAAATGGAAAAAAAACTACAAGAAAGCTCGAAAAAATTGCATTATTTAAACATTATTGGTTTTCGCTCTTACATAAATATGGTAATACATACAAGTTTTAAATTTAGTCAGATTGTAGGACATATTTTACAGAATATGTAGAATATGTCTTACAATTCTACAGAATAATAATAAAAGGTAGGGTTCCGTACGAAGACGGTGCCCAATTTTTTTGTCAGGCGCTACCATTTTAGCAGCTTGTTTTTGTAGCCTTGATATTGCTTTGGCAGGTATATTGTTGTTATTTATTTACCATAATATTTTAGGGTTCCGCACCCGTATTGTGGTGTGGTACGGAACTCTTTGTGCGCGAGTACGACTCGCACTTGACCAAATTATTTTTATTGTTGTAAATGTTTGTATATTGATCATTTTATTTAATTTTGACTCTGTCCCAAGCATCGTCTCATTAATGGAATATTGTAGTTTATGGGGATCCGGGCATCTCCCCCCCTCTAATTATATGCCTGCCTGTGTATCTGGGCGTTTGGTGTAGAAATATAGATACAACATGTTTGGGTAACGTGTGTGTGGGTTGGCTATGATTTTGCGTTTAACATCTATTGTGTGTTGTATCCAATTATCCTTTATTGGGTGCTTTGGAGGTAAAGTTTGGTAACTTTCGGCACTAGTAACAGGTAGCTACCAAACTCAAAACCCTTTCACAGAGACCCGTTTATTTTGAGTCTTCCCTGTAATTGGACTCGAGAAACGACATTCAAAAATAATAATTGGTAAAGTTTAATTATTACATTAAAATAAAAAAAGATATGGAACGAAAAATATAATAAAAAATAAAACGTTTTAAAAAACCTTTTTAGTGCCATTATAACTTCACTCTGACAATGTTAAATTCATATTTTAAAAGTTAATTAATATTTTACGAGATATAAGCCAACTAACTTGTACATATGACTTTTGAAATTATTGTGCTTATACGTGGGACGCACTATAAGTTTCCGGAATGAATATGAAAAAATACTATTAAAGGTACAAAATTAATTTATTGTTTTTCAAAATAATCTCCCTTGGCGTCTATGCACTTTTTCATTCGATCAAACCAGTTTTGAAAACTTTTGTGCCACTCCCCTGTGGTGACCTCTGAAACGTGTTTTTCATACTCCTCGACAGCCTCTTCTGGTGATGAAAATCGTTGACCGCGTAATTGGTTCTTAATTTTTGGGAACAGAAAAAAGTCACAAGGTGCCAGGTCGGGACTGTATGCAGGATGACTCATAAGTTCTACATTTTTCGTCTTCAAAAAGTCGTTTGTCTGTCTGGCCGTGTGAGAACTAGCATTGTCGTGGTGCAGGATGATACGGCGTTTACGGTTATTTTTACGGAGTTCGTCAATAACTTCCGGCAAACAAATGGTCGTGTACCAGTCACTATTCACGGTACGACGATTCTCTAAAGCAACAGTAGCCACGTGTCCAGTTTTATTAAAAAAGGAAGCAATCATCCGCTTAGATGCACCTTTCACGCGCGCCACTTTGGTTGGTTTCGGCTCATCTTGAAAGACCCATACGCTCGATTGCTGCTTTGTTTTGGGATTGTAGCAATAAATCCATGTTTCGTCACCTGTTACTATATCCCACACCAAATTTGACGCACCTTCGTTGAATCTGGTAAGCATGGCACTGCACCAAGTGACGCGGTCCGTTTTTTGAGCCTCGGTCAAGTTGTGTGGGATCCACCGCGAGCACAGCTTTCTCACACCCAAATGTTTGTGTAGGATTGATTGTATTTGACTCATGCCTATTTCTAAGGATGCGCGAATTTCATGGTAGGTCACATGCCTGTCTGTTTCAATCATACGGCGCACAGCATCGATGTTTTTGTTGGTCACAGCGGTGGACGGCCGACCATCGCGAGATTCGTCACTGAGATTGATACGACCACGCTTGAATTCTGCAAACCAGCTATAAACAGTCGTCTTGCATGGTGCTTCATTGCCAAAAGCTGTTTCAAGCCGAGCGATGCTCTGTTGAGCTGTCAAATTACACTTAAAATCGTAGAAAATCATACTACGAAAATTTTCCCGAATTAAATCCATGTTGATGCAGACACACAATTTTTTAAATGGCGCCACAAGGTAAAAACAAAAGACAGTCAGATGAAACAAACTGCATTCTACAGCCAAAGAGTTCTATTTTCAAATGTTGCAATAATTTTTTAAATATTGTTTATGTAAGTGCCCAGTTCCGGAAACTTTTAGTGTTACCTATGTAACAAGACATATAAATTTAATGGTATTTTAACGGGGTTTTAACATGGTTTTATTGATTTTTGTGTCATTCTACCCACGTTCATGGTGTTATGTCGTTGAATGATAGCGAAAACTGCTTTTTAGTGAAAAAGCGCGTATTTAAGTTATCGCGATTTTGCGGCGACATACTTAATTTCACCAAAATATCAGAAACACACAAAAATATAAAAAACCTGGTAAGAACCCGTTGAATAACATTAAGAAACTTAAGTTAGTTAAGATAGTTATAAATGCTGGTGATTTTCAAAGCCAGAGAGCTCTCTGTTCAAAGCCATAATTAAGTGTCAGTTTAATCTGAATTAAACTATGTTATTTAATATTATTTAAGTTATTAAAAAAATAAAAAAGTAAAACTTTATGAACTACGAAATATCTAGAAAGATGTACCTTGAAGAGAATTTTGAATTTTTAAAAAGAACTTTAACTAAATAAATAGGTACCAAAATAAGGTCCAAATTAAGACTTTAAGATCCAATTTAATTTATTAATTATTCAAAGAAATTACTTCAATATTTATATCAATATTCATATTAATTATCACAACAAATGAGTTCAAATTATTTTTGAATAATTTCTGTTATGATAATTGTAATTAATTGTATTGGTATATTTTAGCGCGTACGCAACTTGATTCCCCGTCGAGCGAGACGGAGATATCAATACGGGACGAGTCGTGCGAGTGGATGGGATGGACGTACCCGGCCTCACCAGCAGTACCTAATTGCCGCATTAATAAAAGCACTAATTAAAGTCTTCTTGCAAAAGTTTCACTATAGTTATTCAATTAATTGCGACTACTCTCGTTTATTTTATGACATCTTCGAGCGAAAAATGAAATAAAATAATTAAAGTGAAGTCCATCGAGGAGCCACACTTTACAGTATATATGTATATTAGTTCTAATGGTTAAACTAAAGTCCTTAAAAGAATCTCATTAAGTAAATTAGTGTAAAAGGAAAGTAACAAAAGGCTTTCTTTTGGAGTGGATGAATATCGCTCATCCCCTTTCCCATTGTCAGTTCTCATTAGGGGTATAAAAATAAATGGTACGACTTGAGGGAGAGTGAGGTCAGAGGAAAACTGGCTCCTTACTCATCCTCCGTAATTGGTTTATTGCTTTTATAACGATTTTGACACAGGTTCTCGTTTGTGGTTTCAAATAAATTACATACGAAAAATAATCCGCCTTAGCATGTTCCATTTTGTGATGCGATCATTTTCCAAGTGCTATTTTCACTAATTGTTATGCTATGTCAACAATGTAAATATTGCAATGAAAATGCTGTCTTGTAGGTGTATACAATGTTTTTTTTTACAAATGATGTCAAATGACTTCATCAAAGAAATTCTCAGTAAAATGCGCGTTTAATTGTCTAAGTAATTATGCCAGTAACAACAAGGCTCCGCTATACGGGTTTTTGACAAAATACTGACGTAAACAAACAAACCTTCCCACCCTAGTGACATCACATACGTCACAGAACAATAGAAGCTATCTAAGCCCGTACAATTTATAGGTGCCCGCCCGCATGTGTACGAAACCGCTATCTAACATTCTGTCTGATACGTTGAAGCCACGAGACCGCGGTGCTGTCACCTGCAGATATTTGTCAAAACTATGCGACATCGGCATAAATAAGTGTCATTCTACTGGACACGCAATTTCATTTCGCAATGCTTTATTAGGTAAGGAACATGAATATTGAATTCAATATGCAATAAACAAGGATTTTCTTTTAAGATTCTGTCCCACATCGAACTAACATCGAAAAACTGAAATTTTATAGGATCACTTTGTTGTCTGTTTTTCTATCATATCTTAGCCCTCTTTTTCAAGGACAACATGAGATATAACGTTGAAATTAATATTTAATACTAAGGTCGATATAACCTCATAACATGTACATAATATGTACCTGTTAATATAATAATAAATAAAATAAAAATAAATAAAATAAAAACAACATTTGAATAAAACTGCTCAAGTGCGAGCAGGACTACCGTTCCATACATACCGTTTAAAACACAAACATATTACACGAGCAGCTAGATAACCAAACTAATTTAACACGATCATACGATCTATTAAACTCTATGTATTCAAATCGTCTAATTAAGGTGGTTATTTTTTTCATTTTTTTATTATTTATTTATTCAATTTACAATTTTTTAACTTATTAAATTTTAACATAATAAAAAGCCACGGAATCCCGAAGGATTATCTGTGGTTTATGAGATCACTCTTAATTTAAGCCTAAATAATAATTCTTAATGACTAATCTTACTTTTACTTTTCCTTTAATTTGATTGACAATATTAATTGGAATTTCATTTAAAAATTTTGGTAGCATGAATTCCCATGTTCGCATACCGTATACATTTTTATGTCTTGGTAAAACATAATAAGGTAGGTAAGATAAAGTACGTAAATGTTGACATCGCTCTCTTTCTTTTAAATTACTGATGTTATCGCTCTCTTCACAAACAATGGCGAGTCTGATTTTTTTTAAATACATCAATAACTTTACAATATTTAAATAGTTGAATACTTTTCGTTAATTTTCAGATTCTTTTCTAGACGTCTGCTAAAAGACCTAATTGTTAACGGCCTTTCAAATTTCTAAATTAACTGGAAACTCTATAGGTTTTCGTAGTGAGTCAATTTGTATTAAATTGATTATATAGAGACCAATATTTTTTTTTCGCTTTAAGTTAGAATCCTGACTTTATAACAGCGCTATAGAACCGTGGTCTTCTGTAGGAGGCATACATTTTAAACTTGATATCTCTAGCAGGGCTCAAGAAAAAGCGTCTTAGCAGATGACCAACGGACAACAAAGTAATCATTTAAGGGTTCCGATTTTTCATTTTTAAGGTGCGGACCCCTATAAAAGTACCTACCTACAATATTTACATAAAAATATAAAAAGTTTACTTACTTATATGATACAAAGGCATGGAACCCTCAAGCATAATCAGGGCACGAGTCCAGTACACTCCACAACATTTTTTCTGCTGTTTCTAGCTTTATCCTGAAAGGTTTTTGCAGTTTGAACTCATAAAGTTCTAGCACCCTTTTCCGCCACAGAATAAATCGGCTGATGCACCTCCAATTGCAATTGGATCACGTAGCCAGTTCATTTCCCTCATACTCCGCACCAGACAGGCTACCTGCGAGGGCGTCTGGGTAATTTATGACTCCAGATAACGAGGGCTCACGGTGGCCTTATCGACTTCCCGCGCTTTTTGCTACGTAACGTTTTCTGGTGCCTTTATGGGTTAGCTAAAGAATGGAAACCCTTACGGTAAAGACCATTTATTTTCGTCTTAGATGACGGAAACAACTGGGCGGATTGAGCTAAGATTGGGCGTAACTATGAATAATAATTTGGCCAAGTGCGAGTGGGACTCACGCACAAAGGGTTCCGTACTAGCACAAAAAACGGGCTAGGAACCCTTAAAAGATGATATATAGGTAACAATAATCCAGATACCATAGCAACCCCAAGACGTCAAAAAAGCCGCGAAAATTATAGCGCCTGTCAAATAATTCGGCATACTTTGAGTACGAAACCCTATTTTTTTAAATTATTGTTTACCTACTTCAGACTATATAAACAATCTGACCAAATTTGAAACTCGTGTGTATTACTGTCTTTGAGATAGAACTGAAAGACATAATGTTAACCTTGAATAATATTGGCATTTTTTTAACGTTTCTTGTAACGTCCCTTTGTTTTCATATTTTACAAATTTTTATTATTTGCCGTGGTCGTGATAGAGGCCATAGTATTTAATGAATGTTTCTACTGGCTACCTAGCTATTAACGGCTGAACATGGGGACCCCCGTGACGGACGGATGGACAGACAGACAGACGGACAGACAGACAGACACACAGTGGAGGCTTAGTAATAAGGTCCCGTTTGGCACCCTTCGGGTACGGAACCCTAAAAACAATTCGGTAGCAATTTTTGAAAACTGTTGGATTCGTCGTGGCAATAAAACATGTTTTGTGTATTTAACGGACACTCATCAAGGATTTTTCGTCTTTTTTTACAGAAATTACTGTTAATTTATAGTGATTGATTCTTTAGTATAACAGCTGAACTTTGTACTAAGTGACATCGGAGCTGGAATATTTGATTTTTTAGTATTACAATTATATTTTATTCCAGAGACAACTGTATTGTTGTCTCCACTCATAGGATATCAAAAAAAATGTTACTATATCCATCCATTACTTGATTATGTTAGCTCAAAAATTCTAAAAAGTAAAAAAAACTACTATTAACATAACGGAACCCGTGCCTACATTGTATCATGGTGCACTTGGCAGGCAGACTTTTATTTCCGATGAGCAAATCGAGTGTCGTTTTTCGTTCGACTCTTGGAGAGGGTGGTTTTGTCGCAGCGGTAATGATGCCGACGTTTTTCACGAAGACTAGCCGGTCTTTGTAAGAGGAACGAAAGGAGTTTCCAAGGATTTCGTTTGCTTTTTTATTTATTGTTTTGATGACTCATAAATAAAATACACGAAAAGTCTTGTGTCCAGTTTGCAAGCTGTCAAAAAGAGTCCGGTGATTTTTATTTTGTGACAAATTTGAACTTCATTTTATAATTAAGATTGAAAACGGAAATGCGTTGATAGATGCCTATAGAATATATTATATTTAAGATACCAATACATGCCTATGACCTTCAAATATGTAATTAAGAATTTAGGTCCGATACAAAAAATTAGTTTTTTTTTTTTTTATTAGATTAAGGTGGTAACGGAGTATCTCAGTGCAAAATGCACATATTGTTTTCCTTACTTTTGAATAAAAAGTATGCAATAAATGCATTTTAAAGCAATTCGCGCAAACTGCTTGTTAATAGTTAGGTGATCGCATGAATATTATTCAATGTTATGCGTTAATTTTATATTTTAGCTGCCTTACATTACAACTGTAAACACGCTTTTAAGTTTGTCAATGTAATGCAAACAAAATGTAATACATTAAAGTACGTATTTTTTTGTGAAGATTTTATTATTAATAAACTATTTCCGCAAGTTGCTCTAAAACACATTTATTGGATAATTTTCATTCAAAAGTAAGGAAAAAAATATTATGATGTGCATTTTGTACTGAGGTAAAAAGTTACCCCCTTAACTACAGAATACTTGGAATGTGATGGCCGAATTAGTAACTGTAATTTTATTAAGAAATTTAACTAAATAAATAAGGTCCAAATTAAAACTAAAGTTGTTTGAAAATTTACGAAAACCAGTTGTTTTTAGGGATGGCCCCATACTATTAAAAAACCGGTCAAGTGCGGGGAGGACTCGCGTATGAGGGCTCCGTAGTATTCTTATAAGTTAATAGACTTAAATGATTCGAATAAAAATTACAAAGTTATGAAATGTATCAAAATGTGTAAAGCAAAATTGCAAAATTATGTTGGTCGACTATTACTCGTTAACTTGTAAAGAATACTTAGCTGCGATAGTTTTCCTTTTAACTTCGTTGTATATTTCTACTTTAAATTTTTTCACATCCAAAAACAACCGTTAAACTGGCAAGAGGGGGGCAGACACTTGACTATAACAAAAAATTTCACTTTAAAGCTTAATATTTCGCAAACGGATCCCTGAATCGTTTTCACACACCCGCAATATTTTTGGACGACTTATTCAACGACATCTCACACCATGGAATAGAGGTGAAAAAAATATCATCCCACATTACGTGCAGGGGAAAAAATATCAAGGTTTTATTTTATCACTTTGTCGGCGTCATTAATATCGTCATGCCAAATTACAGTTTTTCTAAGCCGCGGACAGACAGAAAGACGAACGGAAATGGCGAAACTATAGACCCTCGTATGGAACAATGCTCGTACATAATCACAATTTCAATTTCACACTAGGTAAATATATATATTTTTTTTTTCAGCTTTCCCCTCCGGCATGTTAATGCGGAGATTTTGATTAATGCGGTTATGATCGTATTTATTCTATATAATATTTTGTATGCTTTAATTTTATAGAAAGCTAGTAAGTTATTAGTTATTAGTGTAATATTATTTTAGGTTTTAATTTAATTAAATAAATAAATATCTACACATAACTACCTACACAATTAGATACGTTAGGACTTGTGTCTAACCTAACCTTACCACTCACCGAGTATTCAGTATTAATTTGGCTATATAAACGAAAGTCACCTCATAGACAATACAATACAACTAAGATGTGTCAAGTTCGCGAAACCTATCACTCTCGAACTCAGTGTAATAATTTACAACTATTGCGTTTGTGTATAAGCATAATTTTCACTAAAGCAGATTGTTGTAAACATTGGCGATTTTGCAGTCACACTTATTTCGGGAATGATCGGTTTCACGAACTTGGCCGATGCTACGTCTAAGTTGTGTCGTACACTATCTCTGTACCTCTACTATGCAAACATAGTAAAATCACTAGACGTTACTACAGTAGTTAACGTGAAGACGCCATTCGAATAGTTAAGTAAAACAAAGGCACCATGAGTTTCGGACTCGATAACTACTGTCGTTAACGTTAACTCGATAGTAGGTACAGTTTTTGGCGTCATGTTGGTACCATAGCTTACCGTGTCTATGCTCACACTTATCATTGTATCTCTTTCTTATCAGTGAACTAAGACAAGGACAAAGTGATATATATCCGACAAAAATGAATAGGGTCATTTTTGTTTGGAGAAATATAATCTATTTGATCTTTTGAAATAAATAGTATAATTCTCGAAGTAAAAGCGGCTGGGAATGGTCAAAAGTCATAACCACAGAGCAAATAAAAGAGTCATAACATAACATAACCTATGTATCACTCTATCTTGATTTGATTTCCGTAAAATTTTAAATTTTCGTATGGTACTTAAAGATTTAAATCATGAAACAAACGAGTAGAACTCAACTTGAGTTAATGGTGGATTTCATGGAGGTAAGTAAATCTATAACTGCTTAATATGTGTCACTCTGTACTAATTGTAATAATACAGCATTCTTGGTTAATATCAACATATAAACTTTAAAAAGTGTTTATTGTTTACTTAAATTCAGAGTTTATGTATATTTATAGTCCATTAAATACTGGGCACGATCCAGGACTTCACAAAATCACGGACACGTTCTGTTTTCAGATGCGGTGACCTCAGTAAGCCGTCCGGTCAACCAAATGGTAGACTGACCGCTTACCAAAGGTGGAATGAGCTGAGCAACTTGCTCAATGCTGATGTGGCGTTGTAAGAACGTCAGTTATGTGGAGAAAGGAAATTGATGTGGCAATAAACCCACCACCACAAATGGTAACACCAATTCTATTGACTCAACCGGGAGTTTATGAAGAAGTAACGAATGAAGCTCCTGTAGAAGCATGGAATCAGCCATCGAGCAGTTCCCAGGCAGAATACTTGCCACCCATACAGGCTGTAGACACCACCCCTGCTGTCCCACCTGTTATCCAACCTGCTGTCACCTCTGCACCTGTGACTCTAAGGAGGCGCCGTCGTGTTCCCCTCTAATGAAGGGAACTCATACAATGAAGAGGTCGCCCTCACACACAGTGTGAATTTGCTAGAGAGACGTTGCGTGAGTGGCATTCCTGTGAAGTAGAGACAGAGAGGGAATGTCTACGACTGCAAGGATTTGAGCTGCAGCAACCGGCCCAGTGGCAAGACCTGTTAAGGCAGTTGCTCTCTATTATGGAGACCGTGGCTGAGTCTTATTAAAATTGATTTAATAAACTTAAATATAGTTTATAAACTATAATTTAGTTTATGAAATACTAGCATTTGACTGCGGTTTCACTCGTGTTGAATTAGTTTTTGTGTACTCCTATAAATTCTTACAATATTTTTTGGACTGAACATAGCCGGTGAAATGTGTGTGTGTGTTATACGCCTCTGTGTTTCCCATTTTGTACCAGTTTAGGTAGTTCCTCTCTATTATGGAGACGGTGGCTGAGTCTTTTAAAACAAGATTTTATAAACTGCAGCTTCACCCGTGTTGAATTAGTTTTTGTGTACTCCTATAAAATCGGTCAATATTTTTCAGACTGTTACCTACAGTAAACATAGCTAGTAAAATGTGTGTGTTATACGCCTCTGTGTTTCCCATTTTGTATGTCTCTTATATAGCTTTCCCACGGGAACTGATTTATGGAATAAAAAGTAGCCTATGTCCTATTCCAGGTCTAGAACTACATTTATACAAAATTTCAGCCCAATCGGTTTAGTGGCTACTGTATTAAAAAGTAACAAACATCCATCCATCCATACATACATCCAAACTTTCGCATTTATAATATTAGTGGGAGTGGGATATAAACTAAACATTCTTGTTCCTAGGTCCAGCGGTTCAGTCTAGGCATTGATAGATCAGTCAATCAGTTAGGATACCTACTCTTTTATTTTATGACATTCGTTCATTCACAATTTAAGAGCTGTGCTCTTGTTGGTGAGGTTAAGTGAAGGTTTTTATGACATGTTATTATTAAAATGTGTATAATATAAGAAAATATTTGTAAAAGATTATTTGTTTTATTTTGATCAATAATGATGGTTTTATAAGGTAAGTTAATGAGCTAAGGCTAGTTATGGCTAGTTGGTCTCGCCACAGCCACCTATACTTACAAGCCATGCACATAGAATTGGCAACGTCGCCTCTTCCCGACTGAGTGAACCTATCTTCCATTGATGACCCCATTAATGTTTTTTTTAGTTTGGGTTTTTGTACACGTTGTTCAGTCTTTATTGTTTACACAAAAGGCGATATTTTCATAGTCATTAATCGAGTCCTACAAAATATATTTTCACTACAGTTTCTTGATTTAGCCCTTCACCAATGTCAAATATCTACAACTTGCGCTTCGTAGGTTTATTATTTCAATACGATGCTTTCATTCATCCTTTTTAAATGCCAATAAAATAAATTTAAAAAAAGACATGATCTTGCTAAGTTTCTTACCATATTCTTGTATGTATTTATATAAGAATGTAACGAATTAGTATTTAGTATATGGGTAGCTAACTATCATTGTGTATCATAACATAAAGTATAGTAAAATTAAATATTTTACCTATAAATCAATCCATGTACGTATATTAACTTATTAATGTAGACCCAAAACTCAATTTAATTTTATATGTTGCTTTTTCCTTATTTAAATTTAATTGTTAAATAAAGCCTTACATGCGATAAGTGTACATGATGTTCCTATATTGCAAAAATAAAGTATTCATTCATACCCTAGCCCTAGGATACCTTTTTCTATAGGTAGTAGTCACTACAGATTAAAAACACAAGTAGGTGTAATAAAAAAGATTTTATTTGTGAAGTCAAAAAAAAGAGAACAATACAAAATACATTAGGGCGGCATTCGCAATATCAGTCATTAGATATTTGTTTAAAGTTTGATATACATATGCAATGCGTTGGAAATTAGAGTGACTAAACCACATCAAATAGAAGCTATAGGATATAAGGAATGCTTATTTTAAGTTTTTAATAAAAGAAATCAATACATATCCGCACATTGATGTAGATTTCATCTATTACAAGATTTACAGTTTTTTCTCGGTCTGGTAATGTATTGTAAATGTGGGTAAGATAGTTTAAATTATTTACCTCTCTTTCTGGACCAACTTTTAAAGATGACGATAAGTGTTGAATATATCTCTTATGGGGTAGAAATAAAAAACTACAAAGCAACTCATAGCATGATGCCCATTGGAAATAGATAAGAAAAGCAAATATTTTTGTTGATATGGAATATTTTCACTTATTTTCCACCACTGATTCCAGTTGGGCTTTAATCAAATCCAGCTGCTTTTCAACATGATTACTACTGTCTTGAACATGTTCAATTGCTTTTCCTAAATATTCCACAAGCAAGTTATTTGAACTTGGATTTTGATGGTTCCGGACTGTAATTGTAAAACCTATAGTGAGTTAATAGATTTTCAAGTTGAGACCAAAGACTACTAAAAACACTCTTTTCTTTTGAATTTGGTAATATAAGAACACTATTATCCACTTTTACTGGGTAAATAACATCTTTTGAGGTATTGTCTATATTTAGGGTATACAAATAAATGCACTGGTCTTCATATTTTATTTGCCACCCACTGTGCAGCTCTGCTTTTCGCTTAAGTCCCTCATGTAGTTCACCAAAGCTTTGTATAATATCACTTACAATCAGCAATTCCTTTTTTTCATCACTTCTTTTTTGACACTTTTTTCGTCGAACTTCAGGGTTGGGTCTAATTTTGGGGCATTCCTTGCTCAAATACTTCGGTAAATTGGGGAAAAGATGTGGCACTGCCCCAGGTACTAGTTGACAGCGAGTAAGTGTCATTTCCTCAACACTGCCATCACTATTATATATTTTATTTGTTCGGATCACTTCACCTGGGCTAAAATGGTTGCTGCACACAAATGATCCCTTGCTGGGTGTCCAGTCTGACCGTGGAATAGCTGCTATCCATTTTTTTCTTTGTGTTTCATCTCTTGGAAAAGAGAAAGTTGACATGGCTTCCTGACCGTTCTTTAACGATGAATCATAATTCGCTTTGCATTCAGGAATGCAGCAACGCCCGGGCATCTGTTGGAAAAAAGTGTGATAATTAATTAAAAGGAAATATCTATGATTTCGTTTAAGAACACTGAGACTAAATTTTAGGTTATATTTTGAGAAAATTGTGTTTAAACTAACTGTCATGAAGTGATTAACTTGTAATTACCTTGGTGTAGCTTCCTTGATTAGGTGGCTGTGGTCTCGCTCGAGCTGCTCTTCCCAAAAATTTAACTAATTATTGCATGAAATCCTTTTAGAGGGATGTTCCATTATCACTCGCATTCTGGCCTGGAAGTGCCTTTGCTCTTCCGCTTCGGCTTCCACTACCATACGCCAGGCAAAATACACCCTCAAAGCCATCACAAAACAGTTAATTCCAAATAAAACACGAATTTAATAAGTCCAATATTTCTCCTCGGAGCAAAAATAGACGGTGAGTGCCGTTACTACTGTAGTTACAGTAACTTACTACAGCATCTGTCAAATTCATGACTCATGGTACGAAATTTGTATGGTAACTATAGTTACTATCGAATAGTTTACTATACGTTAACTACAGAGTACTCAACTATGACAACTCATGGTACCATTTTTAGTTCCTTTACTACACGCTAGGGGCGCTGTTCATAGTTTCATACAAATATCTTACTATAGTCGTTAACGTGTGTAGTAAGCGTAAACTCATGGTAGACCTACTGGTTTCACCTTTTCGACGACTGAGCCTAATATTGGTCATTTCGCGAATTAGTCATTATGCGTATTGGTCAATATGCGTGTTTCAAATAAAAAATATTGGTCGCTATGCGTAGACAGCCTTCAAAGTATTTACATTTGTGATTTCATTTCCTAGAGGCTTTTATATGCGCTAAGTACTAAATGATTGACGAAAAGTATTCTAACTTTAGAAACAAAAAGAAATATAAAGTCGTTAACGTTTTTTTTTAACTTTTCGTGACTCTATTCCATTACCCGAACATGCCCGAACTCGATAAAATTTAATGCTTTAACTTAAATTACATTTTCTTAGAAAGAATAATGCTTTTTATACTTTAGGTCAAACTCATACTGAGTGCCTAAATAAACAACTAAAGGCAAACCGTCTGATATAAAAAAGCACCCTGCAGTAGTCTACATTACGCTAGAAAAAGCAGCCTACCTACATAGGTCTGTAATGGTACAAAAAGCAGCCTACAGAGGTCTACATTACGCTACAAAAAGCTGCAATCAAACAAAGAGTCGTCCTGAGACGGAAACCGAAGGAAAAGTTGGTTTTTGCCGTTAATAAAAACGGAAACGCGAGGCGCCAATCAGAGCCAGCGCTCGTCTGAATGATGGTGGCCATTTCCTGAAACGATACCGCTTTTTCCGTGGGACGTTTGTTGTTGATGCCATTATTTCTCTAGCTGTCTTGTTATTACGTTTCTTTTTCAGGTTTTCTTAAAAACGATACACTGAGGATTTTAATTTCATGAGTTGAAAAGTACAGGTAAGGAAGTAAGGGGTTCATAGACATTTTTAACAAAAATGGACTGACTTCTATTCGCTAGATTCGCTAGTAAATAAGTGAACCTTTAAAGTAACAAAATATAATTAGGGCAAGTGCGAGTCGGACTCGCGCACAAAGGGTTCCGTACCACCACACAAAACGGGTAAGGAACCCTAAAAACATGATGAAAAAAACAATAATGTAGATACCACAGCAACATAAAAGCATTAAAAATGCGCCAGTCAAATGATTCGGCATCCTTTTAGTAAGGAACCCTAACTTTCATTATTTATTCTTTTACTTTAGAATAAGTACAACAATCTAACTAAATTTGAAACTTGTATGTATTATGTCTTTAAGATAGAGCTGAAACAAATAATGCATTTTTTCATGCTTTTTTATATGGAGACCTCCTTTGTTTTCCATATTTTTTATTTTTTTATTATTTGTCATGCACTGAGAAAAAAGTCCTTCCAAAAATGGAAGATATTACCTGCCTTTTTGACTCAGCAGGAAATTTACCTTCCCTGTTGTACGGAAAATTTACAAAAAAAAAACCTTCCATTATATCCTTCCAGATCATTACCACTATTATTTATCCAGATATTTACCCACTGTCTTGGTAGAAATATGTACCTTCCGAACTATAGCTAGAATAATAAAATCCTTCTAATCAATGACCTTCTATTTTTACCTGCTGAGTCTAATTAGAAGGTATTCTTTGGAGGGTTATATTTAGAGACGGTATATTATGGTGGGATATTTTCCGTCCAATTGATTCCCTTTAACTTTTACCTGCTGAGTCTAATTGGAAGGTAAATGGAGAAGTATTTTCCTTGCGATATAATCCGACCAAATCGGATGGTTTTAATATTAGATATTCCTTTTATATTAGAAGACATATTTGGTAGGTAAGTTTCACACTTCCAACCCTAGCAGTGGGAAAGTTTTGAAGGTAAATGAGCTTTTACCTTCCTTATATGTAGAAAATTAGAAGAAATTCCTTTCAGATAGTCAATTTACCTAACAAAACAGCTGGTAAAGTTGGTGGGTATATTTAATATGTACCTTCCAGTTCAGTGGGTTTAACCTTCCAAGCCACAATAATCCACCTAATATAGATAGTAAATACTGAAGGTATTCAAATATTCGTCCTTCTTCTTAAGAAGGAAATTCAGAGATGTTCCCTCTAAATCGCCCTAATAGTTGTAGGAAATTCCTTCTGGATCTTGAAAATCTTACTAATATGGACGGTAAATATTGAAGGTAATTAAACATTTACCTTCCTTATATGAGGGTTATAAGAAGAAATTCCTTTCAGATGGTCAATTTACCTTACAAAATAGATGGTGAAGTTGCTGGGAATATTTAATGTACCTTTCACTTCAGGGGGTTTAACCTTCTAAGCTACAATAATCCACCTAATACTGACAGTAAATTGATAGGTGTTCCACCCAAATATCTCAAATTACCTACCTGTGACGAAGGTTAACTACGGTGGGAAAAAAATGACTAGGTTTTTTTTCTTCTGAATAATCTACCCAATGTAGGCGGTAAATATTTAGGCGAAGAGCTCTGTTACCTTCCTCGTATGAAGGTCATTAGAAAATTTTTCTTCTAGTTGTTCAAATTACCTAACGAAACAAAAGGTAAAGTCGGTAGGTACTTAACATTTGCCTTCTATTTCAAAAGGTTTAATCTTCTAGCTCAGCTTTAAAAGGCAATTTTTAAATATACCTACGGATTTCATCTTCTGTTTCGTTAGGTAAATTGAATATCTGGAAGGAGATTTTCTAATAAACCTTCATACCAGAAAGGAAAAACCGCCTTTCGTCTAAAAATTAAATACCTATTTTGGGTAGATTATTTAAGATTCAGAAGGAAAAGGACTGAATCATCTTTTTCCCACTGTATTTAACCTCCGCCTAGGTAGGTAATTTGAGATTATTAGGGGAATACCTCAGAAGTACCTTCCTATGTCAATATTAAATTACCATCGATATATACTGTCTATATTAAGAGGATCATTGTGAACGAGAAATCTAATCCACAATTATTTCCTCTAATATGGACAGTAAATCCCTAAAGTAATCGTTTGATTATTCGTACGCATAGGATGGCAGTTCTCGAGTTTTCCCTCCTAATCTCACAATAACCTACAACGGCGTAGGCTGAATACAGTGAGTTAATTATTATTTACCCGCTAAAAAGACTAACATCTATCCAACGCCAAACGTGCTTTTTTTTTTTTAATTCACTGTAATTTTTACTTTTATAAGATTTTTTTTTTAATAAAAACCAACTGAAATATTTAAATTATGTTCCTGTGTATAAAATTAAAAATAGGTCCTATTTTAATAAAAATATGTTGGTTAAAACTAAAGTAAAGACTAAGGAAAACAAAAAAGTTTATCAAATCAAAGATCAACTCGTCTATATTAGATCAAAAGCACATCACATTTAACAGTGGAGAACACTTGTTTGGTGGCGAGTAAACGCTAAATTAGCGGATATATAATAATTCGCTTACGGTATTTACCTGATGTCGTCGTAGGTTTGTTATTCAGATTTTCGGAGACAAATCCTTGAATAAGCTTCATATATGCAGAAAAACTAACAGTTTACTTCTTGATATTTGCTGTCCACTTTCTTCTCAATCCGAGATTTGCACTAATTTGAAATTAAACCTGACCTGAAGTGAAAAAAATAATTTAAACAAACATTAATAAAACCAAAAATTATATATTAAAATATTGTCTCATATATTTATCGTTCTTAGTACACAAGTGAGCACATTACACCTCCCTAATGATAAAATTCAATAAATTCACAATTCTTACGTATTGGTTGACAAAATTTCAAAGAGTCGCGGCACAAGTAATGCGTTCGGTATGATCTCTTGAACAGAAATATATAAGATGACCAGCGCATATGCTGTGGGGTAGAAATTGTGACGTCATTACAAATGTCACACTATAACATTTCCTCTATTAGGTCAAACAAATTGTTATAAAATGTCAAAAAAATGCTACAATTTAGAGTTGACTTTGAAATGCCGTAGATTGAAAACGACTGAATGGTATTTTGTTCAATATATTTCAAATGACATAGAATAATCTCTCTCCATATGGGATCGAAAAATTATTAAAAGCAAATTTAAAAAATAAAGAGGTGTACATTAATTATTGGTACAAATTAATGATTTGGCTCTGAAAATTGATTCAGCTATTTTTGAGATGATCTATATTTTTATATGTTATACACATATTCTTTGATTCTAATAGTTTAGGTCCAACAAACAAAGGTTGAGTTTTTTCATCCAGGCAAAGTTTAAACAATAATATAAAAAAATATTTTAAGGGGTACTCTTTAGCTTGAAAACTTAATTTGAATCATGATAATCGATTGAATAGGAATAAAATTAGATTAAATTTTTAACTCAACATCTCACATTATTGTATTCCGCTTATTTTTTACAATGCTTTTAAGATATCTTAATGATTTATTTTTACAAAAATCCATTAAGTCATTTTCAATCTAAAGCAATTCAAAGTCTACTCTGAATTGTGGCATTTCTGAACATTTTCTAATAAATTTGCTTTGTTAAGTAGTGTTTGTATTAGTGTGTTATTTATTTGTAATCTACTCGATAAGTCTTTTCATTTAATACTACACTATATTTTTTATGAAAAAATATAAGGTGACATTTATTTATACAGCCAAAGTCATACTGAAGACTCGCTAAGTGCTCAATAAGGTTAGGTGACAATTTTTATGAAATTCGCAAATTATTCTTTTCATATTCCCTAAAAACGCAAGCCCAGCCCCTCATCAGTTACTATGGGATGTCATTAATTTTGCGAAATTAGCAAAAAGTGTTATCGATCCTTGGTACTGATCACTTCCCAAGGTACCATTAAGAATTTGGCTGCATACATTTTTCACCTTATATTCAGAAAATCTTTATGACTTCACAGTTTCATCCGAAGTTATTTCAAATACCTTATTTTGCCAACCTCTTATGATTGTTAACAATTAAACGGTTACATGTTATACACGTCAAACACACTACACTGTATACAGTTATCCGAAATGACTTAAACGGAAATTTCAAATACCTCATTTTGCCAACCCTACTATTTATTGTTTACAATTAAACTACATGAAACGTCAATTATACTTCACACTGTATACAGAGTACAAAGGAAAAAGTATATAACAATCCGAAAGAGGAGTGTTTTGTGTCAATAACTGAACAACTTTTGTTCTAAGACTTTTTCAAATCCGCGAAAAAAGTCACCTCACAAAAGGTTGATGCTTCAAAAATATTTTGTATGAAAGATGTTATCATAATTTTTTTTTTCAGATATCGAAACTAAGCACTTTTATTTTGGATTGTTATATTATAAGTTATAACTTTCAGTTAACAGGCTGTTGCAAATACAAATATACAAAGCTGAAAGGGTGTTTTACCACCTATGAATCGCAACAGCGTTTAAAAAGAAATATACATAAAATCGTATGCGTATTAAAGAAGAATAATCATAAGCCCAGGTCAAATATATAGTAACATGACACAGGGCAAAATTATTAAAATCAAACAAACTGCTTCCGCTTGATATATGATTTTCCCTACAGTAGTACAATAACAAAAGGGATCGTTTCACAAAAAAAAACTTGAACTTTATCAAAATTAAAAACATTTTTCTTATAGATATGATAAATGGTACAATATTAATTAACTGAAAAGCTTAAAATTAATGAGGAATAAAATAAGTTGCACTAGCAACACATTATTTTATTCTTTTACACGCGTAATTTTTTTGCACATTTAACTTATCTATTTTATTATAAATATTATAATTGAACATACTTATGTTAACCATAAAATAATTAAGCGAGTAATAGGTATGTAATATTCCTGAATAAGAGCATCTATGTACGACTCTTACAAATAATTCCCAAAAAAAACACATACATATTAACCCATCAACATCAACTTGCATGCATAATTGTAAAAGGAAAATTACAATAAAATGTTTTGATAGTTGCTGGGGCACACGACAAGAAAATGCCTTTAACGGCTACGCGTGAACAGAAGGTTACCTTTGGCTTGATTCAAGTTTCGGACCCTTAGATCGTTTTAAGAATGAGACCCACCTGAATTTTCTCGTGACGCTTTAATTTTGCAAGACTCTGACGAAGACGATGATCTGAACGAGACACAGGAAGAGTTATAAATTCAGGGATAGGATAATCGGATCGGTATATACCTAAAGTTGGAAAAATCCTTGAAAAAGTTTGT
This sequence comes from Ypsolopha scabrella, assembly GCA_910592155.1. Lineage (NCBI taxonomy): Eukaryota > Metazoa > Arthropoda > Insecta > Lepidoptera > Ypsolophidae > Ypsolopha > Ypsolopha scabrella. Next base: position 13,045,744 of record OU342968.1, read on the forward strand.
TAGGTGTGAAGTCGGCTTCTTAAAATATAATTTATTGCGGTATCAGAAATTATGAAATTGCTTTAAACGTTATGATGATGTACCCAATACTTAACGGATGTTACCGTTAATTAATATTATTTAGGAATTGTATACCAGTCCTAGGAAATTTATAAATTGCCAAGCTGATTTAGGCAGAGATAATTAGTTTTCGGTTTTCTGTTTTGACTTTTGCTCTATTCGGCCTAAATCAGCTTGGCATTTTAGAAATTTCCTAGTAATTGTATTCAATTCCTGAATGTATTTATTTATTATTTACATTTCCGTTAACATACCTATGATTAAACATATTAAATTATCGTAACGTTTCAACCAACTCCATAATTCCGGAAATTTAACTATCAAATTAATATTATAAGAAGCCGACTCCACACCAACGAACTTTCTCAGTTTTTCCAACTTTAGGTATATATCGATCCGAATATCCTATCCCTATTATAATATAACAGTTTGATATAATAAATACGCGTTTAAAAATGGATGTGTTTAAAATAACACTTTCAAGGGAATCAAAATTTATAGGGTATTTCCCGTTGACCTAGAACTATGAAAATTGGCAAGTAATACTGTCTTAAAACTATAAATTTTTAATTGAATCATTAAAAAATCATCGAGGTTAAGCAAATTGTACGGGTGACCAATATTTTTGTAGATTTGTTTAAACTTTTACTAATTTGTACGGAACCCTCGGTGGGCGAGTCCGACTCGCACTTGTCCGGTTTTCTATTCTGACAAAATGAATTTTCAGCCCTGATTTCATAAGAAAATTATACCAAACTTGACCTAGTAACAAAATAGATACATTAACCGAGCTAAACTCGCAACTAATATGACCAATTGCAGTAGGTCCCCTCCCTAAATTAATCTTTGGGCTCTAATGACCAACGGTACCAAAGAAATTTTTTTGTTCGTTGGAAGCCGCTAAGTTATGCTACGACATTATTGTCCCCCAGCAACATAGTATGTAAGACATATATGTACCTAAGTAAAAAGAAATAATTTGTATAAAGAAACTTTACTTTCAAATCTGTATACCTTTTATTACAGGCAACACAGTTAGTACAGCAATCATGAATTTCGCATTGGAATAATTATATCAACGAGATACTTACTCGTATAAGTAAGTATTTAGGGATTTCAGAGTTGGCGCTTCCTAGTACATCAACCGATATATTTAACACGATTGGAGCTACAGAAAAAATATAGTAAAAATTAATCTAATAAAATGAATTTCTCACAACGACGTACCACCAGCTATGAGGAGGCAATTTTGTCATATTATTTGGTTTAACAAAACCTAAGCTGTCGTATGAAATGTACTTAACATCCTTAGTTTTTTTTACACAATATGCAAATACGTGGGGATCAAAGAAAATTGTTTCTAAAGAAAAACCCTTGAAAAATATTTCCTTCGTATTATTGGTATAATATATGTCGGAAATTTCTATGAAGTTTGGTTCGCCACTGTTCTCATCAATATCCAATGCTAAGATTTGCTTAGGTTCGTATCTTATACCGTTTAAAGTAATAAAACCAATGGAAAACAACTGTGAGTCGTGCGGTAGGTTGAACTGGCTTGATAAAATATCGAATATCACATCATTATTAAGATCTTTACAGCAAGTGGAAGGTTGTACATCGGAGTCAATTTTGTTTTTGAGAAATATGTGATTCAATTGTAACTGATGTTTGATAGCTAATGTTTTAGGCAAATTTATTCTATTAGATGAAACTCTTGCGCAAATTTTTGAAATTCTATGCTTTGCCTCATACCTCATTGACCACAAGTTATGAAGAGGACCTAATTTTTCCATAATTCCTGGGTAGTGTATTAAATGATGAAATTTAGGTTTTAAATGTGAGTTACTGAGTAAAATATAAAGGTTGTTAAATTCAGTTACTGTGTCTCTAATTTCATCGCAAATTTCAGGATAAACAGCTTCAGTCATAGTCATGTCTAATAGTTTTCGAAGAAGCAAATAAAGCTCCCAATGTTGATCTTCATATGGAACTTTATGGGAAACAAAACAAGGAAAATATCTGACAAAATTGTAATTTTCCATAGCTGACATTTTCCACTTAACAATGCCTTTAGTTTCTAAAAACAATTGTGGTGGTTTGCAATTCGAGTCTGGACCATAATTATGAAAAGCTATTCGGTTGTTTAATTCTTCTAAACTGAAGTATTTTTTAGAAAGTAATCCCTTAAGAACTTCTTTCATGGCATAACGTGCTACACCTTCCAATATATCATGCATAATGTCCACAGATGCTTGTTTAAACATGTCAAAACTTTTTACTTGTCTCCAAAGTGATGCTTCTTTTATACCAGTTTCACTTGGATTTTTTAGATTCAAATCTGACAAGTAGTTATTTTCATCTCTTAGTAAGGATAAATCTTCAGTGCACATTGTCTTTATTTCTGTTTTATAAGATCGACAAAAGCGGCAAGGATAATTAGCTGTGAAATTTTCGACAAATCCTAAAATTGAATGCAGGCCAAGATTGTCTCCAATCAAAGATACTAGTTGAAATTTAATACGACCTTGAAAATATTCCGGTACATTTAACTCTATGCCAGTACTAGACAAGAAATTTAGCTCATCTATTACTTTATGAAAACAATTAAAATTGCCTTCATCCTGTGCACGATCTGATGAATGAAATAAAGCGAAAAGGAAAATATATTTTAATTGCGATGCTAGATTTGGGGGAAGGCACGCTAGTGATCCGTACACTGCACCCAATTTTTTTATACCTGCATGTGAGCCAAGAGGATTTCCGGTTTCATAATCGTCAAAATATACAAACAATGGAAATATTCTTACATTACTTTCGAGCGATTGAATTGTATTTAGCCAAATAGAGGTGCGTACCACATTTATAATAACTTTTAAACGCAAGCAGTATGCAATATATTCATCAATAGAATTTAAAACTCCTGGAATGCTCAAAAATTTATGCAGTACAAAACGTAACGGAATAAATTGACCAGTACCTAAACATCGATTCCTTTTTCCTCTAATAAATTGATCTATCGGTTCAGTAGTAGTGAGGTATTCCTGAGGCTCTAAGTATGTTCCTAAATCTTTAAAATATTTTTTCCATTTATATTCACTAGAAAAATCTTGGACATATTGTGTAATATCCAACTTGATTTCATCTATATTAGGTATACACCTTAAACATTCTTGGTCATGCCATGATTGTGAATACCAGTTTTGTAAGAGTAATGGCATTACATTAGCAACATAGGAGGTTATTGATTTAACAAACAATTTTACAGTTTTCCTAGGTACTAATGGGTCGGCGAGAAAAGAACTGATCATTAATGCAGTTTCCGATATCAAAATCTGTTTATTGCTGAAAGTGGCATTAGGGATTGTGACGTCATAGTCCATTTCACGACTCTCCTCATTTGATTTATTCGAACATGGTATTAGATTTTCACAAACATGACTACTACTAGTACCGGGTTGATTATTTGTACATACGTTATAGCTGCTTGCTGATGTATCATTGTTACCAGTTACTAGCAATGATTGTTCCGACAAAACGGCATCTGTATTTTGGGCGCATGTAATACTAGAAAAATGAACCCTTTTTAAATGCATTCTTAGTGTATTTAAAGAATCAAAATTTTCAAAACAATCCTGTCCACATTTGTAACCTGCTCCACTAGAAAATGTAGGTAGATTCAAACAACTTTTTTTCAAGTGAAGTATTAACGACTTAATATTGGAAAATTGAGTAGAACAGTGGCCACAATTTAACATATTGGTAACAAAAAACTAAAACCTACAGACTACACTGTTACTAAACCTTGAAAAATAGACATATTATTTCTTTGATCCATTTTTGGTTCCGGATTGATCTTGTCGCTTTAATGTAAGGCCTAACAGTTCAGCTAATTCAGATGTTTGCTGGTGGTTCCAGTCATAATGTGTATAAATATTGTAAGCTGCTTGTTGAATAAACTCCCACAAATTATGACATTCAAGTGGATATTCGGCATGAAATGAATGGAACAATTGAAAGCACACTTCTACAGCCTCCAATACCGTAGGAAAGGTATATATTATTTTATCTAGCACAATATGTGCTTGCTTAATTTCGGACCATGAAGTACCTACCGCAATGACAAAAGGCTGTAGATGTATTTTGTTATCCCATTTCAATTTTTTTTGTACCTCTTCAAGATGCTTACGACACTTATCGATTCCGTCTTGAACATCAGCTTCAGTGTCAACTTGAAAGATAAATGAGTCCAGTACGTTGCTTTTTGTTGGTTTCCAATTTCTATTTACTTGGTAGACTCCAGGAAATAAGAAAGGTAGCAACAGGAGCAATCCAGTAGATTGAATGTTTGTATCTGACTCTGAAATTTTATAATAATGTGTTAAAGTTATTGACAACCCAACAATTTGCACGAAGGTTTTACCCTTACCAAATAAAGCCAACAGCTAGGAGATTATTTATCATACACGAAATTTTCCACACAGTGCACAAATATGTAACAACTTGTATTAAAAGAACTTACTTTCAGTCAGTGACAGAAAAAGTGATACTTTTTCTTTTTGCACTTGTGCAGTTAATTTATATAGCAGTTGCTCAGCTGCCTGTATCATTTCATTTTTTTTTAAAAGAATAAAATCTTGCAGTTTGCTGGTTAAATCTGATTCTTTGAACAATAATTGGAAGTCCTTTTTGATCTAAAATAAAAAGATAAATTTGTTATAAACTTGAAAAATTCTCGGTCTCGATATTACTCATGTCTTGCACAATAGTTACTACTATTACTTACGAGAGACGGTCCGACACTTGGAACTGCGAGACCTTTGTATAATTTAAAATAATCCCACAGTGTTCCTTTCGTTTCCTTTAATTCTTTCATGCGATATTCATGGGTTCTTGTCCATTCTTCAACCAATTCAGCAGAGACGTGCGACGGTACATTACTTCGTAAATTATCTAATATACATTTTATTTCCTCATCATCAGGTTCTGAAATAAAAAAACACTATATTCTAAACTAAAATGGTATACCGTGATGTTGTGATATTGACTACACAGCATATCCGTAGTTCTGGGTATCCAGTAGAAGAGTTATTTTAAATATGAATTAATGCAATTTTACCTGGGGCGCAATATTCTGTTGTGTTCTCCGTAGTCAAAGATCGGTGGCAGGACGCTCTTTTTATTTTTTGTGGAGGTATTGTTGCTGGCGCTGGGGTACTGGTGGTACCGGCACGCAATTTAGCGGTTTCATCATTTTGCAATAATTTTTTTCGCAGTAAACTCAGATGGGTGTATAAAGCTCCGATTGGTCGTCCTTTATTCACTTGTTTTCCGGTTCTAGTGGTATATTTTTCATTTTTAATGAAATATAATCTTTGCCCACTTGTGCACGGAAACAAAGCTTCAAAATAATTTTTGGTCCAAAACATACAAGTACTGGGTTTTACCTGACGTTTAGGCGGTTCTGCTTCCGAAAATAAGAATTGTGCCACAATTTGTGCTACTACTTTTATTTCAGACGCTTTAAGTATAGTATCCTCAGATAAGTTAGCTATCCTTTTCCCTTCAAGTGAATCTTTATTGAGGAGCGCGTACCTACACGAAATTCTTTGTTTTTTTTTTGCAATATGGCAGTGTGGTCATTCATTGAGACTGGGAGGTGGACACGGGAAATCCTCAACGGGCGACAACATGGCATCTAAACGCACATACAAGATCTAACGCATTCTAACAGCATCTATAACGGATAGTACAGGAAATACAACAAACAATTTAATCAGCAAGACTAAGAATTTATTTAATAGCAGCGATGTACTTAGGTTTAAAATTCAAGTTTACTTAATTTGGCTAAGTGTTAGTCCGACTCGCGCACTAAGGGTTCCGTACAATCACACAATACTGGTACGGAATCCTTAAAAGCATAGGTACATAACAACAATATAGATGCTACAGCAACAAAAATAAGGCGCTAAAATAGTGGCGCCTCTCATACGATTCAGAACCCTCTGAGTACGGAACCCTAATTTTATTATTTTACTTTAGACTATACAACAATTGGCAGGTTATTTGAGATTTGGAAGGTATATAATAAAGTTTTACCCACCTTTATAGATTCCCACCAATTTTGGTGGTACAGTGGAGCTCACATCAAGCTATACGCATTGAGTATAAGCTGACCTCTCATTGAACGGGAAGCCTATACAATGAGAGGTCAGCTTATACTGAAAGTGTTTAGGTTGACTGTACATGATCTCCTGAACTGGTAGGTTGTCGAATGTAGCTTTCCTACTAAATATCTTACCTGTTAAACTGGATGATAAGGTATCTTCTGTATTGGCAGGCTATTTGAGATTTGGAAGGTAATTAATAAAGTTTTACCCACCTTTATAGATTCCCACCGATTTTGATGGTACTAAATCTACTGAATTGGTAGGTTGTAGAATGTAGCTTTCCTACTAAATATCTTACCTGCTAAACTGACTGATAAGGTATCTTCTGTATTGGCAGGTTATTTGAGATTTGGAAGGTAATGAAAAAAGTTTTACCCACCTTTATAGATTCCCACCGATTTTGGTGGTACATAATCTACTGGATTGGTAGGTTGTAGAATGTAGCTTTCCTACTAAATATCTTACCTGCTAAACTGGATGATAAGGTATCTTCTGTATTCGCAGGTTATTTGAGATTTGGAAAGTAATTAATAAAGTTTGACCCACCTTTATAGATTCCCACTGAATTTGGTGGTATATGATCTACTGAATTGGTAGGTTGTAGAATGTAGCTTTCCTACTAAATATCTTACCCGTTAAACTGGATGATAAGGTATCTTCTATATTGGCAGGTTATTTCAGGTTTGGAAGGTAATTAATAAAGTTTTATCCACCTTTACAGATTCCCACCGATTTTGGTGGTACATAATCTACTGAATTGGTAGGTTGTAGAATGTAGCTTTCCTACTAACTATCTTACCTGCTAAACTGGGTGATAAGGTATCTTCTGTATTGGCAGGTTATTTGAGATTTGGATGGTAATTAATAAAGTTTTACCCACCTTTATAGATTCCCACCGATTTTGGTCGTACAATATCTACTGAATTGGTAGGTTGTAAAATGTAGCTTTCCTGGTAAATATCTAACCTGCTAAACTGGATGATAAGGTATCTTCTGTATTGGCAGGTTATTTGAGATTTGGAAGGTAATTAATAAAGTTTTACCCACCTTTATAGATTCCCACCGATTATGGTGGTATATGATCTACTGAATTGGTAGGTTGTAAAATGTAGCTTTCCTACTAAATATCTTACTTGTTAAACTGGATGATAAGATATCTTCTGTATTGGCAGGTTATTTCAGATTTGGAAGGTAATTAATAAAAATTTACCCACCTTTATAGATTCCCACCGATTTTGATGGTACTAAATCTACTGAATTGGTAGGTTGTAGAATGTAGCTTTCCTACTAAATATCTTACCTGCTAAACTGGCTGATAAGGTATCTTCTGTATTGGCAGGTTATTTGAGATTTGGAAGGTAATGAAAAAAGTTTTACCCACCTTTATAGATTCCCACCGATTTTGGTGGTACATTATCTACTGGATTGGTAGGTTGTAGAATGTAGCTTTCCTACTAAATATCTTACCTGCTAAACTGGCTGATAAGGTATCTTCTGTATTGGCAGGTTATTTGAGATTTGGAAGGTAATGAAACCAGTTTTACCCACCTTTATAGATTCCCACCGATTTTGGTGGTACATAATCTACTGGATTGGTAGGTTGTAGAATGTAGCTTTCCTACTAAATATCTTACCTGCTAAACTGGATGATAAGGTATCTTCTGAATTGGCAGGTTATTTGAGATTTGGGAGGTAATGAAAAAAGTTTTACCCACCTCTATAGATTCCCACCGATTTTGGTGGTACATGATCTACTGGATTGGTAGGTTGTAGAATGTAGCTTTCCTACTAAATATCTTACCTGCTAAACTGGATGATAAGGTATCTTCTGTATTGGCAGGTTATTTGAGATTTGGGAGGTAATGAAAAAAGTTTTACCCACCTCTATAGATTCCCACCGATTTTGGTGGTACATGATCTACTGGATTGGTAGGTTTTAAAATGTAGCTTTCCTACTGAATACCTTACCTACTAAACTCGATGATAAAGTATCGTCTGTATTGGCAGGTTATTGAGATTTGGATGGTAATTATTGAAGTTTTACCCACCTTTACAGATTCTGGTGGTATATAATCAACTGAATTGGTAGGTTGTAAAATGTAGTTTTCCTACTACATAGCTTACCTGCTGATCTGGATAATTAGTGTCGACTGGCTTGGTAGATTATTTAAGATTTAGATAGTAAAATATAAAAATGACACTACGTTTTCAGTTCCCACCGTCTTGTGTGGTAAATACACCTTCTGTATTAGTAGGTTGCAATTGCAATTTTCCTATCGAATAAATTACCTATTCAATTAGAAGGATAGTATCGCCTAACTTGGTGGGTTAATTTATATTTAGAAGATAAAGTTTACCCACTGTGTCAGATTCCTGCTGATTAGAAAGGATATGGCTGGTAGGTTTTCCTAAATTCCTTCAAAACTTAATGTAAAGAAAAATTAAATGGAAATTCCTTCCTATAAGTTGGTGAGTTTTTCCTTCTGAAAATAATTCTTCTAAGTAATTCATCCATTTTTGTGGGAAAAATAACAATACCTTCTAAATTTTGGTTGGAAACGTGCAGCTATCTGATTTGGTTGGTAAATTTTAGAAGGAATGCCCCTATTCTTGAAAGGAAATCTGTTTAGAAGGTTAAAACTCAGAAGGTAATGGCATTTTTGGAAGAACTTTTTTCTCAGTGTGGTGGAGGCTATGGTAATACATATCGTGTGAAAATTTCAGCTGTGTACCTCCTATTACGGCTGAAGCTGGAGACCCTTGTGACAGACGGACAGACATATAGACAGGTACCATTCGGGTACGGAACCCAAAAAAAAACTGTCAAAAACGTGCTCATTTAATTGCAATCCTCGATTATAAAAACCTTTTAGTGAAATGATGTGGGAAAATGAGCAGATTGCTTCAATAAATGAAGATTTTTTCAAATTAGCCTTCTTTTCCTCTCTGCTTCAATTGTTAAACCATACAAAAATTTAATGTATAAAGTGAAAATAATTTTGTAACAGCACGTTTGTGAAAATGTTTCGATTAAACGATTATTTTCAAACAATTAGTTGATGTGGTCAGACAGAAGCGATATGAACGGTGAGAGAATGGAAGGTATAAAGCTAAATGCTACGATTGTAATGAGAGCAAAAAGCGTGCCTGCAGAACGTTCCCCTACGTTATGTAAAAAAATTCAACATTAGATTAACTCTATTGACACAATGTTTTGGATTTTGAAATGTTTCTTTTCACAGCTTTCGATTAAATACGGACAGTGATAAACAATGCTTGAGTAGAAAACTTTTGTCAAAGCTTTTCTTTAATCACGTGAGATGGTTTTAGCATATTTTACTAAAAGTTACAAAGTTCTCTACTGGTTTCGTTAAAGAATTCTGCTCGGCAAACTGAATTTCGATTAAGAAACTCGATTTTCGAGGACTTAGGTATTGATAATTTTCCTTTTGAGATCTATTCAATTTCTTTGTCTGCCTGCAATAAAGATTTATAATATTTTTTTATTTATTTATTATTATATCAACAGGTACATCATCCTTACAGGCTAGCCTAATACGATGATATAATAAAAGATATCTGATGATACTAAAAGCTTCACTATACCAATAAATAACTATAGTATTCAGCCCATCCTGAAAAAAAAAAGAAGACAGCACGTGGGGTATACTGGGCCACAGAAGAAATACTAGGCTAACATAGTTGGGCATGTATATTGTATGAATGTGCAGAATAAAGTTGAAATTCAGAAAAATATTGGATGATAAACATCTACTACATACCTGTGCATAATATGTACGCACCTCCAAAGTTCAAGTTAAGTGGACCACCAATACCGAATTGGAATCAAAAAAGGTGGTCTTCTATATTCTGAATAAATTCGAATACACAGCACATATTATACAGAAAATTTATGTCTTTTCTTTATTCTAAATGAGACGGCAAGGGCACAATAAAACACTTTTCTTGATGAAGACCAACTTTTAAAAAGGTACCTCGATTATATCGGACGTCGCAGCCGTCGGTCGACGATCGCATTACTAATCAAGTCAATCACGATATAAAAAATACCAACGAAAACGAATCATTACAGAAATTTCAAGCTTATTGAAATTCACAAGATTGTGTTAAAAGTTTCAAATCCAACCACGAGATGGAGTTTGAAGCCTTGGGCCATAATTTAGATGTTGTTACCATGAAGTGGCAGCTGGCCAACGGATCCCATTATGGACCTTCGATCTGAGGCCCAGATTACTCTGAAAAAGATGTTTCGATAAACACCCGTTTATCAGTCGGCTGTAGGCCTTAATGTGTACAATATAATTTTATTATTAAGGTTCGGTCTTGATAACTTATGGGAACTAAGATTTGTGAAGTGTTAAATCTAGCTTATATCTAAACTAGCATTTTGGAGAAACTCGGCCTGGGGCCTATTTTTCATTGACTTGTTTCACTGAAGTGGTCACTTAGCGAAAACAACTCAACCTCTGGAACCTTTCTCAATTACCTTTGTATACCTCGTAACATTAAAAACGGTATTAAATCTATTCGTTAAGCAAACATGCAGGTAGACTTTGTATATGTATTTTGACAAAAAGATAAAAAAGAGCAAGATGAAAGCTAAGGTTTTTCTTGTTATATAAGGTGCTCTAAAAATATCTGCCACGGCTGTAATGGGAGAGTGTGTTGTGTACATAGATTACAATAGTAACGATATTTTATTGATCTAACGTCATACTTTTGTTCATGCAAAAAATGCACGTTTGAGTTAGAATTGATTTACTTGCATGAAACCGTCCTGTAATAACACAAAACAGTTGGAACGAGATAGAAATTATTTTCATTGATGAAACGACACATCGCTCGTTGTTTGCGAATCATTTTATGCCGAATAAAGTAAATATTTATTTATTTACTTTATTTTCTCAAACTTATATAAATATTCCGGGGTACAAAATTTCTTCAATGTTGTAATCTACAATGCGATGTGGCGCCTATGTAATTAATAAAACCTATACCACCAAACAGAACCAAAACCTTCTCTGATAGACAGTGAGCAAGGTCATCTATCCATTCCATCCATCAGCCTGTTTCGTCCACTGCTGGACATAGGCCTTTCCAGGATTTCGCCACTCTTGGCGGTCCTCCTGGAAGAAATGCCCATACTCACACTCGCTGGGCAGGCGGGTTGGTGAGCGCGGTGCCGAAACCCTTGCACCAGTGACGCCGCTGCCCGTCACCAGTCTGTTGTATATAAGGCTCGGCAATTGGGTATGGACAAACCGCCATCTATCGGTCCCAGGCAATGGTGGGCCGCCTGGTTTTGCCTAAGAGCTGTTCTCTTACTCTCCCCCGAATAACTTCGGGAGGATTTGCGAGTAAGATGGTGGTACCTCCACAGTCGAGCCCGACATCAGCTCTACCACCTATGAAAATACTATATGAGCAAGGTGTACCACGAGCAACTAAAGTTAACATCTGGAAAGGCTTGGTACATTATGCGCCTTTTCCTTTAAATTCCAATTTATTTACCAACAAAGATGTTAAGAGTCAAATAGATTTGACATAGAAACAATAAATAATGGAATTAGAATGATTTTAATGGATTACCCAAACGTAATCCCAGAAATTATAATAATATTATCCGTTTCGTAATTCAAAATCCAATTTGCATTCCCAATTTCAGTTTCAGTTGAAAATAAACCGGGAAACCCATTTATAACCCGCATCTCGAAATTTATGTTTGGGGATCGCGTTTGTATTGAATTTGGGTTATGAGAGGGCTCGAATTCCCTAATGGTTTAGTTAGATTTGATTTACCTTTTGTTGTTATTAGCATATAGAAGTAGTACATGCTACTGAAATTTTGAAACAGTAGAGTTTTGTATTAATTTACCCTTTGGGAAAAGAACGTGATTGTTGAAAAATCTGCATAACAGTGATTATTTTGAATGCAAAAAGGCTTAAATAAACATTACTTTACCAAGTGTAAATGAAAATTGAATGGACATAAACCACATAATATACGAGAGCAAATGAAAAATAAAGCTTGCCCATACAAAATTTACAGTAGTATTTAAAGTAAGTATGAAAGGAGAGATATTTTTTTTAAAGGGACGTTTACATATACAGGCTGAAATTAAATCAACTGACCAAATTCATACTGAAGACTGGGTTAGTGATCAGGAACTAGGTTCAGTAATCCTTTCGGCCAAATTATAAAAATGTTTTTTTTTGCTCCCGTACTGATTGGACTAGTTTAAGTACAATTCCTAGCCCAGTCAGTATGGAAAAAAAAAACTATCGATTTTCACCAAAAGGGTAAGTGAACCTTGTTTCTGATCACTAACCGAGTCTCCAGTATGAATTTGGTCGGTTGATTGAATTTCACCTAGTAAATTTTTCAGGTCGTTCAGTATGTTCAGTAGAGTATGTGATTTCATTTAATGATACCTCTCTATTTACAACCTGTAGTTTATTGAACAAAATTCAAGAAAAACTCAATTTATCTATAGATAAACTGCATACCATCTAAAAATATTAAAATGCAATGCCAGACATAAAAAAGTTTTCGTGAAAAAGTATAAAAAGGTTTCCAAAATTAGCTTGCTGAGGAGGCTCTAAGGGCGCAACATTAATCATTCAGGTTTCCACGCGGAAAATGGTTTCCATGAAAATATATTAAAAGTTCGCATCATCTCGCCATTCCCCGCCTTGTATGTTAATTTCGTGTCATAAAAATGGGATATTCCATTTTTATGTCATTGGGTTAAACTTTTTTATTTTGGCCCTCGTAAAATGGGTGAAGGACCAGCCATCAAGGAAAATAACGTTGTGCAATTTACTGGACGATATGAGGTTCCTATTGGTAATGGAAATGGTAAGTAAATAGTTAATCCAATGGCAGAAAATAAAATGCTTGGCTTATTTCAATGACCGAGATCCTAAGTGATACTACATTCGAATAATAAAAATCTACCTTCAGTCTTTAAAATTTCGTGTTAATTTAGTTTAATAACAGTTTAGATTAATTTTATTTTTAGATAAAGTGTATTAGTATTAAGTATTTAGTATAGCAGGTGCTAAAACTGTTAACCTTTCCGTGTTATAAGTAACATACTGTTAGGTAATTTTGGAAGAACTTTTTGTCTAAAATAAGTACTTATACAATTAATTGAAATAGGCGTTACCTTGCGGAAGTCCATCACGAAGTTATGGATATATGAATATAATTTGCAATATTCCGCTAAACAATGCTTGTTGTGCTATTCAAAATGCAGACTTGAGAATTAAGTACTTATACTTTTCCTGGTAAGATTTCCTTGTAAGACTGTCTGGGTTTAAAAAAAAAGGTTTCATTTTTATAGCTAACGATTGGGTGTTTATTTGTCTCTCGAAATACGAGTCATGATCAGTCATCAACTCATCACGTCAGGCAAAGCCATGTTGCGAAAATAAAATAAAACTCGTAGTTACATTGTATATATTTCAACTTCACAATGGACACAGATAAAACATTTAGCGATATCACAAAATACATAAATTCAGAATGCACTGCACATTTTGCAGCAAGCCGTGGAACACAAATTTAGTTGTAAGAATAAATTGTATCAGAAAATAGAACTATAATTTAAAATCTCTAGGGATCCATAAATACAAGTAGAAGCCTCGGGGATCATTGCGGTTCCGTGCCTTCCGTTGCACTGCTCCTAGTAAATTAATTTGTCCCTAAGGGATATTAAAAGTAGCCTATCAATTTGATCAAAAGGTCTGATTTATAACCCTCGAGGAATCTTCTGCATAGTTTTCTGGCTATTTTATTCAAAGTGCCTCACCGTGGAAATTTAATTTTCCGTAGCTAACTGGATTCATAAATCTTTTAATTCTGAGAATTTTATGGTAATAAGGAAATGAAGTTTATTTTTAGGGTTCTCTTAAGAATCTTCATAGCTGAAGCTTCGGTGTCTCAATGAATCAAGTCAAGTGCGAGTAAGGCTCGTATCCTGAGGATTCCTTACAATTCAAATAAGTTAATAGACCTAAATAATTTGAACAAAAATTAACAAAAGGTATGAAATAAAACTGTAACATTACGTTGTTTAAAGTATTCGGGTACGTAAAACTTCATTATGAATGAGACTTTTCAGTATTCGTTGTTTTGATACAGTATTATATTTATATTTAAATATAGGGTAAAATAAGTGGTAGAGCTTATTACTCGCAAATCCTCCCGAAGTTATTCGGGGGAGAGTAAGAGAACAGCTCTCAGGCAAAAAAACCAGGCGGCCCACCATAGTCTGGGACCGATGGATGGCGGTATATCCATCCCCAATTGCCGGGCCTTATATAAAACAGACTAGTGACGGGCAGCGGCGTCACTGGTGCAAGGGTTTCGGCACCGCGCTCACCAACCCGCCTGCCCAGCGTGCGTGAGTATGGGCATTTCTTCCAGGAGGACCGCCAAGAGTGGCGAAATCCTGGAAAGGCCTATGTCCAGCAGTGGACGAAACAGGCTGATGGATGGATGGATAGGGTGAAATAAAATCAAACGACCAAATTCATACTGGAGACTCGGTTAGTGACCAAGAACTAGATTCAGTAATCCTTTTGGCCAATTTAAAAAATAATTGTTTTTGCTCCCTTACTGGTTGGACTAGTTTAAGTACAGTTCCTAGTGCGGGCACTATGGGGCAAAAAAAAAAAGTTTTAGAATTTCACCTGGAGGGTCATTAAATCTTGTTCCTGATGACTAACCGAGTCTCCAGTATGAATTTGGTCGGTTGATTTAATTTCACCTAGTATAATTTGGTTTATTTGTCGACCTCGTAACAAAACCTTTATCTGAAACTGAAAAATTAGCCTTATTTCTTTAATTTTAATAAAAAAAATTATGAGGTACATATTTTTACCCCACCTAATGAGCTCTACACTACAGATGACATCATGCCAGGGTTAGAGATTTATTTATTTTTGTTCTTCTTTTTCATGTATAGGACCTCTAAAAAATAATCGATTTGTTTGGGTTAACATTCCACACAAAACATTCAAATTTCAGATCTGTAACACATTCCGCCTATGAGATAGAGACCCGTAACATACAGACAGATGGATAGACAACAGAGTGTCATAAGTGAAAGGCATATGAATGTAAAATTGAATGATTTTCAAAATAAGAATATTAAGATTCTCTTAAACGTTTTAACATAAATGTTCCTCTACGTTGATGGATTCCGTTTACGTGAGCATGTTGTAAGCTTGAGAGCTTTTGGCGTTTCTGTTCTAGGTCAACCTACATAGTTAAGTTACATCTAGTTACACCTATTATTAGGCCTCTTAGGGGTTGACACATAAACTTTAGGTTTGTGGCCATAACTCAGTAACCACACAGAAACAGAAGTTGTATCCGTATGCGAGAGTTGGTGCTTGTGATTGCCGCCTCTTTGTTGAAATTATTATGATACATTACAAGTAAAATAAACTTGTTGTTGTCCACTGTTAGTGTTTATTTCATCTGACCGGTTTTGGTATATTAGCACTTTTTTCGTTTTAAATATTTTTCTTTCACTACGGGTAGAATCAATTTCTATTTCAGATATTATTCTTTTTGATTTTCTTTATTTTCTCATTTGTGTTCGTATTCACCCCGACTCGCTAAGTCTATTGGGAGAGAGGGAGCAATTAACATGCTAAGTCTTCAGGTATGTATTTAGCTCAATATGACTAATCTCAAAATCAATTTTTTAACCCACCATTGTGTAAAATCATCAAAATGTCTCCAATAATATATTAATGATATATTTATGTTTTTGATAAGAATCAATTTCTATTTAAGGTATTATTCCCTTTGAATTTTTTATTTTTACACTTGTGTTCGTATTCACCCCGACTCGCTAACTCTATTGGGAGAGAGGAAGCAATTAACGTACTAAGTTTTCAGGTATGTATTAAACTCAATATGACTAATCTCAAAATCAAATTTTTAACTCACTTTTGCGTAAAATCAACAAAATTTCTCCAATTAATATATTAATAACATACCTATTCATGTTTTTGAGCATACTTCAGGGCTTTAGTATACAAGTTCAACAAACTGAATAGCGCATAATAAAGTATAAAATAAATTAAAACGAATTATAAAAAGGTATCTAATATAATATGTATTAAAATGCTTTGCCCGTGGCTCCACCCACGTTTATTCCATCTATGTCCCATTTTCGGCTTGGGCGTTATTATGTTGACAAGGGTCACTACGATAATAATAAAAAAAACCGCACCCAAAAATGTTGAATGGTTCCCGAGTTAAAATGGAACATAGATACATGCATACATATACATACAGACAGAAAGATGTACAGAGAGACAAAAATAAATGAAAAAATTTGGCCTCAGTACAATACCAATAACCCATTTCATATTTAAATTTCACAAAAATATTCAACGTACACACACTATTTTTTCACTACTTTATTATTAGTATTGGGGTGTTACATACGAGTAGATAGAAATTAAATTGATCAGCAATTGTACTTGTTTCATAATTTTAGCGAAGCTTGTATCATGTAAATCTACCAAAACAGTCTTAACATAGAGCTGAAACAGACGACTGCTAGAGTCACAGAATAAATAGCACCTCATCATTTAGTGCCACAGAGTACATGTGCCGGACATCAAGCGAGGCCGGATATTCTTTGGAGAAAAATCCACTTTGGCAAAGTTCGAGTCAAACTGGCTCTCCTAGGCTCCGTAAAGTATCAAGATTTCATAAAAGTTCAATTTAAATCGAACTTGGAGCTATGAATCAAAGTTTTGCAAGAGTTGGGTTTTTATTCGAAGCGCGACGAATCCCAGTTTTCAATCAATTATGCAGAAAAAGACAATTAATTATTTTTATTGCGTTTTCTCATGTATTTGGTAAGTTATACCAACTTATTTACCGGCCAGAACTCCAATATTCAAAGATCCAAAGTGGTGGACTTACGTTTAAAATATATTATATAAAGATACAATTTTGTAATTAATTGCAGTGTGATTCTAAAATGGAGATCTTATTGTAAGGTCTCAAACTAAACCTTACGACCCCGCGTTAGTTTCCATTTGAATTCTGTAGTACGGAACCCTTTAAAATCAACTCCGGTCACACATTTTCACGATTTTTCCACGTCTCATTTGTTACCCCTTCTTTTGTGGAACGTGCAGGAAATGTTTATTTTCAAACTTTGTCGTCAACTAAATTTTAAAGTTTGAAGAAGTATTTTCTCGGAATGTTCAAATCCAGGTTGATTTAAGTTATTTTGTTCCTGAGATTTAATTATCTTAAATGTTAATTATCTGTAATTTCTATATATTATTCAAGAAAGGATTTGTGTACGAGTATGCTAGTACATAACGCTTATTTGATTATACCTTATAGGATTAAATAAGAATATACGAAAATCGAACTATGAGGCGCCTAAAAGAAAGCCTTTGCATACAAATTATTCAGTACATGCAGTCTTCCGCAGTCTCCGAACAAACACCGATAAAGAAGAGGAAATAAACATCATTGTTTGAAGAGCGCAACCATAAACACTGCGATATGCCCAATTGTTGTCCACGACAATGTGGGCACAAACTGGCCAACTTTACGATGCACAACGCTATTGTTCCAACTTGGATTATTGCTACTTGTGGATAGAATGTGTAATGGATTAAGTTATGCCCGTTTAGAATAATCGTTTGTGGTAGGCAGGTATTATGATACAGGGTTAAATACCGAGTGAAACGGCAATACACATAGTTAGTTTGTGTCTACGTATCGAGCTAGGGAACATTAATTTTCTGTATAATTGAAGGTCAGGAACAGGCAAACCACAATAGGTACCTCAGTATTTACGAAGATTTTTTAAATAATTTGTTAATATTACACAATAAAAACTGAACTGACAACTCTCTTATAAAAAAGAGAAATTTTTAGCCAAGAATAGTTTCTCTACTACCTGTATTTTACGCCGACATAATCCATTTCTCAGCTGAGCTTTCGAAAATTCGTATAAAATTCTTTGAACTTTACAAACAAGAGGAAAAATTGGGCTCGAACTACGGAAAGCTTATGTCGGCGACGTAGAAATATTACTCTTCCATTCTCCTTCAGTTTGCATATCACTCCAACCCCTTAGGGTAAGGGTTAATGTGTTATGATTAAGTACATACACGGTACCGAGGAGCGTAACTTTTGCAATAAATTTTATAAGCGACGGGCCCCTTTATTTGCACGCGAAGACAAACTTAGACTTTGCTTTAAGTCTGGAGTTGAAAGTCGGTATTATCCGATATTTATTGAGTTTTGAGTTTGATGTTTTGAGATAGGGGAGAATCTATCGTCGTCTTTATGTGAGTTTCTATGAAGGTTATTTGAATTGTGTAATGGTGCTCGGAGATTGTGGTCATAAGAAGATACGCGTTTGTTATTATCATATATACGTCTACATAATATAAGTAAAGGATATATGAATATAATTTGCAATATTCCGCTAAACAATTCTTGTCGTGCTATTCAAATGCAGACTCGTGCACCGCCCGCCCGCCCGCATAAAAACATGCAACAAGCAATCAATACAAGCAAAGCAATCTTAAATAACAAGCAATAAAACTTATCTGATAAGTTATATGATAAGTTTTCTTGCTTGTTATTTAATTTATTATTATTAAAGCAAGCAATACAAGCAAAGCAATCTTAAATAACAAGCAAGAAAACTTATCTTATCTGATTTAGGTGGTAGAGCTGATGCCGGGCTCGACTGTGGAGGTACCACCATCTTACTCGCAAATCCTCCCGAAGTTATTCGGGGGAGAGTAAGAGAACAGCTCTCAGGTAGAACCAGGCGGCCCACCATAGTCTGGGACCGATGGATGGCGGTTTATCCATCCCCAATTACCGAGCCTTATATAAAACAGACTGGTGACGGGCAGCGGCGTCACTGGTGCAAGGGTTTCGGCACCGCGCTCACCAACCAGCCTGCCTAGCGTGTGTGAGTATGGGCATTTCTTCCAGGAGGACCACCAAGAGTGGTAAAATCCTGGAATGGCCTATGTCCAGCAGTGGACGAAACAGGCTGATGGATGGATGGATATTCATATATCCTTTACTTAGTGATGGACTTCCGCAAGGTAACGCCTATTTCAATTAATCATCTTACATAATATAAGCTTTGAATAACTTGTCTAAGAGCGACTTTGACTAAGCTAAAGTTAGGTGAGAATTCTGGAAAATAGACAAATTACTAACTTGCTTGATATTGCTAGGAAACGGCTACTGACGATCACAATCGTGACCATTAAGGCGCTTAGCCATCCCACCGTTTTAGTGCAAAATTTGATGACCCGTTTCTCTGTTGTTTTTCGTTATAGCCCAAAGTTTAAGACCTCTATCATCTGGTACTGGTATTTTAAAAAGCACTATTTTGCCAAAATTTTGAAAAATGAATTTGTTTTAAATATATCTAGCTGGATAGATTTGCATACAAAGTTGTTTTCTTGCCCTAAATTGCACCTATACCAACATTTTCAGCTAAATAGTGACTTCGTAAATGCGTGTATTAAACTATAGAGTTCTAAAACTTTACTGTATGATGAAAAACAACAAAGAAACGGATTATCAAATTTTGTACTAAAACGGTGGCATGCCTATGCGCCTTAAGAATCTAAACCACGAATCTCGTAGTTGTAAAATAGCTTTAATGTTTCACTGTTGTTAATAAAACAGTTTACACCACGCATTATTTCACTGACCTGCAGAAGCAAAATGCTTCATCACCATTTTATAATTGACTCAATTTCCAAATAGCACCGTCTATAAAAAGTTTTTTAATTAAAAAATCCGTAGTGAAACGAGGAAAAGCCGGACGTAAGCCGTAAGCTGGCTGATTCTGGCTTAACATCGAGTCTCGTGGATATTAAGGATGAGCAGAGTTTCCCTTATAAAAACCGTTTTTCATTCTTTTCAGTGGGGGAGTTTTCTATTTCAGACTTTTCCTCGAAAAGAATATTAAAAGCCTTGTCGGGAAAGTAAAAATCTTTAATTCTTATTGTTAGCGAAAGTTGTTTTTGTGTTATATTGTCATACTAATATATCGACCGGGCCGCCCTAGAAGGACGTATGCCGACCACTGCGACTGAAGAAGGGCAACGTAAAAAGTACCCGGAATAGAAGAGCTTGTGTATGACTAGATTGATGAATGTAAAAGAAGCAAAAGAGGTGGGTCAGGATCGAAGCAGATAGAAAACTGTAGTCTGTGCCTACCCCTCTAGGAGACAGGCGTGACTATATGTATGTATGTACTAGTATATCATGCCTTAATGAAAAATTACTTGATATACCTCCAAAAACGCAATACTCTTCCTGTAAGTGGTTGATTTTGTAACCTAGAAGACACACTTGAGAACCCTCCGTATTTTTTGTCTATTTGATGCGAAGCATTGTCATAATTATTTTTTTTGTTATTGCGGCGGTGTTTTTGTAAAAATCAGGGACATACACCAGTCCATATTGGCCATCTAAATGAAGACCTAAAATAATTTAAAACATAACATAAAAACATAAAATATATTTATTGACCATAATACATTTACATAAAACAATGAGTATCCAACTCCTATAAAAGTATAAACTGTAAGCTAGGAGTCAGTACATTCCCATAATTTCAGTTTTTAAATATATTATCTAGCCAAAAGGTACAAAAGTTTTTTTTTTTTTTTAACTAAGGGTTAGTATTATAGCTATACATGATTTAAGACCAGTAGTACATAATTATTAATTGTGAAATTATCTTTTGTTATTTTAAATTAAAAAGATAAATAAAAGAGCAAAGCTAAAATTTACAACATTTAAAGTAGATAAGGTTTGTTTACGTTTAGTTACATTCATTGGTAGTAGTGTTTGTAAATGTTAGAATATAACTTATAATATTATTAGTCTAAACAAAGTTAAAAGAGGTTGTACTTATACTGTATGTGAGAGGTGTGGGTGGGTATTGAGTGTGTTGCGAGTGATATTATGAGATCGGTTGAGTGTATGTGAGAGTGAAAGATAGTGCGTGTGTGTGAAGGCTATTTGTGTCTGAATAGTTGGTTTAACAAGCCAATTAATAATCTACAACAGTTTTTCAGTCTGCTCATAAGTTAAGTCGCTTAGCCATTGGAAAACCCTATGACGCACCTGATAATTACTTAGTTTTTTTAATCTTACTGTAGAATTTATAGCATTGTACAAATTTGGAGCCTGAAAATCGTAGTGAGCACGTGCAAACACGCTTTTGACCGCAGGTAAAGGACAGCGATCTGTGCGTTGCCTTGCTTCAGTAAGGTGTGGAACTGTATATCGATGATACCTTCTAAGGCATTGATATATATAAGACTTACGCACACTGAGAACTTCAGATTGTTCATATACTGATATTATAGGATGTCTCCATGGTAGGTACAACATGACCTTAAGTACAGCGCGTTGGGCACGTTCCATCTCAATCAGATGGGATTTTGAAGCTCCACCCCATGCAGTTATACAATAATTAATCACGCAGTGACCCAGAGCATTATACACATGCACAAGGTTCTTCTTTTCGGTTACAGTACGTAGGTTTTTAAAAACAAAAATTAACTTTCTTAGCCGTTTGGCAGTACTTGAGATGTGAGAGTGCCAGTTAAGCCTATTGTCGATAATTACTCCAAGATATTTTAAAGTGCTAACTTTATCCAGATGTGGACAGTTACATGTTTGTAGATCGGTAGGATTAGTATTGCAAGGATAAGTATGAATCCTTATTTTGAAATCTTCTTTAGGGAGGCACACAATAGTTTTACTGAAGCACATGTATTTTGTCTTAGTAATTTGATTCAATTGTTTCCTCTTTGCGTGTTATTTTGCTACTTAGATATTATGAATAACGATTCGGAGCAGGCTCGTAAGTATCAAAATAACTCGCAAAAGAGAAACAATTCAATCAAATAAATCCATCTATCCATCCATCCATCAGCCTGTTTCGTCCACTGCTGGACATAGGCCTTTCCAGGATTTTGCCACTCTTGGCGGTCCTCCTGGAAGAAATGCCCATACTCACACACGCTGGGCAGGCGGGTTGGTGAGCGCGGTGCCGAAACCCTTGCACCAGTGACGCCGCTGCCCGTCACCAGTCTGATTTATATAAGGCCCGGCAATTAGGGATGGATATACCGCCATCCATCGGTCCCAAGCAATGATGGGCCGCCTGGTTTTTTTGCCTGAGAGCTGTCCTCTTACTCTCCCCCGAATAACTTCGGGAGGATTTGCGAGTAAGACAGTGGTACCTCCACAGTCGAGCCCGGCATTAGCTCTACCACCTAACCTAAATTCTAGGCCTTTATTTAGATGGCCAATATGAAGTGGTGTATGTCTCTAGTTTTTCCAAAAACATCGCGATAAAGGCCAGAAATAGTACATTAATGCTAGGACCAGCAAGTTAGCAAACCTGGACGAGTAAGTTAAAAGTCCGAGCCCGCAGGACCAGGACTTTTATATACGAGGCCAGGATTGCTAATTAGTGGTCGAAGCAAGTATAGTGCTTTTCTCAAAAATAAAATGAGACATGGATCGAACGTCTTGATCACATATATCTGGCATTGGCGGGTTCAAATCTCGTAGTTTTGTCAATTAGGCCTGAATACTTCAGAACACACGTAAAGCTTTGTGTCCGAAGTACGCGGATCGGGGATCATCACGCTGAGATGTAATAATAGTTGGTGAAACGTGGTTGTATAAGTGTTGACTGTGATGTCACAGTTCATGCTCGAAAACACCTTCGACAGTCTCGAGTGGTCGGGGATTTATATCGTGACAATATATTTTGTGTACAGTCAACAAATCTCCCGCCTGATCAGTTGCAAAATCTTATCGCTTGCATGTGGCGATCTTAGCAAGCCCCGCCTTTTACTTTGTTTAAACCAAATAGGCGCGAAGACGTTTTTGTTTTATGACATTTTATGAGGTTATTATAAGGGTAACTTATTGATCAGTTGCAAAACTTGCAAACCTTTAGGAATAAACATTAAAAATTATAATAAATCTTTATGGTTGAGCGTGAAAGACTATTGGCGGATAATAACTAGCAAGGCGGGGTAGCGGTAACTACACTAACCCTATTATATAATATTATAACACTAAGACAGGCACACAAAACTTGCCCTTAAAAGAATAGGTTCTGCAAAACCATAATTTATTCTTTCTTGTTTGAAGAACCTAGCCATATTAGATGTTTGAAAAAAAATTGTACTTCTGTCAAGAATATAATGCACACTCTTATCGAAACAGAATCTTCATACGTCATTCCAACATTGAATCATAAAAAATCAAAGATGAAAAAAGTTTATGTGTCGAGTTTCAGCAAAATCATATTATATTACCTATGAATTAAAATTCTGTAGGTATATTAAGCCTTAAAACAAACAGATATTTGATACAAACTTTTGTTTTTTTTAAATAATTAAATGCGTAATAAAAGTCGTCGTTTTCCAGAATTCGTCCCTTTCGCACTTCGGCTCTTTCCGCATGGAGTAACTGCGATCATTGCAATCGGAATGATCAGGCGGGAGATTTGGTGACTGTACGTATGTCGTCGATAAGAGTAGATATATACGAACTAGTAACAGTGCCGCAAATGCAAGACCTGAGTCTGGCGCCGGCGACTATCAGAGCAACTCGGAGTATAAATCTTAATAATTACTTCGCTTTGCACCGGTCCAGGTAATAACAGCCTGCAACGAGTTGTATTTAAATCGTAAATTATGCCTT
Source organism: Ypsolopha scabrella (assembly GCA_910592155.1). Lineage (NCBI taxonomy): Eukaryota > Metazoa > Arthropoda > Insecta > Lepidoptera > Ypsolophidae > Ypsolopha > Ypsolopha scabrella. Next base: position 13,069,771 of record OU342968.1, read on the forward strand.
TTAGATGAAAATCAATGTGTTCCAGACTTGAACATGTAGCGGGTGCTGCAGCAACGAAGAGATACCTGTAGGAAACTATACGCTTCTGGTATTAGACCTACCCAGACCTGGTGAGAAAAAAATCTATTCCAAAATAATCAAAAAAGTAAAGACAATTAAGATGTAAAAGACCTACAAAACGAAGAATTTATAAGACGTCTTTAGTTTAAATAGCCAAATTCATACTGGAGACTCGGTAAGTGGTCAGAACTAAGGTTCAATGACCCTGTTAGTGAAATACGAAAATTATTTTATTCTAGTGCAAGAATAACCTCGACTCAATTAGTATAGGAAGTCTACATTTTATTTTGCGTACCTATTTCACAGAAAATGTCATTGAACCTTGATCCTGACCACTTACCGAGTCTCCAGTATGTATTTGGCTATATAAGCGAAAGTCACTTTATATTGTTAAAAAAATATTTTGTTCTGTCAGAGTAAAAAATATCTGCAGAAAAATATAAATAGTACTAAATTGTGGGAAAGAGCACTAAATTTGAATTAAACTTACGTTCCAGTAAATAAATCTCAATAAACCACAGAGCTCACGGAGAAGCAGAAGCATCGGGTACGAAAACGAAGTGAGAAATTTTAAACTTGTAACAAAAACCATTCAAACAACATAACAGGAAATAATTTTAATTATTGTTCTGTTTAGACGATCGATCGTTATTCATATAAAATCAGTCAGGTGCTAGTAGAACTCGCTCCTTGAGGCTTTCATAGCATTCAAATGAATTATTAGACTTAGATAATTCAATAAAAGTTACAATAAGCATGAAACCAAATGCAAATTTTAAATTTCGGTTGTCGTTCTACAAAAAATATCGAATCTGTGTAACTCATTTCGTATAGAGGCTAGAGACCCGTGACATATGGACGGGCAGAGAGCACAGTGACGGTAAAAATATTTTTTTCTATTTTTATAAGTTAAGTAGGTTTCTTTCTTTAATATGATTTATACGTAATCTTTCAACTTATGGGTTAAATTACTTTATTTTAAATTACGGTCAAAATTTATTAAAAAGTATTCCGTTTTTCTCTTCGGTTACGGAACCCTAAAATTCTACTTCCGTGTACATTTCGAAACTATGATGTTAGTAATTAGTATTATAGTATAACTACTTAGTGGTAATTAGATTGGTACAGTCAAGAAAAAAATAACCTATTGGCATTTCTTATCGCGGTTTCATAATCCGTCGAAATCAAATATCAGATTCATACTAAAGACTTGGTAAGCTCTCCGTATCAAGGTTCTTCTTCTTACAAACGCGGTCAATTACCATGGGATATCATAATTTTATTTTGTAAGATTAGCAAAAAGTGTTATCGATCCGTGATACTGATCTGATCACTTACCAAGCCTCCAGTATAAATGTCGCCTTACAAATCAATTTCATCCTATATTTATTTATTTAAAGTGTTATCGATCCGTGATACTGATCACTTACCAAGCCCCCAGTGTAAATTTGGATTAATTTATACATTTTTAAGTCCTGATAGTGTGAAAATGTCTCATAGTATAGACACAAGGGCTCGCGACAAAATGCTTGCATACTTACAAAATGTTGCTTTAAAAGTTAAAAGAAACGGCGCGACGCGACGCTTACAAATCTTCATTCAGAGCATTTTATTTCGTGCACGTGTGGCGCGGGACGTTAAATATTCAGGGTTACCTCAACAAACGGAAACCCTAATAGTTCATGTCTATAGTCTATGGGCAGGAATCAACTTTAGCTATGTAATAGGGCAACATTTTAGACACATGTAGCAGAATCTCGGGATTTTAGGTACATGAGGGTACCTAGCATACTAGACCATATCGCGCTTTGACAGCTCGATAATTATATGTGCTGCTGCTGAAGTTATTCTGGGGTGAGTAAAAGAACAGCTCTCAGACAAAACCTGGCGGCCCACCATTTCTTGGGACCGATGGATGGCGGTATATCCATCCCCAATTACCAATAAAACAGACTGGTGACGGGCAGCGGCGCCACTGGGCAAGGGTTTCGGCACCGCGCTCACCAACCCGCCTGCCCAAGAGTGGCGAAACCCTGGAAAGGCCTATGTCCAACAGTGGACGAAACAGGCTGATGGATGGATGGATTATTTTGAATCGAGTCTTACACTTGGGATCCAAACGGAGATTTAACATACTTGCAGAACCTGAACATTTGTTCTATAATACACACTTGCCAGGCTTTTTTCTTCTCCGCCTCGCATGCGGCGTTTCCTCGGAAAATTAAAATAAAGCCTTAAACTTGTTCACAAGTTTTACTGCGTCTGGCTGGTCCTGTACTTGAAAAAATACCATAATTATTAGACGCATATTGTTGTCAATATTGACCTTTACTGGTAAAGAATAAGAGTTACTCGATCCGAGTGAAAGTAGTAGTGTGATGGCAACTGAACCTCATAAAAAGTTCGTCAACGCGACGTTGGCCAGACGGTTTTATTTCAACTGAATTTTAAATACACGGTACGGAAAATATCGCTTGCATAGTTGTCTTCCTAAGGCTGCTAGTTTAGTTTGATTTACACAAAACTCATAGTGAAACTTGGTAACAATTTATATATCTATATAAATACACTAGCATTTGCGTGGTGCGCGGGCTGCAAGCAGCCCGCGAGATATGTTGTGCCTATGTTTTTTTTTATGTGCGTTTTTTTCTTTGTATCTGTGACATATTGGACTCGTTCTACAGTAAATTTAAAGGCAATCGGTAGAAAATCCGTGATTTACAGAGGATGGGATGTGTGTCGAGTGTCAAAACCTGTCATCGGTTGGAAGATGTGTGAAAAAGAGTAATTGTAAAGGTTTATGGACTCGCCCGCGCACCTGCGGTGCGCGACCTCGTCCCTCGGTGAACCGTAGGCACGTCCTGCTTGACTTGATGACTCGGCCGCGCACCTGCGGTGCGCAACCTCGTCATAGTTCTTGAATGTCTGACCTCCGGAAGCGTGCGCTCAGTCTGCAGCTTCACGCCCGCTTCCTCCGGGCTCGTCCTGCGGCCGAGTAAGTATGTCAACTTATTGTAATACAAAGATCAACCTTGAAAACGTGTGGAGTTTCAGGACGATCGGTTGAATAAACGCGATTGACATTGATTTGACAGTTCTCAAATGTCAAAATTTGTCATCGGTCGGAAAGAGTCTGTGATACTCATCATTCGAGTCCAAACCCGGAAGAGCTACCACCACCCGTTCCGAAGTTATATCAATTAAAAAAAAAATGTCAAAAATGTCAAAAAATGTCATCGGTCGGGAAGAGTCCGTAATACTTATCATTCGAGTTCAAACCCGGAAGCGCTACCACCATCCGTTCCAAAGTTATAGCAATTTAAAAAAAAAAAGTCAAAAAATGTCATCGGTCGGGAAGAGCCTGTGATACTCATCATTCGAGTTCAAACCCGGAAGCGCTACCACTATCCGTTCCGAAGTTATAGCAATTTAAAAAAAAATGACAAAAAATGACAAAAATGTCAAATGTTATTTTTTGCCAAGTAATGGCCGTTTTGATGCCATTCACTATGGTGAAAACCTCGTAGCTGTAGCTCCAACCGTTCTCGAGATAATCCAATTGTGCGGATTCGGCCGCCTCGGCCGATTTTGGCCGAATTTTTTTTTTCGATATTCGGTTAGATCTCGGCGAGCCCTTTCAAACGGACCCCCTGAACAGGGGTCTATCTTCATTGGTTTGGGAGATATGGGCCGAAAAAGAACGGACACTTTGAAAAGGTAGATCTTGTCGAGCCCTTTCAAACGGACCCCCTGAACAGGGGTCTATCTTCATTGGTTTGGGAGATATGGGCCGAAAAAGAATGGACCCCTTGAAAAGAAGGAGATTTTTTTTTGGACCCCAGGGGTCCGAGTTTGAGGGTTCCAAGCCCAACCGTCATGGAGATATGGCCAAAACAAAAACTTTTTCGCGCCTCGGGTAAATTTTTTTTTAAATGAAAGAAATCTTTTTTCGGACCCCCGGGGTCCAAGTTTGGGGGTTCCGAGACGAACCGTCGCGGAGATATGGCTAAAAGAAAAAAAAAATTTTAAACATTTTAATTTTTTTTTTTTTTTTCGGACCCCGGGGTGCGTTCTGAAAATTTTGGGGTCCGAAAATGTCATGCTTGACCGAATATTCAGTATGAATTTTTTCCCATACAAATACGGCAACTTTCATGGATAGTACTAAAAATGCGGGGGGGGTTACGAAAATTTCGACCGAATATACAGTATGAATTTTGTCCCATAGGAATACGTCAACTTTCATGAATAGTACTAAAAATGCGGGGGGGGTTACGAAAATTTCGACCGAATATACAGTATGAATTTTGTCCCATAGGAATACGTCAACTTTCATGGATAGTACTAAAAATGCGGGGGGGGCTACGAAAATTTCGACCGAATATACAGTATGAAATTTGTCCCATAGGAATACGTCAACTTTCATGGATAGTACTAAAAATGCGGGGGGGGTTACGAAAATTTCGACCGAATATACAGTATGAATTTTGTCCCATACAAATACGTCAACTCATATTGATACTACTAAAAATGCGGGGGGGGGTTCGATAAAAATGACCGAATATCCAGTATGAATTTTCCAAAACGACCGAATATTCAGTATGAATTTTGTCCCATACAAATACGTCGACTCCCATACATAGTACCAAACATTTGGGGGGGGTTGTAAAAAAACGTCCGAGTAGCCAGTATGAATTCCTTCCAGCAATAGGCAAAATTCCTACCGGGGGGGTAGGCGAGCTGGCTGCGCCAGCCCGCCAACCCCCCCGGTAGTAATTTTGTACTCGCTGGCTGCGCCAGCTCGAAATCAAAAAATCCCATACAAGAATCCTATACAAAACAGGGTTTGGGAAAACGTCGAAACCCCCCCCTAAAATTAAAAAAAATCAAAATTTCTCATTTTTCCCCCACTCAAAATTAGACACCCTATCACCCCCCCCTACATCATATTAGCGTAAACCCCCCCCCTCCAACTAAACAACATGTCAATCAGTGAGTCAGTCAGTCACCGTATTGCAGCTATATATAATGTTAAATAATAACGAGCTTTTGCATGCGGCAAGTCTCGTGTGAAAGTGTTTATCAGTATCTTTTATTTGCAGGTAAAATAAAATATTGTCAGTTTTTCGCTTGGTCGTTATTTTTATAACACCCCTTATAGCGTATCTACATGTTGACCAGGGTAACAACGATGATAATAAAAAAAAAGTATTCAAATCCGTTGAAGTTCTCGAGTTAAGACGGAACATACAGACAGACAGACGTAAATTGAAAAAAACCGGACAAGTGCGAGTTGGACTCGCCCACTGAGGGCTCCGTTAAGAGTATGACACACCCTAGGAAAAAATGTTATTATCCATCCAACACAAAAAGGCCAATGTCAAATACATAATTAGCTTTTGATAGAAGCGACTATTGGCTAGCTAATCGACCTATTTGTCTAGAACGCGTAATACTAATAATTACGCGCGAAACAGCAGATCGGAGGGTTTTTAGCTACTGAAATATTTTGTAGGGAAAAAAATACTGGATTTAAGTAGAAAACCTTTATATTTCTATTACCTATTTTATTTAAAAAGATGAAGTTGATATCTTAAACGCGTTCTTGAAACGAACGTTTTAAAACCAAAAAAAAGAGGGTGGAAATTAAAAGATCAATAAATCAAATATATTTTTTCCAATATTAAGATAGTCCTACTTTCGTCAAAAGACGAAAAATCGGTCTTTTTTAATATTCTAGGGTCAGGTACAGCCTTAAATTACAAATGTATAGTTTTCAGATTGTTTCCTATACTTATAGTATAAGACGGTATTACTTGCCAAATTTCATAGTTCTAGATCAGCGGAAAATAACCTATAAATTTTGATTCCCTTGAGAGTGTCGAAATGTACGTTTTTTGCGGCATGAACGGCCGTATATTTTTTTCACGTATTTTCGCAGCTTCAAGGGACTGTAGATTTGAGTAAATGGTTTTAATTTCAACTCGGTACCTCCACGCGTTCCCGAGATAAAGACAGACGGACAGACGGACAACAAAGTGATCCTATAAGGGCTCCGTTTTTTTCTATTTAGGTACGGAGTCCTCAAAATAAATGATTTTGGCTCCAGTACAATGCTAAAAACCCATTTCATTTAAAATATCGCGAGTATATTAAATATACAGAAACGACATTTTTACTAGTTTATTATTATCTAGCATAGATATCGTTATAAGATGTACCCCCGAGGGGGTATCAAATGTGTCCGGGTGTCACTCGAAGAACCTCATTTCACCGAGGAATTTTCGTCCGTCATAACGAGACCTTTTTTTACGGAGTGAAAAGTTTTATTACAGTAATTTCCCTTAGCCAGTAAGTTCAGCCAATTAAAGTATACAAGTAGTAATACAATAACTCACGCCACAAATTACATTAACCTCTAAAGCGGTAGGCGGAGAGCATCGCGATCCTGATACACCTCGTTCACCTGTTCCAGATTCATCAAGTCATACAATATCTTCTATTCCGGGTGCTTCTGACTTTGCCTTTCTCAAGTATGTCGCCAATTTGGTCAGCATACGTCCTTCTAGAGCGGCCCGGTCGTGCTTTACCTTCCTCTTGTACACAATAAATTTCTTTTGTCAGTTTACTTTTATTAATCCTCTCTATATGCCCAAACCACCAAAGTATTCCCTATTCTACTCGTTCAGGCTATCCATACAAATAAATACAATTGAAGAGTCTGTCTGCAATTTAGAAATAAAGGCTTATTCTAAAGCTTATAAGGTTATTTGCACGTCACCGAGCCTAAGAAAGGTCTAAAAAATGTCTGTCTGTATGTTTGTTGGTCCAGGCCAATCGAAACGTTTGAACAGATTTTAACGGGGGCTACTTATTATCCCAGAAATATTTCGGGTTCCAGTATCAATAATATCTTTCTTTTTAAAAAATGTTACTTATGACATCTGTCGCTTCTGACATCTGACCCTCATGAAATATTAGGTCAGACATACAAACAAAATTAATACTAGCCAAGCCGTAGACATCCTCTAGTACCTATAAAAATATAATTTCATAATTTACGATTACTAAGTCTTTGGTCGCAGAATGTTCAAATGTTGATTGATTCGATAAGAGGTTCGGAAACTATGCACAATGTTTTTTTTTTCTTCATCAACATCATCCATCAACGTATAGGTATTGAATATTTTGTGACGTAAACATATGGTATAAAAATAAAATTTAGATAAATGGAATTCCGTGGGAATCCCCGAGATTATTTCGTTAGACTAAGGAAAAAGCTAATTTTGAAAACAAAAACATGCATATTACGTCCAGGGATTTACAATAATTTATTTAATTTAGGGATTGCTTGCAAGTTGGACTAGCTAGTTCTACCCACAGTATATTCATACGTCGTCGCGCAAGCGCAAGGCACTAGTGGAACGAGATGTAAAGGTAGTGAAGCCGATTCAAAAGGCTTTAATTTTAGTTTTAGTGCTGTCAAAACTAAATTTTCTTCATTCCAAAGTAGTTCTTTAATGGTAACAACAGAAGTTATATTACTTTGGAAAAAATTAAATTTGGCAGCACTAAAACTAAAATTAAAGCCTTCAGAAATGCAGTACGTTCCTTCTTATATCGAAAACTCCACTCAATTTTTATTAAAGAATTTTTTGTCAGTTGTAGTGGATGTTGTTTTTTGCTTATAATAACGCGATGAACTTTTTTTAACAATATGTATTCCTTGATACTGATTCATCATTATATATCCATTTTACGCCTCAACTATGTAACCTACGCTATTTGAATATATATGACCTACACTTCGGGTTCAATTTGTACTTTTTTAAAGATATACCTACAGATAGCTACTAATAAGTAGATTATTCTTTGGCGGATTAATTTGTTCAAAAATATGATGATTCCTAAAAACACATGCCCAGCGGAAGGTTTTCAGAAAAGGAATTCTGCTCGACCACCAGAGATACCGCTTCATATACATTGTGCTCCTAAAGAACATTTGAATTAAGAACAACAAAAGCACACAAAGAAGATGCCTAGTTTCTTTAGTTCAAAGTCCGACTGCGGTTATTTATGCCTTCAACAATTTCGCAGCCGCAGTCACGCTCGTTCTTTGCACCAAGCTATAAAGCGTGCAGAACAAGGATAGCTATTAGCAGGTTGCAAATTATTGCGGTCGGTGTCAGCAAAGGATGCGTGGGCGCATGCAGCAGGCGCCGCGCGAGGCCCACTCAGTCTGGGAGAAGGCTCTATGTACTGTCGAAGAAACCGAAGCCAATTCGTTTTAGAAATTAACTGTGTGAATATGCGGGGCACTGTTTGCGATGGTATGTGTTTAAAAACATTTTTGAAACGATGGCTGTCTTCGTTATAATATAATGAATAATTAAAAATATTGTGGATTTGTTATAACAAAGTTAATTATCCTTTTATTACACTACCCTACAAAATTAAAATAATGCATATTTCATGGAATGATTCCTGGGAATTCCTAGCTAAGAACAGGAATATATGCATATTCTTTGTATGTACATTCATACATGCTCACTTAATAATGACAATAGTCACATAAATGTCAATGCCATCAAACTTAAATAGTTTCAGATATAAAATAAGCTCTACAAAAAGTACACTACTAAATAAACATTATATTCCGAATAAAGTAAATTATTAGCACTCCAAATATTATGGATGGTACATCTTGCCTTTCACATAAATCCAACGTTCAACTTAGTTTTCAATATCGTCTGGTCTTTTTGTAATAAGTGTGCCTTTGAAGTCCACCTGCACCAGACATAAAATGTAGAGCATAAAATTGTGTGGGCGACTATTGCCCATAGAGAGCACCTACTAGACCTACATAGTTATATTGGGACGGTGATACCAAAGTTTTATAATAACACTAGTGTAAAGTAACTGGTATTTAAATAGTTAAATACTAGTCCTACGCTCTTGTCGGTGGAGTAACCGCTATTCTCGTCTTTCTTCTGCTAATGATTTGACTTCTAATACGACATACCATTAACTTTCTCATTCACTTGAGTAAAATAGGTGCGTTAAGGTCTTCCTCTTTTTCCCTTGATCTTTCCTTCTATTATATTTGTCAAGAAGCTGTCATGTCGAATCAAGTATCCTATCATCTTCCCTCTTCTATTTTAAATAGTAAAAAAAAATATATATTTATTTATCTACAGTTCTCAGCACATCCTCATAAGTATTTTTCTCCATCCAGGTAATTCTCTCCATCCTCCTCCATAATAGCATAACTGGATATTTCATTATTTTCCATAGCGTTAAAATAATTCACAGTCGTTTTAATGATTGATTCCTTTTAAGGATAAACCCATAAACATAACCATAACGCCCACAAATAATGTAAGAGTACTAGTATGCAAAAACAGCATTTTTAATTATATTATAATAGCCTTAAAATAATTGAATTTTCCATGATCCAAAAGCTATTAATTTAGCTGAATGTACATATTTAGATTACTTGGTCTTAATACCATACCTGAAGGTATTGTTTTGGTATTACAGTTACAAGACAACAGGTTCAACTAATCATCCTGACATCGGGTAACAGTCACTTGCAGCTCAAGCTCCCTAATTGTTAACAATTTTAACAGATATGACGTCACAATAAGAACTGCCTATAGGTAGCCTCTGTCATACTGGTGTCCATACAAAAATGGCGGACTGTATCTCTAGTAACTATACAACCTCCATTATTCTGCCTTCGATATGCGACTCATTGCCAGAATGTTGAACAAGCGAAAGTGATTTTGGTATAATATTAAGAGTAATGGTAAAGTAGGCAGATTTAAATGAATCACGCACGCTACAAACCTCAATGTTGTTTTTTAAGTCTGTAGAAAGTTATGTGCGGGCTCTGGAGAGTTAAGTTTTTTTTTTCGAAGTTTGTTTTTTGTCATTGTACTTCTACGTAGCATTTTACTCATACTTCCTGTTTTTATTTTTTGGGGTTAAGTGGCCATATCCTAAAGGATTTTCGTGTTCTAAGGTATATTTTGAAGTCGTTTGTATTTCTCAAAATGCATATATACTATGAACAATAATACAATATTTTTGCTTTTTTTCACAGAAAGTGTAATTTAATCTTGGTTCTGACAACTTATTCTTTATTCTTTATTGTACACTAAAAACTTATTTTTAAATAAAACTAAACAAATAAACATGTACAAAAGCAAACTTATCTCTAAGAAGAGATTTCTTCCAGTTTACCTCTGGGGATTAGAGAAAAGATAGTAAATAGGTAGACATACATAAGTGTACAGTAAGTTACCGAGTCTCCAGTATGAATTTGGCTTTATAATCAAAAGTCATCTTATGTTTAAAACTATGTTCGTTTATTTAGTTGTTACTCTTGTTACGTGTAAATATTATAAACGTTTCCAATTATAGTCTTGCAGCTGGGTAGTTTTTGACCCCGGGACGACAAAAACCGCCCAAAAAACAAAATATACACGAGCAAAGAAATATAAACGAAAAATAAGTGGCTTTGAAAAAACAGCTGAGAAATCTATTCATAATCTCATTTACTTAATAAGTAAAAGCCCATTGAACTAAAAGCTTACAACAGAAATCCCCATACAGAAGGCGAAACTTCGAGCTTATTATAATCAAGTTGTTGAGCTATTATTTAAGCATTATTTTCATATTAGTTGTTCAGTCAATACAAGTTTGATTACGAACTAATTGTACTCGCGTAGAAACTTGGAGAGGTTTAATTAAATACTTTATGAAATAATCCACATGCCACATACTGGCGTTTTTTTTTTCAGGGAGAAACTCTAGTTTTTAAAAGAATATAAAGTTTATTTTTGTTGTTTGGGATCCGTAATTCAGAAGGAAAAGAAATAGGATCTTTATAAGATCACATTTCTTATCCATCTTGTCTACCGGTACGAATGTCGGTAAAAATTGTTTTTTTAGGAAAGAGGACCAAATAAATAAATGATATTTAATATAAAATATCTAATCTAAAACCTACGAACACAATTGATTATAAATAAAAGAATGCATTTCAAAAAAATATAAAGAAAATAAATTGAAACTACAATAATGAGGTCACTGTGGGTACGTCACCATATTGTTTCTTCGGCGTCTTAAGTACCTACCACCACACTAATGACGAATATTTCATTACCTAAAAGACTAGGTATTTCCATCGACCACAAGATTGTATGGCTGCATCTAATTGTCACTTTTTCAGCCCCACTATACGTGTTTGATGTACTGACCGTGCCGCCATATTTCAGGGTTGCATTGTTTCTTTTGGTATCCATATCTCGTGATCTCCGGGGTACAGTAGCCAGGATAATGCGTCATCCGACATCAGATAGAGATTGATTAGGGAGCCTAATAGTTTCTTCTCTTTGGCTAGAAATAGTGTTTGGATATTTCCCAAGATTTGGTCAATTCTACCGGCGTTTCCAGAGCGTAAAAACTGCTTTCTTACTGGGTACCTCTCGAACTCCTCACCGCTGACTGCCAGCATTGATTGATGAGAACTGCTGACTCCGTTTTGCATTCAGCTATTTACGATCGTTTCCCTGCGCTTAACCCGTCTGTTCTGTGATTAATGGCGTCTCGAACACCACCTATACATCGCGTCACGTGAATTGTCCCACAATTATTGCCATTTACGAGCCCATTAGAATGCAATAAAGGCTTTGTTAGGAGTTTTTGGTAAGGCGCCGCCATCTTTATTACCGGCTGATATGGGATAGGATACGGCGATGGATGTGCGCTTGACGTATGCTCATGTCAAAGGGTGGGAGTTAAAGGGTTAACAGAGTACGGTGTGTGAACTGTGAACGTTCGTTTTGTTGTATCCTAGAAGATAAACAAATACGAAATAGGTTTAGATTCCGCAGTTGACATAATCTTTGTTGTCAGTAGCCATAGTGGAAAATAACCAATCCTCTGTGTCAGCAGCATATTTTTACACCTAAGTAAGTCTCACCATACAAATTATTTAAAATAAACATGCAAAAGTTATAAAACCTGAAAATTACATTATATTTTATATTAATTGTGGTTTTAACCTTTAATAATTTATTATTCCTTGTTATAAGAATCTAGCAATAATAATCTGTCAAGAATATAATGCACACTTTTATCGAAACATAATCTTTGGAAGTCATTCCAATATTGAGAAATAAAAAACCAAAATGGCTCTACAAAATGTTTTCATATCATCGTTTAATATTATTTGAACTAAAACCTACACATATGTACTCATTATTAAAGGACTAAATAAATAATAATCAATATATTTTTTTTGTTCCAGCCAGATTTGCATAATTTAAAATCTGTATAAAGTTTATTAAACAATGAAACGAACATTATATTTTTAACAGCCTTTAGTTTTTTTTATATATTAAAGTTAGTGGTAAAAGTCGTAATTTTGGCTTTGTTTCAGAATCCGTACTTCTTTCACTGTAACGTTGATTGATGCAAGCGCGACCTATCCTCTTAAGTGACCAATCAGCCAGTCATCTAAACTCACATCACAAAGCAGTCTGATGCATATAAAAGTGTGTCTTAAGCCAGCCATTAGTCTTTCTGCCCCTCATCTAAACAAACTACTTCAATAGCTACTTGGACAACCGGAAAACTGCAAAATCACCTTCCGTTTCCAATGAAAGTTGAGAAATCAAATTCAAATTACTGTATTTCGACCTTATTTAGGTAGCGTGAAAAAATTTGAGTCTAAAAACAGACTACCTACACAAGCAAAGGTAAGTTTTTCAGGTGGGCATGGATAGCGAAAACCAAAAACAAATACCTCAAAAGAGTCTCGGGCCGATTTTGATAAAATGTATTTTTTCAAAAAATAATATCTCTAGCAGGGAATCGAAACAGCCGATAAAAAGAAAATACTATATTTTACTGCATCATCCGACTTAAAGCTATCACATTTTTTTAAAGAGAAAAAAAATTGGCAAGTTCGAGTCGGACTCATCAATTCATTTATTCAGTAATAATATATGTACATTGTGTTCGAAATAACATAATACACAAAATAAATTCGATTATCCATAATAATTAAACTAATAAGAGAATGAAGTCAACAATAAAAAGTATTTAACTAAAACAATTACATTGAACTATATTTTACGATACGAGGGCTATATTTTTCATGATGAATTACAAATATTATAGTTTTCAGATTGCTCCCTATACTGTAGTATACCTAGTAGGTACTTAATTAAATTAAGTAGGTAATGAATTTTAGTATAGTTAGTAGGCATAAGTTATACTTACTTACGGTATTACCTGCTAAATTTCTTAATTCTAAGTCAACGGTACCCTATAAATTTTGATTCCGTTGACAGTGTCAAAATATTTTGCGGCATAAACGGCCGTATCTTTTTTAGGGTTCCGTAGTCCGACAAGGAACCCTTATAGTTTCACCATGTCCGTCTGTCCGTCTGTCCGCGGCTTAGCTCAGAGACTATTAGTACTCGAAAGCTGTAATTTGGCATGGGTATAACAAAACTGTAAAAAAAAATCGTTTTTTTTTTCTAATGGTACCTGCCAAACACCTAAATTGGAGATACATTTTTTTTTCGTCTGTCCCATACTGTGAGGTATCGTAGGATAGGTCGTTCAAAAACATTATGGGTGTGTGAAAACAATTTTTCGATTTAGGAATCCGTTGGCGAAATATTAAGCTTTAAAGTGCTAATTTTTGTTAGAGTCAAGTGTCCCCCCCTGCCGACTAAGCGGGTGTTTATGGATATGTGGAAAAACTCACAGAAGTCGTAAATATAGGTTGGGGAAAAAGTTTCTTCGCATTTTATATGAAAATTCAAAACATTTTTTTATAAAGTTTATTCATATTTAACTGAAGTAAGTAGGTCCCATTTTGTTCGATATATTTCTGCCATCTTGTAGGTAGGAACATGCTCCCATTGCTATAGAAATTCTGGGGCTTCTGATCAGAAAACCGCGACAAGTGGTTTTGGCAGTCCTCTCGTGATGTTAACCTGACACTGCCTAAAGAATTCTGAAGAGACCGAAACAAGTGGAAATCTAAAGGTGCAAGGTCAGGACTATACGGCGGATGCATTAATACGTCCCAGCCAAACTCTTTTAATTTTTGCTGAGTGGCTAAAGATGTGTGAGGTCTAGCGTTATCATGATGAAAAACCACACCCCTTCTGTTGACTAATTCCGGCCGCTTCCTCTCAACTTCTTGTTTTAATCTCATCAGTTGTTCGCAGTAGAGTTCAGAATCGATGGTCCTGCCAGGCGGTAACAGCTCATAATGAATAATGCCTTTCCAATCCCACCATACACACAGCATTTACCTTGTTGCGAGATAACCCGGGTTTCGCCAGAGTCGACCAGCCTTTAACCACGACCTTTTTCGCACGTTCTTGTCGTACGTGATGCACTTTTCATCACCAGTTATCAGGTTTTTCAAAAGTTGTTCGGTTTCATTACGTCGTAATAAAGAATCACAAATGAGTACACGGTTCATTAAGTTTCTTTCAGTGATCTCATGAGGCACCCAAATATCGAGCATTTTTGTGAACCCAGCTTTTTTCAAGTGCGCCAAAACTGTTTTGTTTTCAATCCCCAGTTTTTCAGCTACATCGTAACTACTGAAATGACGATCTTGCTCCACTTTTTCAAAAATGGCATCCATTTCATCCGTAACAGGGCGCACAGAGCGAGGTGCATCTTTGACATCAAAATTTCCGGATTGAAAACGCTTAAACCAAATTTGTGCTACTCTCACAAACACTGCACTAGGTCCATAAACATCACACAATTTTTTCGCGGCTTGCGTTGCATTTTTACCGTTTTTGTAGTAAAATTTTGAAATGTATAAAAGAAAGAAAGAAAGAAAAGAGCTTTATTTCATAAAACCACAGATTGATGTATCGAATATCTTCATTAGATTCACTCATCTTAACAGTAAAAAAACAAATGAAAATCACACATTTTACCTAATTTGAATTTGGAATTATCTTTTCTAAAATTAAAACTTTTTAGTAATACCAAAACCAGCCAGATACCTATGGTATAGCCAAAGAGATTTTGTTATAAGTTCATACATACTATTTGCGAAAAGAGTTTTTTCCCAATTACAATGAAGTTAAAAGAAAACTATCACAGCTAAGTAGGCTTTACAGGTTTACGAGTACAGGTCGCGCCAAACTTTTGTCCCCTCTAAACACGACAATGTATGGGCCGTTCTTCTAAATGTATGGGACTAAAAGTTTGGCGCGATCTGTATTAGTAGACCAACTTATAAAATGTACCAGGCAACTACGGAACCCTATACTGCGCGTTGCCCGACACGCACTTGGCCGGTTTTTTACGTCAACTCAGAAGTTTGATTTTTTCACAGCTTTAAGGGACTGTAGAGTGTACGTACAACTCGGTTACTAAAAGAATGGCCCTGGCGAATAATATATTAAGATGTCTATGCCCTGGCGTCGTCGATTACGTCACTGCAAAAAAACTGCCACTATGCAAAAAGCATCAAAGAATATTTATGAAAATTAAACCAGAAAATGTATATGAAATACATGCAAACCGTACTGGTGCGACAGGATGATCCGCGGGGAGGTGAGTGGGGAAGCGGGAGAGGTGTCACATTCCGGCAATGACTATCCTCTTAATAACCGGGTTGTATTGTGGTTTTAATTTCAACTCGATACCTCCACGTGCTCCCGAGATAAAGAGTCTTGACCACTGCTGTGGTCTTGACAGACAGACGGACGGACAACAAAGTGATCCTATATTTTGTATAGTATGTGGGCAAAACACGCGTTTAACGTGAAAATAAACAAATAGCACTCTATTAGATCTTATATTATTTACTAGCTTTTGCCTGCTGCTTTGCCGACGTTGATAAATTTTTTGTGTAGTCCTATCAAATCTGAAAATATTTTTCAGATCCTTAATTCTATGTAATGTATTTGACCTGACTCTGGTTTGGAGTATGTTTGGTTTTTGGGATATCTTTTGTGAAAGTGTTTTTGGCGAGGCCGAAGGTCAAACCGCCTTTCCGTAAGTTAGTTACTTCTTGGTAGGTCATTTGAATCCTTAGTATTCTATGTTCCGATTCCGAACGAAACAATACTTGCTCTCTGAATTGATCATCCTGGAACGTGTCTTTGGCGAGGCCAAAAGCCGAGCCGCGTTTTTACAAAATAGTTATTTTTAATAACTAATTTGTTGCCCTAGTATAGTATGTTCGGTGAGTTCGAAGGCCAAATCGCGGACGTAACTATTTCTTGTTCTCCGAATTGATCCTTTGGTAAAGTGTCTGGCGACGCCGAAGGCAGAGCCGCGCTTCCGAAATGTATTATTTCTTAATTTATAACCAAAAGTGTTAATACAATTTTTTATGGTTTTAACTATAAAACAAACTTATTTCCAATATAAATTTTTATTTCCTACTTTACGCTGTAGGGGTTTAATTTCTAAAAATCCAGCCTTATTCCTTGTCAACATTATAAAGGGATTTTCTGTTAAATTTCACTTTTCTAGGTCCAAGGGTTTGAGCTGGGCGTTGATGAGTCAGTCACTTTGTAAGTTAGGACTTTTCTTTTTGTATACTATTATAATAGTTCATCCCAGGAATAAAAGTTTTGATATCAAAATAATATAAAGTGATTGATTTCATTTTGATGACAAATCAAAGTGTTTTGATAATAGATCAGTACCAACCTATTACTAAAAATTTCAGTATAAATTTAATTAGAAATAGCACAAATCATAAATAGCCTTTGAGGAATCTTTTAGTGTATGTATGACATCATTCCACAGATGAAATGTAAACAGCAAATTTAAGAGTTAATTGATCAAATTTCAGGCGAAGAAAAATTTTTTTGCTCAAATATTTTTTTCACTTTCCAGTACAAAGTGGTTCCATCAGCTGACTAAATTTCTATGGAAAGGTAAAAAAAAAGAAGGCGCAAAAATTTTCATTTTCTGTGGAATGATGGATACTCTATCATCTGTTAATTTTTTTTCACTTTGAATTGTTGGACCTTTGATTGATGAATCCCCGAAGGGGTGTCAGAGGTGTTCCCGGGTGTGAACTTTTATGATCAAGTAAACAAGTTGAGTTACTACAGGAAACTGACATCTTTGCGCTCATATGGAGTTAAGATAGTTGATTACGGTTAACAAGATCATGTACAATGTACATTAAAAAAAATTCAGTGTGTCGTGGGCCAAGGAAAAGCAATTTTGCTAAGTTTTACATCTAAATGGTGCAAAATATGACATAACATACACATAATATGGACATTGGACAGAGGACGGACAAAGGAGTGTTACTCAATATTATGGTTCTGTTTAACCGTTTGAGTCGTTGTTTTATATATTTAAGAGCAAAGGCTTGTCAATGTAGCTGTCTGTTCTGTAGTGAATTTTATTCACTGCCAACTTCTTTAGTTCATGGTAGGACACACACGTTCCTCTCTTAGCCACAGAACCCTAAAAAACTAAATCATAATTTACACGACACCACAACATTCGTGCCAAACTAAACACTATTCGTGACACTATTCTCAGAATCTTGATTTTGATCGTTAGTTTCTCGGTATCAGTTGAGAATCAGCACTCGGCGAAGATCCATACGTTTGACTTCACAGTGGAGTTTCGAGCCACTACGACTTGTTGTCAATCAATAGTAGTTTCTATTGCCGGTAAACAAGAGTTAAGCCATTTGTTTATTGTCATGGAAGGATCATGTGTCTTCACACTCGATTTACAAAGACTAATGGCTGACCACCTTCATTTTCTGCGAATGTACAATTCTATCTTGCAACCACATTTATTTACAAAATTCAACATCTTTTAAATAAAAATAAATATAATATATTTTCTGCACCACAACGACATAGGTTGGTAATTTTAAAATATTAAACACTCAATCTGATTTAAGGGTTCTTTCTATATTTCATAAATTATATCTAAATAAATGTAAAACAAAATATGAGGGGTAAAATTATAAACAGGCAAAATTAAATGTACATAATCTAAATATCCATCCAAAGATAAATTACATAATATTTTATGAAAAATAAATTCACATTTTCTTGTAACTTTTATAATCGTACGTTTAAATAGGAAATCGAATAAAACAGTCGTTTTCTATAATGCTCCTAGCGGTTTGCCAAAAAAGCTGCAAAATCGGTATAGTTGATCTCAAGGCCACACTAATCAGTTCGATCATAGCAATAATTTTACCAATAATAACAATAAAATAATTGAAAAACAAAACCTAAAATTCACGTGATTGTTTTATCACAGACCAGTATATAATTTGCAGTAGTCATATGACATAGTTTTGCAATGAATCTAGTTTTACCTACGTAGTACATAATATAAAAAACACTAGACTGAAATGGACGAGGCATAAACGTAAACGGAGAGTACATTTCACATCTTCGCTTTGCCGATGACATCGTCATAATGGCGGAATCGCTGCAGGAACTGGAGGAAATGATGCGCGGTCTTAGCGATTCTTCGAGACGAGTGGGCCTGCGGATGAATTTGGATAAGACTAAGGTCATGTGGTCAAGTCATACAGCTGGATAAAAACAACTTCGACGCCGAGGCTGACAGAAGAATATGCTTGGGTTGCGCAGCATTCGAAAAGTTGCGTCACATATTTACGTCGTCAATATCGCAGATGTACAACCAGTGCGTCCTTCCTGTGATGACGTATGGCGCTGAGACGTGGTCTCTTACAAAGGGTCTGATCCACCGGTTTAAGGTCGCTCAGCGAGCTATGGAGCGGGCTATGCTTGGGGTATCTCTGATGCATAGAATCCGAAATGAAGAGATCTGTCGGAGATCGAAAGTAACCGATATAGCCTGCAGAATCAGTAAGTTGAAGTGGCAGTGGGCAGGGCATATTTGTCGCCGACATGATGGCCGTTGGGGCCGAAAGGCTTTAGAATGTATAGTAGTATAATAGTAGTGTAGGCCGACCTCGTGCCCGCTGGACCGACGACCTGAAGGACGTTGCGGGGGGCGGCTGGATGAGGAGGACGGAGGACCGACATGAGTGGCGAAATTTGGGAAAGGCCTATGTCCAGCAGTGGACGAACACGGGCTGACGGATGGATGGATGGAGTACATAATATAGATCACGGTTTTTTTTCTGATACTTACGATACGACTTATATTTTCTAAACATCGCCAAAAATTTATAAAATTATATTCTTTGAGCTTAAAAATTGCCACTTACCTGCCATGAACAAAACATGAAACAAAATTATTCAAGATGGCTTCTCTAACGTTAAAAAAATAGGTTCATTGTTGTTAATCGTTATTCATACATATTTGTAACATATTTTTGTCTCTATTTATTTCATTTTGGTATTTCGGTATAACGTTTTTTGTACAACACTATGAGGTTTGATTTTAAGATTGTTTTGGGAAGTATAAATAATGAATTAATCCAGTAAAGTTGTTAGGTTTATCGAAATGAAACATGTTTGTAACAATTTGTGATAAATCATATGAATTAAACGGTAAGACTGGATTAGAGCAATAAATAGCCGCTGCTTGTTCGTGTCCAACAATACAGTGCTTATCGTATGTACAGTGAAACCCTAGTCAATCTTTTGATCGATTACAGTCTTTAAGCAGGTGTAAGAGGAATTGCCATGAAACACCGTGACGAGTCGCCTACTCTACAAATACAGTAGATTAGAAAATTAAACTTGTTTTGCTTATTGTGATTCTATTCGCTTATCTAAAGTTTACATTTTATAGTGCTGCGATCATAAAATATTGAATTTCCACTGTAAACTGGTCTCTAAATTCTGTGGAAGCTGAGGTATGTTCGCGGGATTTTTAGGCTGGTTTTCTAATCTGCATTGCTAGTATAACCACGTTTTCAGTAGGCGGCATCCGTGTGGCTATGGCTACTGTTTCACCATGCTGCTTATAATTCAATGAATTTATCCCCTTGTTACGAACAATGTGGAAATAAAATTAGATTTACATTCTAAGTGTCATGTTCTGTTTATGAATTCAACAACTTCTATGTCATTTGTGGGTGTAAGGATGGCTTTGTGATTGCTTGCGTTGTGAATTTGACGAATAATTTTATTTGTCAAAAAAGCCAAACAAGCAACGCTTTTCATATTTACCGTTTGGGAAAAAAGGACAAGCTTTTTATTATCATCAAAATCATCACACTCGTAAACCCGTTTTAGATTTCATCTGCCTGTAACTTTTTCTCTTACATTAATGACTTCGACGAAATCAGTTTTAATTATTTAAACTGTGATTTGTAACATGATATTTTCAAAATACATATTGAGTATTATGTTTCGGCATTTTTGATCTTTACCTTTTATAATTCTACCAATGGTCAGTCGGTATCATTAACGGGCGTACTAAAATTAAATTATCATATTCAATACCTTTCGTAATATTTCCGATAATATGTAAATCGGCAAAACGAGATAATGTTGCGTTTAATTAAAAGCTGGGATATTAAGATATACGATGTTTCTATCAGTCGCCTCTTTATTACGTGAAAATTTGATAAAATTGTCTGTTATCTACATTATGCTGCAGCTGCATAGCACAAACCCGGTCCTTTAAAATGCAAATTGTAGTGTGGTCACCCCAAAGATTTTACCATAGACCTATGAAACTACATATCAATATGTACAGTTGCATGCAGTTAAAGCTTCCTCTTTGTTAAGTGTATGGCACAGGCTAGGATTTTTTTTATTACCCGTCCAACACAAAAAGGCCAATGTCAAATTCTTTATTAGCTTTTGATAGGGGCGATTATTGGTTAGCTAATTGACCTTTGTCTAGGACGCGTAATACCTACTAATAATTACGCACGAAACAGCAGTTTGGAGGGTTTTTAGCTCATACAAAAAAATAATTAAATCAAAATATTTATTTTTGCAAAATATATACATTGAGTATACTTTCTACAAGTCAAAGTTAATTTTAACAATATAATATATCTTAAGAATATAAAAAAAAATATAATAATACGGGAAATAAAATATACACCTGCATAAATAAATGATAGTCGTAAGTTTTTAAATAAATAAATAAATAAAAAATAAATAAAATAGAGGAATCTAGGAATAAAAATATAAAAATATTATATATACATAATGCAATGAAGAAATAAGTTCATAAATAAAAACGGGAAATACATACAAAAAATATTAAGGTTGGGCTACTAAAATGCAATAAAGTTATACACTTGCATAAAATATAGAAATATAGGAATAAAAATATTATATATACATAATGCCTAACCATCCGCACCATTCGACTAAGATATTTATAGGCAACATTGACCTCTCATAAACAACTAGACTCACAATCTCGCTCAAAAAGTGTCCGCGATGCATTTTGTCACCGCTATGGGGTTCCATACTCACACACGCTGGGCAGGCGGGTTGGTGAGCGCGGTGCCAAAACCCTTGCACCAGTGACGCCGCTGCCCGTCACTAGTCTGTTTTATATAAGGCCCGGCAATTTTGGATGGATATACCGCCATCCATTTGACCCAGGCAATAGTGGGCCGCCTGGTTTTGCCTGAGAGCTGTTCTCTTACTCTCCCCCGAATAACTTCGGGGCGATTTCGAGTAAGATGGTGGTACCTCCACAGTCGAGCCCGGCATCAGCTCTACCACTTAAAGTGTCAACACGTCTAAAACACGTCTTAATTTGGTTGAAGATTTTTGCTACTTTGCTCGTCGCACGTTCGGGCACTTTCTGACGAACTTTTCTTAGAGACTGTGAATCTTGTTGTTTTTGAGAGGTCAATGATAGGCAAACAATTTTTGGATTTTAGTAGATTTACTCTAAATTTGTATTTACCTATGTCATGAAAAAAAAATCAAGTAAATCCCGCAACCGCGTTCTTCTAAGGAACATTGTGAAACCAAAAATTGTAGTTGAAATATAATTTATTCAGACATACAAGTAAGTATACAGATTAATGATTTTTTTATCGTAAGTTTGCTGCATTAGAGACCAACAATTCAAGTATGTTTTTTTTTTCAATATGAAGTGAGTCCTATTTACCTAAAAAGAACCTTCGAAAATCTGGCGTTTATGTTCCAGGCTCAGGTATAGCCTTAACGATTTTGACAGCTATGACGCCACAATAAGAACTGCCAATAGGAGCCTTAAGAGGTAAGTTAGCTGTCGTTCGTACATATTGACTTTATGAATCCTATCCGGCTGCTGCGGTACATACCTACACGCTATGGTAATGAAATACATACTTATAAAGAGACTGGTTTCCTTTCTTCATTGTAAATTTATAGTGATTGTTTTCGTGGTCACAATGTAAAGGAACTGATGAAATATGAAGAGGTAAGTTAGTTTTCACTATAAAGGCACCGTGGTGTGGCAACACAAAATGTACATTTACATTTAGCCTAGTTAATTAAAATTGGTAATTGCAATGCTCGATTTATGTAAAATTTATGACCTTTAATCACATACCTGGTCATTTATTGGAATTATCACAAAAGTCAATTTAAGTTTATTGAAAATATCATTCCCAAAAACGTTCCTTTAAAATATTGCCTTTGAAAGTGAAGGTTCTTATTTTAAGAGTATGAAAACAAAAAAAAGCTTCAAAGCATTTAGAAACCAACCTATTATGAGTTCACCCATGTATGGGGCTATTGTGCCATCAGTGAATGACCTCTTCAGCATAATAATGGTATGAAGGGATGCGCGTGCGGTAGAGGGGTGACCGGTTTGAAATTAGAACGTTTTTTAAACGATTCTTGTTTTTTTTCTGCGCCTTTGTCGGCACCCGCCCGCCTGCAGTGCGTGCGCTAACTCGACAAATGCGTAGAATGAAATAAGCCGTATTTTATCACCTTCCATTTTGGGAATGAGTGTTTTTGAGTTTCGAAACGCATGTTTTTGTCATACTTTGTTCAAATACTAGAAATAATTGTGTCAAAATTACTTTTTTTGTTTTCTTATTTAAGTATCTAAAGTAAAAAAATTGACTGAATATTACCAAAATTGATTTATTAGTCTGACTTTCATTTATTATGAGTATTTATTGCTATAAATGCTATAAAATTCAACGAATAACCCAACAGCCTCTTTAATAAATATGTCTAACAGGTAATTACCTAATTACCCCATAATTTAGATGTATGGAACGAATTGGAACCATTCGCAACAATTTTATTTACAAGAGCGTAAACATCTTTCATTTTCTCGCGAAAAAAACAGCTAATGGAGCTCTGTTTTAAAACAATAATTTTATACCTAATAAATAATTTTCCTCTAGAAGAAGTATGAAAGTTCCAGCTCTCATTTAGTTCTGTTAGATTTCATATACTCTTTGCAGCAGTAAGGCGCCTTCAGTTCCCAGTACAGATTGACCAGGACCATGCTAAATCTGCTAACAGAAAAGTTAAAAAATACTTTAATTCAAGGGAATAAGAGTCATTATATGTATTTTAATGTAAAGTT
Source organism: Ypsolopha scabrella (assembly GCA_910592155.1). NCBI lineage: Eukaryota > Metazoa > Arthropoda > Insecta > Lepidoptera > Ypsolophidae > Ypsolopha > Ypsolopha scabrella. The sequence goes on from OU342968.1 coordinate 13,093,336, forward strand.
GTCCAAAGTGTAAGTAAACACAGATGAGGGGGAGACGCACGATAGTATGACGCGAAATCCGAACTCGGCTAGACGTGTGGCCGCTTCGCGTCTGTTTCCGAACGCAATGCCGCGTGTTCGAATTTTGAAAAAGTTTGATCTAACTGTGGAAATAACACACTGGCTGTTTTGAATATTTTGGATTTGGAGTGTATAGTGACTTGTTTTGTTTAATTTGGTGAGAGAATAAACATGTGAATTTACAGTGGTGTGCAAATTGGTGTAATTCAGTGGCAGTATGGTGGATGTAGGTGTGAATGAGTGCGATAACACGGTGAATGGGAGGAACCAATTTGTGTTTTTAGTTCTTGTACATCTGCTTCTAATTGGTCTGAATGGAACTAATGGTAATTATAGTTTTTATTCACAGTTTTATTTAATAGATCGTGAAAGTATAAAATATGAAAGGGGCAAAAAAACAATAGCAGTTTAAGAATTAGATATTTCTAAAATGTTTAACCAACGCTTTTTTATAAGTTCTTTTTCCAAATATTGAACATTTTTAATATTCTGGTTTCTTTTAGGTAAAAAGTCCATAATAGGGCTTTGTGTCTGTCACTCCAAGACTTAAAAACTACTTGGCAAGTAGGTGCAAAATTGGATAAAGATTCCTGGAAAAATGGTTATTGACAGAACCGGTATATTGTGTAACAGTACAAATATTCTTTTATTTTACGGAAGTACATTTACTGAAAACCTGTTAATTAAAAATGTAAGCACACATTCTCATACTCGTAGTTACTTTGGCCCCGGGAGTAATTAAAATAGTGCGGGGCAATTTACCAAATTAACTTTTATTTTATTACGTTAAACAATGGCTCTTTATAATAACAAAACGCGTTATTAACTTTTTTAATGAGTGGATTTAACGTAAACTTAAATGTTGGAAAGTTCTTTTGGAAGCAAATACAATATTTTAAGTAATGGGGGAATAAAATAGCGTTCATTTTGAAGAATTTACATTTTTGGCACTAAAGCCAGAGAAGTATCCAACCTCAAGGAACATGCATTTCTCAAAAAAATTTAATATTTCCAAACCCAGAGTATCTCTTTCTCTGAGTTTTCTTCTCATGGAAAAAGGTTTTGGCTACCTCCGTCCAAAGGGAACTTTTTATCATCAGGGAACTTGCACTTTTGGAATTTGGGGTAAAAGTATAATTTTTGCACATGGAGCTAACAGTGTGGTTTCAAAAGTAATTTTGTTTTGTTAATTAGAATGATGGTTTCATGTTCAATATCACCACCCGACTCATCGTTTTAAAAACGTATAATCTTATAAAGGCAACTGAAAAGTTGTTCACAATGAATGTCTGTCAAGTATGTTTACGTCGCGTCGTTGTGTCTAGGAATTATGGGCTGATTTAGAGCTTTTGTCACAAAGAGCTTTACAACACTTGCAAGTAAAAGTCTCCAAAAGAAATAATGGTTTTTATTAATTTTGTTAATGATTTATTAAAAAACACGGACATTTAGAAAAAGACGACATCAAGACTTTAAAATTTTTCCCTTGCCATTCGGCATATTTTATCCCGGTCAATATTGATTTTGAGAGACTTCATGGTAGAATTGGACTCTTCACTACACGGATTCTTCTTCTTTGACGGAACCTTAGAAAATTCAAGTTCTTCTATAAATTTGAAAGTAGTGAAAAGATAAAATAGCCCCGCAAAAAGTCTCCCACAAACTAGACTCTAGCGGGATAAAATGTACATAAATATTTTAATATTTTTCATAAACATGGTAATAGACACCCCGCAGACACATTCTATTTAATAAAGCCCCTCCGTAGGTACCAGGAACACCAACGACATCTGCAGCTGCTAGAGGTGTAACTTTTTCTATGTTAATTTCAATTGTTGAGGTATAAACTGTATTGTGACGTTTAATAATGGTATAGGCTGTTATTGTTTCCAGGATTTTTCTTAGTAAATGTAATCCTTAGCTGAGATTTCTATTAAAAAATTTGGTACCTATTCCAGTAATCTGTTTATCTATTTCTTAAACTATTTTTGATATGCTTTTTTGAAATCATAGACTTTGAAATACAAACACTATCAGTGAGTCCTAAAAAGACAATGATGATAACAAAAACAACATAAGTCAGAAGTACTATCTTTTCATTCGAGAAGTCCGGCTTTTAATTAAAAAGTATCTTCAATAAATAATCAGAAAAAGACAAACATGTCAAGATAAGTATAAAATTGTCCCCCTTATCTGTGACAGTGACAGGTATTAATAAAGGACAACTACCGCTCTTGCCGACTACAGGACCGGACAAAATGGAAGACCAAAGACAAGACCGAAATGATTTTATTGTTATGGGTTCCGTACCTTGTATCGCCGTCTCCGAGATAACTATCAACAAAAAAGTGGCCTTACAATATATATTTACCTACAACTTTTCCCATAGAATAGCCAGATCCAGTTAATAGAAATTCTATGAAACATGACCATGCCGGAAAAAATACTCTTTTTATATAGAGTTAAGTTTCCCCGTACACACACCTATTCAAATTGAAATATGTTTTATGTTTTCTGTGTGAATGAATAAATAATTTTCATGACAGTATAATATTTTTTGAAATCAATAATCGTCAGTATATCATAATTTACTTTTTGCAAGTAACTTTGGATTTATAGGGAGCGAATAATAACATTTTTGGAACAATAATTTCATACGTCGCGCCGTCTTTGATTTGGATTTTTGGTTTTCACGAACATTATTTTACATGGCTGACCATTTTACGAATGGTCAAGCTATGTTTCTAAGTTAAGCTATTTTTTTGGTCCCTGATATCAGCTTCTGGCGAAGTAACTTCGGCAAGCCGGCGTTTCTCGCTGACAATTTACTCGTAGTTCTGGTGCTTGATTTATTTTACATAGTTTCACACGCGCGAACGTAATTAATGAATGACTATTTCCCTAGGATACTGGCCGTGCCTGGGAAACAAACTATAGCCTTTGTCCGAGTGAAGAAGAAAAATAATAATGAAGTAAAAGAATTTTTAAAATTAGTTCTGTATCTCTAGTTATTCATCTAGTCTAGAGAACTGCCCATCCCAGGGAAGAAACTATAGCTTTGTCCAATAATAATTGAAGGGTCTAAACATAAAAACATAGAAATATTTTTCGAAACTTGCTTGTAGATATTATATTGACACTTTCATTTTTCACATGTTTATCCTGCGCACCGGAAGCGGGCCGCTCAGAAAACTCACGGTTTTGAGGTGTTTTTATTTATTATTTTGGAATTAGATGGGTTTTTAATAATTATGGCCGTTTTATATTATATTTTACTACGTTTATTTTAGTATATATATGTAAGTTTTATTGTCCAAAACTTAATATAGCTCAAATGAAATGATATTTAGATCGTAGTTTAGACCTATCTTTGCGATTTAATCGGATGGAAGAAAGTGTAAGCAATCGTGTACGAACAGCCGAAATATTAAGATCAAAGAGTGAAATATGACATATACTTGTTGCAAAATTTAATCTTCGCTTTTTATTGGTTTAAAATTAATTTGAAAAGAGACAAAGTCGGAATAGCTCCCCTTTCAGGAACTGCCCCTCCCCAGCAAAAAAATATAACCTATGTCATAGTGAAGAATCTTACCAACAAACAACCGTGAAACAATTTTCTAAATCGGTTCAGTAATTTTAGAGATTACCCGTTTTAATTTAATTATTGACTATGTCACTAGGAACAAACAAAAGCCTATTATGTAGCTTCCTATTAATTAAATAATTTTAAGAATCGGATCGGTAGTTCCAGAGATTATCTCGTACATCCAAACAAACTTACAAACGCTGCCTCCTTATAGCATTATTACTATTATAGTAAATGTAGATAGTGTAGATTAGTGTAGATTAACACATAAGATAGATCACAATCTGGATTGCATTGCAATATACATATAATTTTACAATTGTTTTATTGATAAAGAGAACTTAATATATTAAGTAACTGAACAAAATATTATTATCCAAGGATTTTTCTAAAAATGCCTAAAATCTATTGCCAGCATCACAATCACCGCCTGACCTCTATTTCAAAGTCGCTTTTCTTTCTTGGTCTTAATGTCATGAGTTTTTAGAATATGAAACCCATTACTAATTGTGCGGTCTACGGTTGCTTTTGTGGTCTACTTTTGAAAAACCATGACTAATCTCTTCGAAACTTCTGCAAGTAGTGTTGTTTACTAACAAAACTTCCATGTTGACACCATTTGTGCCTTATTTTTTTACAAAATCCCTTTCTTCGGACCGCAGACAGATGTCAACAATACAAGAAGAGGGTTTCGTTTTTTCAAGCGTCACAAGGATCCCTAGACATAAATCAGAATCATTACAATAGGTCCACTGCGGGTCATTTTATCTGAATGTTTATCTAAATGCCATAAGAATAATATTCTACCTAATATTCGGTAATATCGTACCTTATAGGTCAATATTTGTATGTTAAAAACATTGCGTAGGTTTGTATTGTCAGATAGTAAAATATTCAATAACTCGCGTTAAAAAGATCCCCCGTACAATAAACTATTCCATTCACTCTTTGCATCAATAAAATTGTTGGTCTTCCGTCGCTCAAAAGAAGGCCAGAAATAAAGTTGGGTTCTTCTTCAATAGATTTTTTATGGGCTGCTGCATATTTATTTGGATTGGTGTTCTGTGGAGTAGGAATACAACATTTTTTTAGATTCCCGATGGTTTATTATTTCCTTTGAGAGCAAGGAATCCAAAATGGTCACTAAAGATTTTCTACACTCTACACTGTAAAGTCTACATAATGCACTGTATATGTAATACGTGTCGTAGTTATATTGAAAAATTGGGCATATCAAAAGTATGAAATAGAAAGACTCAACAAAAAGTCATAAATAGGCGCGACGACGAGGAGCGAGGCGACCCCTGTAGTTTTAACAGAATTATGATATGCCTAGCCCGTAGAGTCACGCCTAGGCCGAATTGTAAAAAAAAATCATTATTGTTAGTTAATATATTATAAACATAGTGATATGGGTATTTTTCGAATTCATTCTATTCAGATGAGAAACAAAAAAAAATAAACAAAAAAAATTATAATAATATTAAAAAAAGTTGTGGATTGTAATTCTAAGCCCAAGTTTTTTTAATGTATATGTATATAGTTATATTTTTTTACAATATTATAACATTTGAATAGACGTATATATATAGTATACGTACATATATTTATATATATAACTAAGATTTTTTCAAGGAGAAAGCCCCCCCCCCCACTTTCCCCAAGAAAAAAAAAAGTTTTTTTGTAGGAAATTTTATCTTGTTTTAGAAAAAAAAACGCATTAGAATTGGAGAACTAGTTCCGGAGATATAGCTAAAAACAAAATTGGCGGGAAAAATTTCAAATTTGCAAAAATGCGCGTATTCCAACGGGCTAGGCAGATGCATGCATAATTTTACGATGGACTGACGACATAATATACCTACATGCGTTTGATATTTAATCGCTGAAAATGGAGACAACAAGGAAAACTCAAAAAAACCTTCTCTTCCATAGAAAAATATTTCACCAAAATGTATAGAACACTTTTTTCATTTATTTATTCATTAATTACACGTAATGTACATTTACACAAAACATAACACAAGATATTAAATAATAATTTCATATTGTAGAAAGGCAGCACTTACTGCTAATAGCAATTTTTTGCTGTTTCAGGGTTGGCATGTAAACTTTTATCGTAAACCCTAGCCAAAAAAACCCAGTTAGGTTGTATAATATAATGTACATGTCAGTTGTAGTTCAATTTAAGTACTAACTGGGTCTTGTACGTTGTTTTTAGATACCTATATATTTGTTTGAATGTAATATTGTTCAGCATTTGACAAGTAATTACCAACAGTGTAACACATTTAGATAATAAATAACAATCAATTATCGATCTTAATACATAAGTAAATTTTGCCCAAGTAAATGTTGTAAAACTAACTTAAAATAAAAATTATAAAACTGAGTAAGTTTTAATCAATGAAAACATGTAGTTAGGTCGACTGTTAAATTAAAATAATATTTTGATTTTTTAAGAGAAGATACAATATTTTTTTTAATAACATACTGAAGTAAACTAAAGAAACAAAGTGCTTACTTGTGTCATACGTTGTATAAAATTCCTTCCGACAAAAGAATAAACCTTTACAACAAAGAAAATCAGTCGTCCAATGTAGTTGAATTTCGGTCTCGTTTATTTTATCGGACGTCGGATAAACTGTCGGATCACCTTTTCTCGAGAGACGGGTTGGTGAAAAGAATACGATATATTTTTCGACATTGTTAGTCTTGGTAAATTGTGAAATATATTGGGCCTCGTTCTAGGATATTTCTGTGTATTATTAAATGACGAGTATATTGTATTGATTTGTAGGTACCAACACAGCTAAAACTTGATATGACCAAATAACAATATGTTAAATATTAAATAATAGCAATAATGTGTTATGTTATGTGTGAACGAACAACCATAAGAATATATATTTTTTTAAACTGCTTATCAGTGATTGTTGAATTAACGTGCTTAATTGATTCACAAAAACATATTTACAGTTTATAGAGACGACAAAGGGAAAATGCTATAAAACTAAATTATAAAAGCTTTAGTGAAGAACCAGGATATTTAGTAGAAATATGTCTATAAATAATTATATATTTATAAGCAAAGAGTAGACACATAATAGCTGTCAATATTACAAATCAATTATCTAATTAATAATAATAAATAATAATTGGGACCTTGAAATTAAATTTTGCGTCCAATAAAAAAAATGTAAATTCTTATAGCAATTAACTAAAACGGCCACAATACAGGTTTTGAATTACTGAATACCAAGAAAGTACATTAATTTGAAAATTCATATGTATTTTCAAATTAAGCGACTTTTCGGGCATTATTATCCCATCTATTGTACTACGCTTGATTTTTTTGAAGTATTATACATATATTTAACAATTGTAAATGAGACCAATTGATTACTAATTAAGTAATGAAACTCCATAATATCCACAAATCCATTTCATTGTTCTAGCTCAAAATCGGGCACCTCGTATTAAGGAGCACCCATCTAATACCGTCTCAGGCAGGAGTGAACCGGCGACCCTCCGGTGTGTCGTCGAAGGTCGTCCCAAGCCCACGGTGCAGTGGTTCAAAGACGGTGACCTTCTGCCATTAGCTGATGATGGACACAGGGTGCTGCTGGAAGATGGACTGTTGTTTCTAAGGTAAGTCATTGAAGCATCACATAAAATATTACCAGCACAGTGAAAACTTTTTAATGAAACCACATAATCCACTGATTAAACTAAAGAAAAACAACATATCCGCACAAATAAAAAATATGGGGCTTGCCCATAGAAAATTCACAGTAAGTTTCCAAAATTGATAAAGGAAGTAAAAACATTTTTGTAGTTCCGCAGGATGTTGATCTGTATAATGTGTAACACTTGACTATGCATCCACTGACATACAGTACATAATAATATATGTGTTATGGGTAATACTAGAAAATAGGATACACCTAGGTTTACCCGGGTAATCCTATACAAAACTTTGGAGGTCGCATCGCTCCGCTCCGCTTCGCTCGGCGCCCAATGTTTATTAACGTGTCAACCTACGAGTAATAAGCTCCTCCTCGCTTCGCTCGTCGTCGGACCTATTTTTGACTTTTTTCGGCCTTTACCCGGCTTCGGGTTTTACCCGTGACATATGTATGATTGTTGTGTTGATGGTTGTCGCTTGGCGGAAATTATTACACATCTTTTTTGACAAAACTTTGCGGACAAGTACAAGTGTCTTATTTAAACAGGGATACATTATAATACCATGTGATTGGGACCCCTTTCAGAGACATCTCCATTAAACAGGCAACGTGTTAAGCAACATTGTGCAAAGGGCTCCATAAAAACTGAAGAAAGTAATTAAAATATAGACTTTCGACATGGAACAAAAAGTAGAACTTCGTACTTTCGGGCGTTTCAACTTCACAGTTTTGAGTGTTAAGCTACCCTATTGTTCAGTGCACCCTTACCGTTTTATATGTACTTATATCTAGTAGATATCGATGCCCAAGGTAGGCGTAAATAACCTAGATTTAATGATAAGTAGCGATTTATCGAGATGGTAACAGATATGTCATGCACGACAAGACTCGTGATTAGAGTTATGAGAAACTGGTGCATGAAAGTTGTCTCATACATATTGCAATGATATAAATGATAGCTCTTCGATACGACCCGCTTGATTACTAGGATTGTCTTCAAACACTTTCAAGAATTCTTAGTAATAATATGACGTTGAATACTCATTTCAATTCCTAAAGGGAATAATTTATAAATAACACATTTTTATATAAATTCGAGCCACAGGTCGAGATTTATTAGGTATTAGTCATAAAATCATCAAAAGCTCGAACTGTGTCTCCTTGCACAGTTAAACAAGTGAGTCCTATCCGTAATTAACACATTTATTATTGAAATTATCGTTCTAATTTTAATGAATTTTAATATAAAATATACAAGTAACTTGCGTCTTACACATATATTTTTTTTTCATAACAATACCGTCGATATCTTAATAGATCAATTATGTTGCTTTTGACCAAAGCTAATGTTTTTTTTATTTTGAAGTGAATGTAGGCGTACCCAGATTGTTGACGATTTTATGGGTCTTTCCATTCGGGTGTAAAAGACTCAAATTGTACATTGATTTTTCTCAAATAATTATATTCTTTTGCGCTCTAATACCTCTATTAAACTGGGTTGCTTTTTGCATTTTTTTATAGAAGACAGTTATTATGTGCAAATATGTACATTTAAACGCTGAATATTCTCGTGTTTTAGAACAATAAGTTACGTAACATTACTTTTATCCTGTCAGGGTGAATCGTGGCAAGAAAGACAGCGACGAGGGTGTCTACTGGTGTCTCGCACGCAATATCGCCGGCGAGGCAGTCAGCAGGAATGCGACGCTCGCCGTCGCTGGTAAGTGCTTTATGGTCTATGAATGTGTTAATTGGGACTCAATCTTCGAATAGCAATCAAATAATTATGACAGCGTCTTTAATGCAGATATCAAACGATTTTATCTGTTCAGTTTGGGTTTTATTATTTACTGTATCAAACATATTTTCATAATAACATCATACTTCAGTTGTATGTACTGATACAACCGACATCGTAAACTGGAGTTAACTCAAGACGTTAAGACATTTGTTTGGTTAATCCAGAATTTTGTTTAATAGAACACTGAATTACGTTGTCTATTTCAGTGCTCCGAGATGAATTCAGAGCCGAACCAAGGGACATTCAGGTGGCAGCTGGTGAACCAGCTTTGCTTGAATGCTCACCACCTAAAGGGGTCCCTGAACCCTCGGTACAGTGGCTGAAAGATGGGCAGCCATTCGACATCGAAGTCAATGGAAGGTATGTACATAATACTTAAAGTGAATGTCTCGACATAAACCTTTTCACGAGGGTCTTTTTATAGCACAACACTTTGTTGATTCAGGATAACAGTGACAGAAGGCGGAAGTTTAAAGATTCTGGAGACGCTGCCTACAGACAGTGGCTTGTTTAGATGTGTGGCATCAAATATCGCTGGTGAAAGACAATCACGGGCTGCAGCGTTGATTGTTCTTAGACGACCACATTTTCTAGTAAAACCTAGCAATTTAACTGCTTTGGTTGGACAGAACGTGGAATTTAATTGCCAAGTAAGTGCCCGTACCCACAGTACAAATTTTATTGGTTTTATGACCATAAAAGTGAAAGGATCTAATGAATTATTAACAACTACAGAGTCACGACTCCAGCGTAACAATAACATGGATTAGAGAGGATGGCCCACTACCAATGTATGCAACAGTAAACAGAGGACTGTTGCGGTTAGAACACGTGTCGGCGAACGATGCAGGGATCTATTCCTGTCGGGCAGACAGCCATGCGGGCACTAGCATCTCCAGTGCCACTCTCACCGTCTACTGTAAGCATCGTTAATCTCTATTTGCTTTATTTTATTGCTGTAATAAAATCCAAAGAGTTATCCACATCTATTTTGATTTGATTTTCTCTTTCAGCGTTACCACATTTCACGCAGATACCTTCAAATTTAACCGCATGGGAGGGCGATGTGGTATCCATTCCTTGTGAAGCCAAAGGCTTACCCACACCGACTATGTTTTGGATTTTAGAAGGCGTTCAAGATTCTTTGTTGTTTCCGGAATGTATGAAAAGTAATTCTAGCTTGTTGTATTTGGATGGGGCGAAAGCTGAGCATAGCGGGAGAGTTATTTGCACAGCTGTGAATGCAGCTGGAAGTATAATGCAGGCATCTTATCTAAATGTTTTAAAGAAAGGACACAACGATCTAAAAGAGAATTTAGATTACGATTTGAGTGCTCGCAATGGACGCATCGGCCATATGACGCAATATGAACTGGTGCAGGCTAGGAAGTACTTACAGCAGAACGTCCTGGTCTTACGACGAGTGGACGCGACATCTTCAAACTCTCTAAAGATTGTTTGGGATGTAATGACTGACTACAACGAATACTTAGAAGGTGTCAAGATTTGGTATAACGGTACTTTGATGAACTGGCAAAATGCGTCGGACGAAGAAACATCACTAAGTACACATTCAGATTATATTTTGTGTTCAAATGGATCGTTGATGAATGTTGACAACAGTGGGTCATCCAGCTATGTGCTTTCTGGACTGATGCCATTTACACAGTATGACATATTTTTGATGCCGTTTTACAAAACGATTCTTGGAAAACCATCAAACCTTATGGCTGGATATACCGAAGAAGATGGTAAGATATTTTATCTCATTTAATTAATACCAATTATATTTTATGAGGGGTACGTAAACATTTTGAGAATTAGCTTGGAATTATCAATTAGCCAAGTGGGTGTGAATTTGAACGTGCCTTTTTCAACCAATAACTGTGTTCCCAAAAAAAACCTCACCAATTCTCCATGGTTCAACGATCGTGTGTGGTGTAATTATCCAGCCATTAGCAAATTAGCCATGTCTTCAAACACAATTTTTGTTGTAGTGCCCTCAGCCCCGCCGTCGAGTGTAACAGCTGGTGTTATTAACACGACCTCTGCGTGGATACGATGGGAACCACCGCCTGTTAACACTTGGAACGGAGAACTTACTGGTTATTTGGTAAGCTTTGTTTTGTGTTGTTGTTTGGTAGAATTTCGAACTGTATTGTAGTGGTCAGGTGACATGGTTCTCTAGATATGAAAGAAAGGGTGTTTTATTATTCTCAGTCCAGTTTGGTGTATTTTTAATAGATGCTACTATACTTAAATGTTTATCGAGATCGTGATTATTCGAATATTTTTGTAATTTTAATGTGCTGTTGAAGAAAACATCTTTGACCGGCTTTTTGCTCTTAATACTTTTAGAATAGGCAAGGGCAAAAATAAGCAACAGATTTTTTCAAAAGTTTAGTTGTAAACAACCAGTATATCTATTTTGTTCAGATCGAAATCCGAGTCAGTAGCAGTGCAGGAGGTCGTATAGTTGGCCAAATGTCACTCGGAGCAAAGACCAGAGCTGCTGCAGCCAGTAGCTTGAGACCTGGTGGCAGGTACACGGCCAGGGCTGCAGCCACGACCAGGCTCGGTAGAGGACCTTTTAGCACTCCAGCTCAGATTCATATGATACCGGCGCATATACAGAAGCAGTATGTTCAGTAAGTTTGCTTATGTTCATGATCTAGTTTTAATAATATTTAGGAAGTAAACCAATGATTTAGCAATATTAAAAAATTGCGGATATGTGATTTGTGATTTTTTAGCGTTCCGTACCTCAAGAAGATAAAATGGAGCCCTTATAGGGTCACTTTGTTGTCCGCCTGTCCGTCTGTCTGTCTGTCCGTCCTACCGTCCATACGTCCGTCCGTCCGTCCGTCTGTCTGTCAAGACTCTTTATCCCGGGAACGCGTGGAGATATCGAGTTGAAATTAAAACCATGTACTCAAGTCTACAGTCTCTTAAAGCTGTGAATAAATGAAATTTTTAACGTAAAAAAAAATTGCGGATATGTGATTTGTGATTTTTTAGCGTTCCGTACCTCAAGAAGAAAAAATGAAGCCCTTATAAGGTCACTTTGTTGTCCGCCTGTCCGTCTGTCTGTCTGTCCGTCCTACCGTCCATACGTCCGTCCGTCCGTCCGTCTGTCTGTCAAGACCCTTTATCCCGGGAACGCGTGGAGATATCGAGTTGAAATTAAAACCATGTACTCAAGTCTATAGTCTCTTAAAGCTGTGAATAAATGAAACTTTTAACGTAAAAAAAAGATATCAGAATCAGAATGCTTTATTTGTGAACGTAAGTATTTTATGGCACAATAAATGTATATTTTAACACTCTCAAGGGAATCAAAATTTATAGGGTATTTTCCGTTGACCTAGAACTATGGAATTTGGCAAGTAATATCGTCAATAAGTATAAGGAAAAATCTGAAAACTATAGATTTGTAATAAAATCATAAAAAATATATTCTTTAACGGAACCCTCGGTGGGCGAGTCCGACTCGAACTTGTCCGGTTTTTTCGGATGATTCTGATTTTACGTACTACCAAATATTTTAGTTCTGTGTCAGTAGTAGTAATATTAGAAACAGATAGACGGACACTGAGACTTAAGGATTTCTAAGGATTTCTGGACGGAATATATCTAACAACAATTTTTTAAACCAATGTGATTCTAGTTTTGTATCTTTCAGTATCTTTGTTTCAATATTACAATATAATATCAAGCATGTGATACTACTTGATGAATCTTGTCATAACATAATATGAGACCTGTATCAGAGTCAAGAGTCAAGATAAACTAAACTAGGTCGGGCAAAGTGTTGTTTATGACTTTCTTTGTTCTTTAATGCAAGTTATCTCTACAAGAACTACTTGTAAGTACTAATGACCCAAAAAAGCAAACAAATGAGTTTGCAAAAACTGATATCAGTGTTTGTTAAGTTATTTTATCTATTTTAGGACCGAACCACCAAAAGACACGAACATTACGCATATATTCCAAGAAACATGGCTTTTAGCACTGTGTCTTACTCTGTTCTCCATAATTGTCATAGGATTATTCAGTTTTTACTACATAAAAAGACGAAATGGCATGCAGAGGAAGAAGTCTACTGGTGAGAGCATATTTTTTAATTTTCATCAGTATTTTGTAGGAACGCTAGGAAAATAAATTGTTCTTTTACGTTGAAGCTTTTGCGTGAAAATTGAACTAAAACTTGGGTCAAAGTGTTATTAAAGGTGGGTCAATCCGCTCAGCTCGGATAAACAATCAATAGGTTTGAGTGCAACTGCACACATCTTTAGATGATAGGATACAAATGTGGAGAACTCATTTTATGATTTCCATTCAAAACTACAAATAAATGGTTTTCTTTTATAATATACTTCAGTGTGTTATTTTAGAAAAAAAAGAGCACATGGAAGAAACCTGGTGAATCAACGAACACGTCAAAAAGCCCGAGTATAACGTCACAGACACCTATGGCTTTATATGCAGCAATAAGTTTAGTCGCGAGTACAAAATTGTAACAAAACTAATGTTTTGTAATCGTAATTAAACGACGCAATGTGTTTACCAACTCTAATTTAACCCGTTCCAACCAATGAACATTCTGTTGTTCGAAGCACACTTTATGAATATGAGTGACCCAAATTGAAGCTTATTTTAAACACCGCACATGGTTTTATTAGCAGGAGAGCGTGGCAAAGGATAATTGGCCTTGTCTAAATCAAACGCATGAAAGCAATAATAGTACATTACGATACGAGAGCTTGCGTAAAGTCGGCATTTTCCGCACTTGTGCTATAAAATATTATACGATACTCGTGCGAGAAACTTTTTCTCGACTCGTGTGATTGCAGCACTCACCTTCGGCTCGTCCCGCAAACTCACACTCGTCAGAAAACGTTTCATCGCTCTCGTATCGTAATGTACTATTACTATCACACTTGATGGTAAATTGACTTGTTTCGTTTTGCACATCAATTCATCATTGATTTTCTTCTAGGTCAATCCATCGTCACCGCACAACAGTGTTTATTGAATAAAGAAACAATTTGGCTGCGTGAGAGGCCAATGTTTTCTCCTTCTAATGATCCCACTTTAGATGTCATGAGCTGTCACCAGAGTCTTCTGCATAGTAAGTGTGATTTCCTTGATCATTTTGATGTCATTCATCATCATTGCTTGTGAGATTTTGGCTACCATTATCCGTATTACAGTACAATACAATCTTTTGTCACAATGCAATGATAGCACAATTCATTTGAATTTGTATCTCAATAGATCTTTATCCCCAGGTAATCAATCAACAAGTATTTTAAGCGTAGAACCAGAGTACAGTCTACCTCAGAACTCAATCCAAGGTCTTGAGGGTTCCAGCGTCGACCGACTCCGACGAGGCCCACCTGAGGCTTATGCGTCCAGTGCTATTTACACTGAACTAACATTTAAGGTATGTTGAGATAAGCCTGGTGGGAATTCTGCCGATATTTGATAAGCTTTTCGATGGGCTACTTCATAAAACTCTCACGGGTTGTATCAGTTTCAATTGATAAGGGCGTAGTCGAATGGCGCCTTTGAATTGAATGACTATATTGTATATCTTATACGAGTCAATATCATCATGAATTTAATAAACTTTATCAATAATCTTAATAGAGTGTAAAATTCTTGATGCTGAGAGATATTTATGGCCTGTCAAAGTACGTAGAGATTCCTTTGTCTGATTTTACGATCATAACCTTTTCTTTTTCTTAGCGCACATATAAACAGATGTTTTAACTTCGTTCACCATACTTATAAAGTGAGCTGGATAGCTCATTTGGTAGAGCAACCGCCCGGTAAGCGAGATGTCCCGGGTTCGAATCCCGGTTCAGAGCTCCTCACGTCCAGATTTACTTTTCTGATTGTCTATACCGTAATTATATAAATTTAATTTGTTATGTCCCTGCGATGGATAAATCGCCAAGTGTTTAAAGATATAGAAATTTATTTCTATCATAGTTAAAAAAACTTTTTTAAAACATAGCTAACCCTAATCCAACAAACACTTCCATTAAGATTAAGCATGTTTCAATTTTCATTCTATAGGACAACAACGATACCGGAGACCTGAGAGGTTGTCCCGAAAGACGATCTCATAACAATAGCATTGTTCGATCATGCAACGGTAGTATACAATACTCCAACGGGGAATGTTCAACATGTTGCCATAGCACTTCAAGTAGATCAACTAAAGATTACAGAGAACCAGGCAGATGTCATGAAAGCACACATAATGATATTAACGTCCTAGAAGACGATTGTCAATCCTGCAATGGCTGCAATACAAATAGATCAGGCTCCCGAAGCAGACAAGACAAAAGTAAAGTCTGTCCAGCGAACGATTTAGAATACGATTACCCTCAATGGCATTGGTTAGGACGTGAGAATAGCTTCAAAATTCCGATCCAGGCGAGGCATTCGAACAGCGTCGGGAAATCAGACCAGGGTTGTCAAATCAACTTATGTGATATATTGCCACCGCCGCCATATGAGGTAGGTAAATATAATCTTATCGGTTTTCTTTTACAAAGTTAGGTACACACGTAAGCATTGCACTTTTGAAACCTATTTTGATTTTGCAAATTGTTGTTATCTACGTTTATTAATTAATTTCAAGTGCATTGAAACTAAGTATTAACATTTTTGGTATTTATTTTTAAATATGATATATATTTTAAAGGTATTTTATGTCTCATTTCAGAGTCAAGAGAACAAGAATTAAGGATTAGCGTTGTATAGGTCAAGAAAAGTATTCAATGATGCTAAAATTAGTAATTGGAAATCACTGTTAGATGACGTAACGTGAAGCAATACAAAACATATTATAGTAGAATCCACAAACTTTTAGAAGATGTCGAGTAAACAATTTTGATATTTGTAGTATTTGGCAAAGTTTAAAATAGAGCCAAGCTAGGAATCATTGGATAATAGCTGAAAATAAATCGAGATTAGAGATTTATTTAAATAAGCGATTTAAATGATCTATTTAACGGCGCGTATTCCCAGCTTGGAGTGTACTACGTTTAATACTTATTGTACTCGTACTGTAGATCCTTGTGAAAGAATGGTGGCGTCCCTGAAACTTCTTCGTGTGCAAGTTTCGTTATAGTTTGCAATACACAGGCATTTTACAAACCGCGCTTTTTGGGAACGCCACTATTAACAGGCATTAAATAACGTAGAATATTCCTAACTTTATTCTAGTCACCGTGTAAAAAAGACTAGCATTACTTTCAAGACAATATTTCCTGGTTCTTAATTTTGTACATATCTGGAATGAACATATTGAACATGGTATGACGGGTTGTTAATATTATTTTAGTGCAGAATTTTGTAATTAGTTAGTCCTGCATTTCACTGCCATATTTAAGTAGTTGTAGTATAATAGTTGTATAATCTTTGACTGTGATATTTATATTAATATGCGTATTAGTAGTAACTGTATTCTTAGTGGTAATGAAACACCCATGTACTCTCGTATGAAATTTTCCAAAATTTTTACCCTTTCCTAGTGTTGTCTTATTACAATCACTAAAATATTTTCCGAGAAGACAGTGTTGTTTCTAAAAAATGCAATTCCGAAGTAATATACAATTTATGAATTAATTAATTGTTTGATTTTCCTAAACAAACAAGGTGATGTTATTTGATACAAAATAAATCAAATTGAGGATGCGATAAATAGTCAGAATAAAGTTACAATTTCCCTTTTTGTGAAATTTGAAAATTATTGTTAAAGTAATAATAATTGTTCAACCCCACTTGAAGGTTCATTGAATTTTGTAAGTGGTTAATAACCAAGGCTCAAGTATGAATTTGCCTGTATCAATCAAAGTCACCTAATGTTGTCCGACACAAAAAGCTCAATGATATGATAACTTTCGTGTCAGACTAAAGTATTCATATATAGTTTCTTAATAAAGCCCACGTGAACGAAGGTGTAAATAATACTACTTAGTAATGAAGCACGTCGTTACCTGCAGCTTATGGCTCTTTGCTAACTCATAAAGCTCTAAAGCAGTTGTAAAACAGCGACCTCACCTTCCACGCAACTCTCATGAAATATTTTTTTTTACCAATTAGGGGATGTTACTGATATACCAATACGTTTTTATGGTAGTTAGAAAACATATGCAAAACATTATATAGGCATTTAAGGTCTTTAATTTTCAATTCCATTCATTATACAGAAACTTCATCTTATGAGTATGTACCTATATACTGACGTAAAAGAAAACTACCCACAACAAAAACGCAAAGAAAGTGTAGAAATAAATTTCATAGAATTTCGGTCAATTTTTAAAACAGAGCGGCAGAGATAAATTAAATTTTGGCTCCATATTTCCAATCCACAAAAAGCTAAGGGTTAAAAGCATTTGGCAATAAATCGTCATGCCCAATTTATCCCTGTCTTGCTTTTGGCCAATTCGCTTATGGGTGCTATTCGGGGACAAAATAGGATTTCCTTTACCGAGATATTTAGAAAAGGAACAAAGGGCTATTCGATTCAAATTACGTCAGTCCCATTAATGGACAATCTAGCTTGACTTGGATAAGGCATAGACAATTTTCTTCTAATTAAAGATTTTAATTGACACTGCTATAGGCTCTGAATATCTTGTTTCTCCCAAGAAAGTAGAGAAGGTATTGTGTTCAACGTCACATTATACTGTTTGAGATTTCTTGGAAGTGAAACTATTAATTTGAACAAAGTTGTTGTAAAATAATCTTTTGCAGCAAATTAAATAAATAAATACTTATATAAAATAAAGAAATTGCTAAGACTCTTGTTTCCTCTTGGAATTTTAGTGATCTGGTATTAAATGATACTTATGAATTACTTAGGGTTGCCATACGTCCCGAATATACGGGACTGTCACCGTATGTGATCATCACGTCCCGTATTGCTACAGGTCCCGTATTTGTCCTGTTTTTCTACAATTTTGACAAATTACGGAAATGGCCAATAGCTGAGAATGGGCGGACGAACGAAACAGGTTCTCGGTAGAGTAAAAGAAAAATTAGATCACTGCAAAAGTATAATCAGCCTCAAAACAAATAAACCCAAAGAATAAACCAATGTCAATGATCGTTACTTTGATTTAAGGGTACTTCTTTCCGGATTTGTAAAATTTTGTAAAAAAAAAACATAAGAAATAATGATAACGCTTAAAATACAACTTTTAGCTACAAACAATGTTTACGAATAGTTTTATATACTAATTAACTTATTTTTAATTATATTGTAGTATCTTCAAAATAATTGGAATTTCCATAGTCATGATTACGAATACGAAAAATCTTAAAATGATCCTAATCACGACTATGGAAAATCCTGTTTTTTTAAAGCTACTATAATATCATTCAATATAAGTTGGTATGTATATTAACTATTTGTAAACATTGTTCGTAGCTAAAAGTGTTTTCTTGGGCGAAATAGTTATTTCTTATGATTTGGTCACAAAATATTACAAATTTGGAGTAATACCCTTAAGAACACTCTATTCGCTCGAACTCCCATACCAGCGCAGTTCGCTGATAATATCCTCATTGATAAGAAATTGCTCATTTTTTATCTTTTTCAACCTATCCCATACAATATCCATGTCTTGAACCTAAACCTTTTATTAAAAACGAGCCCGCTCCACGAAGACGACAATTTTGATGAAAAACAATATGTTTGATATTTTTCTGACCTTTATCGCGAGTTTTTGGAAGAACTGGGGACATACAAACTTCATATTGGCCGTCTAAATAAAGGCCTAGAATTTATTTCCATTAAATTGTTTCTCTTTTGAGAGTTATTTTATTACTTACGAGCCCGCTCCGAATCGTTATTCGTAATATCTAAGTATCAAAACAACGCGCAAAGTAGAAACAAGTGAATCAAGTAAATGTTAGGTCTTCATTTAGATGGCCAATATGGACTGCTGGACCTGCTGGTGTATGTGCTTGATTTTTACAAAAACATCGCGGCAGTGACAAGAAATATAATTAAAATAATGCTTCGCATCTAACAGATGAAAAATACGGAGCGGGTTCGGCGGGCGAGCGGACGGTGAATACTTTAGTTTCTTTCATTTTATTTGTTCATGTGATACTTTTGATGCCCACTACCAATAATGAGATCTGAGGGTAGCTGTTATGAAAACGCGTGGTTTGTCTTTCGTTGTGCATGCTTTTGTGTAATTGAAATGCGTTTTGGTATTGGATGTGTTGAAAACGTCCCGTATTGGTTCCTTGAAGTTATGGCAACCCTATTAGATCTTATTAGCCCTTGGACTTTTTGGCGGGCTTTCAAAAAATAAAGACGTCTTTTTTCAAACAAATTTTCAAAAAGTTGTTTTATAGTCAAAAGCTGTACATATTTCTTTATAAATAGTATAAAAACTTTGTTTAGTGTATACAGTGTTAAACAGAATGAATGACCCTCCTGGGGATGATCCCCCAGGGGGTAAAAAACCACCGGATTATATCGCCACCCATACTGGAATAAAGAGAGGCAGGGAGGAGATTGATGTAGAGGCATCTTCTAATAATTATGCACTTATACCGGATACAAGTATGTATAAACCTTTTATTAAACCGGGTTACAAACGAGTCTTTGCAGAAAACTCGGTAAATACAGAATTTGTGGTATACTTGGAAAGTACCAAAGAGGGAGAAAAGTTGGGCAATAAAAACCCCTCTTTATTAAACACATTACTCCAAAGCGAAATTAAAGGTATACATTTAATACATCGAGTAAATGCTAACAAAATAGCCGTTATATTTACCCAGGCAAATAACGCCAACAACTTCCTAAAAAATGGGGATTTCCAAGAGAAGTACAGCTTCAAGACTTACATTCCAGCAAGAGCAGTTGAGAAAATTGGGGTCCTAAAATATGTTCCAACTACTATTTCAAACGAAGAATTATTTAGAAAATTGCAGGCAGATTCTGAAATAATAAGTGTTAGACGGTTTCAACGCAAGGTCAATGGTGAAATCAAACCATACCAATCTGTGAGCGTGACATTTCTCGCAAATGTCCTACCCAAGTATGTCTACTTAGACTTGTACAGGTTCCAAGTTAATGAGTATGTAGCACCCTTGTTGCAATGCTTCAAGTGTTTCAAGTTTAATCATGGTGCCAAGATTTGCAAAGGTGTTCAGACATGCAGCATCTGCGCATCTGATCATCATTTCTCGAAATGTGACAATAAAGATATTATAAAGTGTGTTAATTGTGGAGGCTCTCACCTAGCAATATCTAGAGATTGTCCCATCAAACAAAAAAAGATTGCAGAAAAGAAAAAAAACTCAAGCAGTTATGCTAATATTTTACAAAATAACTCATTTCCTGCTCTCCCAAAGCCTAGACCACAACCGACTTTAGTACCCGAAATAATTAATAAAACCAAAAAAGGAACGGAACAGTTTAATGAAAAAAATACTCATTTAAATAAAACTAATAAGAAAATTGAACAAATGGAAACTGACAATCAATTAAAAAAAACTGAAACTTTTAATAAAAAACAATTAATTGAAGGAATTTTAAAAAATGATGACATTATAACGAGCTTAATTAAAACCCTTGTTGAGCTGGGCAATTCTACTAATCCCAAACCACTTACATTCAACAACATTAAAGAAGTTTTAAAAAAATCCCTTGTCTTTGATGGATAGTAATTTTATTAGAATTTGTCAATTTAATATACAGAGTATAAATAACAAAAAGCCTTTACTGATTGATTTTCTCAATAATCAAAATGTTGATGTCTGCTTATTAAACGAAACTAGACTAAAAGATTCGACTAAAATAAACATCCCTGGTTTTCATTTCATAATCCGAAATGGGAAAAATGGACATCACGGAGTAGGTATTCTCATTAGAGATACTTATAAATTTGATATTATACAAACACCCTTTTATGACTACTTACAAACAGTAGCTATTGCCTTACACACAACTGCAGGTAAACTAACTATATTATGTACATATTGTCCACCACCTCCAACACGTTTAAGGGTTCATAAACTCAGGAATCTTATAAGTACACTTCCAAAGCCAATCTTATTTTCAGGAGACGTTAATGCTCATCATGTTGCATTCGGCTGTCACAGTACTAACACCCGAGGCAGAGATATCTTCAACTTATTAGACGACAGTGATCTATGTCTGTTAAATACTGGATCTTTGACAACTGTAGGCACGGCTACGGCTAGACCATCAAGCATTGATATTTCTTGTGTATCTCCCAATGTTGCTCCACTATGTCATTGGACAGTTCATGACGATCCAATGGGAAGCTATCATTATCCTACTTTTATTAATATCCAAACTACTGTTGAAAAATATACAGTAGGCGATTCCCCAAACAAATTCCTCTACAATAAAGCAGACTGGTTCAAATTCTCATCTGTAACAGAAAAAGCGTTTGATAATTTAGTTTTAAATCCTGATAACCCCTTAAATAGTTATGATCAGTTTTGTGATATACTTAACAATATTAGAGAACAATGTATCCCTAAATATTGTAAAAAAGACAAACTAGTAAAACTACATAAACCTGTTCCCTGGTGGGATGATGACTGTTTAGAAGCAGTAAAAAAAAGTAAAGAAGCCTTAAATGCTTATAGATACTATCCATCAATTACAAATTATATAGAGTATAAGAAATATGATGCACTTAAAAAACGACTACTTAGTGAGAAGAAAAAAGACGGATGGCGTAAACTTTGCGAGTCATTCAATAGATACACACCTATTTCTGTCATATGGAATTACATACGACGATTTAAGAGAGCTTCCATTAATAAGCCACCAAAAAATGATGAATGGATTCCTTCCTTTATAGAAAAGTTTGCACCTGCTTTAGCACCTGAAAAAAATATAGATATTATTAGTTTAAATAACATCTTTGCAAAAAGTGGCACTGAAAAAAGCAAGTTTCTTTGTGAACCATTTACATATAATGAATTTCAAATAACCCTAAATTCCAGAAAAAATACTACTCCTGGACTTGATGACATTCCTTATATGTTAATACAAAGGTTACATAGCAATGCACAAAAGGTTTTATTAGATTTATTTAATTTACTTTGGTCTAGCCAAAGTATTCCCTTGCAATGGAAATCTCAGTGTATTATTCCGATACTTAAACCTGACAAACCAAGCAATGATTACAATTCGTATAGACCCATTTCATTGTCATCTTGCATAGGCAAAATATTTGAAAATATGATTAAAATAAGGCTTGATTATTATGTTGAAACCAATAACATCCTACCTATGCAACAGTTTGGATTCCGTAAAGGAAGGAGTGCATTAGAAAGCTTTTCTACTTTAATATCAGACATTAATAATTCACTACATAGTCACTCTGCTACTGTATGTGCATTCTTGGATGTACAGGGTGCATTCGATAACTTGAATCCTTCCATATTGATTTCAATCTTAGATGATATTGGAGTTCCCGGGAAGCTCTGTAAATGGATTTTTAATTTTTTATATGACAGGAGCATGTATGTTAAATATAATAATATTATTTATGGGCCACACAGCATTTACAAAGGCACAATGCAGGGTGCTACAA
Source organism: Ypsolopha scabrella (assembly GCA_910592155.1). Classification (NCBI taxonomy): domain Eukaryota; kingdom Metazoa; phylum Arthropoda; class Insecta; order Lepidoptera; family Ypsolophidae; genus Ypsolopha; species Ypsolopha scabrella. The sequence goes on from OU342968.1 coordinate 13,116,091, forward strand.
TATCCCCATTATTGTATAATATTTATACCTGTCAAATGTCTCAATACATAACTAACAGGAACATAAAGTTTTTACAGTTTGCAGATGATCTTGTAATTTACACTGCACACAAAGATGTAAATATTGCTGTACATAATTTAAATAATGCACTATCTAATGTAAATAATTATTATACTAATAAACTAAAACTAACCATAAGTGCCAATAAAAGTGCAGTGGTAATCTATAGTAAAAGGCCATATCAGTTAAGTAATATGATTATCTATAACAATACTCCATTATCTTTATTGAAAGAAAAGAAATTTTTAGGCATTTATCTTGATGAAAAATTGAATTTCAACACACATATCAATTACCTAATTGGTAATGCATGTAAAGGATTAAACATAATGAGATCCCTAGCAGGGGTTCATTGGGGATCTGATCCTAAAATACTTTCCATGTTATATAAAAGTATAGTGAGAAGTCACTTTGATTATAGTTCAATTGCTTATTGGAATGCTAATTCAAAATTACTTCATAAATTGAATGTTATACAGAATAAGGCTTTAAGAATAATTACTGGAGCCATGTGTTCAACACCTATTTATGCAATGGAATCTGAAGCTTGTATATTACCTTTGATCTTGCGACGACTTCAAATTGCTGAACGATATTCTCTAAAGTTACTCTCCTCTAATAATTCTCTGGTAATTAACAGCCTCCTTCCAAATGCTGCTCTACAATTTAGGGTTGATCAGCCTCATATCTGTAGCTCACAAATATTGGCAGGCCAACTTCCTGGAATGTTGAGAATTATGTTACACATTAAAACACTAGCTAACAACATGTACAAATGTTTTCCATTACCTCTATATAATGTTGAGTTGAATGCACTTATTAATAATAAATATGAAATTTTATCATCTAATGTTGCTAATCAAACTGAGTTCTCTAATTATATGGAGGACAAAAAAAAACAGTATAAAATATTTACAGATGGTTCAAAAACTTTTAACTCTGTTACATCTGCATTTTATGACCCACAACTCAAATTTAAAGTGTGTTGTAAGTTAGACAATGATTGTAGTATATTTACGGCCGAGTGCTATGCTATTTACCAGGCATTACTACATATTACTAAAATAAGTGTTTCTGAAGTATTAATAATAACAGATTCCCAGAGTGTTATATCAGCTTTAAAAAATATGGTGTTTAAATACAATGTTAACTACATAACATATAAAATTAGGCAAATAATATATAATCTAAAAACGAAGGAAATTCATGTAAGTTTCATGTGGGTGCCATCCCATCAAGGCATCACAGGTAATGAAGAAGCGGACAGAGCAGCAAGAGGCTCATACGATGAAGACCACTCCTCATTATTGAAAGTCCCTTACACTGACTATAACCTACAAATAAATAAAGAAATAAAAGAACTGTGGAAGGAATGTTGGACGTCATTAAGCCAAGAAAAGGGTAAATGGTATGCTGAAATACAGAAAAGCCCGCCCGGTATACCATGGTACAACAAAAATAAACAGATAGATAACAGAAATTTTGTTACCACAATAAACCGTATGAGGTTTGGCCACTGCAGAACTCCTTCTCACTTAAAAAGACTTAACATAATACAAGATTCCTCCTGTAATTACTGTGACTTTATAAACGCCGATTTGGATCACATCATCTTTAACTGCCCAAATTTTGGAATTCACAGACTAATACTTGTGTCAGAACTGGAAAAAATCTGTGATGACGGCGATGTTCCTACGCGACTTCAAGACTTATTAGCTGAACCAAAATTCTATATGCCGCTTTTTAATTATATTAAAAACACAGTGGATAAATTGTGAAAAGACAAACGAAATGCTATTTGAAAAATAAACAAACGAATGGCTCAAAAGGACAAGAATCCAGGGCCGTAAAACAATTAACAAAAAAAAAAAAAAAAATTATTAGCCCTTGTTTACAAGAGTTATAATAATTACTGACTGATTCCGAATTACTTGATAATAAATTATTCCTTTTAATTCATGCAATTTACAAAGTTCGGAAGGAATTTAATTATTAAATAGGCAGAGATAGCTAAGGAGGCGACAATTTACAACCTGGGCACAATGCCAGAGTTTACGAGATTCTTCGCATTTTAACACTTTAATTAAGTAAAATTTAATGTCCGCTTATTTTGTAAACCTTCCGACTAAAGTCATAAAAAAATTAGGAGCCGTAAAGAGTGACAAAGAACCTACTTAATAAGCTTATAAATAGAGTAAATTTATGGCGTCATTATAGGATTAAGTAAGTTACCAAGTTATGATACTCGTTAATTCTATTAAACAGCTATGCAGCCTAGTTTGAACTTTTTATGTTAGACCATAAATTCTGGAAACATGGACACATTTTGAGACCGGTTGGCGAATGACCGAAGTGACCGCTCTATTTCTTATAAAATTTAAATCCTGAACCGGAGCTACAGAGCAGAAATAGTAAGCTGCAATTGCTGGCACGAAGAGTTCCTTGGGTTACCGTCTTGTCTTCTCTTATTTTGTTATAGAAAGTGAACTTCGTAATCGTACGCCTGTTTCAACATATCGACATATTGTATCGCCGGGTAAGTATATTCAAATGTGTGCTGCCGTACTTCGAGCACAAATACATGGTTGATAGGTTATGCAGGTTAACTACCTATATACAGTGTTTTCCTCCACCGCTCAGCAAGTGGTAAGAAAAAAAAAACGAATGCCGGAAAATTGGTGCAAGCATGATCAGGGGGACAGCCAAATACTACGTCATCGTTTTTGGCCGATTTTTGAACTCCCCTTACAATATCGTCATTACTTAAGAGATTGAGTAAACGCGGACAGAACCGTGGACGAAAGTTTATTATATGAATAAATATATTTAATTTCATTGGGGAAGTTCTAAGCATGCTTTGAATGAATTTTATCCAATTATAATGCAGTTGTCAGAATTCCAAATCCAAGTTTATGACTCACGTTGCTCTATCTAGAGACCGGACACAATAAAATGGTCATCATTTTTATTATATTTAAAGTGATCGGCTTGTTTATTATTAACTACCCGAATTATTACCGTCATATAGATTCCAAAGCCGATAATATTAACATCTAATATACGGAGTATACTCTATTCACCTTTGAAAATATTATGAGGTGCAGTCAATTTGAATTTGTTATTTATGTTAATATTCATCCGGTGGCCTATTTCTATTTTGAAACATTTATTATCACAATACCGATCGCCGTTTGCAAATTATCTGGCATCTTGGTTGCTGGCTGCTGCTTCCACTAACTTACATCTCATTTGAATAAATTTCAAGATTTCATAAATAATGTTTTGGCTAAATTTGGAACATCTGTTGCCTTTTAGAGCTGTTTGTTTTATTTTGGCTTTTATAATGTCGAAATGTTTGCACAAAAACATGCCTAATGTTTATACAAACAAGGAATCATATTTAAACATCTGTATGTATAAATTTCAGATTATATTTGGTGTCACGCCAATATCGACTTTTGAAGACATAAAAAGAGACGTATAAGGTGACTTTTGTTTATATATAGCCTAATTCATACTGGAGAGTAGGTAAGTGGTCAGGAGCCTCCTTGCGAAATACGTACAATATTTTTTTGTGCTTATACGCTTGTCCAAGAACAACCTCGGCTCAATTAGTATGGGAAGTCTAAATTTTCTTTTGCGTATTTCACAAAAAGGGTCACTTAACCTTGACACTGACCACTGACCGAGTGTCCAGTATGAATTTGGCTATATTAACGAAAGTTACCTCATATTCGTAAAAGATGACTTTGATTGATATGGCTAAATTCATACTAGATAATCTGTAATCAGAAACTTCGAAAATTAAATTGATGATAATCATTCATAGGAACACAAACAGAGAAATAAATAATGAAATATAAAATAAAAAGTATTTACAACGAAGACATAATTTTCCTATAAAAGCTAACGCAGAGGCTGCATGATGTTTCCAGGAAAGTACAGGTAAGCCTTTTAAATCATAAAACCCTGCCGAAAGAACGTATAGTGAATGCCCCGCGGGAATTTCGAAAAATTCGGGCTTATGGTGTATAATACCTCACTTCGCTTCGCATTATCCAGCTTTATATCAACAAATACTGCAACAATCACTCTGAAATTAATATAAAATAAAGTTGAGGACTAAGCTATGTCAATGCTGTGGTAAAAACTTGATTCCATTAAATCAAAAAAAAAATACAAAGTTACCTCCAAACCGTATAATAAACCGATAACATTCAATGAATACTTGAAATTAGATCTGAAACTTTGCATAATATAACTGATATTAGTTTAAAGCAGCTGCGGACTGTAACATAAAAATTAAAAAATCATCAGTGTAGCTGCGATTTCAAAATAACTGATGTTTTTGCCTGCGTGGCATCTATTTAGAGTAGGATAGACAGTTATCAAAAATCAAAATCAAAATATTTATTTTGTAAAATAGATACATAAGGTATACTTTCTACAAGTCATATAAAAAATATATACTAATAAGGGAAATACATACAAAAAATATTTATGTTGGGCTACTAAAATGTAATTATACATCTGCATAAAATAAAGAAATCTAGGAATAAAAATATTATATATAAATGATGCAATGAACAAATAAGTTGATAAATAAATACGGGAAATACATACAAAAAAATATTAAGGTTGGGCTATTAAAATCTAATAAAGTTATACACCTACATAAAGTAGGGAAATATGGGAATAAAAATATTATATATAGGTACGTAATGCCTAACCATTCGCACCTTTCGATTAGTATTAAGAAGAAGGGCAAGAAACTTGGCAAAAATGCCTTTTTTCAAAAAATATTTGGTACAAAACCATATTATAAATATACAAAAAAATGTATACCTTCTTAAGTACAGGCATAAAAAATAAGACTGCAGGAATTATGTTATATACTACAAATGATGTATATATGTATATATTATGTACACTTAAAAAGCAGAAGCGTTAGAGCAGGACTGCGAATTGAGGTATCTGTGCAAAATTCCATCTTTCTAGATGCAAGTATTTCGGCTGGGCGATGATGAGTGGCATTTGAAATAAATTTAAGGAACCTGTGTATAATTCCATCGTCCCAGTAGTATTCGTCTTATGCTCCGGACAGAAAGAAGGGCATCAAAGGTTTGCTATAGAGTTTTAGCATATTTTTACAAACTCTAATCGAAGATAAGATAAACTACATCGTCTGATTCTTTTCCAGGTGTCTTTATTTTTTTCCCCTAAGTCTAAAATTTCAAGAGATGCGTACCGTAGTATGTTTTCGGAATCATGTGTAAAGCGAGCCGAAATTTTCAAAACCATTTATTAAATTAAGTAAGTAGTTAATTAAGTTTTCAAAAAATACCCTTATACACACTATAAATTATCTTTGTCAAGGCCAAAACCCAATCTTGTTAGAAATCAAGAAGTCAGCCAATGAAATCAGTGCTAATTTTCATATTATGGCAGAAGCAAAGCAAACAAGTTTTCAACGCACGCATTTCAACAGCCTCATCCCATTGCCGCTTCTTTATACTCCATGGGGTAAAGGTTGCAATTCCCTATCAGACTGCAGCAATCCATTAGCGTAACAAGAAAAAGTAATATAAAAGTCAATAAAAGCTGTCAGACAGGTACCTACTGAAGCGTTCACCCCAGGACGTAAACGGTTTTAGTATGGTTTTCTTTTGAGTCACGTAATTATTGTATGGAAGAGCATGTTTATTAGTGTAGGCTTTCTCTTGTCGTGGTGGCGCCCCTCCTGATATTCGGTTAATACCTAAAATAATTTATAGTCTTACCTTTGCCGTAGTAGCATGATATGATAACGTGCAACTTCGTTTATCGTGCTTAATAAATAAGCGATATAACTTCCACCTCAGTCATCAAAACAAAGGCCAAGTGGCGCCGCAAGATGTGCCATGCTACGGCCGCTGGTGTTAAGCACTACAATATACGTGTATTGAATTTATATTTTCTTGGCATGATATCTATAGCGAAACAAGTATTCAATAGAAAAAGATCACTGTTCATATAAAAATAGCAATAAGAGCCAAAAAGAGGTTTATTAACCCTTACAGGACTGATATGTCCCATGTATCCCCTTTTTTTGTTTTACTATTGTCCTTTTTCTCAGTACTGTAAATTTTAAGAAATAAATCTGGAATATAGCTTTATATATTAGGTCTTTACCTTTGAAATAACTGTTTTGTATGGAGAATTTGAAGAAAACTCGGTTTTCAGTACATATGTTTTTACATTTATTTTAGGAATGACCAATCCTAATTTCATGAAACAAATTGTTTAAGAATGAGACAATATTAAGCTAACAGAAACTACAATAAATTAAATTTTTGAAAAGTGTCACCTGTTTAAAGGTATTGCGAATCTTATCAAGAAAACGGATGACACTTGAGACGAACTGTCTTTGAAGACTTAATTTTAGTATTAAAACTGAAAATAAAAACAAAATTGAATACGGAGATACAAAAACCTTGAAATCAACTTTCAAACAAAAAACAAATATTGGAAATAGTTATTGATTTACAGGAATTATATAACTCATCAATCTGTTAGAAAATTTCGATAGAACATAGAAAAGTTCTATTAGTAACTTGGATTATGATACAAAGAGATATTATAGAGAGAGATAGAGTCGAGGCGTTTGATATGTGGTGGTGGCAGAGAATGGAAAAGATCAGTTGGACAGAAAGAGTCACAAATGAAGAAGTACTAAGAAGGGTAGGTCATAGGAGAAGGATTATAGAAGCAATAGAGAATATTAGAGGAAATACATGACTATAACAAACATATTATAGGGAGATAGGGCTTAACACCCATGTTGGGACATAATGAGCTTTGCTGAAACGTGGGTGTACGAGTTGATTGCATTTCTCAGTCAATACCTAGTCGGCAACAGCTTCGATACTCCATTCAGAGATTCATATCCTGACAATGTATAATTTTTTAAGGTAGGTACTGTTTCAAACATATCAGAGTATTCTAGGGTAGTTCGTACTATGCATCGCATTTAAAGCTGATAATTATACAAGAAGGTATACTAAAGTAACTACGTGTTCTAATGTTCTTTTAGCACAGAGAACATGTTTGCGCTTAGTTCAGTTATGTCTCTTTAAATTATATATATGATATATAGAGCTCAAGAGTCTTTAGATTTTTTGTCTACACAATTCATAACAAAATAAAATATTCCCTCAGGATAAAAATAAGTCAGTTTCACTAGGTACCTAACGTTCAAGGCGTTCACCAGCGAGGCTGATGTGTCATACATAATTTTATAACAAGCTCGACCTGTGCCTTAAATATAGATTTTAAAGCGAGTTTTCCATTTACTTAACATTAAGATACCAACTATTTATAAGATTATGGTCACTTCAGATTCTTAAAAAATATTTTCCAACCCATTTCAGTTGAAAAGAGTAGAAGCGTTCAAAAAAATTCCAAGTGTTTCTTATACATTTTTCTTTGCTTTTCTTTGGTTTTTAGCGTTTGAAATTAAACGATCTGTGAAGGATTTTGCCTCGATATCAACTGAAATTTTAAAATCTTTTCAAGTTTATAAAAAAATACATTGCTTTTTTAATAACATGTACAAAAGCTTTTTCATAAGATAATCTCCCTAAACATAATATAAAAAGCTTTAAGGAAGTTCTATCAATAAATCGAACATGTACATTTAGTACAGTTAAATAATTTGGTTTTTAAAAGTAGGAATCCATCTTTGTTAAATTTTATACCGGGGGGGTGAGAATTAAATTTATATTGCAGGTGACATCAAATAAAACCATATGTATTTTACACTCGGTATATAAGCAACGTAAGATTAAATACAAAATACGTATACCTGTGCCAAGACACCTTGCTCTTCCATATAACAGGTAGGTAGCTACTAACTACTAGCTAATTTGCAACAATTTTAAATATCTTTATGTAGTATAATAAGTTGCTTAAAGAAGTATCTTTACTAATAATAAATCTATAGTAATAAAGTGCTGTCCTCTCATATTGCTGTGCCTGGACCAGGTCCATAATTATCTAATAATTTTAATGTTTCCACCTGTGTATATTATAATATACCTATACATTATGGAATGCAATAAAAATATATGAATATGAACATGATTTAAAGGGTAAAGTTGAGACGACACGGCGTTTAGGTGTCCGTCAGAATGGAAGAAAGATGTTCGTCCGTCTGTTCTCAAAACTAAAGGACTGGCTGACTGAGCCAGAATTTTACATGTCTCATGTGGAGAAAATAGCGAAAACCTTCAAAGGCGTCATGTGAACCAAGAGGCAAAGTACGTTGCTTACCATGTGCCGTAAAGTTAAAATTCTTGTAGCCTCTATCTTATTTTTAAGAGATCATATATATGTTCACCATTGTGACACCTGAACGATGTGCAGTGAACAATGAACAATGAGCAGTGTGCAGCGCCGGCTACAGGTCGCAATTAGACGAGGCGTTTAATTACAAAATTCACGGTAACAATGAGGCTTCACTTCCCCTCGTCTTTTACGGGATTCCATGAACAGGGTGCGGTTCTAATGAGAATAGAAAAGCGGGTGGCAGATGGCGGATAATTGAAGGAAAGTTACTCGATGTAAAAAAAGAGTTTTCAGACCCTGTCATTGGCTACAATCAACAGTATTAAAGATTGATATTGTAGATATGTAAGTAAATGTTTTTTTGCGTAACAATTTCATAGAAGTTGCTATTTGTAGTCGCAAAGTTATTTTTTATGACCGTACTAACATAATCACAGCTCCAAGCTACAAATCACAAATAAAGATTAATTCTTTGGTACATGTTTTGCATTTTTTGACATCATTGTCATCTTTTTTTTAACACCCAGACAATTAGCAGATTCTCTCACTTTATATACGAGATACAGACTCGTCGGTACAAAAACAGGGAATTTCAAACATAACCACCGGGCGTTACACTCCACCTCTGAGAAGTGGTAATTTCGCCGGGCCTCGACGTATTTTATTCAAGCTTGTTTATTATGGTCTTGACTTGATGATAATTATATGTGTAAGGAATGATTGAAATGTATCCACACTTCATTAACATGCGGAACAGATAGTTCTTATAAAAAATATTTTGCCATAGGTAATAGGCGAAGGCATCAGCAAATTTTTCAAAATGTGTTCGCCCGTCTACGTCCGCAACACAATAAGAAAATGGACCTCGTTATTCGGGTGAAGAGTTACACTGGCCCTAAAAGAATTTAAATGTGTCAATGACATTAAAAATTAAACTGTCAAGTGTGAGCGCCGATGAATCTACCCCATATTTATAAATATATAAGGTCCTACTATTCAAAGTGAAAAAAATTTAACAGATGATAAAGTATCCCTAATATAACGAATTCCACTGAAAAAAAAAAATATTTGCGCGTGCTTTTTTTTACCTTTCTATAGAAATTTAGTCAGCTGATTGAACCACTTTGTTGAGCAAAAATTTTTTTCTTCTTCTGGAATTTGATCAGTTAACGATACATGGTCTACCCTAGAATTATTTTCACTTATTATTGTACACTCTCGACTGACCGCCGTGTGCGAAAGTACTCCCGAAGAGTCCTGATGATGATGAGTCATAATCTCATCGAAAGCTCGACCTGTGCCTCCTTGCACAGATAAAAAAGTGTGTCCTATCTTTTTTTTTAACTTATCAATTCAATATCAATATTTAAATATCAATTCCTTTTGTCTATTAGGGTGATCATTTGTACGATTATCGGTTTATTAGTTTTGGAGATGAGGCCCCTTGTCTATACATGTTTTAAAAGATTTTTCAAAACCAATGGAAGTCAGTAAATCATTAATTTAATTTTTATCTTTTTCATGATTAACTTTATTGTATTACTATATAAGAAAATCATTATTTTTCTTTGACATTTATGGCATAAAATAAATTGTTTTTTTTTTAATTTGAAGTTTAGTTTTGCTTCTTTACGTAAGCAAATAAATGCTATTTTACAATCAAATTTCAAGTCTCTAGCTTAAAAGTAGCAAAAGTTATGTTATGTTAAGGCTGTAGCATAGGTACAGATGGTCGGATTGACAACAGACGGTGGTGTTCGAATTCCGTAGAAATAAAGATGAAAAACGTAGAAAAAACAATAAAGACACAACCTTAACCGAAACATTGTACTCGTAACTTGATATTAGAAAAGCCAACGAAAACGTTACGTGAAGGAACGCCTTCGTAACAAAGGTTAAAGGCTATCAAGTGAACAAATGTAAGGGTTATACTAGTGTGTACTTAGAGTCGTTTGATATGGGAGCAAGCAACCCTTAAATAACGTTTAATGTTTCTTTGTTTTTGCTGCTTTTAATGTAAGGATTCGTTACCACATGTACAAGTAAACACCAAATGTTAATCCTGATCCGCCAAGTTAGACAAAGTTAGACAAAAAAGCTTATATTTTTAGTTCATACTCGTATTTATTGCAAATTTATGACTTTTTACAGGAAGTCTCCTTTTAATATCATGAATAGCTTTTGTTGAAAAAATGACAAATTTGATTGGAGATCTATTAAAAAAAATTATTGTGATATAATAGGTTGGGGAAAAACTCTTATCGTAAATAGTATGCATGAACTTATAATAAAATCTCTTTGGCTATACCTTTTGTTTCTGCCTGGTTTTGGTATTATTAAAAAGTTTAATTTAAAAAAAAGATAATTCCAAGTTCAAATTAGGTAAATTGGGTGATTTTCATTTGTTTTTCTTACAGTTAAGATGAGTGAATCTATTGAAGAAATTCGATACATTTTAAAATTTTTCTACAAAAAAGGTAAAAATGCAACGCAAGCCGCAAAAAAAAATTGTGATGTTTATGAACCTAGTGCAGTGTCTGTGAGAGTAGCACAAATTTGGTTTAAGCTTTTACAATCCGGAAAATTTTGATGTCAAAGATGCACCTCGCTCTGGGGCGCCCCGTTACGGATAAAATGGATGCCATTTTTGAAAAAGTGGAGCAAGATCGGCATATCAGTAGTTACGATGTAGCTGAAGAACAGGGGATTGACCACAAAACAGTTTTGGCGCATTTGAAAAAAGCTGGGTACACAGAAAAGCTCGATATTTGGGTGCCTCATGAGCTCACTGAAAGAAACTTAATGAACCGTGTACTCATTTGTGATTCTTTATTACGACGTAATGAAACCGAACCATTTTTGAAAAACCTTATCACTGGTGATGAAAAGTGGATCACGTACGACAAGAACGTGCGAAAAAGGTCGTGGTCAAAGGCTGGTCAGGCTTCACAGACTCTGGCGAAACCCCGGCTATCTCGCAACAAGGTAATGCTGTAATGTGTGTATGGTGGGATTGGAAGGGCATTATTCATTATGAGCTGTTACCGCCTGGCAGGACCATCGATTCTGAACTCTACTGCGAACAACTGATGAGATTAAAGCAAGAAGTTGAGAGAAAGCGGCCGGAATTAGTCAACAGAAGGGGTGTGGTTTTTCATCATGATAACGCTAGACCTCACACATCTTTAGCCACTCAGCAAAAATTAAGAGAGTTTGGCTGGGACGTATTAATGCATCCGCCGTATAGTCCTGACCTTGCACCTTCAGATTTCCACTTGTTTCAGTCTCTTGGGAATTTTTTAGGCAGTGTCAGGTTAACATCACGAGAGGACTGCCAAAACCACTTGTCGCGGTTTTTTTATCAGAAGCCCCAGAATTTTTATAGCAATGGGATCATGTCCCTACTTACAAGATGGCAGAAAGTTATCGAACAAAATGGCACCTACATACTTTAGTTAAATGTAAATAAACTTTATTAAAAAATGTTTTGAATTTTCATATAAAATGCGAAGAAACTTTTTTCCCAACCTAATATAACACTATATAATAATGATATAAAAGAGAAATGCCACATACTCATCATAGTTTGAGATTTATTTGGGACGAAGGTTCCTTACGGGACGCAGTCATCCTAGAAAGAATTTGGTAAAACTTGCTCAAGTCTGATTAACTGTTGCGTTTAAAGGAGTGCTTTGATTGCACATAAAATCTAAAGGGGTAAGCAGAGAACCTAATATAAAACCTAAATAATTTCTAAATAAAGATAACCCAAATAAAAATCATAACATTGCCTTGCAAGTTTTATTCAGGAGGAATATAGCTTAAACGGTAAGCACAATTTAAATGTTCATTCCATAGACCATTTCGCGTTGACGCCATCATTTGGTCCTTCACTGCTCACTGACACTAACTGGAACTCAAACACTTCATCAATCACTCAAGCCGCCATAATCGTTATTGCCCTTGCTAAAACAGTGGCTCAAATGTACCGTGCTATAAGAACAAAAGTCACATAATGGTGTTTTAATGGCTGCCATAATGAAAATGAAGCGTTTTGGGGAATGGTCTTAATCGACCACTTTATATTAAAGTGTAATTTTGACCTAAAAGGGCCAAAGTTAATAAAGTAAATGAGAGGAACGTAAAATTACTTTTTAATAAAGCTCGAGATGCGTAGCTTTCGTAAGGTGTTATTACAATGTTATAGATGGCCTGTCCGTCCGGATAGGTCATAATAATATCACAAGTTCATAATAATAATATATTCATAACATAAAAGTGTCGGCTTGGTAAAAGGCCTATTCTTCCAAAAAGGTCATCACAATTTAAAAGCGTGATGAAACGATTTTTACGACCCGCAATATTCTGAATTTAGACATAAACATACCTATTCCAAGCGAGGACTCTATAAATCATTGCTTTTTTAATTTCGGCAGAGACATTCATCTTACCACACTTCCGGGACAGAATTTCTTCCCTTTTATGTTAGAACAAAATTTTGACCGCAGCTTTGTATGCGTAAAGTATGTATTTATTAAATTAATTTAATCTTTAAACCTTTTCTTTATTGTACAAAATATTAACTTATCGCAGCTTCTTAACTTGCCAAAAATGTTGACACTCCTTTACCATAATATAAGGACGTACAGACAGACCCTTACAAAAATCGGGCATATTTAAACATTTGCATATGCAAAAATAATATTCTCTCTTAGCCTATGATACTAACATTGTTATAATGAAAAACATATTACACTACCCACCCAACCCGTTTCGTTATATAAGCAACATCAAGGGTGCTTTTAAATAAAAGTAAATACATTTTTTTAAACTATGTTTGTATGGCTAGATGTCCGTGCAATAATAATAGTAGTTTATGCTATAAATGCGGTAAGGAGGCAATAACCAACGAGGATACCGTAAAAATGCTGACAATGATGAAGAATAGTGATGTTATGAGCATTCAACTTGGTTTGTCTAAATTATTTGAGTAATGAAACGTTTAGTTTTAGGTACGAAAAAATGATATAGATCACGCTTTCTTTTCAAAATTACGGATTAAATTTAGTACATAATACATAGGTCAATTATTCCAGTACAGTAAGTACAATCGAGTACACTAGTTCCAGAAAATAAATTTTATTTTTAATTTGAGTAAGCAAGAATTTAGTAAATTTAGGGTTCCGTATTTATAACCAACTAGCTTTTGCCCGCGGCTCCGCCCGCGTGTTATTCGGTTTAACGACATGCTTTTTCCGGGATAAAAAGTAACCTATGTGTTAAGTTAGGGTATAAGCTATGTATATCCATTCTAAATTTCATGCAAATCCGTCCAGCCGTGTCAGCGTGAAAGAGTAACAAACATACACACACACACACACACACAAACTTTCGCATTTATAATATTAGTGTGAAGTGTGATGAGATAACATAGCCTTTTCTTATTTCACCACCATCGATTAAGGACCGCGCTAATTAGACGTCTGATGTATGAAATAACAAAGCCTTGTCTTATTTCCCGACAAGCGAATATACCCGCGCTAATTAGACACCTAAATTTTTCAATGATATTGATCTATCCTACAGGAACCATGCATTGTTCCGGGAAAAAGTAGCCTATGTGTTAAGTTAGGGTATACGGTATATCCATTCTAAATTTCATCCAAATCCGTTCAGCCGTTTCAGCGTGAAAGAGTAACAAACATACGCACACACACACACACGGACGCACAAATTTTCGCATTTATAATTAGTAGGAAGTAGGATAATGAAAAGTCTTCATTCATTATATACATGTGATTGTAGCTGAACATGTTCTCTAAAATTCAAACTTTGAACAAAATTATAAATACCATACGTTTTTTTTACGATGAGCTTCATTAAAATTACAAAATATAAGTTAATTTTTATAAAGTTCTAGATGGTTCTTCATTGCGTATCCAATACTTTTATTACATGCCTTTAGAAATGACACAGAAAAAATAACTGCCCATCAAGGTTTTGTTAGTGATTGTACACTTTACAAGAAGTTCCGGATTTGTTTTTGAACTATAAAGATAATTTTTATATACCGTTTTTATTGGAACGAAATGTTTTGTTAAAATAATGGATTGATAAAATCATATTGTTCCGAGGATAAAATAGTTAACTTATCAACAGAATAAGTTTTTAAATTAAGGTTGCGTTCCAAATCACTTTTCAAGATTAAAATATTGCTCGCTGTCAGACAAAAGTAGCTCGATGCTGGTTCCAAAACATCTACTTTTAGGTTTTGGAACCAGCATCGAGCTACTTTTCTCCGACAGCGAGCAATATTTTAATCTTGAAAAAGTGATTTGGAACGCTACCCTAGTAAACAATACATGACAGGTACTTTTATTATGTCATTGCAAAGTGAAATTTCAAGGTGATTAAATTGAATACAAATTATATTGGTTTATGTAAAGGCTTTTGAAATAGTGAATGCTTTGGTTCCTAGGGTTTCCACAAACAATTGTACTGATCACCCAAAAGTTATGCTAAATCTTGAAAACTTTAGTATTCAAATTGTTTGTGTTTTAAGATTTGGTTTTGAATGTGTGACATACAGAGCGTATTTATATAGCGAGACTAATACGAATACGTATATGGTATATCAAAGTCATCGAGGTGCACCAGGGTACAAATAGTGCACGTCCTTCTGTCTAATCATAGGGCGAACGAGCTTTCCTCTATGAAGTAGTTGGAGAGACTATTAGAGTAGAGTAGTCAAGTCTTATGATGCCCCTTTTTAATACTGTCAAATATTGTGCACAACGCGAGGTGGACTAATTCAACGCGAAGAACAAGCGTGGTGGTAATGATACAAGCATTATTATTATAAAGCATCCATCCATCCATCCATCAGCCTGTTTCGTCCACTGCTGGACATAGGCCTTTCCAGGATTTCGCCACTCTTGGCGGTCCTCCTGGAAGAAATGCCCATACTCACACACGCTGGGCAGGCGGGTTGGTGAGCGCGGTGCCGAAACCCTTGCACTAGTGACGCCGCTGCCCGTCACTAGTCTGTTTTATATAAGTCCCGGCAATTGGGGATGTATATGTCGCAGTCATCTGGTTGAATCTGCTATTCGATTGAATGACTAGTGCGTTCCTTGAATGACGAAATTCAATTGAATGACTAGGCCGAACGTTGATTGAACAAGCGTCACTCAACGTCCAACTAGTTAGCGGATTGTAACACAGCCCTATGAACAGAGCGGACGTAAAATCAGTCAGGTGATTCAAATTTAGTTAATTTTTTTTCCACTGCGGCGCTAGTAGTCACCAAAACAAATATGGCGTCAAACAGCTCGCATAGATAGAACTGTGTTTATATATTTTTCGATTAAATTTACTTTAAAGTGCGTTATTTGTAAATGAAACTGATCCTGTGATTTTAAGTATTTTTTTTAAATCTAAACCCTCATTTCACTACGTGACAAAGACTTAATTTAACAACGTTTTGGAGTCCCAGAGACTCGCATATTTTAATAACTTACTTTTGAAATAATATGATAAATTTTTCTATGTTTTTTACTTTTTTATACGAAGCAAAAATATGAGAATAAGTAGAGCATTGGAAATCATGCTACAATCTTTTATTATTTTAAGCTTAGGAGTTTATAAATCAGTAATTTTTTAATTCTCCCAAAATTCTCATGAGCATCCTACCTAATAAGCAAACCTAATCTTTATGGTCACCCTACATGGGACCCCACTATAGACGACCTAAAATTTTGGCGGCCAATGATGAAACTTACGGCAATCGACAGTAATATCGTAAGGTTAACTTTTAAGTTGCGAACTCATGGTCACCCTAACCAAACATTACATAGTCGGCTATATCCCATTCAACGACTTCGCTAAATGACGTTCAGTCAAGATGTTGAACGTTACATTCAACGACTTGACGTGTTGTCCTTTAGTCATTCAATTAAATGTCGTCATTCAATAGACGCGCTAGTCATTCAATCAAATAGCAGATTCAACCAGATGACTGCGACATATATACCGCCATCCATCGGTCCCAGGCAATGGCGGGCCGCCTGGTTTTGCCTGAGAGCTGTTCTCTTACTCTCCCTCGAATAACTTCGGGAGGATTTTCGAGTAAGATGGTGGTACCTCCACAGTCGAGCCCGGCATCAGCTCTACCACCTATAAAGCATGGTGGTAATGAAACAATGCAAATTAATATAAGTCGACTCTTATTTACATGTACCCTGTATATACAAATAAGTATAGTAACACCGGCGCCGGCCCACCAAAGAGTGGAATAAGTGACCTTCTTTTTCTCAAGTGATGAAAGTAAGAGAGTAAATGGTTAAAAAAAAACTAACGACTGAATTTTTTTTAAATCTTTAATGTCATAAATTTATTAGAGTATAAAATACATACTTATTTGAAGAGTTTGCAAATCTATGTTTTATCAATTCTTGACATAATAATTATCATGACATCTTTAATTTTTCAATCAGTGAACTTCAAATGTCAATTGAAGTATTTTTCATGGTTGACAGGTCTAGAGCTAATTTGTCGGTTGTCAACCAAATTAAAGCAACACCATTGTAATTTGAAAGCTCATTCAACCGGTAAGCTACCGATCTTAATTAAAGTTGTGTGAAAGTTAATTAAGTTTCGGATTAAAATTTTATACGGTTTCGAAGTAACTTCATCTGCGAGCAATCGTGAACGGTACTTTTTACGAACCCGAACTTAGAAGGCAAAATTATTTGAAATGCGGTGGTCAAACGCGGGTGTACCAAGTGTAGACTGTGACTTGGCCAGATAAGTCTGGCCATCCAGAGAGGTAATGTAGCCAGCATTTTGGACACCCTACCGAGGGGCAGCGACCTGGACCCAGCTTTTTATTTATAACTTTTAGATTTATTTCGTTATATTTATTTGTAGGTAATTAGTTTATTTATTTCAAAGTTAACAATTAGGAACACCTCTGACACCCCCTCGGAGATTCATATCATGAAAATGTTTTTTTTAATAAATTATTTAGTAATCAAATTCTGGTTAAAGTTTGCGATTGTCAGCACCGGGTGAAACATCGTCATAGCAATAATATTTATTTTCATCCTGTTGTTACATAAATAAGCAGCTTTAGTGTAATATACATGTATTAAATCCCTGAGAATGCTGCTTAGGCGAAACTAGTCGGAAATAACAATAATTTGTAAAACAGTACTTGTGTTTTCTTCAGCCACAAATTCTGGTTAACTTGCAAGACATTAACAGAACAACTTAACTCGCAGCTGTAGACTATTCGTAATCTTATCCATTCCTCAACAAGTCTTTTTTCCAAAAGCAAATAGGTTTTGAAAGTCTAACAAATTACCACTTAAAAAGATATCGCTCGGGCCGGCTCAGCAGTTATCTCAGACGCCCACGGCCCACCGGGGCCAAGTTTTACGGCTTTCTATTATCTGTTACCACATTGACTTGACTGAAAATAAACTACCGACAACCCCGAAGCTTAGCGCATTATTTTAACTGTAGTATTTTGAAATTAGTTTTTCTACGACCTTATGAAAAGAATAATCCGATAGTTTTAAATTACGTTGTGCTGAGACAACATAGTTTGAACCTCCGACCCTTTGGAAGTAATAAATCACTTTCTACTGAAGAGATAAAATTAAAAAAAATTACATGACGATCATTACTGAACAGACAATACCGACTAAGACAAAGCGCATTAAATTCCTGGACCAGAAGATAGCCGTCTAAATGTCTTCCCGAAAACATTCGGCTGTTATTCTGTCTGAAATGTGCAAAAAGAGAATGCGACATCAAAGCGTTCGAGCTATCTGACTGGCGACGTGCGTTGGGTTAGAAATAGCCGTCGCACTAGGCAAAGTTGTCGACGCCCAGACAAGTTGTACTTGGAGATAGTCCCAAAAAAGTAAACGCCAACTCTTAATGGTAAAGTTAAAGACTATCTTAAGTGGAAAAAGTGTGTCTTGGCAAAGTAAGGCGCCATGATAAGTGACAATGACAAATCTTTGTTGGTTAAAACATTAGTACAAAAAATTACAAGGAACTAGCCTTATATATTATATTTAAAAGATTTATTCAATCCCTGCCCCGTTTTCGGCTTGGGTGTTATTTTATCAACAGCTTTTATAGCCTATATGTTGATCAGGGTCACTACAATGATAATAAAGAAAACCGCATCCAAATACCGTTGAGTGATTCTCGGAAAATCCTCTAAAACGTCTGTCTGTCTGTATAACATAATAAGCTATATGTGGTGTTGATAAAATAACTCCCAAGCCGAAAGCGGGGGAGAGATTGAATAAACGTGGGCGGAGCCACGGGCAAAGGCTAGAGATTATAATTTTGTCAGCAATTACAAGTGTTTAATTTCAACAAAGATGCATAATTTCACCAACTGCCGAAAGGCGCAAAAATTTTAATTATGAAAATAATAAATATTATATTTTTATGTGTATTCCACTGATGCCGACAATAATAATTGTCGAAATATATCTGACTATTAAATAGCTTGTTTTTTGTATATATATAAAATAAAATGATTATAAAAATGAAAGATCAAAGAGATCAATAAAAAAATATATGTCATTTGATAAATATTATAGGTGTCTCTTTCAGAAAATAAGAACGAATGACTATAAATGTCTAATTCCAGCACTCAATTCAAGTCCAAAAAATTTCGTTGTCTTCATTGTGGCGTCAAAAGAAATTAATATCTTGTAAAAATATGCTATGAATACTAGATAGTTTTAAATGCAGCTATATCCAAGTAGTCCCGGCTCGCCCACTGCACCGCAAGTTTGCAACTGCCAACGTTCGTGTCGAATCGACTGTGAATTATTTCAGGGTATCCTTGTTGCGTTCCTTACATTACTTGAGCGTTTACTCTGTCCGCGCTTTTGTCCCGATCATATTTCATGGTTTCCTCGCTTAATAAATTTCGTCATAAATTCTCATTTCGTGTTGAGGTGGCGTTTATTTTATTTGTTTTTCAGAAAACCCTTCTCAAAGAAAAATTCGAAGGTAGACGCATACAAATGGTTTGCGGTCACGTTATTGACGCCCTCTCCGAAATAATTACACGTTACGCGAGTTTCGGGAATTACAGGGATCCCCTTACTCCCCTTTGCTCGGCGCGAGCGAAGCGGAGCGGAGTGGAGCGGTAATGGCTCGTTAAAGCTGATGAGAGCTCGCGCCCGCCCTTCCGAGCGTCTAGTGACAGGGCGCCTTCCTTCCTGCTTCGTGAAACAAGTTTGACATTTTGTTACGACTACCTTGGTGTCTTTATTACGAGATAGAGTCAGCCCTTAAATCAGCGGCGGCGTCATAATTTTACCTCATTTCGGTGTGGCTTGAAATACCAATTTTTGTGGAAGTGACTGACATAATTCTTATAGATTTCTGGAGTTTGTTGGATTTTTATTCATGATGATGACGTGATAGAGCGTCAAAACATAGAGACAATGACATATCATAAAAAATTAGTTTAGCCGGGCTATGTTGTTTGGTGCAAGGGGCTTGACCTTACTAATAAATATGTTTATGCTCGTAACTCTTTAGATATGTTGTAAATAGCAAAGCCTTCCTTAAAATCTGTAGAAATAAACGTGAAAATTGATCGTTCTTAGTTCACAAGCCATCTCTGGATGTCGGTGACATAATAAATGTCAGTGCGATCAAAATACAGCACCCGCTCCAACTAGAGTTATCCTTATGTATTCTCAAAACGTGTACACTTAGTTCCTATATACTGAAAATACGGACTACTTTTGAATGAACCAATTGCACAAAAAGATTTGTATAGGTATATGCAAAGCCCCAGCCGCTTTGCCGATGCCTCTAATTATATCTAACGGGCACAGTCGCTGAGACATTAAAATTAACTGCAGCCAGCTTTTGATCTTTCCATTAGAGCATACTATAAACAGCGTAAAAAGACTTATAAGTAATGAGTCAATTCTTAGATCAGTGGTTTCCAAAAATAGTTTGAGCCCGCGTCCGCTTATCAAGATTAGTTATTTTGTATTGTATAGTATAATTGGCCCATTGCGCGCCAAAGAAAGCAAAAAACAGGGTATATGTATTTACCTGAAAGGTATTTTAGGTGATGTGTTCCGAAACTATATAGCCACTTTCTCTAATGTACATATTCAAGTCTATTCAGTTATAGCAATAATTTTAAACGATTTTAACATTTAAATGGTATGTCTGTGTTTCTGTTTAATTTGAAACGTAAATTATGAAAATAATGACCGGTAGAACATTTATATTTTATTATAACATGTCACATTCACGTTTTATGGTTCCTAGAAACTGGTTGAAAATAAAGCCTCGAAGAGCTTTTTAGTTTTTCTAGAACTCCTTGTAACTTTAGGTTTTGTTTTGTTATTTAAGTGTCTAGGTAATCATCAGGGAGTCAGAGCTTACAAATTGAAAATCTCTGGTTAAGAAACTATGTAAGAGTAAGGCGAACGTATTATTTTCACAGTCACGCTTTACCAAAAACCCATAAAGAAGAAGCAGGATTCCGAATCGTAGTGTAAGTTCAACTGTTTACTTTGTTACTTTGCCGTATGACTTTGTTGGTTCAAAGTTCAGTCTCTTTTGTTATGTTTTGTAGAACATAAAATGCTATCAGAGTAATGATGTTCAGAGAGTTTTATGGCAGTCTATACGAGCATGTTACTGAGTTACAATTTAACTTGATCGATCTGTTATTTTCAGACCCTGTTGCAACATACTGCTTATTTATATTCAATTTTATTCAAGGGTCTTTAAGTGCCACGACCAACATATATATTTATTTTTAACTTTAAATATACATTTTTTTTCTTTACATTACAAACACAACCCCTAATCGGTCAGGTTGGTCAATTAAACATGTTTCGTCGAAAAACGAAAGAAACCCCGTATCGTGAAACTCTCTATCCTGTCTTTCCGTCCATATTCGGTAACTTGATAACGGCTAGGCCCTAGATGGGGACCTAGAAGGTGCCCCAAGAACAATAAGAAAAATCTTTATTAACAATGCATACAATGTATTTTTTAATAATCTATTTGGTTATGTAAATTTTTTCCTGTTAGTATACGTATGAACACTTGCTAACATATGCGAACTATTTTGACGGAGTTACACCAATCTTGTTCAAAGGCAGAAAAAAGATCAGAAAATGTGGTTAATAATTGGTTAAATTCCCACTACTCTGTAACTTTCAGTAACTTATCATTCAGGTCAAACAATATAAATCTCTTAATCTACAAGAAATATAGAAGGCAATATTTCAGGGAACATAATTAACATCGGACTTCAAAGCTCCAACAATTCCGCCACAGATAACGAAGAAAAAGTGGACAAAGAAAAAGTAAGCGTCTCAGAGGGTTTAATAAGTAAAGATAAAACTGGGACCGAAAAAGGGGCGAACCGCCAGCTACATTGCAGTTTCTGAGACAAAAAGAGTAAAAATATTTTGCGTTCAACTGAAAGTGAGACTGTTTTGGTTTTATACTAGCACACAATATTGTGCTGATTCTATGTTTGCTTCGGAAAGTAAAAATTCAATGGTAATTTTTTCTTTATATCCCTACTGGGCTTAAGTTCATTTATTGTACAATATCATTGCTAATTCAATTTATATCATTGCGGTATAGAAAATCAGAAAAGTGAATCCGGACGTGAGGAGCTCTGAACCGGGATTCGAACCCGGGTTTCTCACGTCCAGATTTACTTTTCTGATTTTCTATCATGATATAAATTTAATTTGTTATCTCCTTGCGATGGATAAATCGCCAAGTGTTTAAGAATGTAGAAATTTATTTCTATCATAGTTTCAATATCATTGCTTTTTGAGTATTTGCCAGTCGATTACTATTGAAACGTCGCAAATAGTTTTTTCAAAAATTATAAATTGTGACAATAATTATTTAATGTGAATTCTAATAAAACAGTTTCAAATCTAAAATAGGTACGAAACGAATAGCAAAATTTGTATTGTATATATTTTTTCAAACAGTGTTTGTTTTATTTCTTCGGTTGAACAAAATTTCCAAGTACTTTTATAAAAATGGTCATACTCGTACCATACGTTCTTATGCTATAGGATGGCTGTTCAGAAAAGTGCGAGCAAAAAGACATCTCGTGCCGTCGCGTCGTCGGCTCTTGCATCCAGATAAAAGTTGCTCGCGTTGCATTGTTCTACAAATGTGGAGTAAAAAGCAAAACACGATCTCTCAGTCGAGTGTGGACATCGTTCATAATTAATTACACTCGTTCGCAGAAACCTTTCAACAAATAAACAAACCGGTCGCTGCGATGACGTGTCCTTTTATCACTTGTCTGGGTATCAATAAATAATATCAAAATGAATTTGCTCCTGTCTTTTCGCTCCAATTAAAGTGAGAGAAACGTCTTCTTTACGGTCGGTGAAATATCCGACTTTGTAACTGTATCCGTTGAAACGGGTTATTTGGGTTAATTAATTCGAGTGAGCTCTGCTCTTCCGTTCGGATCTCATGGTACATTTGGCGCTGAAGTCACACTTATCATTTCTGCATCCGATGACTCGTCGTTGATATACATACTTGTACTTATAGATATTTTGATTATAAACTTGGAAAATTATTTTCTACACTACTGTTTTGTGACCACAAATAATTCATGTGATTTTGATTTTAAGATGTTACTGAATGGAAAGCTAATCAACAAAGGAATTCAAAGTTTCAAAATTTTATTGTAACTACACCAGAATATAAAATACAAATAGGCAGTCCAATAGAGATTATATTTTAATTATAAACTTGGAAAATTATTTTCTAAATTACTGTTTTGTGACCACAAATAATTTATGAGGTTTTGATTTTAAGATGTTACTGAATGGAAAGCTAATCAACAAAGGAATTCAAAGTTTCAAAATTTTAGTGTAACTACGCCAGAATATAAAATACAAATAGGCAGTCCAATAGAGATTTCGGAAGAAATCAGCCTTCAAATAGTATTTCAAGTCCGGAAAGAGGATCTTAGCCACGTATCGCACATAGTCTAGACGTAATTGAGCCAATAAAATACCTACACGAAGGATACGTGGAACATCGCCGCCGCTCTAAGCGTGTTACGGGCTACACAGGGGAAGTATTGGAAAGGTACTGTAACATAGCTACTCTAGGTACAATTGGCCACAGTCTACACTCTAGACTCTACGGCAGGGGTCGGAAAGTAATTTTAAATGGGGTCCGGGATACTGTTGAAATTTTTTATCGAAGTCCAGAAAAAAAACGCTCATAATACTTACTAGTTAGTTATATAAAACACAACAGCTATTCTTATAATGCCTTCTGCTGACTCCTCATTAATATGAAAATCTTACAAATGTACGGAAGAGACAAAATGAAAATTTAAAAATGAAAATTTCTTATTTATTTAATGTATACAGGTAGTAAATCGGAACAATCGGAAATATTTATTGGACTCTTCCGTAGAAATCGGTCGTGAAAATATTGTTAATATTTTAAGGTGGTAGAAAGAAAAATCTCGTAAAAATTCTTCAAGTAAGAAATCCAATAAATAAACACAGTAGTTTTAAAATGATATACTTAAGATAAAGGCTTTAAAAATAAAAAATAAAACTGGAAATTCTACGTTTTGGATTTATTTCAAGCAATTTATCTTCAAATAAAGAAAAGTGAAATTTTAAGACACCTTAATAATTACTCACAGCCCAATTCTATTTTATAGAAATTCAATGAAATATATTATAATACCGGACTGTATCTGCGCTTTACATAAACACGAGTGTCTTGTCTATGCACACGATAACGGTCAATGCGAATGAAAATTGAAGTGCCCTCTTAACAGTATCGTTTGTGCGATCGGGCAGCTTAACACTTTACTTAATTTTTGTTAAAGAACCGGATATACAATAATAGTACTTTTTTATTAAACAATCTATACTTTATGGAATTAAGCGTATTATACCAGTGCAGTTTTTGTTCTATGTACGAATTGTTCGTTTCTCCTAAAAAGTTTTTGTGATATTTTTTCTGGTTTAACTTGATAAAATAAAAGAAAATCAGAAAGAGCCAATTTGAATTTTAGTTCTCCATGTTCGATTTGAATTGTAAAAGGAAAGGCAGGAACATTATCGCAAATGTATGCAGATTCAAACTTTAGCTTTCAGAAACTTTAGGAACAAAATGGTTCGCTGCTTTCATTCGCTTTTCAGTTCAGTTTCTTTGTTCTAAAGTTAATATGACTGAACTTATTTGAGCTTTTTACAGTTTTTAAAATGTTTACTTTTTCTATTAGGAACAGGCAAAGAATTCAGATCTCTATCTCCGTTTCAAAAATTCAGAATTTCAAAACAACATTATGGATTTGTATTTTGTTTTACGAGCAGTAAAATAATATTTGTCAAATAATGTATTGTTAGTTTTCTGCCTCGTCCTTTATCAGTACTATTATTAAACAAAAAACATAGAGAAATGGAAGAAGTTGGAGGAGGCCTTTACCCTTAAGTAGGGGTTCTTGTCTGGAATTAAAAATTGCACGTTTAATGTTATTTTATGAGCATCTTAAATAATAAATACAATTACCTACAATTTAAATTTGAAATAAATTAAAATAACTATAATTTAATCCCATTAATTTCCATCCATCCATCCATCAGCCTGTTTCGTCCACTGCTGGACATAGGCCTTTCCAGGATTTCGCCACCCTTGGCGGTTAGCCTAGGAAGAAATGCCCATACTCACACACGCGGGGCAGGCGGGTTGGTGAGCGCGGTGCCGAAACCCTTGCACCAGTGACGCTGCTGCCCGTCACCAGTCTGTTTTATATAAGGCCCGGCAATTGGGGATGGCTATACCGCCATCCATCGGTCCCAGGCAATGGTGGGCCGCCTGGTTTTGCCTGAGAGCTGTTCTCTTACTCTCCCCCGAATAACTTCGGGAGGATTTGCGAGTAAGATGGTGGTACCTCCACAGTCGAGCCCGGCACCAGCTCTACCACCATAATCTTCCACAAATACACATAAATGAACTAAAATAAAGGTATATTTGATGTATTCAATTATGTAGATATAGCAACTACTCCATCATATAAAGCTTTTTTATTTCATTTTCTTTTATTACTAAACGCTATTAGTGTATCCTTTTTTTAAAAACTTACATTACGTACATAACGGAAAGCTCCATAATGATAAACGCAGTTCAGCCCAAGCATAAAAGATATAACCAAAATACCAGAAATACCATGTCCTTTTTCTACTAAAATCCATGACCCAGTTTCAAAATGGCATGGTAAAAAATGATCCCTTCGCCCTACACTACAGCCCTTACAAGGATAAAAAAGCCATGTATGTATCATTACTGTAACTTTCAGCCTATTAATCATACTATCACAATGCATGTCAAAAAGCCTTGTTATAAACACTGAAACAAGTAGACCAGTCAAAAGAATCATAGTAGTCGGAGATAGAAGCGTTATTACATTAACTCATTGATGTATTCTATTATGGTGGTTTCATATAGGGGACCGCATGAAAGAAGCCTACAGCTATTATCCCATGAAATGTTCATGACATTTTAGCGAGTGAAAAGGACGAAAATGTTATTTTTTGGCATCGTTTTGTTGTTATCGGCAATTTGAGGATATCAATTTGCAAGGAAAGTTTTAACGAGGAACAACATTTTGGTATATCCCGGTCGGTATAACACAAAAGCTGTGATCGCAATTGGTTAGAAATTTTAGGTAGGTACCAACGAGGAAAATAGCGCAGATCAACTTCTGGTGACGTCATTCCGGAATACGATGAGTCGCTTCGGTTAGCGGCTAGTTACGTCATGAGTAAGGTGGTACGTCGAATCTAACCATGAAAGGATTTGTCAGATAAACGATTCTTGCTCTAAGGGTGAGATTCAGAGTCCATTTTTAAGTCCGAACTCAGTCTTACAAACGTCACTCTAGTATGAGATTACGTCGCTTTTTGACGTTTGTAAGATTGAGTTCAGACACAAAATGCACCCTGAATCTCCGCCTAACTGTCCAGCGTGCGCAAGGCATGTTTTTGGAGTAAACAGTCGTTGTATCTCAGTTTACGTCAGTAACCATGCACCCGAAAACATTGACGTTTGTAAGATTGAGTTCGGACACAAAATGCACTCTGAATCTCAGCCTAACTGTCCAGCGTGCGCAAGGCATGTTTTTGGAGTAAACAGTCGTTGTATCTCAGTTTACGTCAGTAACCATGCACCCGAAAACATTCCCCGATTGTACCTATTGCCCTCACTGGAGGCAATATTATTGAGAGCCTACCTATAGGTAAAACGCCAGGAATCAGTAATTTACATCTGTATTGTAGCCGTGGGAGGGATGTGGTACTCGTATGTAAAACAGCGCATTATGCGTGTACGGAGCGCTCCAACAACTCAATTATGCTCGCGACCGCCAGTGTTGCCAGATTTGCCGAACTCTAGCTTTGCCTGATTTATATTTTCTTATAAATCTCAAGCCATATACACTATAAGGGTTTTACTGTTCGTTTTTACGTTTGTCAGAGACTTAACGAAAGCCCCTTTTTCTCAGGACTTCAATCCCAAATTAATTGCAAGTAGTTTTACTCATTATTTCGAAGTTTTACTCAAAACAGTAAATATATAACTAAGGTCATATTTACCGATCTAACTAAACCTTCCGTTGACCTAGGTTCTAGAATCATGAAATTTGAAATTGAAATTTGGAACCGAAATGGAACGAAAAAAATACCAAAATTAAATTTTCTTCTTTCAGATTTATTTTAACTTATTTCTACTATTATAGAAATCAGTAAATACCTAAGGTATTTACTAGTAATGTTAGTATAATTTTGTAAAAATGCAAAAATACAACATATCCAGAAAATCTCTTTCAGACAATAATTTTAATTTATTTCTGCTATTATAGAAATAAGTAAATACCAATTTATTAGTAATATTAAGGTGGTAGAGCTGATGCCGGGCTCGATTGTGGAGGTACCACCATCTTACTCGCAAATCCTCCCGAAGTTATTCGGGAGAGAGTAAGGCAGGCGGCCCACCATTGCCTGGGACCGATGGATGGCGGTTTATCCCTCCCCAATTGCCGAGCCTTATATAGAACAGACTAGTGACGGGCAGCAGCGTCACTGGTGCAAGGGTTTCGGAACCGCGCTCACCAACCCGCCTGCCCAGCGTGTGTGAGTATGGGCATTTCTTCCAGGAGGACCGCCAAGAGTGGCGAAATCCTGGAAAGGCCTATGTCCAGTAGTGCACGAAACAGGCTGATGGATGGATTAAAAAATATTGTAGAATATTTTAAGGAAGTTTTACGGCAACACTGAACGCACCTAAAATAACATACAGTATAATGCGCACCGGTCGCGTCGGTCTTTTCGGTCGCATTTGAAATAAGGTGGGTGGTCCATACCCGGAATAGACGAGTAATGGGGTCTTAAGATGATTTTAATAAGCGTGTATCCTAAAACATCACATGCGTAGCGTGGATAATCCAGTTAATCCTGGCTGAGTATTTGCCGGAAGGAATTTGAGGCTATAGTGAGGCAAATAATAAAAATACCGGAAACATTAGACTTTGCGTTGGATCTTTGTTCAAGCAAATCCGAAAGAAAAATGAAATGAGTTATGTTGTTTTTAATATTATAAAAAATAAAAAAAGAGTTTTTCTCTAAACGAGTATGTTCTTAGTCGTACACAAAAAAGGTTATTAAAAACAGTGAATCACTTGATTACAGCGGCGAGCTTATCTCTCGAAGAGATTTTGTACAACAAACCGAATGAATATTGGAGTGCTATGAAAAGCAATCGGTAACCATAACTCCATGTTAAAATACTGTCACAGGTAAAGATAATACTAAAATACATACACATAACTCAAAATTTCTATAGTATATATTTAAGTCATCGGCAGATCGTATAGAATTAGGCATATCATGATCAGCCCAGACATATCGTATTTCTGTTAAAACTAGGGGGTTGCCCCGCTCCGCTTCGTTTCGCTCGGCTCCCAAAATTCATGATCACAAGCAACCTAATACCTACGCTCCTCTCGCTCCACTTCGCTCCGCTCGTCGTCGCACCTATTTTTCACTTTCTGTGAAAGAGTTTCGGTTTCATTCTTTACAATCTGCCAACGACATAAGGATTACTTCTTCCTCCTATATAATCCTAATGTAGTTCAAAGTAAGTGTCGAGTCCGCTATAGAAAGGCTGGTTTAATTTTGTATCAGTTTAGTGTGAATTCTTTTACATTGAAACGTCCCGGGCAGCTTCATGATAAATGCATGGGCAGGACTGCAGCTGCCAAGAATAATCAACTATTGCCGTCCAAGATAAATAGATAACCGAGATCATTCATCATTACCATTGTATTTAAATAATAAGTGTTAATTAATCAATAGTACCCTAATAAACTTACCGCGGATTTTACATTTGAGCATTTCAAGTTAAGCTATACTTAAGTATAAAATGCAGCACTGTGTGTGGCTCATTTGCTTAGCGAGATTTTCTAAAGTCAGAAACTTGGTGTTTGTCTATACTGGTATAGTAAATACAATAAAACAAAACCTTGGCGAGCCTATAAAATAAGGCATTACTCAAGACTCATTACCTCCATTGTTTGTCACATACGGAAGTAATGATAACAATCTCTAAAATGTCCCATTTTAGTTAAAATTACCTACAATCTTGAAATAATGTGCCTTTGAAATCTAAAACTATATACTCGTAATGTTTTGATTTACTTCATATAACATCATTTAAGTCTGTCTCCCAGAGTGCTGGCCAATCACTTAGGATCAGCATTTACTACGATCCGGAAACACCTCTTGCTCTTCTCCATTCATCAATCAAGTCATATATGCTACTCGAATATTCTCAGTACTTTAATTTGTCTTTGTCCTTCTTCTCAAGTAGCCGTTACAGACTGTAAACTCTAGTCTAGTTCTTCAAAAAGGTCATGAAATCGTTAGGAAGGAAATAAAGCGAAATTTAAAAGATTAAATATGGCGTAATTTAAGAGCCTCCATTTGTTACATGAAGCGCACAGCAGTATCAGCGACAACACATTTTGAGATGAGTTTCCTGTCTTCGACCTTCGCTTGTTTATCTAATTTCCGAACTGTTTGCTTGTAAGACTTGAGATAAAATCAAACATAAAATATAGCTCTTAAGACAATGCCGCTAGAGGTTTAATTTGATGTAGTTACATTTTTTGGTGTTTAGGGGCGCAAATTGATGCAAGTCATACATGCATGAGTGATGGTGTTTACTTTAGAGACAACGTTTGCGTTGGACCAAAAAAGTTGTCCTTTCAATTTCGTTACAAGTGTTTAAGGTTTTTTTTTTCGATTTGTCAATTTGGGACAGGCTTGTCAATATGGGTTGCTTGCTCGTTCTATGTCTATGGTTGCTTGCCTATCTTACTTTTTAGGGCGCATTCAAATACTTCTAATTAAATTGTCAACAACGCAATGAAAGTTTGTTTTTTTAATTTATTTACCTATCGTTAGATCATTGTACCTATAATTTATAAGCATCTTTATCAGTTCCATTGGCTCAGTTATTTATAGGAATCCTTCCTTACCTAAAAGGGTAAAAAGAAACATTATGCTTTGAAGTAACTCAATGCTATTGTAGTGAGACTCGGTTGTCCGTCCGTCCGTCAACTTTTAAACCATTAAGGCCTTACCCCTGTTGCACGATAATCTAACTGAAACTAAAAAAAAATTTAAACTTCAGTATGTTGTCAGAAAGTCTACATTAGAATGCTCGCTTCGCGCGCTGGCGGCACGCAAAATCAGTGAATTTTGGAGGTTTTTCTGGATTTTACGAAAAAGTATTTGATGTAGGAGTTTTTCCACCTGAAATCGGAAAATAAACCGTGTTTTCTTGTTATAGCAGTAATTTCCGACATAAAACTTAGCTTAGACATAAAACGAAATAATAACTTAAAAAGGCATCATTTTCAAAAATAAAATCTATCGAGCGAAATGTATCCAACTAAGTAACTGACTTGACAACGGAAAGACATAGCTCTGAAGAAACACGTGTCCAAGTTTCACATTGATCAGACAAGTAGTTAACTCAGCATATTAAAACAAAAACCGTAGAAAGACCCAATACAAGCCCTTAAGGCGCATAGGCACGCCACCGTTTTATTACAAAATTTGATAACCCGTTTTTCTGTTGTTTTTCATTATGGACCAAAGTATAGGACCTCTATAGTTTGATACAAGCATTTACAAAGTCACTGTTTGGCTGGAATGTTAATTTTTGATGTAAGTACAATCTGAGGCAAGAAAACAACTTTGTATGTAATCTGTCCAGCTTGATATTTTTAAAACAAAATCAATATTCAAAATTTTATCAAAATGGTGCCTTTTAAAATACCAGCACCAGATGATAGAGGTCATATAATTTGGTATATAACGAAAAACTATTGAGAAACGGGTTATTAAATTTTGTATTAAAACGGTGGCGTGCCTAGGCGCCTTAAAGATGGAGACTTAAATTTGAAACAGAAATGGCATAGCCCACATAAAGTAGTGTAATAAAACTTTAGATTCTTTTTCATTGGTTTTCTTTTTTTACTATAAAAGAGAGCAAAACGACTTTTTTCTGCCTAATAATTCAATATGGATATTAAATTGTAGGTAATGTATTAAAGAGTTAATTTATAAAAATATTTAAACATATATAGTTGTATTTTAAATACTTCCACACATTCGGAGAAAACATTGAAAAAAACCGCAAGAAATGTATGTGGCCGAATATATATAGATAAGATAAGATAAGAGTATATCTTACTTAACTCAGAAATTTAATTGAATGAAAAATCTATAGAAGTAGTTACCTATAAAAACAGTTGGAAGGAGTTTCGCCAACCAAAAACTGAACCACCCATAGTAAGCCTACTCGCATGTACTCACATTCACATCATAGTAAACCTAATTCCATAGTAAATCCACTCAAACACTTGTCGATTGTCGCCATTGCTTGCTACAGTTGTTGCTTGGAGGCGACTCCGTCCCCTTTTTTAGAGATAAATGTTACGATTTCATGAAAATTAAAGTGATTAAAGAAATTTTGAACATCAGTCAGACGAAAAAGAAAGAAAGTAAAAATAAATTATTAAAATGTTTATTTTATAAAAACTTATTGCATGTAATCTACAAAACTCAGCAACAATATATCACTTATGTCCATGTCGTTGAGAACGTAACACTCATCTCCAAATAATGATTGTCAAATTTTGGAATAATAAAAAAAGAAAAATATGACCGGTTTTATTTAAAAATGTTGCACATAAAGAAAAAACGGCTTATTCCCAGAGCTCCAAAATCCATTGTTCTCAAAAACTTAAAGTTTCATATAGAGATTCCCAGGGCTCCAAAAATTAATTTTTAGAAAATATTCGTTTCTCACCGGCCCCAAAAGCTATTATGTACGTTGTTATTATGTCACGTTGTACATAAATAACAAATTCAAGTATAAATATATTACAGTTCACTACGAAGCGTTTCTTTTCTAATTAGGAAAAACGCAATGAGGGCGCCAATAACGACATAGCAAACTGATGCACCGTCTTAAAATATATAAAACGTAGAGAGATAAATAATTAAAAAATTAAGTGATTTGATATGAGGTAGATCTGAGGTAGTTTTTGGTCAAGGCTCTGGTAGATTTAGGTAGATTCTTAATGTGGCCAGAGTAGGTTTACCATTTATATGTGGTCACCCTGGTTTGTCCTGTTCTGCATATATGTACAGTTAATCTTTTGGAGCCGCCGAGAATCAAATTATGATAATAATAAATATTAAATAGAATTTCTGGAGCCGTGGGAAGAAATTTTTGGAGATCTGGGAATAACCCGAAAAAACAAGGCGAGTTTTTTAAAGTTATATTTATTCATAATATATACCACAAACGTTTTGTACTGTAAATAAATATATTTTTATGTTTATATTTTTATATTGATATACACACTAGGCAGATCTTAACACATCTCTTTCGCTCCTTCCACAGCCATCCATCATTCCTTTATCTATCTCTTTGATTCAACTGATAACGGCCTCATAGAAGAGGCCGAAATATTTTGAAAATTGTGTTTTTGTTTAATTTTTCTTGTAACTAGTAATATTTAAAGAAAATATCTCTATAAGTAATACACATAATTTAAAATCAAAATCCTTGTACAAAATGAAACTAAAAAGAACAAAAAAGGAAATGATATCGATGGGATGAACAGACTTTCATTATTTTCCTCGCTTTGTGTTGTTCTGTATTGAAAACACGCTCCGATCGCTATGAAAACCAATTCCCAACCAGACGCTAAATAAAGCAAGCCGTAGAAATATAATGTTATTGCAAAAGTTTACAGTTTACTTACATCTTTGTCCTCAGTATACCAACATCTTTCTGTCTAGTGGATTATTATTTAAAACATTTACCAAAAGAGTTATAAGATAGCAGTAATGCGATGCCGCGGGCGATAGGCGTTGTGGAAAATCTGAGCTGTCAAAATAAACAGGCCAAGCCGTCAGACTGGCATCAAATTATTAACGAAACATGCAAAATATTATAAACTCAAAAGTTACCACGTCAATTGATCTGAAAAATGGCATTACACGAAAAATCAGAAAAATAAATGAAAGAAAAACAAAATACATGAAAAACTAATATAAATGTATTAGTTTTTCATGTATTTTGTTAGATAATAGAAATGTATTAGTTTTTCATGTATTTTGTTTTTCTTTCATTTATTTTTCTGATTTTTCGTGTAATGCCATTTTTCAGATCAATTGACGTGGTAACTTTTGAGTCTTACGCTACCGTTAAACGAGCACGGATGTTTCTATAAAAAGGTTTGATTTTTAATAACAACCTACCAAATAGAAAGTTCAAATGAAACCCGAGAATTTACAAAACTTGTAAAATTACAAAACAATCCAGGAAAACTTGGAAACAAATCGATACCTTTGCTGTTCTCACAGTGATAGTATAATAAAATCAGGCAGCGATTTCAACATAGACAGTACTGTTTTTTTATATTTATAGACTACCAAAGCCAGATAAAAATGTTGAAACCTGAGTCCCATCCGTCAGCATGTTTCGTCTACTGCTGGACAGTAGTAGGTCCCGAAAGAATATAAATTTAATAATAACTTTTATTTACCGAATTAGTGCAAAACTATGATATTTGATAGTTCGATAGCCATACAAAAGTGAGAGCCTCTGAGTAAAGTGCCACCATCTTATCTGTTCAAGTCGTTAAAATTAGAACTAAAGCCGGATAGGGTTAACGGCAGTGGGAACCACGTAGTGACCCTTGAAGAAAGAGTAAAGTAACTTTGATTCTTCTCGAGGTGTGTTTTTGCCATTTTAGCTCCCCTTTTTAACCAGATAAAAACTAAACTCCCATTGACGATACCATAACCTGAATATATAAATAGCAGCGCTGTATCTCTATATATTTCAGGCCGCGTGTACGACGCTGTCAGTGGCGGGATTTATTCGCCACTGATTCATTCGCGTGTTGACAGTTATAGCCCTGCCGGCGGATATTGCACTTTTGCACTGCATTCCCGACTCCTGAATTATGAGCAATAATAACAGAAGATGGCTCTCTCATTGAATTTAGGTGGTCGTGCAACTTTTAATGGGGGCTTTGCGTCGGTGATGAAGCTGTCGAGGCTTTGCTGACGTCGCTAGCACTCGTTTTCGATAATGTCATATTTAGTTAAAGGGGTACTTTGTGTGTTGAAGATACTCTTCAAAAACTGGGCTGAGCTACTGATTGAGCTGAAAATTAGCTTATCGGTGCAGAAAACCAGATATCAAGTTAATTAGACTTCACTTGAGTGGATTTTTTTTAAATGTTTGATTACGTACAGCAAACTTCGTTAAGTCCTAATCAGTTAATTTTTACTTACGGATTTTGGTATTTTTTTAAGCTGTATCTCGTTTAACATTTAAAGCCAGAATGTCTCCTTATCTGCTATTTTTGGCAGCTGACTGGACTGAGACTAAGCGGTACAAACTAGATAAAAGGACTATCACCCTTCACGATTCCGGAAATCTCGGACTCTTGGCTAAAGAACAAAGGAACAAACTTGGCTGCAACATCCTAATAGTTTCATTGGATAAATATACATTTTGAGCAAAGTGTTTGTAGGGTACCTTGCATAAATGGAAATACAGATTTTTGTAGCTTTTGTTGTAGACCAAGTTATAAGAAATTGGTTAAAATCTTAGAATAAAAAAGGTCATCTGAAATTTGTGCAGTATTTTCGTCCAAGTGATGTCCTAAATACTGTTATTTTTTGCTGTTTGATATAACTATTTAATTGCAATTTTATCAAGAGTGTTCTTGATTAAAATGTATTTATTATTATCTTTAAAATGTAGCTGTCGTCTCGATACTAAGGAGGTGTCAGTTGTTTGCGAGTGTTTAGACTGTCACTGAAACAGTCAAAACTTGCACACCCGGTTTTCACCGAGAATTCTTACGTTTATTCTTTTTGTAATTCTATAAATATACACCGCTGGACGTTAAATTGACGGTACGCCGTAATTTTTTGACTTTTTGTATTATCTCAGAACGTTTAAGATCCATATGAGCGCTATAAACGTTCCGTAAATTTCTATCAGAGCTGACAGTTCTCCGCATCTGATCGCTCATTCCCTTGTATTTATGACCCTTTGATTTATTTTGTTATCTCTTTATTGCCTGACTAACGACATCCATTCTGCTTGGAAGATTAATCACGCGCGTCGACGTGATTTAGCCGACCGACCGATATTTAATGTTCCCTGTTTAGATCGAAACGATCCCTGGTTATATTTAGAAGAGCGCTTAAGCGGTTAAATGTCAAATCGTCAAGTTATAATTCATTAAGGTAATGAAAACGCGTAGGAATTGTATTGTCTTTGTCTTCTGAAAGGAAGTTGTGTGTATGTTTCTTCTCTTAAAGTTTCTGGGTTTAATTTAGCATAAGCTGTACGCTCAACATGTAGAGATGCTGTTGCGATATCATGTGCATTAAATATGAATGTGTAGAATGTTATGTAATATTTATTAATTGCTAGCCTTTTTAGTATAACTAATACATTTCATTAGCATACGGTTGATCCTTGAAATATGTAGTTAGCAGCTGTATCACGTCAATCTTTATCTCAAGAATTACAGCAATCACTACAATCCTTTCATATGTATTTGAAAAATACAATGAAAAACACACAACAATATAACTGAATATTTTACCTATTCTTATATTTACTATGTGTCAGTTTAAACTTACAATATCAATTTAATTTGAACACTGCAGTTATGTTTGCAAAAAGTTTTGTCATCACATACAATAATCTCCTATAGAAATTCTTGAATAAAAGTATCTTTAATAAATACTGTTCTCACTGTTATCTAAATTATATCAGTGCGGTATAGAAGCGCAGAAGAAAAGTAAATGTGGCTATAAGGAACTCTGAACCAGGATTCGAACCGGGACCTCTCGCTTAACGGGTGATTGCTCTACCAACTGAGCTGTCTAGGTCTCAACACAACTCGGGAATTTATTTTCCCATACCGCAGTGATATGTATAGATAGAGGCCACATAGAGTCACTATAGTGAGCCGCTTGGCGTCTAGAGGACGCTTTGTATTCAAAGTCAGTCAAAAGACCATTATACCCTACCGTCACCTGTTAAATCATTGCGTAGTAAAGAAAACACATTTCTCTTATCAAAACTATCCTCACATACCTTATTTACTTTTCTTTTGCGTTTTTATACCGTGATGATATAATGCTAATTTGTATATCCTTGCGATGGATAAATTGCCAAGTGTTCAAAATAAAAATAAAACATTTATTTCAAAGTGTTCTTTTCTTTTACTAAAACGATACCTGTGAACAGCGCTGCGATATTATTTATCAAAACGCTGTTGACCAAAGGCGCCTCCACAAGCGCTCTGTTCGTGTGAATATTCCAAATTCAAAACATGTTGTATAGCAGCGTCATAAATAACGTTTCAGAAGCGATTACGGGTTGTCTCGGCATCATATTACATCGTGTTTCTATCCATTTCGCGCTGATAGCCGCGTTGTAGAAAATTAAAAGGCTATTAAGCGGCGTCCCACGCGCCCTGGATGTAGTTTGTTCACATAGCTTTTTAAGGCTGGATGTACTAGTGAGGACAGAGAGGCGGAAAAGCGCTTGAGGAGAGCAAATTGATTAATTTGCGATGAATAGTCTGAAAAAGTGTACACTTTAGAGGTATCAGTATCTGTTTTGTTCGTTTTGTTTGTCTACATCGTCCCTCATACTATAAATTATTGTCCAATCGTTCTAAAACTTTGTTTATAGGTGCAGAGTTTTAAAAAGATTTTGATTAAGAAAAAAAAGGAACGATAAACAAAAATTAAGTATTTGACTGAGTGTGTCACAAATACGATACCATTATGGCACTACCGTCAATTATTTCGCTATTGCCAAAGGCACAGTATAAGTAAAAACAGTAGTTTAACTAGGCAGTATCCTTGAAATCAATACCTGCGGCCTAGGGCTCCCAACTGACTTTTTACGTATTTGATAATGCTATATTATTATTATAAAAATTGTATCTAAGCAATCATACAATGCACAACATACTCTGTAATTTCGTGCTATAATTTACAAAAATGCACGGGAGCGTCACAGAGACAACGTGCGTACGTAACTGTGGTGCGACCGCGACTGTCGTAAACCGAGTTGTACCGAGTTTTGGGGGGTGTTCTTTTCGGCCCGTTTGTATGGAGATAGAATACTATTACTTATTTATACTATGCCAAAGGTTAGCTGGTAAGGTAATACTAATTATTATTACTTAGCTTGCTTTTATTATTATTATTATTATACCAATTTCTGCAACAAATAGCATGTACGAAACACAGGTTTTCCACTGTATGTTTCGCCATATAAGAGCACAACAGTAACTATTAGCAGGGGTAACTCGGGTGTATTTCCCGAGTTGGACGGAAAAGTTCAGCTCACGTTAAGTGTCTTGTAGTTGGTTGCTGAGCTGAGTAATATTTTATTACTCCTCTAATGAAAAGTTTAACTGCTTAACTTGAGGTGTTAAACAGCCTTTTCATTTCATTACTGGAACTCTAAGCCAGTTTCTATTTTATGGGTTGTCAGGAAATATATTACCAAATAATACTGTACTAATATGAGCAGTTATCAAGAAGTCATCTCTAAAAATTCTA
Source organism: Ypsolopha scabrella (assembly GCA_910592155.1). Taxonomy (NCBI): domain Eukaryota; kingdom Metazoa; phylum Arthropoda; class Insecta; order Lepidoptera; family Ypsolophidae; genus Ypsolopha; species Ypsolopha scabrella. The sequence goes on from OU342968.1 coordinate 13,153,764, forward strand.
AAACACATATTTGTCATAAAAAAGCGTTCACCTGATTTTTAGCAAAAACTTGCAAAGATGTATATATTGACAGATCTAAGATTTTTTTTTAAATTGTTCACAGATTAAAGCCGATTCTGAAGGCTTTAATTTTAAAACTATGATAGAAATAAATTTTTATATTTTTAAACACTTGGCAATTTATCCATCGCAAGGAGATAACAAATTAAATTTATATCATTACGGTATAGAAAATCAGAAAAGTAAATCTGGACGTGAGGAGTTCTGAACCGGGATTCGAACCCGGGACCTCTCGCTTACCGGGCGGTTGCTCTACCAACTGAACTATCCAGTTCTCAACATGACCTGCGAATTTACGCTTGTGCTTTCCCATACCGCAACGATATGTATAGGTACTCACTTAGTAATGAGCCTCTTTGCGCTTAGAGGACGCTAGTGTATTCAAGACAAGTCCGATACTATTATTTGCCCTACCGTCACCTGTTACAGCATCGGGTAGTTAAGAATACACATTACTCGTATCGAAACTATGACAGCAATAAATTTCTATATTTTTAAACACTTGGCGATTTATCCATCGCAAGGAGATAACAAATTAAATTTATATCATTACGGTTCAGAGCTCCTCACGTCCAGATTTACTTTTCTGATTTTCTATTTCGTAATGATATAAATTTGCTTTAATTTTAGTTTTAGTAGTGTCAGAACTAAATTTTCTTCATTCCAAAATGGTTGTTTAATGATAACGACAGAAGCTAACATTACTTTGGAAAAAATTAAGTTTTGACAGCATTAGAGCTAAAATTAAAATTAAAGCTAAAATTCAGAATCGACTTTAATATCTAGATTAAATGCTAGTAGACAGTCGTTAGCGTTTTTTGTGGTGTCTAATAATGAAATTACATCAAGAAAAGCTTTAACTTTCAGACTTAATACTTTTCACAACCTATAAATGATCCCCATCAAAGGCCGTAGGCAGAAAACGCACTAGAACCAGTAATTACTAAAATTCTCAAGGCAGATTATAATATATACCTTTCTGTGTTAATGCTAAGTTTACGCTATCTGCGAGCCTGGCGCCAGCCGCCCACACTGGCGCGCCACCCTCGCAATCACCAAGCACCTGGCCTACACTGAACCAAGGCTGAACTACTCGAAGATCTTCAGGGATATAATCCGATACTTGTTTAAAACGAAGCATAGAAAACTGACAATAATATAAATATTTATTAATATAATTGTTATTGTTAAAAAATGTTGTTAAAAAAATCCTTGTAATTTTGTTATTGCGTCAAGTATATATACCGGGTGTTAATAGACTGCTACAATTAAATGAAACCACATATTCTACCGACCCTACTGAACCACTTTTCCCAAGAGTCATACCCGCAGCCACTCTTAGTTTGGGAAATAATTGAGTTCCAAACAAAAATGCGCGAACCCTAACGCACCGAGCGTCCCCCGTGAAACGGCTGTTAGCGTGCAGCGTTCTAAAATAGACCTTCCTCTTACGAGATAAAGTCTTTGAGTTACAGTTGAATATCTTTTTCTGTGAAAATTTGCGAGGGTTTTTTTTAGATTAGTTGTTCAGTATGATCAGTAGAGTATGTGGTTTTATTTAATGGTCGCACTTTATTTACATCCTGTGTACGCTAATTTCGCTATTGTGCGAAAGAGAGCACCCAGGCCAGGCCAGCCCCAACTTCATCTTGAAAATCATAGCAGGGAGGTACGACTCAACCATCATGCGTCACCTGGCTAAGGTGTTGGTCATGTACCGGGAGCACCTAAGGGGCCGTCCATAAATTACGTCATCGATTTTTTCAGATTTTAGACCCCCCCACCTATAATCATCCTATCGTCATTTCTTAATGACCCCCCCCCCCCTTCTCCCAAAATTGACGTCATTACTAGTTTGACAAAATAAAACATTGCAGATTTGAGAAAAATAGGGTATTATATGATTAAAACACTTGGTTATAGAATCACCTTTTATTATTTTTACTTTGGCAATAATCATTGATATAATATAACTACTTATTTTTTACTTTTCTTTGTATAACTCCCACGGAGTTTTCACCCATTCTTTTAAATTCTGGATCACGGGTAATATCTCCGTATCCTCCCGATATTCGTTTTGGCTCGATTCATCCATGACGTCAATTTCGAAACACCCCCCCCCATCTATCATTTACCGTCATCCGCAGACCAACCCCCCCCTAATTTAGAATGACGTAATATATGGACGGCCCCTAAGATGTTGTTGTGTTTAGAATAAGATTATTATCATGGGATAAAAAAACAATATATAAGCGATATAGACCCCAAGATGATAAATAAATATTATTATTAACAGCTTTCAATACTATACCGTTGGTTTCTGTTTTTTCGTTTTTTTGTTTATTTTACTTGACTTCGGTTCCGCTGTTTACCTTAGCCACCCAATCAGCCCTACAACAACAGGTGAGTGGGAGACGCGGGCTTTGACGGTTCCACTTGTACCAACAGCGAATATTTGGACTAGTTCACAGCGCAACAAGGCTTAGCACAGCGCAACAAGCCTTAGCGATTTGACAGATCAACTTTCTATACGTCTTTAAGATCTTCAGAATCCTCTGTGAATCATAAGTCACTTATATTTTATTGGCTGTTAAAGATCCAACTAACCTTTGGCTGTAATGGATTTATGGATGTCTAAAACCTCTTTCTCTAGTTAGTAACATGTTGTAAACAGTGTGCTCAAAATAACAACAATGACCTTAAAAAGCCATTGCACTGAGGTCAGAAGCGGATAAAAGGGCAATAATTTCCCTATCATTAAAACCCCTTTGCCAACCCATAATTCAACGCTATTAGCTGATAATAGTTCATTTCAGTCCGCCTTGACTTACGACGGCTATCCATCACCGCTTCCTAGAAGGCAGAAAGGCATTCCATCTGTCAACGGCATGACAAGAATATCTACTCAACACCCATATGCTCCTCCCACCCAATCTCTTCCACTATCGCGATTAGGCTGTAAATATTTATAAGTGCATAAAGGCGGTAATACCTATTCATAAGTGAAAATTATTATGCAAATAAAGGCACCGGCGACGGCGACGGGGCGCGCTATAAATCTGAAGAGACTGCTAGCGCCTTAATTGCTGGCCTGTTCCTGATGGATGGTCTACACGAAGCTAGTACAGTTACTAGAACGATTAGACGATGCCAGCCAGTCAAACAATGCATACATATTGTAATGTATGAAAAAACATGTTTTTTCCTGGAGCACCATTGAAGATGATGTCGTGGTTGATACTTAAAAATTTATACTAATAATTTGGCCAAGTGCGGGTTAGACTCACGCACAAAGGGTTCCGACAGACGGACGGACGGACAGACAACGGAGGCTTATAATAGAGTCCCGTTTTGCACCCTTCGCGTACCCTAAAAATATTGCACTTTTGCAGAAATGCACACTTAAAACTAAGACTACACGGAGAGAAAAATCTAGCTATTATAGCAAGACATTCTTATTGCAAACGACGACACAGCAAGCACACTGCAAAAATATTTTAATTGTTATTGCAATAATATTCTATTACTCTTCACAATCGTTCTTAATAAAATAAGCTCATTGTTCTTGCTGTGTCGTTTGCAATAAGAATGTCTTATTATAAAAGCTAGATTTTTCTCTCCGTGTGGTAGATACTACTAATAAAATTAGAGTTTTCTATCGGGTATAATAACGGGTGCTGATATCAAATAAACAAACCCAAAAACATAACATTTACTTGCTACTTCACTTTAGGTAGTAAAAAGTAAGAAAATGTGAAAAATATTATTGATTTGCGTGGGCATGTTTCTAAAGAATAGTTCTTTAGAGTGATCACATAATACTATGAAGTTTTATTTCATGTTATCTATCTGTTCACACTGGACTGTCCTTGCAACAGAGCTAAACTGGCTTCGTGTGAAAGTCTCATGATGTAGTACAGTCGCCGAACGTAAATATTTGCCACTGATTTGTGTTGAATGGTGTAGGTTTTGCATAACAACCGTGCCTTGTCAGTCTTGCTTGGCTATTGACAAAACAGACAAGCAAATTTGTTTAAGTAGACGTCTATACTTGCAGTTCTAAAAAGTGGTATTTTCACCGTTTTTGTTTTGTCCCAAATTCTCATTATAATGTTTATAATGATTGTGTAAATTTGAAATGTTGTCTGGTATTTCTTTCCTAGTTAAAATCACGTGGAATTAGAATCATTTGGAATACGAATGAACAATTTACTCATTTGCTTTTAGTAATAAAAGCTTATATTATGTACCGGGCGTGAAGAGACAGATTAGCTACTCCACATACTCTACTAAATAGCTTTTCTAAAGAAACATATTTCACGCGCGAATAAAAAGGAATGTTGAATACTTCCAATTGTTGGCACTAAAATAATGAAATGAATGAATGGGGACGCCATGAAAATCGGCGACCCACCAGCAACACATAAAAGGACCTCTGTCCGAAAACAGTGAGAAAAAAAATGACACATCATCATCTACATTTAGACAAAAAACCGGCCAAGTGCGTGTCGTCGCGTCGGGCCACGCGCAGTGTAGAGTTCCGTAGTTGCCCGGTACATTTTATAAGTTGGTCTACTAATACAGATCGCGCCAAACTTCTAGTCCGCTCGGTAGTTGCTCTCCCGAAGAACGGCCCATGCATTGTCGTGCTCAGAGGGGACTAAAAGTTTGGCGCGACCTGTACTCGTAAACCTGAAAGCCTACTTAGCTGTGATAGTTTTCTTTTTAACTTCATTATTACTACTTCTGTGAATTTTTCTACATATTCATAAATCATATCCAATGGATCCCCAGACCGACAAATGGTTTTCAAACACCTCTAATTTTTTTGAACGACCTATCTTACGATACTCCACACTATGGGATAGACGAGAAAAAAAAAACTCATCCCCAATGTACGTGCATGGGAGATTATAAAAAAATTATAAAAAAGTAAAATCTTGCACTGTCTAACTGATAAAACTTTAATATCTCCATGTGGTTTTGCCGTACTTTACGGCATTATCAATGATCAATAATACAAAGATGAAGAACTTGAAATATTTTATTAGTGAAATAGTAAATGTGTAGGTTTAAATTTGTCTCGGGGAATGTGTTTTTATTATTCATTTTTGTGAATTTGTTTATAAAATAAAACGTCCAGTATGATCAGTAGATTGTGTGGTTCAATTAACTGTTTCCAGTTTATTTACAGAGAGTATTAAGTTTGAATTGTTCATACACTGGTCGGTGTATTCATACAAGTATTAAAGTATGTATACAGATACCTACTCGTATTATGTAGATATCTGTTATCTGTTCGTATATTTCTAGTAAACGTCATATTTTATGTGTGCCAATTAATCCTTAGTATCTGACCACCCGAGGACAAAATAGTCTTTGTTGCCTTTTATCATCTTAGAGTAAAGTATGTTTTTCTGACAAAGATATTAAGTTACGAGTTTGTCTCGAATTGATCCTGAGTTCAAAATCATTACAATATATTATTTACTATGTAGATATTGTGCTTTATTTTACCACGTTTATACATAATTTATTTTTACATTAATTTTTTTAAATGTTTACGGACGCCTTTAGTTCAAGCTACCTGATTTGTAAAAGATTTTAACGGTTATGAGACCGCAATAACAACTGTCAACAGGTAGCCTGTCATGCTGGCGTCGCTGTACCATCTTCCATCCATCCATCAGCCTGTTTAGTCGACTGCTGAACAGAGGCCTTTCCAAGATTTCGCCACGCTTGGCGGTCCTCCTGAAAGAAATGCCCAGACTAACACACGCTGGGCAGGCGGGTTGGTGAGTGCGGCGCCGAAACCCTCGCCTCTCACTAGTGACGCCGCTGCTCGTCACCAGTGTGTTTTTTACAAGGTCTGGCAATTTCGGATGGATATACCGCCATCAATCGGTTTAGGCATGGTGGGTCACCTAGTTGTACCTCCACAGTAGAGCCCGGCACCAGCTCTACCACCTGGTCCTACGTAAGATTATTATTAGTACTAAATAGGATATAGTCGACATTAATATAGACACAAGTTTGTATATATGTTACAGTTAAAACCCGAAATCAGCTAGAACCCGTTTGCTATACAAAAAAAAACACAAAATAGGTTGCGACGACGCGACGAGCGAAGCGAGGAGGAGCGGTTAGGTTGACATGTTAATACGTTTAGGAGCTGAGCGAAGCGAGGCGACCTATGAAGTTTTGTATGGCACTAACTAGTTAAAACTAATTCTAACTGATTTCGGGTTTGAACTGTTAGATATCCAACAAACCTTTTCTGGAATAGTATTCGCTTTTTAATTGGAAAACTTTTCCTGAACACATAGCTATACACCGGATGTAAATAAAAAAGTTATTTGAATGAAAACAACATTCGGCAATGTTATGGACAGTCAGATGGATCCATAGACGGACATGGAGGCTGGCTTAGACCTGATACCACCAGGCCAACAATGACTAACGGACACCGACGCGTTGGTGACACCGACATCTTTAATTACGAATACTCGTAAATACCGATTTCTCGACCAGAAGCAGAACAGAAGTCCCTTTATTTGTTACAGGTAGTTTACTGATCATTGAACAACTGTAAATGAAATCAGTTCTATACTTGCCGACGACGAACTAAATACTTGCGAGTGTGTGAAACAAAAATACTCCACGCATATAAATGTTCCACAAAACAATATCAGTATATTATTTAAACTAAGGCATTGCATGTCCAGAATATCCTTGCGTCGGTCGGACAACTTTGTACACAAAGACTACAACTTATGAAACCGGCTCACGAATATTCAAAATAACAAAAACGAAAACTCCCAGCTTTTCAGTAACGTTCAGAAGTTTTAGAACTCCAGGTAACTGGTGGTTTTCCCTAACACTGATAAAGTTATAAAATCGCTTTCTATCTGCACCCTGATTCAGGTTACTCTTCAAGCGTTCGATCGACTGACATAACTAGCAATTATAATTTTATTTCAAAATCATTATTTTTGGTGAGAAGGGTAGAGCTGATGCCAGGCTCGACTGCGAAGTTAACACCATCTTTCTCGCCCGTAGTTATTCGGGTAAAGTAAGAGGAAAGCTCTCAAACAGGCACAACCAGGTGGCCCACTGGCCTATGCCTGGAATCTATTGATGGCGGTATACCCATCTCCAATTGCCGGGCCTTATATAAAACAGACTGGTAGCAGCGGCATTATTAGTGCGAGGGTTTCGGCACCACGCTTACCGACCCGTCTGCTTAGTGTGTGTGAATGTGGGCATTTATTCATTCTTTCTAGACGAACCAGTTTGATGAATGGATGGACAGTCAGGAAAAAGTGTTCGATGGAATTAATATTCTAGTGCCAAAAATCAGTGATATCGTACATTAATTTGATCTGCACACATTACAGTTTATAAAATTAAATTTTTGGCTAACAAGCAAAATTGTTTGATTTCATTTCCCGATAAAATCTAATTACTTCGAATTCTGTTTTACGGATCAAATTCCAAATTCAAGTTCGCAAAACTAAAAAGAATAAATTAAATACTATTACATAAAAATATATATTATATATATATTTGAAAAGTAAAATTTCACAGCCTTAAAATTTTCAGTTGTGCTTTTATTCTACACGGGTCGTGCAGTTTTAATGAACTTCTTTTTATTTTGGTTTTTATTGTTATCTTATCGAATCAACCAATCAGCAGCCTCGAATCAGGAGGCTGCGTGATCGCACTGCCGAATGCTCGCAGGATCTCTCGGGGCGTTTTATTGAAAAAGTTCGCCCCGAGAGTCACGTGACCAAACTGCGTAAGCCGCGTCGTAAAATATGAATAATAATGCCCTTCGATCTTTTATTATAAGCTATTTACCTGTAGGATGAGGGTTATGGCTATGAAATTTGATGCGAATCGATCAGTTTGGGAGAACTTTACAACACTGGTCATTTCAGTATTTTAATATTTTATTGTAAATATGGTTATATTATGTAATATACTCGTATTTTAATAGCATTATTCCATGAATATGTTTTTATGTACAATCATATCGTAAAATCCTCTGATTATGAGCACAAAAATAGTGCATAATAAAATATTTTATTTACGAACGTGTCTAATACGGAGAAAAAATTGTTATTGAAGTATAATTTTCTTAACAAAATTTAGTTATATTTTTTTTCTTCTGTACTAAATTACAAATACACTAAGTAAGGAACCTAACTCTATCTATACTAACTAGATCTATATTTTCAATGATAGTAAAACTTGTGATCGGACTCTCGTCTCCCATGCGCCGTGTTCTGTTGGATTTTAGCGCCATAGTTTTGGTACTTTTGGTATGTACTGTGTTTGTGTTACTTAAAAAGTTTATTTTTGGCAAAAACGTCTGAAAGTACTGGTACTGAGCAACGAAAATGACAAACCATTATAAAATCAAGAAAAGCTTATGACAAATGTTACCAAGATTTTTTGGATTGGAAAATAGATAGGAGCATAGGTATAATAAGAGCATATATGTAACATGAGTTTAGATAAAGTAGTGTACGAGACTGCCGATAACTAGGTTATTAAACTGGTACATAAAGAGGTTGCTAATACGTGTCTTTTTTCTCGTAAACTTAAGTTTCCCGGAAATGTGGAAAACAAATGAACATATTTGATGTAGATGAACAGGGAATAAATAAAAGCACATTTTTTACTGATTGTGCCTCTATTTACACCCCATATTTATTTAAGTAAAACGAAGGTAGTTAAATTATAAGAGAGTTATGAAACTTCATGCTGAAAAAGGTCTAAATCCAAATATTTCAGCACGACAACTATACATCGCGTGAAATGTTCAAATAAAAACAATCATAACAACAGTTGATGGCGTGTTTTGTGATACTGAAAGTAGTAAATTATTCCATAATTATATCGCCGTGTTTACCATAATGAGCCAGATAAAGTGGGCCGTCATGATTTCTAGAACAATTTGATTCGTCATGTGTTTTTCTTGTTACCACTGTTGTTACAGCTTCAACAAACAGTTCTAACTTATAACCGTTATTTGGATACACTGTTATTAAGCAATTAGCTTGTGATATTTACCTCATGTTTAGAAAGTTTTTACAAAAGGGAATATTACTGAAGGGAAACTCAGAAGTGTTTGTGTTGTAGTAGACGTTTGATATTTTGAATAGCTATAATATATACCACACAGCTGACGTTTTTTTTTTTGATGGTCATTCCGAAACATTTCAGTTATAATCAGTTTCCTTGAATGTTTGGAGGTGAAATCTATATCTATCCATACTAATAATAAAGTATTATAACCGCCCAAGTCCGTGTCAGGACACGCGCATTGTAGGGTTCCGTAGTTGGCTAGTACATTTTATAAGTTGGTCTACTAATACAGATCGCGCCAAACTTCTGGTCCCATACTTGTCGTTTTTAGAGGGGACTAAAAGTTTGGTGCGACCTGTACTCGTAAACCTGTAAAGTCTACTTAGCTGTGATAGTTTTCCTTTTAAATTAATAATATATACTACTTCTGTGAATTTTTTCACATATCCATAAAGAATCGTTTAGCCGGCAGGGGGGGGGGGGGGGACACTAAAATTAGCACTTTAAAGCTTAATATTTCGCCAACGGATCCTTAAATCACAATTTTCACACACCCATAATTTTTTTGAACGACCTATCAAATGATACCCAATACTATGGGATAGACGAGAAAAAAAAATCATCCCCAATTTACGTGTATGGGACCCTTGAATGAAAAATTCTTAAAAAAAATCTTTTTTTTTACCGTTTTGTCGGCGTGATTAATGTACACCCATACCAAATTACAGCTTTCTAGTACTAATAGTCTCTGAGCTAAGCCGCGGACAGACGGACATGGCGAAACTATAAGGGTTCCTTGTCGGACTACGGAACCCTAAAAAGTCGTGTCTGTAATAGAATATTTTTTTTACATTTTAAATGGAGTGGGCTATTAGTACTGTACTGAAGCCAAAACTACTATTTTCAGAATTTTCGTCTGTCTGTCTTTCTGTCTGTCTGTTCGTTTTTACTCTAGAACCACTGAACGGATTTGGTTTCCGTTTTCTTTATTATCATCATAGTGACCCTGGTCAAGATATAAGTGGTGTTTATATTATAGGCTATAAGGAGTGTTGAAAAAATAACGTCCAAGCCAAAAATGAGGCAGAGATTGAATAAAAGCGGCCGGAGCGACATGGCGAAAGGCTAGGAAAGTATAAAATTAAATTTAAATCGCCTTTACTTAAAAGAAAACTTTTATTTTCAACAAATCCCGTGACCGTAAACACAAAATTGTTCATTCCCTGAATCCTATTTACTTACTAACAAGAAAATAATGTTCTTCGGTTCTTTTGCTCTCTTAGAAATTGCCTTGTTACGGTTTCTTTAAAAATAATTTGGCTGTCGGCCAATATTGTCTGGCTCGCAACTGGTGGTGGATTTGCCATTAATGTACTGAGAATTAAAAGTTTTTTCAGTGCATTTGTTGGAGAATCTCATTTGAAATTCATATTCACGTAATTTGCCTGGTGGGGGCGCGAGATTCTTTTTATCTTTTGCCATGTCCGGCGATTAGTACGTGAAGATTTAAGATATTATAAATTATGTTAAATAACTTTAGAGTTATAGTTTCTTATATTTCGAAATAGGGACTGTTTTGAAACATCTGTAATCTTGAAATTGGTAATGTTCTTTGTTTTTAGGGTTCTGTACCTTAAAAGGAAAAAACGGAGCCCTTATAGGATCATTTTGTTGTCCGCCTGTCTCTATGTCTGTCTATCCGTCCGTCCTACTATCAAGACCCTTATCTCGGGAACGCGTGGAGGTATCGAGTTGGAATTAAAACGCTATACTTATGTCTACAGTTCCTTGAAGCTGTAAAAAAACAAACTTCTAAGTTAACGTAAGAAAAGATACGGCCGTTTATGCCGCAAAAAACGTATAGTTCGACACTCTCAGGGGGATTCAAATTTATAGGGTATTTTCCGTTGACTTAGAACTATGTTTGGCAAGTAATACCATTTTATACTACAAGCATAGGGAAAAATCTGAAAACTATACATTTCTAATTAAATCATAAAAATATATAGGTGGTCTTTAACGGAACCCTCGGTGGGCGAGTCCGACACGCACTTATCCGGTTTTTTTAATATTTATTGTTTATGCTTAAGACTGGACCGGTTGACTGCTGCTTGGTCCGCAGGAGCTTATCCTTATGTCATCATCACCAGCTTCAAACAAGGTACAGAGCTTTGCTTGTTGTATTTGTCTCTTCGAAGTCTCTTAGAAGGCCAAAAGATAAATTGCAGCTTGTTTCTTTTTTCCATTCTGGTATTAGTTTTCATTATTTATTTCAGAATTATACTCAAACCAAAAAAAAATAGGATTATACTCTTTAACATTGCCAATTACTAAGGTATTTTTTTTTGTATGTATTTATTGCTTCTTACCATTTTCTTAACAACAAAAACCTGTAAAAACGTTACTCTGCTAAGGTATTTACATAAAGTTAGCTAATAAAAAACTCATGTAACATACTAAAGAATTTGGTTAGGGTAACAAAAAAGTTAGATTGTAGTTTAGTTGAGTCCATAAACTCTGAAGGAAGGATTGGACCCAGAAGTTTTTTATTAGGGCCGCGTTCGTGTCCTGCCACTGCTTTATAGCCAATAAATATTGCACGAAACAAGGAAAGGTATTTTAGGTAAGACCGTTTTCTAGTCGGTGTTGACGAAACTTAACATGACGCGATGTATCGCACTGGACAAGGTGACATTTATTTATCCAGACAAATTCATACGGGAGGCTGAGAAAGTGATCAGTATCGCGGTTCAGTAACATTCTTAGCGTAATTTAAAAAAGAAAATCTCGACTTTCCATTGTATTGACTTGGGCTGAGACTAATTTGAAAAGTTTAAAAGTAAAAGATATCAGAATTTAATTGCTTCTTTTTCATCAAAAAAGAAAATCTTAACTAAGAGTTTCTTGGGGATGGCTCATAAGATATACCTATACAATAAACTACCTAATACGCTTCGTGACACGCCAAATATTTTTAATTTTAAATCCTCTCTTAAGAAGATCTTGCTGAGTAAGGCCTACTATACCGTGACTGAGTTCCTACAAGACAATCAAGTGGAAACTTTGTTGGAGGGCTAGTAGTCATATTAGATTATTGTTACTTGTTAATTTTAATTTTAATGTAATTTTCATCTATTTTTGTCTGATTATTGTCTTGTTGTCTTATTCTGTAAATAATTATTTAATTTTAGTGATAAGAATGATTTTGTATGCCTTTTGGTGCAACATAGCTTGGACTCAATGTATTTAACATCTTAATTATTACCTATGTTGAACAAATAAATATTTATGAGCTTGCGTTTGTAGGGTAAAGGAGAAAAATAATTTTATAGTACACCGTGCGTAAGATGACCACTTTACGTACGCTGCGCTTGCGTAAAGTCGGCATTTTCCGCACTTGTGCTATAAAATATTATACGAAACTCGTGCGAGAAACTTTTTCTCGACTCGTGTGATTGCAGCACTCACCTTCGGCTCGTGCCGCAAACTCACACTCGTCAGAAAACGTTTCATCGCTCTCGTATCGTAATGTAGTATTAGAATTTTCCAAAAAGTGTCATCGAACTTTGATAACGACTACATATCGAGTCTTCAGTATGCATTTGGCTGTATAAATAAATGTAACCTTATATATGTACCTACCTTTGTTTGTGCGTGTGTGTACATTATACCTCTATACACAGGACATAGAGTCGACGCGTGGCGATTTTAGCTCAATGAACTTCGGGCTCTTTTAATTATAAATATTGCTTGTTTCCAAACAAAATATATACTAGAGATTAGTTTAGGAATTAACAAATATGTTCCAAGCATAAGCCAGCCAAAACAACCCATTTTTATACGTTTCTTCGTACCATAAAGCCTAAATGTAGCATATTTTTTGTTTATTGTCTGTGATTATACATATATTATTATGTTGCCGGCCAAACCCGATTTCAGGACAAACTAGTTTGGCCTAGGCCAAAGTGATTCCGGGTTGTCATAAATAATTTGGCCGTGCGAGTCGGACTCCCTCGCAAAGAGTTCCGTATCACCACATATTACGGTAACGGTACCCTAAAACATTATGGTACATGACAAATACCTTTACACCTTAGCGCCATCTATCATCTTACTAATGAACCTCGGTGCAAAAAGGTTTACGAGGTACTCTTAGCGCCATCTACTACCTCGGTAAAAGCTGTCAACATGTCATCTCAGGTGGCGCTATATCTGTATGGGGACCTTAGGTTTAACTTTTTCTAATATAAAATTTTATTATTTGTCGTGATAGAGGCCATAGTAACACGTATTGTGTTAAAATTTAAATTTTCTACCTATTACGGTTGAAGCTGTAGACCCATGTAACAGACGGACAAACAGACAGATGGCGGAGGCTTAGTAACAGGGTCCCGTTTGGACCAATTCGGGTAAGGAACCCTAAAAAAAATCACGACGGCTATGTATCTCGGTCGCGATAAACAATCAAAATATCATACGAGGGTTCCGTCCGTATCTCTTGGTCTATTCTGATGGCGCATCATAGTTATTCTTCCCAAAATATGGACTCATACAAAGTCACCATTTTACATAAAACTAATAAACAAAGAATAATATACGGTTCTATGCAGGAATTAAGCTCTTCGCGTTGTTTAGCTTTTATGGTAGGCTCGCAATAAAATACGAATCCGAGGGAATGGGGAAGCAATCGGGAACATCCGCTGAAATATCTTATGTGAACGGCTTATGAATTCTGAACGCACTCCGTTTGCTTCGATCTTCGTAAATAAAAATGTAAGAAAAATAAATATGCTATTGGGAATTTGTGGTGAGGTGGGCTTATCAGAAAAAATGCTGCTGTACGAGCGTTCCATTTGTTGGTTTACTCTTGATATTAGAGTCACTATAAATACTATAACCACGTTTATCTTTTTGATACTGTGATGGCGAGGTTATCCATAGAAATCTGTCTTTTTATACTTTTCTATTTCTATCGGTCAGTGGAAGTGGGCCGCTCAGAAAACTCGCTATTTCTAGACGTTTTTATTTATTATTTTGGAAATAAGACGGTGTTTTTTTAATATGACGGCCGTTTAATATCTAATTTCTTACGACGACGTTTATTTTGGTATAATTTTTCTTGTCTAAAATGCTGAAACCTAATATAACTCAGTTGAAATGTTATTTACATCACAGCCTAGGCCTTACTTTACGATTTTATTGGATGCATTAAAATCTAAGTAATCGTATATCGAACGGCTAAAATATTAAGTTCAAAGAGTGAAATATTATACTTATATATTTTTTCAAATGTAATTATTGCAATTTCACATTCCTCTGCTTTCAGTGTGATGCGTTCATAGCTTATTTCTGTCATGGTACACAAGAAAAGACTGGTACTTATCTTTTTTTAATAAATTAAAAGAATAAAAATAAAACGCTCTCGCGTGGTTAAGTTCACTTTGACAACAGTTTTGAAGCATTTAAAATAGATCTTTACGATTTATTACATATTATATTTTACGAAATATTTCATTTTTAAGACGATGTAAATGTCTATAATTACTGGTACTGATGAGGCGAAAGTAAGAAACCCTCATTGCTTGAGTTTCACTCGTACTTGAGCGATGTTTTCTAGTGTTATGCATGGTTCATGCCGTGCCTTTTATTTATGATATCACCTGCTACAACTTGTAAATCTATGTAGCTTCCTTCGTAAAAGTTCTTGATATACGGAACTACTATCTCCAGTACTCGTATAAACTTGAAAAACCGGACAAGTGCAAGTCGGACTCGCTCACCGAGGTTTCCGTTAAACACTATATTTTTTATGATTTAATTACAAATGTTTTATTTTTTAGATTTTTCCCTATACTTGTAGTATAAGACCCTATTACTTGCCTTTCATAGTTCTAGGTCAATGGAAAATACCCTATAAGTTTGAGAGGGTCGAAATATACGTTTTTTGCAGCATAAATGGTCGTATCTGTTTTTTAAGTTAACTTAGAAGTTTGATTTTCTTACAACTTCCAGGAACTGTAGACTTGAGTACCTATATTGTTTTAATTTCAACTCGATACCACCCACACGTTCTCGAGGTAAAGGATATTGACCACGTAGTAGCTACTCCGTGGTCTTGACAGACAGACGGGCGGACGGACAGACAGACGGACAACAAAATCATCCTATAAGAACACCGTTTTTTCCTTTTGAAGTCACGTTGTAAGGTTCAACCCCACTGACTGGTCCCAGTATACCAAGGAATTAAATTGTAAAAGATACAGACCACACCCTCGGCAAGTGGAAAGCTTACTCGTAGGTCAGTATAAATCTACATTTTGAGATTTATTAGGAGTCAGACCAAGGTTGCTAAGCCATTTGTCATGGCTGTGATACTGTAATTCTCTGCGACGCGGGGTGAGAGCTCGAGCTATGTCACGTTAATAAAATTAGGTTTTGTGGAAACTGCAACTACATAGAAGCAAGCAATGTTTCAAAAATTGAATTTTTCATTCCCTACAACTAACTGCTGCAGGTATACAAATTTTATTATTTGGAACGGTTGAATGAACCAAATTAAAAGATAATAAACCTATACAAATGATAAAATGCTTTAACATTAAAATATTTTTTTTGAAAACTTTAAGTGAGATGGGTTGTTTGTATTGGACTGAAGCCTAAACTAGCGCTTTTAGATTTTTTCTTTCTATCTGTATGTATGTATATTATATTCCATTTAACCTTGAAAACCATTCAACGGGTTTGGATTCGGTATTCTTTATTATCATCTAAGTGACTCTATCAACATATAGGCTATATTGTTGATAAAATAACGCTCAATCCAAAAACGGGGCAGAGATTGAATAAACGAGCGGAGTCGCGGGCGAAGGCTAGTAATAATAATATTATCTTAAATAAGATTCAATGAAAAGGCAGTGGTAGCTAGCGAAAGACACTTTATCTACAAATAGTTGAGTCGAGTTCAAATCCTGCCCGGTCGAGCAGACAACAATAAGTTTTTCTGAATTTATGTACATAGTATTATACCTATCACTTGCTGTCAGGGAAGGAAAACATTATGGGGTAAACCTAAATGCCCTATATAATAAACGTGTATTTACGCCTGAAGTACGGCGATGGCTCAATCATATTGGGACGTAAAAATCGTCGGCGAAAGTTTTATTGACAGTGTGCACAGCACACAAGGGGGGACACCTCTGACACCCCCTCAGAGGCAATGTGTATAATTCAGGTATTCTATACATTACCTAGGTATTGTATAGAATACCTGAATTATACAGATTGCCTCTGTTCAGGAAATATTATGAATATTATTGTCCGTTACTACTTTACCTAGGCAATGTACGAGTATAATTCCCAGGGATTGTATAGAGTACCTGCTGGCCCACCGGCAAAGTGTAAAGTTATTTTTATAATCTATGGGATAATAATAAGTTCGCAATCAAAATTAGATTTATTAGTTTAATTTAGCTGGGCATTTGGTACTGTTTACATAGAATACCTAGGCAAAGTATAAAAACAATAATATTTCTTACCAGTGGCGAAAGGTAAACATTCTAAAAAGGGAAGCCGGACAGCAAAATCGCCTTACTTAGAAAAGCAACCATGGAAAACATGATTTATTTTGTGCTTTGCAACTCCCTGTCAGCCAAGTGTATTTGTCGTAATGGGATTTATGGAAATGTTTGACAAAGCGAAGAGCACGGAATAAAAAAATGTAAAATGGATGGATGCCATATCCTAAACAAGCCGATGGGAATCGTGTTATATGGACCCTTTGCCACTGTTTCTTACATTACCTTAACCTTTTTGGTATTCTATACATTACCTAGGTATTGTATAGAATACCGAATGATACAGGTTGCCGGTAACATAAGATGACTTATATAAAAATGTTTATAGCCAAATTCAAACTGGAGACTCGGTCAGTGGTCAGGGCCAAAGTTCAATGACCCTGTTCTATGAAATACGAAAATAATATTTAGACTTCCTATACTAATTGAGTCAAGGTTGATCTTGAACATTATAGGCGCACAAACCTTAGTCCTGACCACTTACTAAGTCTCCAGTATGAATTTGGCTATATAAACTAAAGTCACCTTATAAATTGTTACGTTTGTTTCGTTTTGAATAAATAATACTCATCAAAGATTTCGTGTAACATCTAAGGAAAGAATTCAATTATTGCAAATAGTTAAGAAAATCGCACCCGAAGCAGGCACATCCCTTTCCGTCGTCGGGACCTCCATAATATTCGTAGGTAGGTTTTTTGTTCATCCAATTTGCCGGATTGACTTCATTTTGGCAATCCGTACCGTCAGCAATCGCAGTAATTGAATGCTACGAGTTTTTTCGGCGTACGGTGCACAGCGACAGACGAGTAAAAACGATAAAAATGCCGAATGTATTGCCATTCCAAATGTAAAATCAGTCGAGCTCGTGTTTATAGCACAACGGCGACGATTCACGTCGTCAAAAGTCGAATTGATAGAGAAACTTTCAGTCGAAATGTTGATGTATCGGAGCTTATTTAAATTCATATTTTATTTTATTGTGATAATACATAAATATGTTGACTTATACGAGCTCGTACGATTATTTTGTAAAAAAATATATATTTGTATGAAAAATAATTTAAATGAAATGTTATCGATATTTTTTTTCTCACTTGGTATGAATGATGAATGAATGACCTCAAGTAAATCGAAATACTCGTATAGATCGATAACTTTTTCATTTTTATTTTGATATAACATTTTAGTGTCTGTTTTATTTAAGGACCGACAGGCATACTGGCATCGATCGGTCCCAGGCATAGTGGCCACCTGGCTGTGTTGGTTTGAGAAGACCTGTCCTCTTACTCTCCCCCGAATAACTTCGGGAGGGTTTGCGAGTAAGATGGTGGTACCTCCACAGTCGAGCCCGGCATCAGCTCTACCACCAATTTTATTAATTTGATTGTAATGGAATTTTAACCAAGAAAAATTCAACACGAAATGTGCGTATACAAAAATGTGGTAAAAAATATAAGATGTATTTACAGGATACTCGGTAAGTGGTCAGGACCAAGGTTCAACGACCCTTTTTGCGAAATATTTTATAGTTTTTTCGCCCCTATACAACAACCTCGACTCAAATAGTATAGGACATCAAATTTTTATTTTTCGTATTTCACAGAGAGGGTCATTGAACTCTAGTCCTAAAGTCCTGACCACTTAGCAAGTTTTCAGTATGAATTTTGGTGTCTAAACGAAAGTCACCTTATATACCGGATGTAATTAGACTGACGTGTTCAAATTAAACCACATGGTTTACTGATCATACTAAACAACTTTCCAAAAGAAACAAGCAGTGAAAATGAAAATAATTTGGACAAGTGCGCGTCGGACTTGCAAAGGGTTTCGTAACACCCCATAATACGGGTGCGGAACCCTTAAAACATTATGGTAAATAACAACAATATACGATACATGCCAAAGAAACATCAAGGCTACAAAAAACAAAGCAGCTAAAGTGGTAGCGCCTGACAAAAAAGATTGGCACCGTCTACCTACGGAACCCTACTTTTTATTATTTTTTATTTTACTTTAGTGTATGTCCTACAATCTGACCAAATTTTAAACTTGTATGTATTCCAGAACCAACAGCGTATTTTTTTCGAGGTCACTTTTATAGAATTTTTAAAAATTGAAAATTTCAACTTTTTACCTACTACGGTTGAAGCTGTAGAACCAAATTCAAATTCAAATTCAAATTCAAATTGTTTATTTGTAAAATAGATACATAAAGTATACGTTTTACATGTCAAATCTAATATTTTATGATGAAATAAATATTATACGGGAAATATAAAAAAAACTGTATTTAAGTTGGGCTACTAAATTTATATATACACATGCATAAAATAAAAAGACTTATTGGAATAAGAGTATTATTATACCTTCATAATGCAATTAATAAATAAGTTGATAAATAAACTGAATAGACCATAAATAAATATAATGCCTAGCCAAATATATACAAACATAAGTAAAAAATAATAATATTGTATATACATACCTACATAATGCAATGAATAAATAAGTTAATAGATAAATAAACTATAAATAGATATAATGCCTAAACCCGCCCATTCGATTAATCTTGATAAGAAGAAGGGCAAGAAACTCAGCAAGATCATGTCTTTTTTATCAGTTTTTTTTTCTGAATATGGTTTAATACTATTAAAGTTTTTTTTAACTTATATAAAATAATACTAAACAATATAAAAGGATAAAAATATAAAAGAATGCCATGAGAAAAAAATATATATATCTTAGTCTACCTATCTAATGAGGTAGTAAGTTAAAATACTAAGCAAAACATCATCCACCTGTCTCATATAGTTTATCACTTTTTTATAGTCAGATAATCAACTAATAAATGCTAAGTTTAAGTTATAAAATGTTCATGTCAATATGTAAAAAGATATGTCAAAATGATAATAAAAAAACAATATAAAAATATTAGTCTACATAAAAACACAAAACAGTTAGAAAATAATAGAACTGTAGTATCAATCAATATTCTCATGACACCAAGCGTCACTATCATCCAAATAGTCATGACCGATGATGTCAAACCGTGTGACAGACGGACATACAGACAGCAGAGGCTTAGTAATAGGGTCCCGTTTGGCTCCCTTTGGGTACGGAACCTTAAGATTTATCACTCTTCCCATACTTTAAAAACCCATCGCAAATTTACCATGGGCAAATGAAATTTTATTTTCATTTGCGTGGATATACTTCTTTCAGTAGAGTATGCGGTCTATTCAATTCACACCCGATATAAAAGTATCCTTATTTTCTTATTCAATCAAGCAGACAAAAATGCAGTGAAACTTCAAACGTGAAACAGATACTTGCCTTTCTACCTAAACTTTCAAAGGCAATTTCCTTCAAAAGCAAATATGTATACGCAGCAAAATATTGAAACTCTATTCTTATCGACAAAACAGTATTCAAAGTTCGGAACTTCCAGCTATAAATATAAAACTCCTGCTTGTGGTGACATACCTAGGGCGAGGTCACATCAATAGTTCTCCTTCTCCAGGGAAATTACCACTTCGTCGGAACTACGGCAGCGGCACGTGCCATCGTGTATAAACTAACTTTACAATGTAGGCCGGACTTTACATGACATGTGTGTGTGAAACGTTGGAGGATGTAGGTTGTATTTCTATTTTTGGAACGATTTTGTTTTTTAAAAAGAGTCTTCGGTTCGATTGTCTTTATTTGAATTCGTGTGGTGTTGACAGTTGATCACACCGGAAGCGTCAATTTTTGTGCCTGCAAATATTTTGTTACAAAGCTATAGATATCACATTGTCCTTTTTCACTATTTTTTAGACGTTGAAATTTATTAAACGAAAAAAAATGCCTTTTGCCTACCGATCCAGCGGCGCTAAAAGAGGACCTCAGCCTTCTTTAAAAAGATAAAAAGTTATCCTTATACCGTCTGTCTGTCATGGCCATTTATTCCGGACGGATAAAGCAACACACGAGAATAGTCATAATATAAAGCTTATACTTTTCCGTACCTAGTCAGGGTTTATAAGGGGGGATTTGTGTAAGAATGCAAACAAATATTATTTTTGACCCCATGAACATTTAATTTAAAAGGATATTGCGTGGAAAAAAGTAATATATAATTCGATAAATCTTATTTTACTACCATGTTCACAGCTCAAATCCTTCTTAGCAACAAAGATAGGTATACGAGTATATAAAAAAATTGCATTAAAATCTATTAAGCAAATTATCGTCTAGACAAACGCTTAGTTCTTAAAAGCCAGAGAGGATATATTAGAAAGCTTAGGACTTTTAATAAGCTACCGATGTCGGAGAAAAAGGCAACCTAAGCAAAGTTTTGTACATGTTTACTAGAGAGAAAAAAAGAGTGAGTAGAGCGCCGTAAAAAATGCAGCCAGCAGCAATCCGGGTTTATCCGAACGCAAATAAATCTGTCAATTTCACTCAGCCTGCTGGGTCCGTACAGCACAGCGCCTGATAGGGCGGGTATTCTCTGAGCTTGCTGAAAATTATTGAGATTTTGCTGCTTTGAAATATCGCAGACATATGACAATAAGACATACCTGTTAAAAATATAGTGCGACAAGGCTCTTTTGGCGCGTGGGTTGGTCGAGGTCAAATTCGGAACTAACGCTGCTATCATATCCCGTGTTTCCCCCTGTCACTGTAATCCACGTGCTAAACGATCCATGTGGTACTATAACGACATATACTAGGTGTAAATGGAAAAGTATCTGAATGAATGAATGAATAAATACTTTATTGCACAAAAAGAAGACATTTACAAATATACAAAGAACAGACAAGGGCGCACTTATTCCTATAAGAAATTTCTTCCATCTCATAATCTAAATCATATTGAACAACTTTACGAAAGAAATATACCTGCCGAATTTTTTTATTCACGTTTATTTACTAATTTTTAAAAGTCACTGTGAGTTTTGTGTGTGCAGGTGTTTACCTTCTTAATTGTTTTAGTCTGAGAGAGAGAGAGAGAGACCAAAATTTAAAAATGCTTTCGTTTTTGAACTATCTTGGATACTTTATAGTCTGCTTTGAGTTAATGCGGGAACACTGAGAAATTGGCTACCGATCTGAGGTCAATTGTGTAAACCAATGGTATTCAAATTGATTATCATATTGCTATTCGGTTAAGGAAATTAGCCCGTTTGACAGCTGAAGTCATACATTTTTGGCTGTCAAATGAATACAATAGTCTTATTTTGTTGTTGACAACCAAAAACGTACGATTTCATTTGTCAAACGGGCTAATTTGCTTATGACAATCGAATTTGAATACCGTTGGCTTACACAATTGCACCTCTGAATCCAAGACAAGATTTTATTAGGTATTTGCATGAATATAAAAATTTTGTCGTTGACAATTTTACAAAAAACCATAGAGGAAATAACCAATTTTCTCTATTCAAAAAACAGATCTATTTAAAAATCGAATATGTCAGCAAATCCACCCCCGCTTTTCTATTTACAACTGAGATAGAGTTCAGTCAGTCGGATCGAGTGTCGGTAGAGTCAGTCTGCGTCGAAATGAACCGATTAAATGAGCTCCCATTTTGTTTATTCGCTTGGATTATACAACACATTATGTACCAGTTCGATTCTCACTTGAACGGCTTGAAATTGACGGAATTAATAGTGTGACTGCAGGACTGGATGTCT
The DNA here is from genome assembly GCA_910592155.1 of Ypsolopha scabrella. Lineage (NCBI taxonomy): Eukaryota > Metazoa > Arthropoda > Insecta > Lepidoptera > Ypsolophidae > Ypsolopha > Ypsolopha scabrella. Next base: position 13,176,170 of record OU342968.1, read on the forward strand.
TATTTATAGGTAGGGATTTTATTCATGAAGAGAATACATTTTTAGGTTTAAAAACTTCTGTGATTGTCCTATGCTTCTTCCAACAATTTAATAACAAATAATTTAAAAAGTATCAGAAATTTTTGTTTTCTATCATTTTGTAAGCTCACTGTACGCAAAAACTTTTGTACTGAATTTTTTACTGTTGTATAGCGTAGCATCCCAGGAGTAATTTAGACTTTAAATTATCACAATACAGTATCTGAAACCAGGTTTATTACTCGGAATAAATTTACAAGAAAACCTCTTCTACCTATAGATATGGTTCAAGTTATTATGATGAATTAATAGTATTAAGCGGATCGTTTAATCCATCATAGTTTTATGAAGTAAAATTTTTAGAACCAGCACATTGTAGAAAATCTGAAGCTCAGATTCTGAACTATAGAATTAATATATCAATAAGTTTGTTTATTTGCTGGTTTTTTGTCTGCGATGTCTACGTACAAAATATTCTTTTGTTCAATATTGAGCCATATCCTCGTGCCGCGAATATTGAAATTTAAACTCAAAACCTAAAATTAAAAAGACCTCAAGACAAATTATTAAAAGTTAATTACCTTATTATTTTAGGTTTAATGTAGGTTTATAAGGTCGCGCTAAAAAGCGGCACGCCGTACCATCCTTTTCTCGAAGCAGTTCAGGCCATTTTCGACCCCCTATAACTTCGTTGTGGATAAAACCATAAGCCTGAATTTTCGGTTATCAAGCAGGCATTGTATAAACACGGTATATTTCAAATTTCATTCAGTTAGAACCATTAGCTTAAGAATTATAACTAGTCAAAGTTACTCAATTTTGTCACTCACTCATACTGACTGACCGAGCATCAAAACTCTTAGGCACTTCTAGCAGACATAGAAGCTTCAAATTTGAAATACAATTAGAGTTTAGTGTATAAATCAAGGAAAAACTAAAATATTTTGCAATTTCGGTCCAGTGCACTAGACACACTAACTGCATAAATAACTTTGTAATCATATATAAATATATAGGATTACAAAGTTAAATTTGTAGTTGTAAGTAGAAGGTACTGGAAAGGAAAAAAAGTAGTACTATCTACAAAAAGAAATCAGATGCCATAAAAAAACAAAACTTATAAAAAAAAACAAGTCTCGCAACTTAGTTCTTCTACCGTAAAAAGTTGTGAGATCCATGTAAATCCAAGTCGGTTAATTTATTCAATCCCTACTTAAGGGACCTTCTGTCTTAAGTTGTTACACAATTAGCTAACCTAACAAAATCTTATAGTGATCATATCAATGTTAAAAATCTTCTATGTTTTAAATAAATAGATTGACTTGGCAATCGCACTAAATAAAATCTAATTTAATATATTAAGTATTACCTGTGAGATACATTGTGTTTTCATGCGATGGCCGAGTCAATCTATTTATTTAAAACATAAATGATTTTTTACATTGATATGGTCACTATAGGTATAAGATTTTGTTAGGTTAGCTAATTATGTAATAACTTAAGACAAAAGGTCCCACCTGTAGAATTATTGCAAATTTTTGCAAATTTGCAAATTTGCAAATTTTCTCGTGAATTTTGTTTTTGGCCATATCTCCGGAACTAGTTGTCAAATTCTCATGCAGTTTTCTTTTTCTAAGACTAGATTAAATTTCCTACAAGAAACAATTTTTTTTCTTTTTTTAAACTTTTACTAATTTGGACGGAACCCTCGGTGGGCGAGTCAGACTCGCACTTGTCCGGTTTTTTTATAGCCATTGATTTCTTCAGCGCTATTTAGGTAAACTAAGAAGATTTTTAGTAGTCTTTGGGCAAATATAATACGTACTATTTTAAGACACAAGTTGCTCTTTACTTTATGCCTCAACCTATTTGCGAACGAGATATTTTCCCTTTTCAGAAAGTAGACATAATGAACAATAGAAAAGAAACTCATTTGGAGAGATCTCAGTGAAGCCCAGCGTCTGGCTTTACAAATGAAATGTTAAAAGTCCTTGTGAAACAAGGACGAGCTCTTGTCCAAACGAACGAGATTTGGCGAAAGACTCGAGATAAAAGTAAATACATTTTTTTTGCCACAACACATTAATATAATTTTCTAGATTTAAATATATCTGTTCCTTGAGTTCTGTGACTCACCATTAAAAACTGTTGTGAGATAGATGACTAAGCTAAGCAGAAGGTTTAAAAAAATAAAGTTTTTTATTGTTTTCAACGTAATCACAGTTTGTTTGTTCAAATGGTTTGCACGCTTTGATTGATACGCCGACAATAATAAAACGAGGCGCGGCGTGACGGCGTCTGCCGGCTTTTTAAAAAACTGGATGAATGTGTACAAACTCCAGCATGACAGGCTACCTATTGTGATTTCTTATTTCGGCGTCTAAGCCGTTACGATCGGTATCCTCTTTGTATAGGGAGTTTGGACTGCAGCCGACTCTACAGGCGCTGTGTATCGAACAGATTTATTTAAGACTAGCTTTTGCCTGCGGCTCCGCCCGCGTGTTATTCGGTTTGACGAAATGCTTTCTTCCGGGACAAAAAGTAGCCTATGTGTTAAGTTAGGGTATATACTATATCCATTCTAAATTTCATCCAAATCCATCCAGCCGTTTCAGCGTGAAAGAGTAACAAACATACATACACACACACACACACAAACTTTCGCATTTATAATATTAGTGTGATTAAATAATGCATTAAATATTTTGACGTAGTTTCCTATGTAGCGTGCAGGTGTACTGCAAACTATTTTATAAAATAAACTGTTTGATTTCGACAAATACCTCACATTGTAAATGCAAATATAAGGAATTTATCTTCATCTATATTGTTAGGCCTTTCTCTAATAATTAATATTAAACGTAGGTGGTCGTAATCGCTAAAACCAAACCTCCATGCACATGAAACAAAACACCTGATATTGTGTACATCAGATACTGCAATTACCGCGAGAAAATCACTTTAATATTCTGCAAAATCACTTTACATATAGCTACAAGAAAGCAATCTATGAAATAGCCGTTATTAAAACCTGCTACAAGACACAGTGAGTAAATTATGAAACTGTTATTTGCTAATATTAACACTATTAATATCGAAGGAGGGAACGGGTGTTGCTAATGTTCTAAGATATTTTTAAAACAATTAAGTCTTTAAAAGCTATCCGGAGACCGTTTCAAGATATAGACTATTTTTTGCAAACTAAAGCCATTTTAAACTTTGTGTTTAATCCTTTGAAGTTAATATTATTCTGCATTTTAAATAGTCTGGTTTTAAAAGCTTTCTTTATGCTGAATTTTCTCTACATAGAGGCAAAGAGCTTTTGCTTGGATAGAAAGACGGAAAAACTGGAATATTTTAATTACGTTTATCAAGATTCTTTCTCCTTCGTATGTTGTTCTTTTGTCATTGCTTTGTCTTATCTTTTCTTCGTTTCATTTCTACTCACTTAACATTTTTCTCTTTTTTGGTCCTTACACTGTTAATTTAAAGTTATAAACCAATTTCAAATAACTGCAACGTTGATATTATAAAACGAATTTATAATGTGCAGCAACTAAATCACAGTACAATTTCTACACAGTAAACAACTTACTTCTACAGTAGCATAAACAACGGTGTGTAATTCCAGAAATCCCCGCTAGAGCAGGTCAAATTAATGAGGACACAGGGAGGTTATACCGTTACTTACCTAGGATTACAGACCCAGTGTGAATGTTACCATATTACATACTTTAGGGTTCCTTATAAAAACAGTTATATTTGTAGTTACAATTCCATTTTTATATGAAAATTTGTGTACACAGTATAGCTTAAAACAGCTGTTTGTAGTTTATAAGGATTTTGGTGGATTACATAATAGAAACTTATTTTTTTAATTTTTTTTACACACTGATAAAGTCTTAGAAGTATTACATTAATATCATAGACAAATTTACGAGATTAATATACACCACTTAAGCCCTTAGGAGTTTGTGTGCGGTGTTGTTAGAGTCTACCACACAAATACAGTCTTGAAATGAAAGTAGATAATTAAAGTTAAAGTCGTATTAAATGTACATGAGACGACTGACATGGCTGAACATTGTTGCAGGATTAGTAGTATTTTTATGAATTCGTGTTCATGTGAAAAATTCTCATCTTAACATGACATAAGATCTATATAGTTTTAAACGTAAAAACTTAAAGGAAATGTTGTTTTATAAGTTTCAGTTACCGTTTATCAATCAGTCTTTTAGCGGCATAGCACAAAATATGTATACTAGCCCGACATCTGAAATTTTAGATTTCTACGTTAATACTGACAAAAGCATTGATAAAGTAGGTATTAGGTTATACAATGAAGCTAATTTTCAATTCCCAAGCACGCCAAAATATTGGCGGAACCAATAGTACAATGAACACTTGACAGATTTTATTCTTCTTCGTGGAGAAAATACTGTAAGACGTATGTCTAATGAATATGTGGCCAGGGTTAGCGAAAGTGTTATTAATGAGAACACAGCAGAGGTCAAAAGACCGTTGCTCACCGAGGATTACAGGACTAGCAAAAGGATAAGGATAAGAATAATTACTTTCAGTTATATATATACTTTGTTGTATTCGGGGTGTTGGAGGGTGGAAGAAGGGTGCCAGAAAAAAGTCGTGCAGCAGCTTGTCCTCATATTATGAATCTCTCCTACAAAATATCTTTGTTGATGTCGTGAGTACCTGCGAAACAGGAAACAACATGATGTAATCTTTGTAATTGTACTTGCCCACATTTCTGTGCAGAAAAATACTCAACTTTCCTTGGCAAATCGTAAAAATAGTCCTTTTAAAAAAAGAAGCAAACGTGTACGGGAGTATAATTCAGTCAATAATAATGGAATCAATAAACAGTTATTGCATTTTATTATTAAATTTCCAAGCTTATTTCAGTATCTTGTTCCACATTTACTGTCACATGGCGAGACCCAATATTGTGGAAATAATCGTAAATCGACTCAAATAGAATGTGGGTAATATCGGTATCCTGATAAATGTACCACTATCTCCGATTAGATACGCAATAAGAAATGCAGAAAATCATGTTTGCACTGACATAATCGTCCCACGCCGCAGAATCCTGGGGCTATTCTGAAATTGTTTTGGATTTAATGTTTTTGCGAAACGATTAATAAATAGGTTGTAAATATTATTAACAACGTTGAGACATTTCTTTTACGAAATATACATAAAATGATATATGATGTATTGTCATTGCTACCCAGTTAAATGTATATTTTTTAGGTATCTGATATCTCTTTAACCACAATAATATTTCGTTTTAAGAAAATAAGTAAATCTAAACAACTAATATAAATTTATACATACATTGTTATTGAATACAAAAATCCTTGTGTTGTTAATTGAACTCGGAAACGCTTCCCCAAAAATAACGTTTAAATTAAAATATGGCGCATGAACGAACTCTGGCCTTTCTTTAAATTCTCAGTGAAACCATAAATATTACACCTGCAATTACCTACTTATAATACTGCTTTAATATTTAGACAAATCAAAAACTGGTCAATTGCGATGCGAGTACATATTTGTGCGTACGGGGTAATTTAGACAGTACTTATTTACAACGGGACACGAATAAATGAAAAGGAATAGCTAAATTCGTCCTGGTATTATTCAAAAGCAACCAAAATTATCAGAATAACCACGTAAACAGGATCAGCCTACTTGCGGAGACATTGCAAATCAGGTGCGTGGGAGACGCTCCGGGATTGTGACGAAACGGAACAGATGATCATAAATAATGAACATGTTGCTTTGTCATCGTCACCAGAACCAACATTAGGATAAGGCTTTGAATAATTGCACGGATTGTCATTGTTCCAGTTCGACAACAGTTTCGTAAAGAGCCTGCTTGTCAGGCTAGATATTTTAACGGAATGTGCGAACGACTTTGTTTTTCAAAAGGTTTTCGAGAAGCTTTAGTGAAATGCTCGGCCTTTAACAAAAACTGTTAAAGATATAACATAACAATCCACTTCATGCTGTAACTAAGTAACAATGGAAATTGATATTAAGATCCGTCATGTTATTGTTCTAAAGATATTCTTAAGCGAACATCCAGTTAGTTTTTAAAATACTCACAAAGCGGGAGACTGGCATTGTTTTTATCAGTCACCAAATTAATCTGTGGATCTGTCATTAATTTCCCCCGAAATGTATAAATATTTAATTTTATAATTTAATATAATATTCAAAAAGAACACGGCAAAATTTTTTTTTTTAATTTTCTTCTCTGTACACCTTTTTTTCTAAACATTCAATTTCTTCAGCCTGGTCTTTCTCTTACGATAAAATAGAAAAAAGATATTTGGCTTGTCACAAAGTTAATCATTTCCGATAAATAATTAACTCTCCAACGTCGATCACCCAGTCACCCTAAACTTGCTTCATTACTGACGAAAATTTCGATACAAGCGGCCCTTTACATTGCGGGGATATAAAGTAAAATACTTGGCCGACGAACCGGGGCCAACTTAGTTACCTAAACAAACTGGGTCCTTTGTAAACAACGACGCTTTTGAAGTACTCTAGTAAGAGACATTTTATTTGATCCCTTTGGCTTTAGAGAGTTTCAAAACTAAGTAAGTTTGGTAACTTTATCGTTTGATAAGGTTGAACGTAACAACTTTTAAACTAAAATGATGTTGTTTGATAAAACGTTAACAATCGTTTATATTGTTTATAATATTATTATTAAATATAAATATTTATTTCACTTCTCATGCTCTTAAAGTTCTTGTTTATGTTAGGTGTAAGCAGACTAAAACTACTTTGTATGTTCTAGTGCATAAAAGTGTTTACTTCTTCTAAGACTGCCATAGTCTTAGGTCATAGGTAATAGGTCTTACAGCCAAATACATAGTACAACTTTATTGACAAACTTTTTCAAACTCGATAGTGTTCGCGCTAAGATTGTATCATTTTAGCGCGAACTGACAGAACAGCGATTAACACGGACTCTTCAGACGATGCTCAGAATGATATACAGTGACTTAAACAAATATGATATAAAATAAATAAACCTCAGACATGCATGTCTAATTATTTATTTCCGTTATTTAGACATGGCTGTGTGGGCTAAGTTACCTTTACCTACCAGATCGGAGGCAGAATTTAAAAAAAAAAGTAGTGACGGGAAAGAGCTGTTGTTTTTTACTCAGCAGCACATATTTAGTTGTTTGATTATTTAAAATTGCAATAAATATTACTGAAAGTTAAGGATGTCATCAAGTTATTATGAAGTAATACTTACTCCTAACAAATTAATGGAAAGAAACGCAAAGAAAGTTTTTCAGCAGATATTGCCGCCAAAATCTAAGCAAATATATCTTAAAAGTAATGAGAATAAATTTCATGTATTGGAGAAGCGGAAAACAAGTAAATACGTTCTCGAAAAGTGTTTCTTAAAGTGTTTTGATAAATTGTCAAAGAAATTACAGCCGTCTACACTATGACTCTATGGAGTGTATATTCTATGCTGAAGACTATACAGGTAGTAAAAATGAAACACGACATTGATATATAAATATTTGCTAACAGTATCACAGTTTCATTTCCTCGCAATGGAAGTGAAAAGCAGAGTGTTGAACTCGGCTACAAACGAGACATATTACCTCGAACTATAGCTGCCTTCGCCAAGGCTCAGGCAGCTAAATATATCGGTATTATGGCTCGTTTTATGCACTCGTATTACAAGGATTCATAACAAAATAAAATTTAAGTGCGAGTTACTTGTAGTTACGCAAAAATGGGCATGCAACTCGCATTCACTTCATGATGACCTAGAAAGTAATGCTTCTACATCTACAATGTTTCTTCGTCTAGTAATCCGCACATTAAATAAAACAATGATTATTTTACATGTAAAAGTAACTTTGCAAAGTACAAAACAGTATCTCCAATAACAAGTTTCTACTGTACTTTCATCAGGGAACAAGAACAATAATTATTCTTTCTTTATTCTTTCTTGATCACCGAATTTACTAACACCAAAATGCTACTTAAATTAATATAATCCTTCTCTTAATTTTTTGATGTAATTCTGAAGTAGTTACTTCTATAAGTGATCGAGTAACACGAAAGGTCAAACCCTCTTCAAAGTCAGCTCCCGCAAAAATTACCGCCGGTCAAATTGGATTGCAAGCCATGACAGGAATTTGAGTGCAGCCTCCAGCGCCATCAAATTTTATCATCCCTGTTGACAGTGTTTTGGCGGACTGTCAATTCACGCCGACGAGTACCGATAAACAAGTGGCTGGATATTCCGCGAACAAGAGGGTTGTTTTAGCCATCAATGGTTTTGTTGGCAGGGTTTGGTGATTGGGTTATGGCTGTTGGCTGTTGTCTTTTAATGAGGGGCAGCTGTGTTGTTTATCTGTCTTTTTTGGAATGCAATCGATTGAATAACCAACATATAATATGTTAGTGTAGATAGAATCATGGTTGGTATTAATTGTAATAGAATTTGCGACGGTCTATTAAAAAAAAAACTGCTTCCATTTGTATAAACCTAAGTTATTTTCAACCCGACTCTGTTAGTTTCAGTAAAACCCTCTTGGAGAACATTTCTGCACAAAATAATGCTTCTCTAGTTGGAAGCAGTTACCATAGTTTCTAGCAATAACACAAAATCTTGGGAACAATTAACTTGATATTAAAGTTGCGCCGTCCAATATAAAATCCTCCTTAGTGGCCTGGCGTAGGGTTCAAAATGGAATGAAAAAAGAGCTTTTCCAAATGCAACCTGCTTATCGCAGGCTCACAATAAGAGAGCAGGTGAAGCCTCACTGAAATATCGTACATTAGTTCACAGTGTTGCCAGCTCTACAATGTTATCTCTGTTTGGTCTTGAAATTTATGCAAAAAGAAAGCTTTATAAATTCAACTATTTTTCTGTTTAAATGTTGTTACGTTTCGAAATCTTGTAACAATATGAGATAATTCTGTGTGCATTAAATTAATCAAATATAATAAATACACTTTTAGAAATCATAATATTTTGGTTGAGATTGAGGGGCCGATCATCGATGAGTCATCGCATAGATTACAGTGACTACGGGATCGTAGATCCCGGAACGCAGGACGCGGCTCTGTATGGTCTGCCCCTGAAAATAAATAAATAATTGTTAACCCCAAAAGTATATTTTCCTAACAATATTTTATTTTAAAAACTACAAGTGGTAATACTATTTAGGTAGCGTCTCGAATCACTTTTCAAGATTAAAATATTGTTCGCTGTCAAACAAAAGTAGCTCGATGCTGGTTCCAAAACATCTACTTTTAGGTTTAAAAAGATACATGCACTCAGAAATTTGTTTCTGATTAGTTATCTGTAACTAATGTAGCGTTCCAAATCACTTTGCAAGATTTAAAAATTTAAGTAGATGTTTTGGAACCAGCATCGAGCTACTTTTGTCTGACAGCGACCATTATTTAAATCTTGAAAAGTGTTTGGAACACTACATTAGTTACAGATAACTAATCAGAAACAAATTTCTGAGTGCATGTATCTTTTGCTCAGTCTGTCTTACACCCTGGCCATGACTTCAGGTGGCGCGCTTCTTTCGACGAGGTTGCCATGCCACGACTCGGGCAGTGGCGCCGTGGTGGTGGCTGCGACCGCATCGGACGTATTCACGATGGCGTTATTCAAATCGGCACCATTCTATCTATAATCTAACATCTGTTAACTTGAAGACTGAGTTTACGGCAAGCCTTCATCCCTTCAATAAAAGAAGAAAGGAATCGGAATTAATTAATTTCTGTATAACCAACGACGAAACTTAGATCGTTGCCCACAATCTCCTAATTTTGTTATGCACCCTGTGTCATGGGTGCTGCGTAGACATAAAATACGCCAGTATATTCTCTGTCTATGGGATGCTTTAGAACCTCATAAAGCAGGTGGCAAAACTTCTGCTACAAAAAGCGCGCGGAAAACTCAAAATTCTTTATTCGAGACGCTTGATACTGAGTTCGTCCGTTGCGTTCGCCAGTTGCGTGGCTCTGAGTCTTCCCACGCTACCCCACACATTGCTACCGCCGCGCCGCCAGTCGCCCAACTTGTGGTGGCGACTTTATACAACTTCATAATTTGTTCTTACCGCGCCAAAAACGCAATGTGCTCGAAAGATGAACTCGTGTCCAAGTGGTGACAAAGGTGTAATTTAAAAAATTATATCAAACCCAAGCAAAAACTCCTGGAAACACAGCTCTCAGAGCGAATGACACCCCGTCAAGAAAAAGCTCTTTTTGACCTTATTCCTTGACAGTAAGTACATACATTGGCTAAAGTCTTTTCGTGGTGCAGTCTATGCCTTGACTCCCTCAAGCTACCAGTCGTAAAAGCACTCTCATTTTTCTCTGCCACGAACTTTTCGAACTGATACGAACATCTTCTGTTTACGCCGTTAGTTCTAGTCAAAGTATCGTTGGTTGGAATGTTTCAGTTTTCCTGATTTCTCTTGCAGAAAGTATGTTATTAAAGGAAAATTAATAATATTTTCTATATTTATCTTTCTTTTTTGGGTAACTCAATAGTCGGGGCGCTGCCTATCAATGTAATGGTAAAATTCTCATAATAATGACATTAAATATATGTATCATAATGTTATTATCATTTCATCTTACTTAATACAAATACTATTTTTAGTACGAACCATATTTATTTACTGTTGATTTTGATCAATTTCACAATTTTTGTGACAAAAAACTGCACAAGAAACAATTGTACAACAATATGCATGCGACTGGTGTTTTGTTCTTTGTAAAATCCAATCAAGTAAAGATTTTTTGCGTCAGTAATCTCAAGTTTCTCTCTTGCGTAATTAAACAAAGAGAGCCATACATTGCCGGCTCAGAGAGGTATAAATTAAATTGCTAACAAGGTCTAAATTATGGGGAGTCCGTGTACGGAATACACGTGACAACGTGCGTCTTCTGTAAGGAAGTTAGGAAGTGTTTCGAGGCTATGTTCTGATATAACCTACATACTTTCGGCCCAATTTTTACAAAATTTTTCGTTTAATTATATTACTCCACCTGCTGTATTTAGGTATAAGTTCAAATAAGTATGAGCTCTGCTTTAGATTTTGGGGAATCATGAGCGTTCAGAATGAATGAATGAATGAATGAATATATTTATTTATTTCAAGAATAACTTAAATCTAAATACATCCCACAAAACCAAGTAGGAATTTGGTTTGTCTGTGGGGAGGGAGTCGCACTTCTTTTTCGTAGGTAGGTACATTAACAATAAATAATAACATTGTTATTTTAATCTATGTTTACATATTTTGTAGAAGGTAAGTTTTATATAATTTTGCAAATTTATTTTTATTTTGTTCAGATCTTATACGAACAGGCATTTCATTATATAACATTGGAATTTTGCGTTTAAGCAATCTGCCGCCAAAGTAGTTATTCACTTTTACTGTTTCATATTTACCCTGAGCAGTTGCTCTCGTGTTGAGCCCATGCTGTTTAGGTATCTTATGATCTGGGGTGCCATGGCCATTTACTGCAATTATGTATTTATATTTTAATGAAGCCGGTAGTATTTTACATAATGAGTACAATATTTTGATATTATTTTTGTGTTTTTTCCTAACATTTTTACTGACTAGGAATTTTAAGAATTTTATTTGTATATTTTCAATCTTATCCATGTATGTTTTAAATATAGATCCATAGCAGTCCACACCATAAGATATAATTGAGTCAACCAACGACATATATATAGTTTTTAGCACAGAAATTGGTACTTTGTAACTAAGATGTTTGAATTTAAATAACAATATGCGTAGCTTATTTAATATCCTTTCTATGTGTTTAGTCCAGCCCATATTTTCATCGATGCACATTCCTAGGTATGTAACACATGGAACTTGCTTTATTGTTTTACATTTACAATTAGATAAGTTATTATGGAAACAGAATAAAAATAGTTGATGTTTTAATTATTCGAATAATATATTCTTGGGAGGACAAGCACTGCTGGTGACCTTAAAAAGTTATTGGGATTCATAATTTTATGCTTGAAATAACAAAACAATAACAAACACTAACTTTTTGCTGTAAAAGCAATGAGAAGATCATGTTTGACGATAAAAATAACATGAAAAAAATAAAGAAACCAATATGAAAAAAAAAAATGTTTAAAATTATGTACTCTAGGGTAGGCAGTGCTTACCCTGGCGTCATACAAATAATGATTTTTCAAAGTGACATTTAAATTTTTTCATATTTTTCACCTTCTCAATGCATTCATCTTCCATCAAAAAGTTCTATGCACGCCACTGACGTTATTTCCAGTTTCGATTTTATACATTTGTAACCGGGTGGTGAGTTAGTCGTTTAAATTCAGATGTTAAAATAAATAAGGCCCGGTAAATTTCAGATTAGTTAACAAATTAAAAAAATAAGATAAGAATATCTGGAATGAGATGACTTCATTAATATTTTAATTTTCATGAAGAACTTTAATTAAATAAATTCCAAAATTAGCTCCAAAGAAACAAATTGAAACTAAGTCAAATCGAAGATATTATATCCACAAATGAGTTCCCTTGATTAATATTGAAGAATTTTAGTTAAAAATAATAATTGTAATCATATATTTAGGTAAATTTGAGCGCGTCCGCAGCTTGATTCTCCTAAAACGATAGAGAGATCAGTATTGGAAGAGTCGTGTGAGAAAGTGAGACACACGCACTTATGTCTCGAGCAGTGGTTTTGTAAGTTGGATCCGAGCCACGATCTAGACGGCAATCTATTGTTTTAGCCATAGTAGGAATTAAGAGGTTACGTTCAACTAACCAATTATTAAAATATGTATGCTATAAATTTACTTTATAAAATAAAATATTTCATTTTGCTACATTTTCCGTGGCCCTTTCACTTCCCGTCGGGTCTGTGCATGCATTGAACAGTGTACGAATTACGTTAATTAGATTAATTGATTTAGCTCTAAGCCCAACGATATTCCAAACATCGTTATCTAAACTTAAATATTTGCTTCATGCATATAAACCGTTTTATTTTATTACCAATAAAACTTTTATTTAACAAACTCTAAACGATTTGTTTTTGATTTCCAGAACTTGTGAAATTCTTATGCATGATTTTTCGATATGATAGTTTTCCAGTTTGTTACAGACGGACAGATAAACATTAAAGGTGTTACTTGGGTCTGAAACAAAGAGTCCTTTAAGTTCTAAACCCGAGAAGTCTCCACATACGAGGGTTCCAGATTATTCCGGTATTCCGGGAACTGCAGCTTCAAATTGTACGAACTAACTTAGTTCTACAACAGGCTTTGCATTCATAATTGCATGTCTCGCCTGTAAAAGTGCACGTACTGTGTAATTTTTATGGTTTTTAAAGCTGAAATGAGCATAAAATTTCTTCCTTTGTTGAACTGCTGCATTTGAACAATAGAATGTTAGCATTTGATATGGTCGATTGTTTTAAGCATTTTATGTTTAGTACAGAAGTAATATTTGGCTTGGTACAACAGTCATAAAGTTAAACATAAAAATGAAACTAAAAATTATGTTGATGCACTTATTCTTACAAATAAAAGAAGAAAACTCGTATTTCATTACACGTTTGTTTTGTTAGTCATAGTTATTTATAAAATCGGAGTATCAGAGATCATGATAAGTCCTAAAAACACTGATTACAGACGTGATCAAAGCGACATTTTTAGAATTCATTCAAAAAAACGGAAACTCTGCTGATGAGATACTCGAAAACTAGAAAAAAAATAGAAAAAAAATTTAAGTTATCAGAAAAGTTTTTCTGTACATACAACGTGAAATTTAAGTAATTTTGCAAATGAAAACTGGTGAGAGTACTCGTCCATATGAACAACTTTTACTATTGGGCCAACCCTGAAATCGCGAAAAAAATATCAAAGATAAATACCTACCTACACCATCAAAATGTATGAAACAGCTGTTTTTTTGCGATTTCAGGGTTGGCCCCATAGTAAAAGTTGTTCATATGGACAAGTACTATCATCAGTTTTTGTTAACAAAATTACTTAAATTTCACGTTGTATATTGGATTGCTTTACAAAATAGAAAAATCAGTTAAAACCATTTCTCTGAGAAAGAAAAAACATTATTAACTTCATCTTTTGGATTAATTTTTTAAACTGAAGTGGCTTAACTTGCCAGTAGATAAAATTGAAACTGAAATATAAACCATAAACACGGAACAAAATACCATAAAGGTGTTTCTAGGCTTGAGGTGTATCACCTTTTTCTGATGGCAACTGTACATACCTTTGTTAATTAAGTCCAAATTAAATAAAGCAGAAAATAACAACTTTGACGGAACGTACAGAAAGGATACCGACTCGACAGACTTTACCCAAAAACCCCAATTCCAAGAAACTAGGAAGGAAGCGCTTCAAGACAGTTTATGTTTCCATTATCCTGGATTCCCATTCCGCTATGAAGTCGAGTTCCCAAATTAGCTTAACATTATTGTAATGTTGGTTCCATTGGACTGTTATGGGGTAATACAGGGTATTAGACGTTACGTATTAGGATTAGGTTAAAGCGATTACCTTGATTCCAGGAACTATTGTCTGGAACAGTGTATTTGGCGTAACTAACTACGTTATACATAGTGTTTGTGTTGTAACCGCTTTCTTGAAAAAATAATTGCCTATAAAGTTCCTTTCAATAGAATCCAGCAAAAATGTTAACAAACCAATTTAAACACGATTACTCCGTAATTACTTACATTTGAATATCAATCCAGGTTAGAAAATTAAACGATATGCTGTACTGATTTTACTGAACCACTTCTGCAATGTTGACAGAACTCATTCATCTTCGTTTTACTTTTAACCCTAACTTGTTTTAAATTTAACCGTGGAAAATTGAGATCTTATAAAACGTTATTTATATTTGAACTAAAACAATATTAAAAAACAATTTTACCATTATTGCACTTCCAAATTTGTTATATAAATTCTCGGAATTTAAATTTATGGTACAAATCTGGCCTCGCGACCTCGCAACCTTTGTCCCTTTAGTCTGCGTTCCCAATCCTGACACAAATCAAATCAGTTAAACAAGAAAAATAAATAAACAGTGCCAATGTGGAAGATCAGACCAATATTTGGAGTTAAGATTCCTCTTGGTTGCGTTATCCATTTATTCAAGAACAATATTTTGTCTCTGTCTAAAACAAAATTAATGTTGCATAATAAAAGTATTATTTACTTCTTGGCACATTAGATACAACGAGATGCTTTTGTTCAATTTTATTCTCAAAATAAGGTCCAAATTAAGACAAATTAATACTTAATAAGAAGCAAAAAAATAACTTCAAACTCAGTAAAATTAAAGATGTCACACAAAATGAGTTTTCTTATTAGTTTTGAAGAATTTTAATTATCCCTCCATCCATCCATCAGCTTGTTTCGTCCACTGCTGGATATAGGCCTTTCCAGGATTTCACCACTCTTGGCACTCCCCCTAGAAGAAATGCCCATACTTTAATTATGATAATTGTAATGAATTATTTTTAGCGCGTTCGCAACTTCATTCCCCGTCGAAGCGACGGAGATATCAATGCGGGACGAGTCATGCGAGTGAGTGAGACGCACGCACCCAGGGTCACCAGCAGTAATTGTCGCCTCCAAAAAATATTGATAGCTAAAGATCATTTATTGTTTATCAACACTTCCTGACAATGTAAGAAATACCTATCTTTATTTGTCATGTTTGAAATGTCACGTCAGTAAACATTCGTGTATCTTTATGTTTTGGAACGCAGCTTTTATAAATGAAATGCGTCGATCTCTGAAACACATAATACCACTATCAGTATTCATTAATGTTCTGGTATAATGGTCTCAGTGTCAATATTAAATAGCATTATGTTCTGTAAGCCCATTATAAGCCGTGCCTGGACATTAGTTCGAAGTCAACACGATAATGTATGTTCATTGAAAATATTGATACATTATGCATGTAATCTGGATTTATGTAACAATATATAATAAAATTTCAAGATATGGTAAAAGTTATTTTGTAAGTTTCAAATGAAAGGCAAAGTGGTTTATATTTATAATATTCATGACAGTAAATTATGTATGGAAGGGTTTTTAAATATTTAGTGCTCATTACAAATTAGAAGACTATTTAAATTATCCGAAAATGATAAGTTTGGATTGGACTTAAACCAAGTGTTAATAAAATATCATATGGTAACTAGCAGTAGCGAAGGATTCATATAACACGATTCCCACCGGCTTGTTTA
This sequence comes from Ypsolopha scabrella, assembly GCA_910592155.1. Lineage (NCBI taxonomy): Eukaryota > Metazoa > Arthropoda > Insecta > Lepidoptera > Ypsolophidae > Ypsolopha > Ypsolopha scabrella. The sequence continues at coordinate 13,192,517 of OU342968.1, forward strand.
GGAAATGGCATCCATACTACATTTCTTTATTCCGTGCTCTTCGCTTTGTCAAACATTTCCATAAATCTCGATACGGCATATGGACTTGGCTGACAGGAGATGCAAAGTATACCAATTTTTATGTTTTCCTTGTTTGCTTTCCCGAGTAAGGCGAATTTTATCCGGCTTCCCTTTTAAAAATGTTCACCCTTCGCCGGTCATAACTAGATAATAATAAAATATTTTCTTACTTATTTTCTCATTTGCGATCGGTTCTTGTAATGTCCAAGAGCCAAAGCAATGGATATTACTCAAAATATAATCTCTGAGTAGGTATATCAGTTAAACTTTAACTTATTAAGTTTCAAAATAGGATACATTTCATAAACTATAAAAAAATACAATCTCTTAAGTTAGGTACTTAATAAATGAAAAGATCATCTACAAGCTTTATAACTACAGACAAGCTGGTAAAGCACTATAGCAATAGCAGAGCATTAAGTCGGTTCTACACGCCCGAACTAAGGTTAAACTTATGACTTCACCACAAAATGTTCTGTGAAACTTTGACTTAGCACCCGATATCTGCACTCGCCATACCGCCTAACTTGCGGCCTAAGTTTAATGTTATTACTTAGGCTAGGACAAACTTAGTCATCTGTTTTCACTATGTGGTCGGCAGCGGATTAAATTGTAGCGTCTGGGATAGTAATTTTGGAACTTTAGACGTTCGAAGTTTATAACTTAGCCTATACTTAATACTAATGTTGGTATATCATTAAGAAAACGGAAGGGCAATTAATACTGAATTGATATTTAAAGAAGTTATTTTATTAACTGCATTGTCTTCTTTTTACCGTAAAATTCACTAATAAGACTAAGAAAGCTAATTTTAGTAATATTTAATAATTAGGCCCTACTTGAAATATTTCTGACGCCAAAAAGAATTTCAATGCAAACAATTCACAGATTTAATTGATACCTAAATCTTCATAAAGATTTATCTGTAGAAAGAAATGTAGAAAATCTTTTGTTTCGAAGCGTATTTAAATTGAAAGCAGGAGCGATTTGTGCGAAATATCGTGATAAAACGCGTGTCGACACGGATTTTCGACACAGGATTCAGTGGAATACTGGACCCAGGATTCAGTCGAACACTGATGTCGATTCAGTTTAACAGGACTAACGTTGTTTTTAGCGTCCTATCCTTGTCTTTTCGATACAGAAAGAAAAAGACAGAATGCTTAAATTAAGTTTAGTCCTGTCAAGTAAGTTAAGTTGTGTAACACCGAATTGACACAATTGTCATGTATAATCTGTATACTGACTCTAATAAAATTCTTAATACCTAACCTAGTACAGTTTCTATGTAAATTTTCTGCTTGGTAGTTAATTATGATTTTACGTAATTTTTCAATCAATACTTGTTACATTCTGTGTGTGTAATATTGAATAAAATTTAAAATATTATCTCAGTAGTAATTCATAGATTTGATTGATGGTTCTCAATGGAACTCCATCATGGAATAGCAATAAAAATCTTTCTTGTACTATTGTTCCACAGTGTTTATTTGTTCCTCTTAGCAACCAGTTTCGTTTTACACAACTTCAGGCACTAGGTTTTAAGGATAAGAAGTTTCTGTTTACATGTACATTTGCAATAATTACAATTCACATCTTTCATAGTTGCAACTATGAATGTAACCAAACAAAGTTCTTATAAAATACTATAACTTCTTATCCTTAAGACCTAGTGTCAGAAGATGTATTAAACGAAACTGGTCGCTAAGACGAATAAATAAACACTGTGGAAGATAACAGGTAAGATTTTTATTGCTATCTCAATGGTAGTAACCTCTACCTTTAAATTTTTGAAACTCTAAAATTCTCCAGATAAAATTACCTGCCTAAGTTTGAGTAGAACATGGTAAAACCAAGGTAGAAGTCAAAAATCTACGTCAAACCATGACGTCATTGCCGCCATCCCTGACTATTAAAAGTTACTCTAGCTTCAAAGGTTAAAGTCATTAAAAAGTTTAGGGTAGCTATTTTTAGCCTACTCATTTTATGCAACCCGGAGTTTTGAATAAAGTTACCCGTTGACGTGTGAAAATAAGTTAGTAGAGCAATCCCGTTTTATGAATACTTGGAGAATAATAAAGAATGCATGTGACTTGCAAATTTTATGTTTAAGCTGCAAAGTTAAACTTCTATTCACGAGGATAAACACACTATTTTAATGCATAGTTTTGCCAATACAATGACGGTATGATAGCAGACAGTTGTTATAATGTTAATTAGAAACCATTTTTTTGTTGGCAGGGCAGTTGGGGGGGCAGAAGTTGGATTGTTTTAGTTTTTCTTAAATATTAATTGTATTGTATATTAATATTTTGCGCTAAATCACATTGTTTTCGAAATTTTTAAGAAAAACTGACCCCCCCCGCCTCCCGGCTCTAAAAATAGTGTAACTTTTTACCTAACAATACAGTCAGTGACACAAGAGCGTACGGGGTGAAAATAAAAAATGGTGGACCAGGGGAAAGGGGGGATGCTACTAATGTATACAGCGGAGCAACGACTCTGATGCACAGTGCATGGTCTCGGGAAAAATATGATTGTTGAGTTCTATCTAGGTTTTGCTATGTAAAAGTGAGACCTAGTCTCAAGCCTAACCTTAGGTCTCTGTGAATATGAGCGCAAAAACTCTTTACTGTTAACCTGTAAGTGCACCTTGTTGTAGCATTGGTTGTAGGTAGCAACATCGATATCAGTAAATCGTTACAGCATAAGAACGGCCACCCGCGACGGCGATAACGCTCTTATCGCTGAACTTAAATGGTATTTATATTAATTTCCTCTCATTCAATTAAATATGTTATCGGGCTTAATTAACCGATCTCATCCTGTCCGTGGGGTTTATTGAAATATTAATAGTTCGGAAAAATGAAACAATACACTATTGTTCGATAAGGTTTGACGTCATACCTACGGTAAGGCATACCTATGGTAAGGCATACCTACGGTAAGGTGTACAGGTACACCTGCCGAGGTAATTAAGTGTTCATCACCTAACGATGGTGTGCATGGACGATTCAACAAAAACCCAAGTCTCTCGGGTTCGCTTGGTAAACTGCTTTGCGGACATGAGTGCACGCTGCAACGCTGTAGTGGGATAGCTTGTCGGAGCCGAACATCCGAAGAACATACAACATAGTCGAGTAAGACTGCAGGTCACGTAGCAAGACTGCGTGCATACTCAGCATGCCGGGGTGCTTGCAGTTAGAGTTGAAACAATCGTTGGTTGCATTTGTACCGTAACGAGCACATACTGAAGCTTACCTATACTTTTTTCCATACGGAGCATGATTGTGCTAGCTAACAGAAGTTAACACAGTGTATGATATGACTCCCGTAATAAAATGTAAAACTGTATGCATTATCCTTATCAATTTTTTCCTTTTCAGCTGAAAATAACTGGGTATTGCCGATATATGCATGTATTACCCGTTGACATCATCGATATTGCGCCATTTTACCACAAAATACGTTCTCTACCTAATTTGCTTATCAATTCTGTCGTTACTGCGGTACACCATGATGTCACGGTATTTGAATTATCCCTCATTATAACGAGCTTATTCAAGTGGGAAAAAATTCGCGATAATTATGGAACAACGAGTCCTTATTAGGTAGTTTTCGGGTTAGTATAAATGGAGGAAAGTACATATACAATCAATCATTAGCACATATACACTCGCCATAATCACAAGGCTGTGTACAATCGATCAGTCTTAACAAAATCACCATGTCATCATTCACAAAATCATCATCCACCATGAGCGGAAACTCTGGAGAAGCCGTTCATCGAGACAACGGGGAAAAATCTCGGAAGGAGCAAGAGCGGGCGGAAGAAGAAGCAGAAAAGCGCAGACAAGACTTGGAGCGTGAGGAGAGAAAACGTCAGAAGGCAGAGCAGCGGCGACTGGACAGGCACTTGATGCAGTATGCAGAAGCTTTGCGTCAGCAGGCATCGTGGCGTGGAACTCTCAACCGGCCGAAGTAGTGCTAATCATAGATATGATCATTTGTTTATATAATAAGTATTAGGTATTTGTGTACATCAGTATTGAGTATATTGTGCATGTGAGTGTTTGTTTTTGAAAATAAAAAAAAAAAACTTGTTCCCGATACATAGTTATTTCATTTCAAAATGCATGCCGACTTACAAATGTCACGACATACCAGTTTCCTTCATGATACTAGATATTTAGGTAGTTAGTTTAATAATGATAATAATATATTGTACTAGTTCTATCCACTAAGATGTTGTACAATCTACATCCATGCATAGATAAACGTGGTCACTACACTTTGTAACACGATAGAGGGGCACCGCGACATGCTATGCAGCGATAGGTAGGTACGGTGCAGTGTTTAGGTAAGGTATCTGTCATACCATAGTCCTAACATTACAGGAATCATGAAAAGTATACATATTTAGAATGATGTTTTGTACATCATTATAGTCTAACCAAACCTGTAACACCTATACAATGACAAATCTTAAGTATAAGTGAGGTGTATACGTGTATGAAGCACACGTGTATGTCCCGGTAATTTTCTATGGTCACTCATCAGTTTTGATTTCGTTTTGAAATACACGCCGCCAGTCGGATACAGATCATAAAATGAATATAGCACGGGTTTTCCCGAATATTTCAAGACAGTGCCAACTAAACGTGGGTTGCCGTAATACGCTGGAGCTACTTACGTTCGGCCGGCAGCCTGTAATAATATTTCGATGAAGGTCCCGTCGTCTGATCATATTTACCTATCTTTTGAGTAGTGACACATAGTTTGTTCCATATTTAAACGATAGCGTGCCATGTGGTCATACGTATTATCGGTCCATAAGGAGTTACAGATGTAACGCCAATTGCCGCCGGTCTTTGTCATAATACTGTTTGCGGCTTACATGCAGTTATTCATAGATATAAAGTTAAGAAAAACCTTATTTAGACGTCTCATATTCCTGTATGGTCAGCTCCATACCTAAACGTCGCAGATACACGTAGTCAGAGGCGAATGCACACTCAGGCCTTGCTCAAGACATATGATAAGCATATGCCAAGCATAGTTTGTGATAACGGAGCTTTGCATCCCATGTGCACATAACGCTAATCATCACGCCTTGGAACTTATCTGCGTTAGTGATGTGACGTGCTATGCAGCGGCTAGTAGCACGTTACCTAGACGTTACATCTGGTGCAGTCCAAGCTTGACTTGATTGTATCTAACATAGAGTGGTCACGAGAGAAACTAAATTTCAACTTGAAGCAACGTCAGAGGGAATGATCTCAGTACCTTACCTGGACAACTCTCCATCATCCTACACTCATAGGGGTACAAGAAAAAAAAAGTAAACATATTATAAACACAAATATTTATTTTAATAAGCGAACGTCACATTGCAGCAGCATTGCTGCACTATTTAGCACTATTATCACTGATGTTGCGAGCCGAGTGCAGCAACATTTCTGTGTCCGTCCGGTCACCCGTCGAATAGTATTCGAGGATTTGCGGATCACCTTCATGCACTTTCTGGATGACCTCTCTAAAGATTTCTTGGGATTCTTTCAGCAGAATCGCCGGGACCATGTACTTGGTTATCCACGCAGAGACGTGCGCCGTGCAGAAATGATGAAAGTGCTGTGGGATCCTGCACTCACGTCCCGGTGGTACCACTACATTAGGCCTCTTGCCGCAGGAGCAGGTGTCCCCGGCGACCGCCTTGCACTTCGAAAAGCGAATCTTCGTTTCAACAAACTCCAGTATAGTGGGCAGCCTCACGAGATCCCTCTCACCTGGCGGTGGCCCCCAAAATAAGGGCATGAGCCAGTCCCAGTTCACCAGCAGACGATCTTCTTCTGGCCTCGTCGGATCAAAGTTGTAGCGGACGGGGCATGGCTTCCCGTTAAGGAAAGTCAGGTCGTCCAGCTGTCGTTCCGCCTGAAGAAACTGTTTGTATGCTTTGTTGAATTGCAGAATTTCGCCGGGGCTGAAAGGGGCCTCCTCGGGTATAGAAGGCCCGCGCGTCGTGAAGGTGTCCACCGGGAAACTGAGTATTCTGTCTTTGGACTGCATCTTGAGTTCTGGATGGATGTCACGGGACTCCTAAGTCTATATGATGTTCTTGCGGTAATGTTGACCGTGTAGTGTCTAGCGACTGACTGCCCGCATAGCAATTTATACCACTCCAGTTGTTTATCGTACCGAAAAAAGAAAACAATATAGGGATAATATCAATTTGGAATTCCCACAACCTCGCGTGCGGGTTATCGTTCGGCGCGGTAATTGGATCATTCCTAAAATAAACGAGTGAATATTAAAATATTCTTGGACCACGTCAGTCAAACTTTCATCCTTATGAAAATAGACGATTTACAATTCATCCTGCGCTCCCATACTGGGGCCCCGGGAGTCACTCACGTGTTCACATAGTCACTATAGATCGTATCTCATACCTACGATAAAAATTACGCTACCAATTTGGGACATCGATAACAACGTTTAATTGCTGTACTCGATGCATTGTCTTAGCTCGCAACACCATAATATAAATGCCGGGCATTCACAGGGAAAACCAGTTCAAAAGTTTGTACCTTTAGTATACAGGTAAAACATACCTATTAAGCACGTACGGCATTGTGTGCGCGATAAGAGCGTGTCTTAACAACGACAATGATGCAGATCGGATGCAGTTTTAGTAGGGTGAAACAACTAGTATGTGACTCTTGACCGAATACTGATAACACAGAAGATATAAACAAAATAGACTGGGTTTCTCCAAAACGAGAAACTGTTAGGTTATCGGGCGACTTAGTGATAAGGTATTTAACTTGTGTAAAAGCAATGCTGAGACCACGTCAGCCGATATTTAGATACACGTCGCACTTAGGTATCATCCCACTTTAGTACTCCTAGCTGTTTGAAAAAGAACTACAATTATAGCACTAGTGGATCTTGTGAGTGCCCGCTATGAATGCTGCGCTGCAAGTCCAGCGTCATGCTTACATTATGCAAAAGTGGCAAAGCGGTGTATGGCCTATGAGATGCGGGTGACCGCTGCATGGCAACAAAGTAGATAATTCTACAAGAAGTATGTTTATTCTAGGCGTTCTAGGTATCGTTCCGTGAGAACGTGAGCTGTAGGTTTCTGGCAATTCGGCCCCAGCTTGGATGCTGATGCTGCGGCCCCAGCAATTCATGTTACCTGCTGCTTTGACCCATACTCATATCACTTTAGAGGCGGCACATACGAAAAAAGTCAAAATTTTCGGAAATGCATCTGACCCCTATGCACTATAGAATCTTCATCACTGAATACGAAAATAGTACCCTTGCCTTACCTAGATGTTTAATTTTGAAGTTATAGACCGTACGCTACCGTGTCATTGACTGTATGTGGGCTATATAGAAATATATAGAAAAATGGAGCTGGAATGATACTTTTACTTTGGATATTGAGGTCTGGGGTTAATTGCACCATACTATTTATCTTTATCGAAACTACGTACTAATTAACGTTCTTATACTGATCTTACGGAATATTTTTTAAATAATTAAAACTTAACTTTAAATAAATTTTACGTTGATAAGAGTTTTATGTTGGTGTGATGTGATATTTGTTTTGAAAAGACATTTCATTTTTCACGAACTTTTACATTTCTTGCGAAAAAATCTCAGTATATCGTCGATAAAATCATTGAAATTATTTCTATGTAGCACAAATAAAAATAATGTGTTACCGACTGACTGGGTATTTTATTAAAAGTAAGCGTGTTATTGATATTTTTAATAAAAACAAATGCTACAAGGAGGGGAGAGTCGTGTTAATAGAAACATCCGCACGTAAGTAGTTTTTAATATTTTCGAGATGCGTGATCGTCCAAAATAGATCCTTTTTGAGGGGAAAACTTTTTGCTGGTAAAAATACGGATCTGTTGATCACTCACTTTGTTAAAGCTATTTTGATACTGTGACAATGTATTAAAGATGTTGGAGTGGTGGGTTTTACATGGAAACAGTTATTATTTTAGATATTTATTTGTTGAATGATAGTTTTTATCCTGTTGAATTGAAAAAATCAGTGTCATTTATCATTGTTGTTTTAAAATCCGGAAACAATCGCTTAGAAGTTTTTTTTTATGACATACCTAAATCTGTTGCTACCAACTAAGAAATAAATTTTATATTCTAGAAGAGTTTACTGTGTAATTGTTTACACATAGAATATTTACCGGTTTATTTTCATCCTTTTCGTGTTTATGCCACTATAAAGCATGGATATGACTCATATCATATGACGTCACTTGCGGAAGTTGCCCAGTAAATTTCAATAACACGCAAACTCGCAAATTTTGCGCTTACTACCGGCTTAGGATAGTTTAGCTTTTAAGTTATAGTCTGTGCAAGTATACCAGAAATTCAGCAACAATATCTTTGCACCAGTATTTTTTTGTTGTTTTCGCAAAACGATCCTTTATGTAAAGCCTAGCCCTGAAAGCTTTACATAAAACAACAAAAATAAACTTATAAAAAATGTTGTAACCGACTTCAAATGTTACAGCAGACATTGAGTAAAAAAATAAAAATAATTATATACCGACCTATGGTCCCGAAATAACACTTTTGCGAACTTCTTTCTTTCTGAAACATATGTTCCTTAGAAGTCGGCGCTCTCATATTGGTTTTTGTGTTGCTATACTATAGGGAATTCGCCGATTTCTAGATAGCATACAGGTAATAATGGCTGAGGATCCTAAAAATTACATTGGGAGCAAGAAAATAAGCAAAGTATTTATCATGATATTAATACGGTTATACTTCGCTTGATATTAATTTTCAAAGAGAATCTGTACATGTAGTAAACAAATGCACTTTTAAGATTAAGTAGAGAATAGCAAAAAAATATCTAAAAAAATATCCGGTTGATCTGTTGATGACGTCCTGGCACATCTTTAGAAACTCCACTTGTTCAAATAAATTAGCTTGACAAAGTCCAGCTGCGTCTGTTTATGTTGATCTAATGGTCTTACGCCACTGACATGATGCCACTCGACCGACAATGCCACTCATATACAACTACTTACAAACTTCCACAAGACTACACTTACGTAAAAGCTTAATGGCAAGGGCACTGTTCAAATAAACAAGCCAATAGCATGAGAGCTGGTGAAAATCAATGGGTTAGGGTAACTTCGGTCAATTCTTAATTATCTGAACAAGGAAGCCTAGGACGTTCATTTGGATGGTTTTTTGGGGCTAAGATTACATTTTATTTTAAGATGTTTATTTAGAGTTGTAGTTTTTATCAATCTGAACAAAATCGTATATCTTAAATGCCATCCTGATTGGTTGGGTCTTTTGGCTGCTAGATGCGCCAAAAGTTTCTTTTTTTATAATTTTGATTTTACTGGTGGTAGAGCTGATGCTGGGCTCGACTGTGGAGGTACCACCATCTTACTCGCAAATCCTCCCGAAGTTATTCGGGGGAGATTAAGAGAACAGCTCTCAGGCAAAACCAGGCGGCCCACCATTGCTTGGGCCCGATGGATGGCGGTTTATCCATCCCCAATTGCCGAGCCTTATATAAAACAGACTGGTGACGGGCAGCGGCGTCAGTGATGCAAGGATTTCGGCACCGCGCTCACCAACCCGCCTGCCCAGCGTGTGTGAGTATGGGCATTTCTTCCAGGAGGACCGCCAAGAGTGGCGAAATCCTGGAAAGGCATATGTCCAGCAGTGGACGAAGCAGGCTGATGGATGCATGGATGGAATTTTGATTTTTAAAACAGATTGTAAATGTTGTACAACAACATGCAGAATATTTTCCTGAAAAAAAAGGATGAGCCAAGAGTTCAACAAAAATGAAACTACGTGACAGACTTTACATAGTTACACAATTGTAAGCTGAGCGTAGTTAAACAAAACGTCTTTCAAATGGCAGTCAGAGTGTTCAATACTGTACTGGAAGATTTAAAAAAATCAAGAGTGTACTTCACATGTGGTTCCTCGAGCAATGTTTTTACTAGATAGCTGTATTTTTTCAATTACATTGAGAATAATTTTTAATTACCTAGGTTCTAAATAAATAAATTGACATCATATAAATTAAATTAAATCGTTTTTTTCCTTCAATTTTCTTGTAACGCATGTAGGATAAAGAGTTGAACAGTTTTTGCCAACATCATGATAACTGTTAACAAATTAATTAATATTTTACCTTCAAAAAACGCCTACACTAGCGCTACATCTAGATTTCCTAACTCACCTAAGGTTAGCCAGGCTCTGCATCAGGTTCCACAGTTCCTACTTTATTACAACACGGTGGTTCTTATCAGACTGATTATGAAGATTATAATCGAACAAAAAGTTTTATACTAGCGGAGCCATGAGACTTTGATTCGCCGTGGGCAAACAATAAGTGTCTAACACTTGACTAAATCGATTTGCATACTAATTTTTAATGGACATCAAATAGGCAACTCTTGATACATTGCTCAAGTGATACATCACCCGATCAGTTGACATGGTCAACACTGACCTATTTTTTTAAAATTAATAGCGTCAAGTGATTTAATTTTATAGACATTGGAATGAAAACTAATCGTATTTTAAATAAGTATATTTATATGACAAACTCTATATTATTGTTTTTTTTTATATTTTGGATTAAGTCATCAATTTTGTTCTTTACGTAATTTTACCGAATAATATGGACATTTACTCATCAATGAAAGAGTTCCTGATATCTGATAACTGATATCTCGTATGATAGAGAGCAATGAGGAGTGCCGGACTTTATGAAGTAGTAGTGATTGTTAATTTGATAACTCTGTCGGTAGCACCTTTCACTATGCGGAAATCCGATGTTCTGCCTAAAAGTAAAATTTCCTTGAAAAGAAGTATGCCGTTACCTGTTAAGGGAAAATAAATAAACATCATGTAAAGTCACATTGAAAGCCAGAAAGGGGTGGAATTTTTTTCAGTATTCCCGTTTATCAATATTTTCAGACACGTTTGGTTAAAATTAGGTAATAATTTGAGTATTCCACGGTTAAAACATGTCCAAACCGTGGTGGAGTTTTTGAAATTGTTGCCCGTCTGCTGCATGCATGATTTGTTTTAATGATAGGGCTGATAAATATAAGCTCCAATATTGGACAATAAAATGCTAATTGAGAATATTGAATTTTGTTACATATGCGATAAAATGTATAGAAAATTACTATTATTTTTCAACTGACGCCGGGCCCAGTAGGGCCCGAAATATATCTTGAATTGATTTTTTATGTGTTTTTATATATAGCTATATACATCTTTAATAAATAAAAAACAATGGAAAATTACTAGGTATAATTTGTTTAGTATAGTGCATTCTAATATTTGAATATTGCCGGCACATGCCATCATCTGGAGGGCTCTTGCCAACATCAACGTGCCGTCTATACAGGAGCCAAACGGCATGGCGTGTGACGATGGCAAGAGGCCTGATGGGATGACATTAATCTCCTAGAAGAATGGTAGGACATTTGTGCAGAATGCAATGTGTGTTGATACTTTAGCGCTGTCCCACACCAGTGAGACTGCCGCCAGGGCAGGCGCAGCCACGGCAGCGACAGAAGAAAATAACGAACGGGCCGCAAATATGCAAGCCTCGTTGAGTAAGTTTCACATGCAACCTCAAAGAAAAAAAAAGTAAGGAATAAAAAAACCTGTATGAATTACTTCGACTAATTATATTATGACTACTTCTTCTTTCAATAAACTTATACTTTAAGATAAAGTCTTACCTTTTACCTACTAACAAAGGTCTACTATACCGTCTGGGTGTCGCACCATCGTCGCCAGGTAATGCATTAAAGCATGGGTCACGATAACACAATTATGTTTTAATTTATAGACGCCGTGAGTGTATCACGCGAACCACGGTTGTAGCTTATCCGATACAATATAAAAAAAAAAGAAAAAAAAAAACATTTCATCATGAAAATATTTCCGAGGGGTTGTTTTCGAGTGTGGACTGTTACTGGAATAGTTAACACTCGCAGCACCCGCTCGCTATATCACTTTATCGCCGTACATAGAGTAATTAATTCGCCGTACTTCGGGCACAAATAGACGTTTATTAGTGCAAGCAGGTTTACCTTGCACTGTTTTCCCTATCAAGGACGCAGACCGAACAAAAATGTGTTGTCCTTATGGAATTTCAAATCGCGACCTCTGTATTGGGTAGTTCCAGGATAAATGCCGCAGTGGGATAGTTGCCCCAATGTAAAAATCTTGCACTTCCCAAAAAGTGGACAAACCCGTGACAAAATCATTTGAAAGCGCACCCCTTCCCCACCTCAGTGAATCGGCGACGTCCCAGAGTCACGCACGTGGCTCACGTAAAAAATAAAACGTTTTATGCTAATTTCTGTTTGACCTAAATAATTCAGTAGTGTACCAAGTATCTTCTGTATCTTTTAATACATACGGTCCTACAATTAAAAGTGAAAAAAATTCAAGACATGATAGGGTATCCCTAGTAGACCACCTCACCCACCAGAAAAAAATCTTTTTGCGCGAACTTTGTTTTTTACCTTTCAATAGAAATTTAGTCAGCTGATTGAAACACTTTGTACTGGGAAGTGAAAAAATTATTTGACCGAAAACTTTTTCTTCTTCTTGTTTGTGCTCAGTTAACGATACAGAACCTACCCTAAAATTATTTTCACTTATTATAGTAGCACCTTATATATAGGTAGGTATATAGTAAGTGTTTTTTTTTTGGCAAGTAATTAAATGGTATTTATTTTACATATTCGGGCAGCAAGAAAAATCTGCTGAAAAGTTATTTTGACAGCACAATATGTTTTTCTCTACCGTAAAAAAAAAAACCCGCAATACCTGGTCAGCAACTAAATCAAGGATTATTAGAAGATAAGTAGATCTTTGGTCAGCTTGATAATTTATATGTCGGCTAAATAGTCCAAATACAACATTCTTATTTGGTCAGCAGGATTATACAATTGATTAGCATAAAAATAATATTTAATAAGCTAGAAATTCTAAGAGTCTACATTTTAAAATTAAAGTCACCTAATAATTTAAAATAAGCGCAATTTTTTTGAAAAAGCGGCAATATTCGTTTAACATGAGCGGAGTTTCGCAACACGAGCGGCCAATTGCGTGTGAGAATTGTCATTCGACCAATTGTTGCATTGAGAATAACGTGTTTATCAGTGTTTACAATTATTTTTGATGTTTGACAATAAATTATATAATCTATTATTATTTTGTGACCTCTTTGACTAATACCTTTATTAAAAACAAGCCTATGTTCGCGGCTCTGACCGCTTTTATTCAATCTCTGCCCCGTTTTCGGCTTGGGAGTAATTTTATGAACACCCTTGTAGCCTATATTATATTCACCAGAGTTACTACGATGATAAAATAAATTAAAAAACCGCACCCAAATCCGTTGAGTGGTTCTCGAATTAAAACGGAACATACATAGATACATATAGACAGACAAACGGACAAACAAAAATTCCAAAAATTGTTGTTTTGGTTTCAGTACATCATTAGTAACTTATTTCGATTTAAAAAAAAGAAAATATATTTTATTAGTTTAAATTAGCTAATAAAGCATTTTATATCTTTTTCCTAGTTTTATTTTAATTTATTTTCAAATATTAGGTAGAATGGTCAGTCAGTTCATTAATGAATGCAATAAATTATTTCACAATAACTCAATGCAGCAAAAATTGCACACTTTTGTTGCTGTAAAAATAACAACATGCCAAAATTTAATAAAATTCGTATCGCGATTTGCTGCTCTATTACTAATATTGCTGTAGATATATTTATTTACCTATGACATCAATTTTAAGGCTGTCCAATATCGCAATACTTGCTTATCAATTTGGTTATTTCTGCCGATCACTAGAAGCAGCTCAACTCACTTTGTTTGCTGACAAAATATGTTTTGGAGCTGACCAAAACCTTTTTAATTTGCTGACCATTTAAATGATAGCCTTTTGTTTTTTTATGTTATTATTTGTTCAGCCTTGTATTGCTAGTAAGGTTTTGATGAATTTGAGTGTTTATAGAATAGAATAAAGCTTCATTGGTGTCACACAACTAAAGTACAACATATTAAACTAAACAAAACAAAAGTGACACCCAAAAGGCCTCCACTCAGCATGTGTCATGGCACCATTATGTACCACGACGCTGGTCTTCCGTGAACTTTAGATTTTTTTATTGAAAAAGGCATATCTATCCTTTATAAAAAGTAGATATTTTGCTATGTTTGTATCCCAAGTAGTTTTGTTTCTAATATATATTTTTACTAGTATGTAAGTTATTTGCAAGATCGTGTCGTGAGTCTTGTGTAAATATTAATGAAAATCTGTGGTTCAACAGCGAATATTTTACCTGGAATAAAGAAGATCTAGCCGTAGCTATGGAAGAATTGAATCAATGATGTGATGGGAGTTTAAGAAATTTAACGGACTTTTAAGATGTTGAATAATAGTTAAATTTTAAAAATTTATTATTTATTCAAACTATTTTACCTATTTCATCAATGGGGTCTCAATACTTAACCTGAGGCGCCTATCCCAAAAAAATAGGATAAAAAAAAATTTATTATAGCATAATTAATAGTAGGTAATGTTTTTTTTATAAAGAATACCAAATGGACGTATGTACACAAAGAATCATAGAAACTATCTATATAAATACTGAATCACTATGCTTCATATTAAAAGAAATACAGATGAAAATTGAAATGTTGGGCATCAATCCTGGCGGACTTACCCTGAGTGATCAAAGAGGTCGACCATAGAGGCCATACATAAAAAATATTATACTCGTATATAAGGTCACTTTAGTTTATATAGCCAAATTCATACTGGAGACTCGGTAAGAACTAAGGTTCAATGACCCTGTTTGCGAAATAAATAATAGGGTCATGAATTTATGCGGTTGATTAAATTTAACCTTATTATTTTATTTTATTTTATTTATTTATGGAAAAAGAACAGGAGCAAACTACAGAAAGGAATAGTATTAAAGAAATGTTGACATGTACATAAATCTACTCCCTTTAATACATATGTATCTCCTTGTTACTTCAAAGTAAACTGCAGTTCCCAGTTGATGGATCAGAGTGGAAAAACCTCGTCACCGTGGGCAGTTTACACGCACCTTTATCAAATGAACCGAAACTTGGCGCAATTTTACTAATTATTAAGATAAATATTGTTTTAACTAAGCCTTGTTTGGGACCAAAACTCGTTAGTGTTGTAAAGAATAAAATTTAGGGTTAATTTTAACGAATAGGGACTTAACTCCCTGATAACACTCCCTCAGCCGGCGTTGTTCTAATCTCACCAATTAATTTTTCTAGAGTTTTATTAAAATCATTATGCAGTCAAGCTTACTTTTTATAATTTAAGATCTTTAAAGTGTTACTGAAGAGCGGCCGGTACGTGCAACTGTCTTTATAAAAGCTTTAGATGATTCTAACGTCACGACTGGCAAATTTTTTATAAAATTTTCATCGTGTTCGTTAATTTGCCATTTATACGTCCATATTTTAAAAAATAAAATAAAAAGAGCAATTTATTTTGAATATTCCATGAGAATCATAACAGGAATTCTAATTTTGACTATATTGTGCTATTGTCAAATTGAGGGTCAGAGAGACGTACATGTGTGCAAAGTTTCATCTAAATTATACCCATCAAGACGTCACGCAGACCTGAGAATTTATACCACCAAGTTCGTGTGGATTCATCATGTCATACTTTTTAACGTAGACGTATGATTTTTATGAATATTTACATATTGCCGATGAATGAAAATCGGCCGTATTCAAACAAATCTATTGAACATTTACAGAATCATTTAGGTCACACAGAAAAATCAGGTGCTACTGGTGCAGCCCTGCAACCATCCGACCCCCAATGTACGGTACATTGTCGAGGGGAATAAAATTATCTACTATCCTAGAGCAGTGCACACTTTCCGCTGGGCTTGGGGTAAGAGAGAAACTTTAAGCGAATACTATTTTAACTGGGTAGGTATTTTCATTACGTTGGAGCTTAATGTTTGAGTTTTTTTGAATTGAAAGTCCCTCACCACCCTCGTGACAAAACCATGTCGCCGAGCGACTCGCCGTGTTCAGGCGTGACGTCATAAGAAGCGGTAACGGGCAAGTGGTTAAGGTGGTCGAACCAAATCTCGGTGCGAAATGCACATCATTACATTGTTTTCCTTACTTTTGAATAAAAAGTATGCAAAAATTTCGTTTTAAAGCAATTGGTGGAAATTGATTACTAACAGCAGGGTTCCCGCATTAAAATTATGTTATTTTATGCCTTACATTTTGATTACATTCGATTACATCGATAAATACGCCTTTAAGTTTGTTAACCGAATGCATTCAAAATGTAAATTATAAAATGATAAAATTTAAATGTGAAAACTTAATTATTACTAATAAATTTCCGTCAATTGCTTTAAAATGAAATTTTTGCATAATTTTTATTCAAAAGTAAGAAAAACAATATTATGATGTGCATTTTGCACCGAGATTTGGTCCGACAGCCTTAAGGACAGTTGCGCAGTATCAGTAATCATCATCTGTTAACGACTGATTGATGTTTTACCTGTTTTTACTTTCTCACTTACTGGATGAGCCCGCTTCGTCATGGGTCTAATAGAAGCTCTCCAACAGGCGCGGTACTAAAATAAACTACTTCTTTGCTATGTAAACACTCAAGCCTTTGCTCACGGGCAAATTAATAAAATAGTACATTTTGATGCAAGTGAGAAAAGCTTGATATTTAGAGTCACGATTGACTTTTTTGCCGAGACGCAGTCGAGACATTTTTTAATACACATGCGAAACATTACATGAAATAATAAAATAAAAGCAATTTTGTTGCAAATCGAAACAGATACAAGTCGACTGAAGAACTCGCAGTCTGCTGGCTGGTTTGCACCAATCTGTACTACAAAGACCAATGATGTCTTTATCTAAAAACATTTTAATAATAATTTCTAAGATAGTTAAAATAAAATATATACCTATATTATGACGTCTAAAATCGTTTTGAATTTTTAAAACATCTTTTACAATTTAACATACATAATTTATTTAATAATAAAATATAAAAGTTTGAAAATACTCATCTTACTATAGAGTATCTGGTAAAACAAAGGTTTACATTCTTACTAAATGATGTGGCCGGTGGCTAGATGGCATCAGTGGGTAGTAAAAACAAAAAGCACGAATGCGAAATATGTCACTTTACGCACGCTAAACAGGCACATAATCACACTAATATTATAAATGCGAAATGTGTGTGTGTGTGTGTGTGTGTATGTTTGTTACTCTTTCACGCTGATTTTAATGAAATTTAGAATGGATATAGCTCATACCCTTACTAAACACATAGGCTACTCTTTATTCCGGAAAAAAGCGTGTCGTTAAACCGAATAATAAGCGGGCGGAGCCGCGGGCAAAAGCTAGTCTACCATATATTGAGAGGTTGTATTAAAAAAAAATTTGGCTTTCCACAATAGGATGTTTCAAATCAAATCAAATCAAAATATTTATTTTTGCAAAATAGATACATTAAGTATACTTTCTACAAGTCAAAGTTAATTTACACAATATAATATGTCTTTAGAATATAAAAAAAATATATAATAATACGGGAAATAAAATATACACCTGCATTAATAAATGATAGTCGTAAGTTTTTAAATAAATAAAAAATAAATAAAATAGGGGAATCTAGGAATAAAAATATTATATATACATAATACAATGAAGAAATAATAAAAACGGGTAATACATACAAAAAATATTAAGGGTGGGCTACTAAAATGTAATAAAGTTATACACTTGCATAAAATATAGAAATATAGGAATAAAAATATTGTATATACATAATGCCTAACCATCCGCACCATTCGATTAGTATTGCTAAGAAGAAGGGCAAGAAACTTAGCAAACATTCCTTTTTTCAAAATAAAACATATGATACAAAATCATATACATACCTACTCAAGTAAAGGCATAAAAAAATATAAGACTGCGGGAATTAGTCGCGAGAAAAAAAAAAATATCTTAGTCAACCCGTCTCATATTGTCTATTACCTTTAACAAAGTAAGTTTACATATTAATTAATTTTAAGCCTTTAGAGGAATCGTACAGTATTAAAATATGCTAATTATTAATTACAATATTGAATAAGATTATTATTATTTATTACACCATGCTTCATTATCATCCAAATAATCATTGATTTTATAATAAGCTTTCTTAAGTAGTCCCTGCTTAATATATAGTTTATATGTTTTTTATCCTGTCATAATTAAACACAGTAGCAGTTTCAGCAATACTACATAACATTCTAAAAACATTCTCTAGGGATCTGTTTGATTTGTATTGACTAATATTTAGGCCGGAAACTGGTAACACTACTTTTATAAGTAAAACGAACTTATCACGCGGGTAAAGGCCTGGCTTTCTCTTAACACTTGTACCACATCTTCAAATTCGTGTCGTAGTTTTCTAAGCAATTAGCGCCGCATCCCTGATTTAAGGCTGTATTGCACGTGGCAGTGCACCCGCCACGTGGCCGCTATCTCTGCTGTGTTCGTTCATGTGCTGATGCGATGCGAGATGTTTATTCTAGTGGTATTATCGCGAATAGACCCCTCTTTTGGGAATTATTTATCGGGACGTTAAAGTGTAATGAGCTATTGACTAAAAATGTGCATTTTATTCATTTGTTGTAAGATTTTGACTTAGACTTGAATTTTGACTTGATCTGGTTTGCGCTTGAACAAATACTCAAAACGGAATAAAAAAACTTTTGAGAAAAAAATCATAGCTTTTGAACGAAAAAACGTTCACCGGTCATTACAACTTGTTACTGAGCACTATCCAATCCTCCAATATGAATCGGAAAATATTACGCAATATTAAATGGAACATTGTTAAATTCGCAATCTGTTTTTATTGAAATGGTTACTGGCTTACTGCTTACAATAATAGTTGCACCTTAAATCCATAAACCTTTCTCAAAAATACCTAGGTACTAGGAAACAGTGATAATCGCATAAGCATCATTATTATTGTTATAAGTTTTTGGATATGTCAGACTACATAATTCTATAAACAAACTTCTATAGTTATGAAAGAGCTACATAACTTTCTAATTGTCATATATTTTGTTAAAGCTCAGACTGCAAACTTTAATTAACAGCACTGTCTTGCGGTAAGCCTATCTGTTTAACCCTGAACTGCACCGCACAATCCCAGCTTCATTAAAGTTCAACCCGTGACTAACGTGACACGCGCGGTTCCCGACCGGGTCGATTATACCCGGTCACCCCCGCACAGGGTCCAAACGACCCCCCATCTATATAAATACGAGGCGTATTTCATAGGTTTGTTTTCTCTGTATTAATTTAAACGAAAATACGAAAAGGGTAATTTGCTTTGCTAGAATACATAATACAAATATTCTTTATTGTTTCCAGTTTACAATTTACATGGTTTGTGACTCCCCTTTTAAGTTTAATAACCTGTAATAGGAGAGGCCCGCTCTTTCTATAGGCATGGTATTATACATTGTAAATGTAGGTAGTTGAAACATTAGCAACATATTAAAAATAAAGAAAATTAGCTAATGAATAAAATAAAAAAATAAAATAAATAAATAAGTTAGCTACGTGTTTATATAAACTGGATTAAATGATAACAACTTATCGAACGTAACAGAACCAATAAAAAAACCGGTCAAGTGCGAGTAGGACTCACGCCCTAAGGGTGCCGTACCATTCAAAATTAATAAACTTCAAAGATAAAAAAAAATATCATCATATCATTATCTAGAAAACGTATCAAACAAAACTGCAAAATTAAGTTGGTCGAGTATTTGGGTACATCTGGATATGTGGTCTGCGGGGTACATAACCCTAAACCCATATTAAAAATCGGCGTTTCCAGTATTTGTTGTTTAAATGGATCGTAATAAATTCCAAATTTATAAATAGTTTAGTTTTTGTGATAGACCCCGTTACAAAAATGGTCTAAAGCTGACAACTTTGATGGAGCACCATTTCGTTATTTTTGGAAATAAAAATAAATTTGTACTTTACTCGGCGAGTTTAGACAATCATACCAAAAAACAGGGGTAAGGAAAAAAAGTTTTCGTCCTAAATATAATTTCATTTCATTTGCAATTCAATATTCGGTTTAGCGTCAACATTCTACATAACATGTCCAAATATCGGAGGTGCAATTATGTAAGCCAATGGTATTCAAATTGATTGTCATATGGCTATTCGGCTAAGCAATTAATTCAATTTTCAATTTGACAATTGAAATCGTACGTTTTTGGTCGTCATCAACAAAACAAGACAATTTGTTGCGTTGCCATTTAGGCAAGGAACCCTAAAAAGCCCCTGTTTGCTGTCATCCAAGATTCTCGTATGTAAAATCAAGAGATATTAGGTTCATAATTATCTATTTTTTTGTTTTTATTGAAAGAATTATATTTTATAATTATCATTTCTAAAAGAGAGGTTAAAAATAAATAAGTTACAAAGAAACAATCAGATCCCGCAATAGAGGATTTGTGGGCGAAAATGGGCAAGTTCATTAGGGATAAAAATTACCAAAATAAATATTTTCATAGTAACATCCCGTTTATTCATTCTTGATCATCAATCATTTTAATCCAGTAATCACTTATTTAATAAATCTGCAATACAAAAAGGAGGGGCTCTAATAGATCCAAAGCCAGGGGTGCAATTATTGTATTATGGATGGGAGATCATAATAATCTTTAAAAATCTACTGGAATAATACCCTCCTGAGGGATTATGTTATAATTTCTTGATCAAGTTATATTTTATTTTAATTATATTCAAATAGTAGATTATATAACTAGCGAAAAGGGATTTGATAAATAGAGCCTTGATTTAGAGCCCGGGCACAAACGAATGCTTAAAGATGCAAAAGAAATGATAAGACTACGTCACGCAAGGTTCTTATGGAAACAGGATTTTCTGCTTTTCTTACAACTACTCTAAGAATTATAGTAGAGTAGTAGAGCTGATGCCGGGCTCGACTGTGGGGTACCACCATATTACTCGCAAATCCTCCCGAAGTTATTCGGAGAAGAGTAAGAGAATAGCTCTCAGGCAAAACCAGACGGCCCACCATTGCCTGGGACTGATGAATGGCGGTATATCCATCCCCAATAGCCGGACCTTATATAAAACAGACTACTGGTGACGGGCAGTGGCGTCACTGGTTCGAGGGTTTCGCCACCGTGCTCACCAACCCGCCTGCCCAGCGTGTGTGAGTATGGGCATTTCTTCCAGGAGAACCGCCAAGAGTGGTGAAATCCTGGAAAGGCCTATGTCCAGTAGTGGACGAAACAGGCTGATATGTAGATGGATTGATGGACTCTAAGAATAAATCGAGTTTAAATCTTTTGTTGCATGAATCAATGGGCGACTAATGTGTAAAGTTGCATAATTTGAATGTCAGTTACCGCGGATAGGCTTGTGTGTATGTTTTCTGGAAAATGTCTTTTAATACCAGCACTTTTATCAAATGATACAGACAAAATAACAGTCACTCGTAAGGAAATAGAAAGTGCTGGAGGCCTACCATGAGTTTTGCCTAATATACACGTTAACGTCTGCGTAAAAGATTTACATGCAGCGCCCCTAGCGGCTTACTACAGGAACCAGCATTTCTCATACAAAATATTTGACGCAGACGGTAACGTTTATAGTAAGCAAAAGTCATGGTAGGCCTACATATGTCGTTCTAATTACGTAATTTCGTAGGTTACCAATAATTATAGTAGTTTAAACTAACTTGAACATTTTAAAATTAAATAACTCTAAAGAAAATATATTTAAAGTAATGAAATAATGTTTAATGCTCCGGTGTCTTTTGTCAGCTCTGTACTTCACAGTAAGCATCTTCAACAATAATATGAATAATTCTATTAAATGAACGGAAATTACGTCAATTAAAAAATGTTACCACGCTATATATTTACGTTGAATATCATAAATTGTTATTAAAGCAATGCACCTTTTGATGGCGCTATCTAATTTCTTTGAATAATATTACTATTATCAACCAGTTATTTTCGGGTCTCAATCACAACTATAATTTACTGCAACACGTGGCCACCCGTTAATTTCCGGCCATTACAGACCTTGCCCGAGCGTTAATCGGTATATAATTTTGATTGATAGCTTGTTCATGAGATTTTACAGACTTTCCATGGAACAAAACTCCGTTAATTTACTGTAGTAGTCATAAAAGTAGTGAAAATATTGATAAAAATGGTAATGGAGTAGTAAACGGTCATTGCATATTTAAAATTTTCGTTATCTCATTTCAAAGTATTTCATCTTACAGGGATGCGCTGAAAATGAGCGCTGTTCGGATCATTACACTTTATGATCCGACAGCATTTGCTGAGCACATGACCTTTTGTCAAATTGGTTTAGGAATTTATCTGTCATTATTATATATACATATTTCTCATTGTGACAACTATATTATATTTCTATTTATTAACCCGTTTAGTTATGATTTCAGCTAAAACAATGTGAGAATAATGGAAAAAAAATACGACGCCAACTTCAAAAAGAAAAGAAAGAAAAATCCAATAATTAAATTTTTAAAAATTACGGACTTCTTTACGATTAATTCCAAGCCTACTTTTTATTAAGCTTAATCCTAATTCAAGTTCATTTAGCACAGAAGTATGAGAGAAAAAATGCATACACGAAACAAATAGAGACGCACATGTTTATAAATGTTAAAAATATGCCCCAAAATTAATTGCAAGACATCGAATTAAAAAAAATGTTTTATTCCGGAAGAAGACAAAATTAAAAGACAAATTCCAAAGCCCATCAGCAAAAAGCCACTGATAAAAGCAAGAATTACTAAATTCCATTTTAGCCTTGGTCTGGCTGAAAACTGTTCACTGAAAAAGTCTTTCGAAAACTTAATTCCTCTAGCTAAGTAAAAAAATCGCTGACTTTAGGAATTTTATGAAAGTTTAACGAGCCATGGCGTCATTGCATTAAGTGGGAAAGTCTTCGCCGACACTTAATTAGGAATTCCCTCAGCAAAACCACCCCCAGCTTGATTCTTAGCACAAAGCTGCAAGTAAAATTGAGCAGGATTGAAAATAGGTATCGAAATTGTTGATGGGATAACGTCATTCATCTATTAACCCGTAGGGTTACGCGCATTTTTGCAAATTGTCCAATTCTAATGCGTTTTTTTTTCTAAAACTAGATAAAATTTTCTACAAGAAAACATTATTTTTTTCTTGGAAAAAGTGGGGGGGGGCTTATTCCTTGAAAAAATCTTAGGAACATATATAAATATATGTATGTTTACTATATATACCTATATATGTCTATTCAAATTTTATTATATTGTAAAAAAATATAAAGAATAAAAAAAAAATACAACACTATACATGTATTAAAAAAAAAAGAAAATTTGGCCCTAGAATTACAATCCACAACTTTTTTTTATATTATTATAATTTTTTTTTGTTGCTCGTCTTCCTAGCTTTAGAAGAATACTATATACTACTATATACGAATCACTAGGTTTATAATATATTAACTAACAATAATATTTTTTTTTTATGATTCGGCCTAGGCGTGACGATTGTCACAACTGTGACTCTACGGGTCGAATTTTAATTAATTTCACAGTATTTTAATTTAAAAAAGATATCCAATAATCAACGTAAAATTTTTGGTCGACATTGCTGCCTTCAAGTTATTGCAAAAGGTATTTTGTAAATAAATATATTTAATTGACTTCCTTGTCTTTATTATAGAGTTTTTACATATAGGATATACTTAATAAAATAACATTTAACAATTTGTGACTGATGCCGGTCCCAGGAGAGGGCCCGAAATATATCTCCCATTAAATTTAAAATGTTATTTTATTAAGTAGATCCAAGAGGTATTTTGGAGATTGTTGTTATGTATGGCAAAAGTATTGTTTTGTTTGTGCACGTGGTAGTAAAACATAAACCTGTTGGTTGTTGTGTCCATCGCTGTTATTACAACACGAAAATAAATAGCCATAAGATGACAGCGACGTTTACATTTAACGTCAATCATTATTTTATTCGTTTCTTTTAAATCATTAATGGGCTGAACAAGGAGGCTATCTAGCAGCAAACAATAGAATTTAAGGGAATACGCAAGGTTCAGCGTCTGCATTAATTTTCTCTCAATTTTAATATTCCTCTTTGAAGAGGAATTATTGTACAAACATCTTATAGAATATTGTGATGCCATTAGGATTTATAAAAATCAGAACCATGGCTCTTTTGAAATGTCTTGTTTTACTTTAGATAGATTTGATTCTTTTCAAAGCCAACGTTGTTTTGTTTGGTTCAAATTGTTTTTATGCGTCGACTTTCTTATGATTGCTATAAATTCCAAAAGAGACGAGTTTGTTAATAATTTTCTCTATAAATGGTAGAAAAATATAAAAAGAGTGTGGGTAGTGCTATTAACTCACACTGCGATTATTATTTTAAAATTCCATTGAAGATTAAAAGTAATTTTTATATCCACTAAAAAGGCATAAATGTTGTCTTTCGCATAGCCATTTTGGTGATATCTACAAGCATTTAAAACATTTAATTCGTACACAAAATTACCCACACTCTGTCACGTCACAGAGTCAGTTAGGTTGGAATGTCTCTATGTATCATGATGATATTGTTACAAATACAATGGGATTAAATGTTTCATCCGAGGGTCGTAACAATAACGCAGACAAAATCGTTCTATTGGAAAATCCATTGGATCGGTGCAATGGTGCGCGAAAAATACGACGTAAAGTCAAATTATCTGAGCGAGGTTTAGGGGATCCATGAAAGATATATTTCATACCAAAATGTACCTATGACGCTTGCTTTAGAAATTATAAACATTTATTATTTTTTTTTTTTATATATTTTCATTTATATCATAATTTGTTTATCAAATAGTTATGAAATTTAGAAGAAACCAGTAGAATTTGTTGGAAAAAGTGGATAATTTTGGGCTGTTGGATCGCGATAGGCATATGGGTTCGAGCCCTATCTGAGATTTAAATCTCTTAGATTGTTTTGTAATGCAATAAAAAAATATTCCGTTTTAAATGAAAACCCTAATTCCATAGCCTCACTGTGCAAATATGTGGTATTTATGTTATACCTATTGATTTTGAATAAGGAAAATCTACAATGACATCCAAATATCTAAACACTAGTGGGGCAAAGAATATACAAATTACGGATAAAGAAACTCTGCAGTAAGCCTTAATACTTTTTTATCCATTCGTTAAGATCAACCTGACACTGACTGACTGCTTGATTGAAAAGTACCCAGGACTCCGCCCACATCACACCTTAAACGGACCCAGAGGTATTTGCAAAATTATATTTTTTTACTCTCCACTTGATTGGTTATCCATTTAAAGTCAAATTACGAGTCTCGTTTCAAACCGCTTCTTTTTGAGAAAAAGTCACAATAATAATTGCAAGGAGATTAAAGCAAAAAATGCAGAAATTATTAACGAATGTCGTACTTTCTCCAATTTGGCTGCAGCAATGCGCTTCGTTCTGCATAAATGAAATTTATTTGGCATCATTGCACATAAAACATCAGATTTATGGCACTTCCAGCTTATTAAGAGTCGACGAATGCAACCTTTCGGCTTCATCACAATAATGTAGTCAAATGACATTAATACACCTTTACAATATATTTTATAGGACGTTTCAAAAATTTGTGCAAAAAGAATTTAAAGGCCATTCGATCGTAAAATCATGAAGCGTTCTAAAAGTACTATTTAACTTTCATAACACAGCTCTTTAGTAATTTTAGTACTCCACGGGTTTTCTTTCAAGATAAAAATCTGCAGCTATAGTAGAACATTAAAAGATAAGTAGTGCATTAAAATAATTTCGAATTTTATTACCTACTTATAGAGTTTCTGTAGTGTGAGTACTCTAGAGAGATTCACTGTGGTAAAGTTTAATCAGGTAATGTTAAATAAAAAATACGTAAAAGGTTATAAATTTTTGTTAATTTTTGCTATCAGAGAAAAATACGTTCTGTCATAAACTGAAATCCTAAAAGGAAATCGGTGTACATTTGAAGTAAGAGGGTTGGTGTTTGTTTGGTGTTCTTTTGAACATCATTTATAATTTTTAGTCGTTTTTTTTTTCTACACCTACGAGTATAAGGTTGAATGAATTAATTAGTAATCGAAACTCAAAACATAAAGGTATAATAAAAACTCGTCCATATGAACAACTTAATGTGAGAATGCGAAAAACAAAAGGGCGACTTTTAGAAAAAGTTGTTCATATGAACGCGTACTACCTATGTTTTGAGTTTCACCATATACCTACTTATTCTTTCCAAGTCGATCCAGCATGTGGAAAAAATAAACGATTGATGAAACTAAATGCTTCAACTGACATATCCTTCAACTGAGATATCCTTTGAATTCAATTTTTCGCTGGTGGTAGTAGGTTTCGGCCGTGCCTTGGCACCATCCTCATGACGACTAATACCGCAAAGCGAAACCGTACTGTGAAATGGGTTACATAAAATTACGTAGTATCATTCGGCCTTTACCAACTTCTGTTGATTTTGAAAATGCTCCTGGATAGACTGATTAAGCTCTCGTCCACTTTCCTCCACTTCATCCTAGGTTTAATCGGAGCTTACTAGCTACGGTAGACGTAAATCCTAAAAAAGAATTTAATTCAATATTTTGGTTTTGGGTCAACATTCTACAACATATATCCAAATTTCAGATCTGTAACTCATTCCGTCTGCAAGCTAGAGAACTGTGACCTACGGACGGACAGACATACATAATTAATAGGGCTCCGTGTTGCCCTTCGGGTACGGGACCCTTAAAATAGAAAACCTATAATGTGCACTATCTATTGCGTACCTACCTTACAAACTTATCTTTCAGTGTTCTACCGCCAATCGTAAAATGAATAAATTATTTGAATTCCCAATAGCTGTTGAAGCCCTTGTCACGATTTTCTAAACCCCAGCAATTAAATTACACCCTCGAAATATTAATCCAATTAATGACTCATCGATTTTAATTCCCGTAATTCTTAATGGGTGATAATGAACTCTCCGAAATAATCAAAATAGTGGTTCTAAAAGGGAGTCTTTGATACAAATCTATTAATTTGTGTAAACTATACCGCTCTATCTTGTATATGCATCTAAGTAATTGTTACTTTGCTGGTTTATTTATTGAGATTGATGTTTACTTTTAAGAAAATTAATCCATATAATTAAATTAACACGAGTTCCAGCTCATAAACAACAAGTTTGAAAAAAAGTATTCAATTTTTTTTTGTGCCTTCACGCATGTAGAAATACACGTAGATATTTACGAAACTTATATCGAGGAAAGAGCAACATTTTTATTGTTATGATGTAAAATTATTGTTCCCATGTGCACATAAATACTAGTATAACGATGTTTAGATTTTTTAATAAAATGCAACATATAGTTTTCAAGGAAAAAACGGTTCTAAAATCTTGCATAATGCAAACTATAGTCAACAACACACCTGGCTCCTTAAGCAGAACGATGTGTACTGGTCCCAAGCCAGCCATAACCCAGCTTCGCCATAACACGCAGAGGTCGTTTAAATCTTCCTAAAGGACATCCTAACTATCCTCCTTTAAGGCACCTTTTTCGGTGCAGCTCCTATAAATCAGCATAACGAGCTATAGGGTGCTTCGTGGAGGTGGTATTAAGGTGCTGTAATATTTTCTCACTTTGGAGGAAAATTTTCCGAGTACCTTATTTATGGAGAGTTTTTTGTTTCATTCAAGCTGTCACCATCGCTTCTGTTCTTATTCTTCTGATATATGACCAAACTGAAAAGGAGAGTTGTGTGTAACTGATGGCCCGGTATGTATCTCACAGTAATATTAATAATATAATTATACTACATTGTATTGAAAAGACAAAAAGTCGATTTATTATAATAATAATGATTATCGAATCAAATTTTATTTTATTCAACACAGAATGACAATGAATATTGAAAGATGATTGAATGAATTATTAATGATTGTTTGAAAATTTCGTTGCAACTAAACTAAAAAAACATTTCCTTTATTCGTCCATTTAATATCATTGTAAGTATTTGATCGGCTCTAAGCAAATAAAACACAATATTAGGTACTCAACAAATAAGCTACAAAAACTGAGGTTTTAAAAGCTATTTTGCAGTTTCTTATCTTACCCATCTCAGCGTACATCATCCTATTTTAATCTTTCTTTAATGATGATTCTCGGAATTTTATTCCATGTTGCATCCTTTTTCGTCGTGTGCAGTCTATAATTAAAACAGCATCTTGCTGTCTTTTGTTTTCGTCGTTTCACCGAACGAGGCATCTAGAAATACTGTAATTTTACATTGTAATACGAAGTATTTTCTTTTAAAAGTAATAAACCATAAGTTCATAACAATGTGGAAGAACAGGAAAATAATCGAAGGGAAGCAGCCAAAACCGAGAAACGAAACCGGGACGATAATCTACTTTTAGAAAATATTTTATCGCAATCAAATTGTCTGAATTCCAACTCAGTTGGCAGTGTGGCGTAGTGGTTGAAAGTTGAAATAATGCCGTAGACAAAAACGTAACAAAGGTTTCCGTGAAACCCCAAAAAGGTTGAATTACCAAACATAAGAAAACAAAACACTTTCACACAAGAGCTTGATGGTTAAAATAAAAGATTGCGCTTACACTGTGGCAAAAAGTTTGCGCTCTTCATCAGGCATTGTTCAGAGCTCATTTAAAATCAATCGCGTCATCTACTGTCCAAGGGAGGCATGGAAGAGGGGAATCTTTAATTAAGCTGGGACGGAAACCTCTTTGCTTAATGGAGGCTGTTCGAGGCTGTTGGACTTTAGGAAGCAAAGCGGTCGCCTTCAAAGAGGTCGGACAGATTATCGTGCATGATAAACTTTTTAATTTGCGACGCGCCTAATGGCTAGTGGCATTAAATTTGGGAGGCTTCTTGTCTTTTAGTTATCTTCATTTGGACTTTGGAAAGAGTGTGGGTATTTTTTGGCCTAACGAATTTATTTCAATATGTCAGAGAGATGTTTTTGTTTGTGTCCCTTTTGTGCTTAAAAACAGCTCAACGATTTAGTTGAAATTGTAGATGCTGGATTACAGAATCTCCACAAAAACGACAAAACTTATTGACATATTATATATATATAAGGTCCCACAATAATATGTGAAAATAAGGATAGATCATGCATCGTTAAGTGATGAAATTCCAAGAAATAAAACATTTTTTGCTCAAAAAATTTTTTCACTTTCCAGTACAAAGTGGTTCAATCAGCTGACTAAAAAAAAATTCGTTGGAATGTGGTCTATTATGGAATGGATACTCTTTCATCTGTTAATTTTTTTCGTTTTGAATTAAAAATATTATAGTATATATGGAAAAAAAATGATTAAAAAAAACTACAAATACACCTACTTTCATTACAAGCAAATCAAATCTTCCTCATCAGAATTAAAATTTCGTACATTCTGTTTGACGACGTATAGACGTTTTAATTTAAACAAAATTGTTAAATATGCCTATCTGGTTAAGTTATGCGCATTTGAAGGATATTTGAAATAAAACAGAAGCCATGTTCCGTTGCATAAAGCTATTTTATTACATTTTATGGTTGACGGAAACAATTTACATATTGTGTAAAATTGTAAACCTACGGTACACTAGTCTTGTTAGTTGTACTAAATGTCAGGCTTTTAGAGGAGATTTACTCCAACAATATTGTAATTTGTAATATTTGCTGGTTTAATGTATTTATGAGACAAATCTACGCTTGTCCTTTTGTTGAGTAATGTACAAGCCAAGTGGTTGAGTTTATGATCCTTACAGTTACATGATTATATAAGTTGCTTTATTAGATTGTAATATTAATATATTATATACATTATATTAAAACATAACATTTATAATGAGACTTAAATAAACTAACTAAAAAAACACAAAATCATCCAAATAAATATAAAAAACAAAGTACATAACCTATACAAACAAATAAAAATAAATAAAATAATTTGTTAGTATTTTTCCAAGTAGTTGAATTGGAATCAAAAATAACACATACAACCTGCCAAAGTTATCTTATACTACGTTTGGTTTGTAACTTTGTGAAAACAAAATTTTACTAAATGTTGACATGGTCACATAACGACAAGTACCCCGAGAAGGATCAAGTGCAAGTCAGCTCACTCGTACACTCACATTTCACCGACGATTATTGAGTCACAGCGTGATGGATGGGTGATTACTGAATAACCCTATTGCGATACCACTTTATATTCTCTGGTGATACTATGGGCTCAATGAAGGACCCACAGCTGCCTTCAGTAGCTCGCAGACCAAACACGAATACGAACCTGCCACCTCAGAATTAGGGGTTTATATTTATCAAACAATAACTTATGTAAACTAAATAACATAGTTGAAACACATAAATTACAAAGAAATTAATAATATTAAGTTTCCTACAACCGAACTATACACAAGTATAATTTAAGTGACCACGAGGATAGTACTCGTATGTCGGCCATTATCGGTCTGTTAATGGACATTAGATTTAGTGATTACTGTTTGTTCTACTAATGTATTCAATTTGGGCGGTTGTTTCCTTTTAGACATTAGTGTTTCAATTTTGAATAATGAAATGTAGGTATAATTTTCATGATACTATTAATGGGGTTGTAGAGCCTGATTATGACATTCAACTTTCCTGATTCTATGATTCAGTGCGTCGTCGCACAACTGTTTTAACAATTTGACTCGTGAATTTCTATAAAAATCACAGAAATAAATGTATATTTGGGCCTATAAAGTGGTAGCGCGGGGCGGGGTGGGGCGGCAGCGCGTCCCTATGTTACCCAAAGATTGTCAACGTAGGAAAATTACAATAAACCTCGGTATACTGTGAAAAAAGGGAAGGTTTATGTTTTTGCATTTTTCAATTTAACAAAAACCTAGGTTTACTAAAAACTACTGGGTTT
The DNA here is from genome assembly GCA_910592155.1 of Ypsolopha scabrella. Taxonomy (NCBI): domain Eukaryota; kingdom Metazoa; phylum Arthropoda; class Insecta; order Lepidoptera; family Ypsolophidae; genus Ypsolopha; species Ypsolopha scabrella. The sequence goes on from OU342968.1 coordinate 13,223,757, forward strand.
TATAATCTTATTTATCACGCAAGGTTTTTGAATTTTGCGTTTTAACGTGTTCCGGGAAGAAATTAAAATAAAAAATTGTCTATTAAGAAGTTGTAAGAATATTTGGACTAAAGATGGGCGATTTTGAATGACATTATTCGAAGGATTCGATTGTTAAAGTTATTCAAATTATCCAAATTAATTTGGACTACTTAAGCTAAATGTACTTTAGTTTTATGTAAAATATAAACTCACAACACCAGAGCCTACTTTTGCAAAACATCGTCTTAGATTGTCGACACCACTATATAATATAGCCCCATACAGAAAACTGTGTGTGATTGATAGCTCATGTAAAGTAGCCACACAGAAACATTGAAATAGATAAACTTGGTGTGTAAATATTGATAAAGGTGAACATACCTATTATTCTTTCTTTTCTTAAAACATCGGATACATTTTAGTTGATCTCAGTGATTGATCCTGCTTAAAAATTTGGAGTTAGGAATCTAGCATTACTGATAGTTGCCATATATAAGCTCACCATATTTTTGTCAAAAGCGGGTGCCAGATTTTTTTTACAAAATAATACGTAATTCTGGTGTAAATTTATTTTTTTATCGAAAAGATTAAAGAAAGGACGCAGTAAAACACGATTTACTTCTGTCGTGCAGCCAAGATTTGTTAGTGAATAACGATTGAAGGTTGTTATTAAAACATAATTTACCTAGTTATTTCTTATGCAGAATTAAAATTACTCCACGACGACGTAAGACCCCGGAACAAATAAATAAGTAGTAAAGCCTATACAACATACCAAACATAACATATTATTTAATTTGATTACTGCAAACGGAATCCTATTTAAAATTGTGTCTTTCTAGTTACCTCATCTACGTAAATGTAAAAAAGTAAAGAACTTGGAAGAAAATTGCTGTGAGAGACATTTATATCAACGACACGCGTGCTTCAACGGATACCTGAGCGTGGATTATAGCACAGCAAGCTCGCTAAGGAATCGAGTTCCCAATTTTAGTACTGTCCTCTGAAAAATAGTACTTTCGAATTAAAGATTTCGGGTTCAAAAACCTACATCATCGAAATATACAATTTAAGCACATTGACAAAGCAGGTGCGCCGGATGGTCGATAGAGGCACGTGTGCACTAAAAATACAAACTGTTCCTTCCGCCCCTAACGAACAAACAAAAATCTATTCGAATAAAACGGAGTACAATTTTAATGGGCGTCATTTATAAAGAGGTAATTTAGACGGCTTTTTGTTGGCGTCTTCCATTCAATGCGTTGTATTGATTTGATAGTTCCAAGCAGATCATTGGCACAGACCAGACCTAAAATAATGTAATTACTTTAATTGTTTTGTCTAATACAAAGAAAAGAGAAGAAAATAATAGGCCGATTGTTCTCTCCAACCAGACTTATTTATACGTAACTCTACCTATAGTAGGTATTAGGTGCAGGATAAGATGAAATTTACAAAAAATAATTTAACACTAAAAACTTAAACTACATAATTAAATACCTAAAAATAAATACGATTGTCATAAATTAATTTGGTAAGATGCCACAATTTTAGACTTTCAAACTAAAACTTCCAAGGCTAAACATAAACATATCGTCACGACATGAATCTCCCAAGGGGTATCAGACATGTTCCCAAGTTCGCACTGTGAAAAGAAAATCATAGTTCATACTAAGAAGAATTTTCAAAGGTTTGCACGAGTCTATGGGCTTAACCCCGCAGACTGCTCTTAAGCAACATTTCTGAGCCTTAAATGCATTATTTACATTTGTAGAGTACCTTATAACAGAAGACCGTGCCTAAAAACTGATAGTATGTTACTATGCCTAGAGCTTTTATGTCTACACTCGTTTTAAAGCAAATCTTTTTCTACTTTAACAATCAAGTTAGAAACAATACAATTATCTGTTGGGAAATGCTCTTAATGACTGAGTGCCGTCGATTAATCGTTGTACCGAATGAAATCAGCTTGAACTGAGTTCGACTTGAAGGTAGAAAGAACGCTATGGTTGCCTATTCATCTTGGTACTAACTTTATTGGATTTATTTTGTGTGTTCATAGAGTTTGGGTTTGGTTTGTTTACATTTCGAGATACTATCTAAATTTTGAGATCAGTAAGAAGATAAATTCGTGTCTTTTTATTGATTTTTGTAACAAAACGAAATACCATTTATTCTATACTGTATGAATAAATAAACTACTCATCCAGCTGAATGGAAGGTACGAGTGGAATGCTGAATGTTTCAAGGATCTTGGGTAAATACGTGAAATCTTTAATGAGGTCACATTTTGAAAATGAAATTATTTGTCTTCGCAGGTTCTATGCAAATCTAGCTACCCAATATTTCTCAGCTACAATTTGTTTTAGAGCAGGTTTATTTGTTTGTACTGTCAGGGGCTAGGGTAGAATTATTTGAACTTTAAAATGCAGAATATGAAGATCTAATTTACTACAATCAAAGCAAATTTTCAATTTGTTTCTATTACCATTTTAGGGTACCATACCCAAAAGGCCAAAAAAACCTATTAAGTCACTCTATCCCGGATCCCGGATTACAGCCGATAATTTCATATTTTTATTAATTTTAATATTTGAAGTCGTCTTTAGCAGAAGTTAAAGTAAAAACCGGCCAATTGCGTGTCGGGCCACGCGCATTGTAGGGTTCCGTAGTTGCCCGGTACATATAAGTTGGTCTACTAATACAGACCGCGCCAAACTTCTGGTCCCATACATTAGAGGGAGCCAAAAGTTTGGCACGACCTGTACTCGTAAACCTGTCAAGCCTACTTAGCTGTGATAGCTTTCCTTTTAAATTCATTATATATACTACTTCTGTGTTTTTTTTTTACATTTCTATAAACAACTGTTTGGCCGGCGGGGGGACGGGGGGGGGGGACGCTCCACTGTAACTAAAATTTTCACTTTAAAGCTTAATATTTCGCCAACGGATCCCTAAATCAAAAAATGGTTTTCACACACCCATGTTTTTCAACGGCCTATCCAACGATACCCCACACTATGGGATAGACGAGAAAAAAAAATCATCCCCAGTTTACGTGTAGAAGAGGTACCCTTAAATCATTTTTTTTTTCAACATTTTATTTCACCATTTTGTCGGCATGATTAATATTTATATCCAAGCCAAATTACAGCTTTCTAGTACTAACAGTCTCTGCGCTAAGCCGCGGACAGAAGGACAGACGGACATGGCGAAACTATAAGGATTCCTTGTCGACTACGAAACCCTAAAAATTGGTGATTTTGATTAAAATCCTATGACTCATATATTTATCAAATATTACTTGTTTACTAGTATTGGGTGGAATAAATAATAAACTATAGATATATTTTATATTACGTTGAGCGGATTACCTGGCTGGATAAAGAACAGGATGTTATCTATTTATATATTTGATTGAGAGGTTTTTGTTTGTATTTTTGCTTGACGAAGAAAATTTAAGAAAAATATTTCTACATCTCGTAAGACTGAACAAACAAAGCTATTCATGATCTTTTGGTGGCAAATGTGTTTTCGTAATTCGACACTAGACGGCGCCCGCGACACGTTGTTTGCTCTGGAACAAGATACAGCACATTAGAACGGCTTGTTTTGGCTCCATTATCTTTCCCGCTTTGATCCCGCTTCGAACATAAAGTGTTGCCAGCAACACGGGATTTACCACGATAAGAAGTTTTAATAATATAAAAAATTAAATTTATATCACTGCGGTATAGAAAATCAGAAAAGTAAATCTGGACGTGAGGAGCTCTGACTCGGGAGTCGAACCTGGGGCCTCTCGCTTACCGGGTGGTCGCTCTACCAACTGAACTATCCAGTTCTCAACATGACCTGCGAATTTACGCTTGTGCTTTCCCATACCGCAACGATATGTATAGTACTCATTTAGTAGTGAGCCTGTTGGCGCTTAGAGGACGCTAGTGTATTCAAGACAAGTCTGAGACTATTATCTCCTTGCGATGGATAAATCGCCAAGTGTTTTAAAAATATAAAAAATTATTTCTATCATAGTTTAATAATATACATTTGCGGTTAAGAAACTCGAGTTTTTCATTCCTTAAGGTTCTACGGCATGACATTTATCAGACGGACGGACAGCAGACTGATTTAATAGGTTTTTTTGCCTTTTGGGTATGGGACCCTAAAACGGTAATAGATACAAATTGAAAATTTGCTTAGATAAGAGTGAAACTATAAATATAAGAGGTTCCGTACTAAAAGGTTGCCGAATTGTTTCAAGCGCTATCAATTTAGCGCCTAGTTTTCTCTCGCCTTGATGTTCACTATAGCGTCTTAGGGTCTTAGGGTTCCATATCCGAAGGTTGTCAAACGTCAAAACCCAAGGCGGGTCTTTATCGAATATTTATGTTGTGTGGGGGTGCGAAACCCTTTGTCCGCGAGTCTGATTCGCACTTGACCGGTTTTTATGGTTAGTATAAAAACAACATTTCTGGGAAAACTTTTTTTGCCACAACAGGGTGTTTTAGCTATGTACTCATACATATGTATTAAATCATAGTAAGCTTTAATAAATAAAGGAATGAATAAAAGCGTATATTTTTTGATAAAAATATGCGTTTTTTGAGATGTCACCTCAGGTAAGAAGTCGATAAACTGTGTAGGATGCTGAAATATAAAAGCGCAAAAATAAAATGAAATTAATTATAAAACCAACTTTAAAAAAAAATGGAACCTAATTTTCTGGTAATAAGAAAACAAATTTTCAGAAAATTACAAGAGTATTTAGAGTACCAATAAAAAAGATTTATCGCTTTAAATATAATTGTTTTAGAAATTACAAGTAAAGAAAACGTACGAGGAGTTCCGTTACTACTTTATTTGTTAGTTTTAACAAGCAGGCAATATTAACTACATAATACATACGTAAGTCATAACTAGTCATAGGTGAAAATTTAAGTTGGCAATACCCCTGCGTAACAAGCTCCGTAAACATGTTTGTTGGAAGACGGGTGCATTTCTGAATAAACACACAACAGATGAACCTTTGGAGAAAACGAAAGTGTTTCTTTTGCCGTCACAATAAGTACCATTTTGGCGGTTACACAGTTTTCAAGCCTGAAAACGGCTTTTCATCGATACTGATACACATTTGGCTGTTTTCTTGTATGAAGTTTTCAACTACATACCTAATTAGGCCAGCAATTTTTTTATAAAATAATAACCTTTTTAAAATTAAAGGTGACCTGGGGGCTAGTTCAAAATTGCGTGATTGCGAGTTTCTCGGTTGCTGTCGTAGGAGTCACAGCTCATAGCGCGCTGTTTACAACTATAAAGAAACGTCATACAGTTCGGTTCTTTCTGATTTATGCAAAATGAGTTGCTCAATCTCATTCCACTAATATTAGTGATCCCACTAATATTATAAATGCGAAAGTTTTGATGTATGGATGGATGGATTGATGGATGGATGTTTGTTACTCTTTCACGCCGTAACTACTAAATTGATTGAGCTGAAATTTTACATGAATGTAGTTCTTAACCTGAAATAGGACATAGGCTACTTTTTATCCCATAAATCAGTTCCCATAGAATGAAAATGAGCTTTCAAATTTCTATAGAAAAGTGATGTCTCACCCTTTCACGCCATGCCTACGAAACCGATTAGGCTGAAATTTTGCATAAATGCAGTTTTAGACTTTGAATAGGACATAAACTACTTTTTCCTTTTATTCCCATGGAAAAGCTATAAAAGAGACACACAAAATGGGAAACAGACGCGCATAACACTCACATTTCACCAGCTGTGTTTACTGTAGGTAACAGTCCGAATAATATTGACTGATTTTATAGGAGTACACAAAAACTAATTCAACGCGGGTGAAACCGCGGGCAAAAGCTAGTGCTAGATAACTGAGTGCGAAAGATTATGATGGTGTATTTCAAATGTGATGCCATGCATGCGGTTATTGTCTGATCTTGTGAATATTTAATATAAAACAAACAACTTAAGCAGCTTAGTTTTTATCTGAGGATAGGATATTTTGTACTTTTATACCTATACATAGGTTCTCTTAAGCATAGAACGGCTTAGTTGATTATTTTAAATATACCTTTATCTAAGGGAAGACAAGAAAGAGAAGAAACTCTGTATAAAAACAACCCCTTGAACTAAACTAATGAAAATGTTGAAAAACACATTTGACTATTCAGCATTTACTTGCACAAAGTCAGGATTGGTAAAAAGTCCTGACTTGTTACTTTATCGGGAACGGTTTCGCTTTACCATTCATTTCCCTACACAAGATATTTGTTCGGCCCCTTTCTCGTATGTGCCGCAGGTTGACACGCATTGTATAGTGATTAATGATGAAAACCCAATCTTTTTCCACGTAAAAATACGTATTGTCTAGAAGGGGTTTCTGGGGTTACTATGTAAATTTAATGCGAGGTTTTCATGAGGCAAGACAGATGAACGGGTGGGACTGATCTATTGAAGGTATAAAAGAAATAAAATGAAAGCAGGTGGGTTAAAAAATTACCTGGTAACTTCATAGTTGTTTTTGTAAATCACGGTATACAGTATAATAATAATATATAATGTAGACAGGTTTACTTAATTTAACTTGAACGAGCACATAGGGGCCTTCTTAAGGTTATGTTTTTCAAATCATTCAGATATGAGACAAGTACTCTTTATAAAGATTTCCAACTTCTCTCAATAAGACAGAAACTACTTTTCAGACAGCATTTTTCTACTAACTTTAGCAATTACAAGCTCAAATCTAAACGACGACGTGATGACATAATATTCACTACCCCACTTTGCCGAACCAAATCTGCACAGCGTAGTATACGATTCCTTGGACCTTACCTTTATAACTTTGTTAACAAAACATTATAAATATATCAATTGAAATTGATAAATCTAAACAATGAAGTTTTCGACATGCTTCTTGGACTTGACTATGACAGTACAGAGCGTTTGTTAGTAATTCCCAAGTAAAACATTTCATCTTTAGGTAAGTACTGGATTTCTTTCATATTGTTTGTTGTTAATATTATTGCTTCTTGTAGAAATATCGTGTAACTGTGTGAGTATATATACATATATGTAATGATCTAGGTTGATATGGAGTCAACGGTTCTACTGTCGCTCCAAAATAAAATATATTATAGCACACTGTGCGTAAAATGACCGCTTTACGCACGCTGCGCTTGCGTAAAGTCGGCATTTTCCGCACTTGTGCTATAAAATATTATACGATACTCGTGCGAGAAACTTTTTCTCGACTCGTGTGATTGCAGCACTCACCTTCGGCTCGTGCCGTAAACTCACACTCGTCAGAAAACGTTTCATCGCTCTCGTATCGTAATTTACTATTGTACCCATCCGTAAAAGACTAAAACAACAAGTGGGCATAGTAGTACCTTTTATAACATGCAACTGGCTGGGGGAGACTGGAGTCTGCAATACAGTATTTACTAACGCAGTACTAAATAATTATAATCTACTAAAATAAAAAGTTTTATAAGGTGGTAGAGCTGATGCCGGGCTCGACTGTGGAGGTACCACCATCTTACTCGCAAATCCTCCCGAAGTTAGTCGGGGAAGAGTAAGAGAACAGCTCTCAGGCAAAACCAGGCGGCCCACCATTGCCTGGGACCGATGGATGGCGGTATATCCATCCCCAATTGCCGGGCCTTATATAAATCAGACTGGTGACGGGCAGCGGCGTCACTGGTGCAAGGGTTTCGGCACCGTGCTCATCAACCCACCTGCCCAGCGTGTGTGGGTATGGGCATCTCTTCGAGGAGGACCGCCAAGAGTGGAAAAATCCTGGAAAGGCCTATGTCCAGCAGTGGACGAAACAGCCTGATGGATGGATGGATGGAAAATAAAAAGTCGATCAGAGAAAATTACAAATTTAATTAAGTACGTTAAACTTTACACAGGTATAGTGCACATACAACGAAAGACGGATGGCAAAAAATATGTCGGTATCGTCACATAAATCAAAATTTACAATTCTATGTAGTGGTGTTTGATTAATTAATATTCTATTCATATACATACTTCCAAAAATATACTTACGCCTGTCTCCCAGAACCCAGGCGGAGACGACAGATCTCCATTTGCTACGATCCTGACACACCCCTTTCGCTGCGTCCGCATCCTTCAATCGAGTCATATAAGCTCTTCCATTATTTTTGACGGATAATTGTCATTAACCGCTTTCACAAAAGAGATAAAATTCCGCAGTCCCATGTACAGATAACATAGTTATCCAATTTTACCCTACAACCGCTAGTCACTGGCTATTACGGACGCCATTCCCCTCAATTTGGCCGCATAATAAAAATAAATTAGCAATATACGCGAAAATAGAGTAAACAGAGGGATAAAATTGGTTCGACAATTACCCGCTGGTCTTCGATTTATCCGATATAAGCCTGGTAATTGATATTTACGGTACATTTAACGCAATATCAATTTCTGCAACAGGAATTTTGTTTTATGACTTAATTAATTGCGGGCGTATTGCACTTTGATGGTGCAGTAAAACTGCAATTTTTAATCACCGCTCTGAAATACATACGCGAGTTATCAGTCACTATAAAATGTAAAATCATTTTACAAATTTAGAATCCCTCAAATTTTAGATGTTCAATCTATAATATTTTGACATATTTAAACATGATTTGAATACGAGGATTTGATTTAATCTGCACGCAATTGTTATACATACGAGCACAGATATTCTCTTTCACAAAGTCCGTTTATCTATGGTTGTAGCAATAGTGCGTGTACACCACAGACATACAGACTAAACACTAATAATAAACTAGATATAGATAATAGATTCGACTTGAAGCAATTTGATTTCAGTGAGTTACGGGCTCTTTTAGATATAAATATTGCTTGTTTCCGAAGAAAATATACACGAGAGATTAGTTTAGGTATTAACAAATAAGTTTCAAGCATAAGCCAGCCAAAACAACCCTTTTTATACGTTTCTTCGTACCATGTAGCTTAAATGTCGCTTGGTTTTTGTATGAAAACTTGCCAACGCTATTTAATCCTTAGGTTTAGTCTGTATTTCTGTGGTGTACACGCATTTTTTTTCCAGTGTGCGTAAAATAGAGAGGGCCACAAAACGCGTTCAATACATAAAACGTTCTTAAGTGTACACCTCAGTACTACAACCATTGCTAAACCGACTTCGTGAAATAGAACATCTGTCCATCTATATCATGATGGAAGTCTGTTATTCAGTCATTTTCGAGTACGCAGACAGACGGACGGGCAGCAACGACATTACTAATACAAAGCACCCAAAACCCATTCATCCATCTAACCAAACAGTTGCGTTTAAGTTAAATTGGTGCACTATTTGTTCCCTTCGCCACAGCTCCTGAGGTAGCAGCCATACAAATGTGCGGTTGACACTGCTAAATGGTTCCGGTATTCCTGAGTAATGTGGCTCCTTGTCTAGCACTGTTGTGGACGATATGTTCTCACGCTGATTTGTCAATGACTGCAGGGAGACTCATTGCTGCCTTTGAAGTTGGGCTTTGAGGTGAAACCGTGAAAGTATTTCTTGTCTAATCTTATAGATATGAAAGTTTTTCGAATTATGTATCATAAATAATAATAATAATAAAATCCTCTATTTATTTTCTATAAAAACAAAATAAATTACATTCGAAAATTCATGCGGAAATGCTAATAATTTATTATGTCAAATTAACAAAATTATAAATTCATAAAATAAAAAATCATTATAAAATTCAAAACAAATTAGATTAAATGTCATTTTCAAGTTAATGACAAAATGAAATTTGCAAAAATGTCAAATTCATTTTAAGTCCTTTCAGAACATGGTAAGCCTCTCACTTATTCAGTGAGGTTTGGTCTAGGTCACCCTAGCTGACCACAGGGGCCTTATTGTCTAACTTTAATTGCAATCGCCATACCTTCAAGGGTATCGTGACTACAACCGTGATTACGACTATAAATTGGAATCGTCTAAGTTTTAAAGTCACAATCGCTTTGAATCGCTGAACGAAATGAATGACCAACCAACCAAATAAAAAATTAAAGTGACTACGAAACCGCTAGCGGCTTCCTTAGTTTTAATCACAGACATACAGACTAAACCTAAGGATTAAATAGCGTTGGCAAGTTTCCATACAAAAACCAAACGACATTTAAGCTACATGGTACGAAGAAACTTATAAAAATAGGTTGTTTTGGCTGGCATATGCTTGAAACATATTTGTTAATACCTAAACTAATCTCTCGTATATATTTTGTTTGGAAACAAGCAATATTTATATCTAAAAGAGCCCGTAATTCACTGAGCTAAAATTGCTTCAAGTCAACTCTATGCGTTTATTATTAATGTTTGGTCTATGGTTTTAAATTTGTTCGGTCGCGACGACGAGCAAAGCGAGGAGGAGCGGTTAGGTTGACATGTAAGCACATATTAGGGAGCCAAGCGAAGCGAAGCGGAGTGAGGCGACCCGCGTAGTTTTAAAATAATTCACGATAAGCAGAAAAAAAGTACCGAGCCTTTTCGATGACTTACGGTCCAATTTATAAAATTCAAGGACCGCTTCCCTTTCCAAACTGTACATTGCAAATTTAACTTTATTAGTTCAAGCTAAGGAAGATATTCCACCAACTAAAATATGACATGGTCGGTGAACGAATAAAACATGGAAGCAGTCCCTTACTAGCCACCGTTGTTTATCAACGCCGGAAAAGATATACGTAAAGTAATGAAACATTAAACTTTTGTTGCATAACAATTAATGTTATAGTTAATAAGTCAAGGTTGCTACTAGCGAGCGGCCGAGTTTATGAGCCACACCCACCACGGTCGAATTTTCGTTGCGCTATAATGGAACGGTAGTAATAATGCTTCCATGTTTTATTCGTTCACCGCTTACGGTTCAATATTTTAAAAATCAAGGGACCGCTAGCGGTACCGTAGTAACTTCCAATAAAAAACCCTAGGCTTAGGGATGTGGTACCGAAACAAAAGTATCGAGTTTATTTAACTATCGAGTATACTCAAGTATACTGTACTAAAGTGTACTGTTTCGTTTAAGTGACCAAAGTTATAAATAAAAGCACGAATTGAAACGCTTAAACGAAATTTCAATAAGTTGCTGTCTGCAGGGATGTCTATTCTTTCCAAAATAGATCGATTTCGAATCGTGGTGAATTTACAAATTCAAATTCACAAAAATCGATTCAAAAATCGGAACAGGAATTCACACAATTACCGATTATTAATTTATAGCATTAATTTTTCCTGAGTTTATTGTAAGTAAAGTTATGTAGTTGTTTTCTCATATATAAAAAATTAAAGAAATATTTTTTTTAAGTTTTATTGCCAAAGTTACTTAAAATGCACATACAGAACATTATTATTTTGTTAATATCATGTAACAATATTTCTGTATGATGAGTTTCATACACTAGTAAAGCTGGGGTGCTAAAGCTAGGGGTATCTGTTAAGGGATGGTGACTCCGAAGAGAGCTAAGAACCAAACTCAACAAGTGATGATCGAACACTGCTTTATTGGTAGGTATTGTTTTCACTAAATAATTGCTAAATACAAAGTGCAAGCAGCCAAAATGTAATTAATTACCTAGGTAAAACCTAATTCACTAAAATGTACAAGTGTACGTTAGCTCGTACAATTTCTAAGTCTCAATTACCTACCCCAACTTCCTATCATCAAATGTAAGGCTCTTCATAAATAATAATTTTGAATTCAAATACTTGCCGGAAACGTAATTAAATGTGGGTATGTAATCTTTTTATTTGTATGTTATTTGTTCGCAAAATTTTCCGAGAAACCGCAAAAAATCGTGTCCACGATTCTTCGGTTGTATGGATCGATTCTAAGATCGAATCGCTTCGAAAAAATCGATCCAAAATCGATTTTCTTAGCCCCAATTAATTAACTATATTTTCATACCCAATTGGAGAACTCGAACTTAATGTATTAATTGTTTAAGCACGTTAAAGAAATAAAGCATTTTTATTTATTTATTTATATATTTAATTAATCGATCTTCAAATAAATCTATTTAAAATCGATATCCCTAGCTGTTTGTTTTCTTCGCAAGGAAGTTTTGTTTTGCAAGAAGTAAAAACTGAACAAGGAAATGTTTTTAAACTAGGACTGAAATTCATGAGGTATGTAAAAATGTTTATGATAAATTGATTAGTTCCCTAGGGTACTTGTCCTACGCTTGTAGGCCTCACCTAAATATTTTGGCGGTTGTATATGAAACAGTGGTGTCTATTCGGTGTAACACGACTTATTTTACAGGACTAAACTTAATTTAAGCATTGTGTCTTTGTCTTTCTGCATCGAAAAAGGACAGGGCGCTTAAAATAAGGTTAGTCCTGTCAAACAAGTTAAGTCGTGCTGCACCAAATCAACACCATTACCTATTTAATTTCTCTTAACAAAATATTATATCATTTTGCTTACAGAATGCCTGCTCAGAGAATATTGTTAGAGAGAGAATTAAACAAAATGTTAACAGTCGGTGGGACCAACTATCCAAAAGGCTTAATTGTTTAGGCAATGGCGCTACAAAATCACCTAGAGAATGAAGAGTTGTATATGTGTATACACAGAAACCTTTAAAGAGTGGAGCATTATGAATATTCTGGGGAGAGACAGCATATTTGGAGAGATATCGGTGTGCATTCCATTTCCAGTAAGTGTTATGTTTCATCAATAGCTCACTTTTCTGCCCTTTGCAAGGTATGCCTCCTTTTTTTTACACCACCAACACCTATCCTGGGCCAATATCATCCATATTCTACCAGCTAGCATCTAAATGTCATCGGCCCACCTAGCTGACGGTGTGCTGAATTCTCTTTAGCATTATGTTTGCTGGGTAATTTTAAATTTTTGAAACCTCTTACAGAAAATCTTTTCTTGTTATTGACATGTAAATACATATTTAAGTTTAAGTATGTCAAATGCTTTTATCTTTTAATTAAGTTGGAAATAAAATTTATAAGCAAATATTAAATTTGATGTGTATAACTTTTCAGGAACCTGCAAGTTATTCTTTGAAAGATTCCAGCGAACATCCTAGATTTGCAGATTAATAAGTTTTAATATATTTAGTCTTTAGTTGGGAATGAAAGTTGAGTTTATTTTTTGTTACATTACTGAGTTCCTTTAGTCTTAAATGTGTAGCCTTATAAGGGTGACATTGTCGCTGTGCGACAAAACCTTTTTCTAATAAAGATTATAAAAAAATACATTCTTTCTGTGTTATTGCTACTTATCCAATTTTTTATTGAATATTTTTATCTTTATGTTATTTATAGAGTCCAGTTGTTTGAAGCACAACATGCAGGCTGCTGCGCCTCTGGTGGCAAGCCCCCAGGCCTCGCTACTGTCTCCTTTGCCCAGTGCGCAAACCCAACTCTCACTGATTAATGAAAACACCGCCTCTGATCTACCAGTCATGTTTATGCCTGCAAGATAAGCACCAAAACAACAGTGGATGGCTTTCTTTTTGCAACATTCTCCTTTCTAGCCACTATCTATGGGTCAGCCTTTACTCCTCTACCAGCGCCATCAAAATTGTTCTTGCCATACTAAAATGTAACTCATACATAAAATAAACTGTATTTCTTATAACTATATTTCTTATATCTGTATTTCTGATCAACCAGTCACGTCTATGCCTGCAAGACAAGCAGCACAATCCTATACAATACAATCCCTTGTTTCGGCTATCTTTTTGCAACATTCTCTTTTTTAGCCGCTATCTATGGGTCAGCCTTCCCTTCTCCACTGGCACCATCAAAATTGTTCTTGCCATGCTAAAATGCAACTCATACATAAAATTTACTGTATTTCTTAAAACTCTCCAACAATGTGTATAAATAAATAACAGCTCCATGACCGCTGACTGACTGACTGAGAGACAAGGTACAGCCAAGAACGCTGAAGGCGAAAATAGGTACATAGGTAGTAACATAAAATTGAAGATCCTTGCTATTGAAGTTCATTATTACATCTAGGCCTAGCTAGAAGCATTGATAGGTCAATGTCTAGAGGTGCACTAAGAAAGCATTTATCGAAATTCACCCCTCAGTGGTGTGGAACTGGGTGAAAACTCGTGTATCGAACATGCCTTCCGAACATGGTACAATGGGCTGTTTTAAACCCAAAACCTCATGGACGAAGTCGTAGGCATGCTCTAGTTACATGAAAAGTACAAAAAGTGCATAATAGATGAGTAATTATTACAAATTTGCCTAAAAACCGTTGAAAGAGGCAGCCTATTTGTGAAATCCTTCATTTGACATTTCCGATAGCTTTCAAAGATTTGATTTGGATACGCGATACCATTTTATGTCAAATTTGTGATATCTTTCACTCAAAATTGCGATCACAAGCACAACGACTCGAAATGACAGCTCATGTCCAATAATTGCGGTGTGAAGTTCGTCGATAGCATCCTTCAAATGTCAAATTCATGGGTATGGCGATTGCTGTTAAAAGTTAGACAATACGGCCCCGATACCAATTGTATGCAAACTAGTGATATCGTTCACTCAAAATTGCGATCACAACCACCATGACTAGAAATGACAGCTCATGTTGAAGAATTGCGGTGTGAAGTTCGTCAATATCCTTCAGATGTCAAATTCATAACTATGGCGATTGCAATTAAAGTTAGACAATAAGGCCCCAGGTGACTGATATTGTGCTTTTTATAGAGCTCTTTTTAGCATTACCATGAGCAAAGAAATCATTTGACATGTCGCTCCACTCAGCTCTGTCTGGGGCATACCCCCACCATAATGGGTTAAAGGATTTAAGTTCATCAATCCATCGCGTCAGTGGCCTCCCAACTCTCCGCCATGTCTCCGCTGTATCATAATACAATTTTTTTCAAATCTTTACTAGCTTTTGCCCGTGGTTTCACCCGCGGTGAATTAGTTTTTGTGTACTCCTATAAAATCAGTCAATATTATTCGGACTGTTACCTACAGTAAACACAGCTGGTGAAATGTGTATGTTATGCACCTCTGTTTCCCATTTTGCGTGTCTCTTTTATAGTTTTTCCATGGGAACAAAGGGAAAAAGTAGTTTTTGTCCTATTCAAAGTCTAGAACTACATTTACGCAAAATTTCAGCCTAATCGGTTTCGTAAGCATGGCGTGAAAGGGGACACATCACTTTTCTATAGTAATTTGAAAGCTAATTTTCATCCCATGGGAACTGATTTATGGGATAAAAAGTAGCCTATGTCCTATTCCAGGTCTAGAACTACATTCATGTAAAATTTCAGCCCAATCGGTTCAATAGTTACGGCGTGAAAGAGTAACAAACATCCATTCACCCATCGATCCATACATCCAAACTTTCGCATTTATAATATTAGTGGGATAGGATATCGTCGATAGATCGTAGAATTCGGCAGAAGTATGAAACCAAAAATCTTTCACGAAAAGTTACAAATATGTGCAATGACGAGAGATGCTTATGATCATATATTTGTTGAGCCGAGTAAAGCGGAGCGGAGTCCCTAGTTTTAACAGAAATACAATATGCCCAGGCAGACCATAATATGCTCAATTCTACGATCTGCCAACGACATATATGTAGAGACAGCACAATAAAAATAAGTGGGCTTTAGAATTTTGTTAGGAAAAGTGATAATTGATAAGCAATAATACCTATACCACAACATATTAATGTGAACAAATACAATATTTGATTAACGTAATTGATTAACGACATATTTCATTGTTTGCACGTCGAACCAATGTACAATATACATTAAAATCTGTTATTAATTAGTTATTAAAACCCTTGATAATGGTGTAATACCGAAACCGGTTGGGATTAAAATATACACAAGTAATTTGTGAAACGAGTACAAGTGTTTTTGTTCATCATTTTGTGAACAAATATTGTAGAAAATATGGACAACTTTTCTTATGAAAAATAATTTTTGCATTTTTTAGAGCTGTTAGTATTACAGTATTCTATACTATTCCACTATCGCTTATCCCACTTGAATTTATTAGATTGATATATGGATGGATGTATGGATGTTTGTTTATCCTTCGCACCGTAACTAATGAATCGATTGGGCTGAAACTTACATTGTATCACAGACATATAATTATTAGTAAGTAGCAGTCCAAACATAAGAATTAAATAACGTGGCAAGTTTTCATACAAAAAATAAGCTACATTTAGGCTTTATGGTACGAATAAACGTATAAAAATGGGTTGTTTTGGCTGGCTTATGCTTGGAAAATATTTGTTATTTCCTAAACTAATCTCTAGTATATATTTTGTTTAGAAACAAGCAATATTTATATTTAAAAGAGCCCGAAGTTCATGGAGCTAAAATTGCTACGCGTCGGCTCATGGGTCTGCTACTATATTAGGTACTAGCTTTTGCCCGCGGCTCCGCCCGCGTGTTATTTGGTTTAAGGACATGCTTTTTTCCGGGATAAAAAGTAGATTATGTGTTAAGTTAGGGCATAAGCTATATTTATTCTAAATTTCATCCAAATCCATTCAGCCATTTCAGCGTGAAAGAGTAACAAACATACACACACACACACACACACAAACTTTCGCATTTATAATATTAGTGTGACACGTCTGTGCATTGTATACATACATAAATATGTTTTGATTTTTTCTATCTATCAAACGAAACTCTCACTTGTGTCAGTCACATGTCTCTTTTAAGTTATCAGTAATCATCATCGGTCGATACCGCGGGCAAAAGCTGATTTAAAATCAAGGTTCCTATATTCATTATTTTCTAAGTACAATATTTACATTATCATACGAGTAAGATGAACAGTCGGTTAAAA
Source organism: Ypsolopha scabrella (assembly GCA_910592155.1). Taxonomy (NCBI): domain Eukaryota; kingdom Metazoa; phylum Arthropoda; class Insecta; order Lepidoptera; family Ypsolophidae; genus Ypsolopha; species Ypsolopha scabrella. The sequence continues at coordinate 13,240,661 of OU342968.1, forward strand.
CATTTTCCTTGGATTATCTTTATACCATTCTAAAATCCGAATGAATTTCAGCAGAAAAACTGGAGCGTATATAAGATCGCGTGACGTCCATTTCCGGTTGTATCAGTGTAGCGGAAGTTAGTGACCGGAAACGCCGTCGCTGCTTCACCCCGAAAGACTCTGTCATGATACCGTCTTGTCTTTCTTCCGAGGATTTATTCTTAGTGTTTTATCGCCAAGCTGTATAGCTAGTTTTTCTGTTGATAAATTCACGTTTATTTAAAAACGTCTTTATTTATTGACCTTTTAAAATCAGTTTTCATCTTTGTTTTCATTTTGTTAAGCGCTAATAGCTATGATATTATTTATCGTATATCGTGTTAATTGTCATATCTCACCCGCACACATTTTACTTGTTTGTTGCCACGAAGACAATATTTGACAAAACAGAAAAATATTAACGTAAGTACAGGTTTTACCAGAAACAAATCATAAATCTTAGTTTCCATAGCTTTGAGTCACAAATGTTAATTTTCACCATAGTGGTTATTCTGTAAATAGTTTACAGATTTCAAGGGAAGTAATGGAATTGAGATTAAAAAAAACTATTTACTCTGCATTGAAGAAACAAGGTTTTAAAGATGACATAAACTTATATAAAAGTAGTTTATGAATTGTTTTCTACACAAACATGTTGTAAAAATTTACTCGAGAATATTTACGACTCTTCTAAGACGCAGTGAACTAAAATATTTTCTGCAAACGCCATACTGACAAATGCTTTCAGACTACCGAACTCACTATAAAAAGGAAGCCATAAAATCCTCGCAAATGTGAAATATAATAATAATAATAATAAGCCTTTATTTAGAACTCTAACTTTTTAACCTATTACATTTTTAATGTTTATACAGAGTTCTCCCACTGTCGGGTGTAGGCCTCCTCCATCAAAGCCCAGGTGACTCTGTCTCGGGCAGTGCGTGTCCAGCAGCTGCCGGCTACCTTCATGATGTCGTCACTCCAGCGTAGTCGTGGTCGTCCTCGGCCTCTTGTGCCGTCTCGTGGATGCCAGTGCGTCACTCTCTCGCTCCACCTATCGTCTGTCGAGCGGACCACGTGTCCCGCCCACTTCCACTTTAATTTTGCAGCGGTTTGTAGAGCGTCTTTAATTTTAGTTTTTGCTCTAATATCCTGGTTTTGCTTTCTATGATGTAGAGTGATGCCTAGCATGCTTCTCTCAGCAGCGCTTTGGAATACTCTAATCTGACGTTTTTGTTCTTTTGTTAGCGTCCAGGATTGGCAGCCGTAGATGAGGGTTGGGAGTATACATAAGTACATTATCTTAGCTTTTAGTGGTATTGGTAATCTGCTTTTAAATATTTCCTTTAAAGACCAATATTTTCTCCATGAGATTGTTATTCTTTTTGATATTTCTTTGTTCATAGAGTCTTTGAATGAAATAATTCTCCCAAGATAAACATATTCCTCTACGTACTCCAGTTTTGATTCACCCACTGATATCGATGTTGGTGGACCATTTGTCATTAGTTTGGTCTTTTCAGGGTTCATTAATAAGCCGTATTGGCTACTGGATTCATACAATTCAAGTAGCATATCTTTGAGATCCTTTGGGTTTTCTGCAAAAAGTACAAGGTCATCGGCAAACCTGAGGTGGGAAAGTAGTTTACCATTAACATTTATTCCCCTTTTTTCCCAGTTCATGCCGGTGAAAATACTTTCGAGGACCGCTGTGAAAAGCTTCGGCGAAGAAGGATCTCCTTGTCTAACTCCTCGCAGTACTGGAAAACCTTCGCCTGTTCTCTCTAATCTTACCTGAGCAGAGCAATCAGTGTATATACTTCTAAAAATTTTTAGGTATTTGTCTTCAATGCCTTGTTTTGAAAGTGACTTCCATAGCCCACTGTGCCGTATTGTGTCGAAAGCCTTCATATAATCGACAAAAGCTATGTACAAGGTTTTGTGGTATTCGACATATTTTTCGGTTATTTGTGTCACTGTGTGTATATGGTCGATGGTTGAGAACCTTTTTCTGAATCCTGCTTGCTCTACAGGTTGGTTTTCATCTAGTTTTTTAGTGATTCGTTTCAAAAGGATCGCGGAAAAAACTTTAAAGAGACTAGGTAGGAGGCTTATTGGTCTTTAATTTCCAATGTCTTTTCGGTCTCCTTTTTTGTAGAGTAAGACAATTATCGATTTTTTCCATTCTGCAGTGAAATATATTATAATGAAAAATATCAAGCTTAACTTTATATTTATTTTTTGAAATATATGACATTTACACTGAAACATTTTATATTATTCTAAACAGAATTACGCAGACACTGTACAGTGTTTTAAAACAGAAAATACTAACAAACAATACAAAAGTTTGTCAAAAAAGTTAAATAACTGTTAAACTACGTGTACTTTTCAACTTTTCCTTTTTAACACCTGAACAGAGTAAGTTTCTTCCCCGCTCTAAAACGAAAAATATTTTTATCCCGACAAATGGTCCTAAACTACCGAACTGACTGTGTGCAAGGAAGATAACTGGGCATTTCCTACAAAAGCCTGTATCTGCATAATCGATAGCTTATTGGCATTCCCCTTTTACTTCTAAATTGCAAATTTTCCGCACGATTTTGTTCGGAGGAATACATTTTTGAACGTAGCGATATTTCCGTTTAAAGTTTTGTTGAATTTTTAGTTATGCAAGTTATTTTAATTTTATTTTTGTTGGGACGAAGATCCGATTGTGTACAAATTTACAATTTGGTGACAAGACATTGGGGCGCGTCTATACAGATTTATCGGAGAAGGACTTTATTTAGGTGCCACATATACAAAAAGAAATTTTTAGCCGAATTAAAGAAAAATATCGATGAATTTCTAGAAAACTAGTATACTAAACAAATCATGTTCTATCGTTATGGTTAAGCTATTGTTGTCCGTTTTTAGGAAAATAATAATATTCCATTGACCTCTCATAAACAACAAGATATACAATCTATAAGAAAAGTTCGCCTGAAAGTGTCCGAACGTGCGTCGTGCATAGTAGCAAAAATTTTCAACCAAATTATGACGTTATGTCGTTAACATAAGATGTCATGTCAGTTGTACGAAAACGTCATTCGATTTTGTCACCCCATAGCGGTGACATAATGCATCGCGGACACTTTTTGGGCGAGATTGTGAGTCTAGTTGATTATGAAAGGTCAATGTATTATTCACACATCTTTACTTTATGGGAATAGGAGTTATACAAATTTTGACAAAAGAAATAAAGTAAATCGTTTTATTCAAATATATTTTGAAACAAAACAAATACAAATTTACTTTAATAATCTTTATCACTTTTTCACTGTTGTAAAATTGATCAATAAAAAGAGTACAAAAAAAGGTTTTACACCGTACGAGTACTTCTGCAATGTATCCACAAAGATAGTTTATCGTATTTTTCGCTAATAGACAGCAAGCAAAAAGGGACAAGCTAAAACTTTTTGTATTTTTTTATTCATCGGCGATTATAAAATTCGTTCGTAAGCTGAAAACTCGACTTAAATAAAAAACTATTGTTATTTGTTACAATTTTAGTAACCAATTTACGGTATTATATTTTTTTATTAGACACCATTAATATTTGAATGTTATATTCTTCAAACATTAATAACAATTAAGTTAGGCTCTAATTTTAGAACAATAAACCAAGGTAATTGCCTAATTATTTAAGTCCAGAGGCCGCGTCTCGACTCTTGTTAAAACAGCGCTGTACTCCAAAGTCCCATGAAAATTTATTGTTCAATGTTCGCATAAATTTAAACTAAGCCAAGTAAAGCGAATATATTTAATTATGCATACGAACAGATTTTTCTTGTTTTTCAAAGAAACGCTCTGGTTTCACATGCATTCATTTAAATAAACTTATGTGGCTAATCGTGCTGCTTACGTTTTTAAACCATTTATAGGCTGGCATTTTATAGCTGTTTTGTTTCTTGCTTACTTGTTAATTATTCAGTATCAAGTAGTAATTAGCAATTATCTCTTCAAGTGGAATACATGTTCAGAAACTTAGAGAAGCTCCAAGTTTAGAAAAGTCGCTGAGGCCGTCGTCACCCCTTTTTGCATATTTCTAGCTAAGAAATCATGAAGCGAAAAGAACAAATAGGCAACAAAAAAGTTTCTTTTGAAAACAAAGTTACACCTTCAAAATAGTTACTTTCTCAAATCTTAAAAAAATCGGTTGTGCACAAAAAATTTCATCCTAGTTTGGAAGAATAAAAAAGAAAAAGCTTTTTATACTAACCTACAATTTTTATTTAAGTTCGTCGAGATGAATACTAATGATGATTTAACAAAGTTAAACTTTAACTTTTTGGTAATGCAAAAATAACATACCTATATAGTTTTCATTCATAAAATACCAATGCAGCATAAAATACAGAAACGCACTCCGAAGATATTTAGGAAACAACCCGTAATTCTCACTTCAAATTCCAGCTATGACCGAAAACGATATAAAACGTTGCTATAAACCAATTCAAATATTTACATGGCATCATATTCCGATTGTGAAGTCGCGTGTTCCACTTTATTGCTGCTAGATTTACGACTGAAAGATACAATGTAAATTTCACGACGCTTTTCTTTGACGTGGGACATAGATCTTGGAACTGTGCAAACAAATGTACATGTTTGGCAGTTTATGTGCTTACGTAGAACTTAAGAAGACGATGTGCTTTTGCAGCATTTTGTTACGCACTGAAAGGGTTTTTAATGTTAGGTGTACACGTTTTATGATTCTTTTTAAATTTAAGTGAGCCAAATTGTATGCCAAAAATCACAATCTGTGGACTAATATAATTATTACAATTTTATGCTCCAGAGAGCTGCTTAAAGAATTGAAACCACATTTGTTATTCCTTGATGAAACAATTCAGTTGAAAAATGTATACTTTTTGATACTTTGTTCCACACTACGTTTTGTGTATGAGCATTTGTATACCTGTAGTAAAGCACAATATGATCTTTAATAATTTTTCCAAAAATATATCAAAATACGTCTTAAAATGTGTTTAGATTTTAGCAATTTTAAAATCAGCAAATCAGTATATCTTTGTATAAAATACTCATGGTCAATTTCTTCTAAAGAAGCGAGAAATAGTAAATTGGTCACAAATAAACAAAAATTATTAAATTAGTTGAACAAAGTATTAAGAAGTATTGAAGCTTGATTTCGAATAATTATTATTTTACCTACTACTGCTTTTATTCTACCTATTTTATAGTTGAGGTTGCAGGTAACATTCGGTTCGTTCATTACTTCGGTTTACCAAAACAAAAGGTACCTTTGATTATTCGAATGGACCTCATGTGTATTGTAATCTTGGGTCCCTTTATTGCCGTGTCTGCAACCCGTAGCAACGTAAGGGAATACAAATCGTAGTTTGAGGTCATCTCCAGGCTATTGTGTATATGGGGCGAGTAAACCCAATAAAATTCCTTCCATTCAATGTCCATCCTTATTATCAAACAGGAAGGTCCAATACGGAATGAGCAGGGATTTTCTCAATAGTACTGTCAACACATGCTCAGTTAGATAACTGAATTGGTCTATGATATATGTAAATCTATTCACAAACCCGTTCAAGATTCGCAGCTTACTCAAGACCTGATAGATGTGCTGATTGCAACTGAATTATCAATAGTCTCTCTTTAAGTTAGACCTGTCTCGATCGATCGTTTCTTGCGACCCGGGTCGATCATGACTCATGACCCATTGGTTAGGTGATTGGGTCAAAATAATTCGATAATGTCATTGATCACCCGCAAGTCAATCACATATTCCGAGAGCTGCGTGGGTCGTGCGACCGAGGCCACATAGGAGATAAAAATACAATTTATACGAGTTTGTACTAAAAACTACAGTCCGTAAAATATAGCTTGAACCCTGTGACAGCTGTCAGCGTTATACATATTTGAGCATGAGAAAGAGAGTTAGAACTACAAACTGTATAGCGCTGTCCTGTTGCACAGGGCTCAATAAATATTTTACGGACTGTAATTTAGTTTTATTTTTTTACGTAGGACGAGGCAGCGCGGCATTAGTGGCCTTGGGTCAAAAATTATCGTATATTTTTGTGATCGATGATTAAATCATCTGCGAACCGGCTCTTTGATTCGATCGATCATGATGACTCGGGTCTATTTTAGGCTAAGAGCCCCAATCATCATACTTGAATGGAACTACCATTTTGAAACTTGCTATCGCTCGTTCTAACACAGAGGGAATTACATATACGTAAGATGTAACTTTTGTCAGAGACTTCATTATTAAAACAAAATTTTGTTCTAAAGTTAGTTGCTTCATAGAATTCCAAAATAAAAGTTCCTAAAAATAAAACAAAGCATTATTTACCTGAATGTTAAATTTGTACATTCACATAGCAAAATATTCAATTTATAATGTATTTTAAAAATATAAGCCTTGATAATTATAATAGCGAAACCAGCTGGGTAGGGTAAATTATATCACGAAAATAACCTTCCCAGATTATATGTATAACTCGCGGTATAGTAAAAATGTTTTCATATAACAATTATATTAATAAAAATTAAAAGAAAATACTCACATGTAAATAAGTATAGAACAAAAGATGAGATTACACAACAAAAGCCAATCTCGAACAGTTCTCTAGTAATTAAAAACGAGAGTACGATTTGTACCAACCGATCGCTACAATTTTCTTCCAACGTTTCGCTTCCTGGAAATAATGAAAGAACATTTTTCAGGTCGAGTTTCTACGATAAGGCTTTGCTGCAGTAAATTAAAAGTTAATTGTATAACAAAGAGCGATGTTTGCGCTAACCACTTTGATAAGCCGGGCCTTAAAAACGACCATTTCCTTAGCGGAATGAGCTTTTGTTCTTAGGATTACGTAGTCACTGTATAAGGACCCTTTTAACCCTCTGCGAGATGTTTTAATTTTAGGCTGCTTAACACGTACTCCTTCCCTGACGTATATATGCGTGAAGACTACGATGACGTAGCGGGAACGCTATGGAGTTGTAGTGTTTGCTACGCTGTACCAAACAGGGAACTTGAACACTAAACATTCTAAGGTGCTACCACGTTGTCCAACAAGACGTTCGGACGGAGCAGTTGTGCGGGACTTGCGGCACAAAACAGATAGGTACAGAAGGCCTGCTCCCTACACTACAACCAGCGATTTCGGGCGCACACACACATATAGACGTGCACGCATGACGATCTCAGTAGGATGCCAGTACGACTAGTCACGCACGAGTGCATGCGCTTTGCGATACATCTGATGAGTAGATATTTAAAATCAAGGTCAGCCGTATCTATCTATTTTGTGTTTGCGGGGTGAGGTTCCGAACTGATTGTCCGAAAATTGTATGTAGCTGGGCTTGGTGGCTTGCCTCCCGCGTCTCGCCCCTCATTCCCCGCACAATTGCTCTGTCTGAGCGCTTTCGTTGGACAACTGTATGGATTTGTAAACTGTGGTGCTACAGATGTTTTTTGGCTAAGAAAACATTGCTTACATCAGATTCATCACCCCATAATTGGTATTAATTTGCTGACAATGCTAGGCGTATGACGTATGTATTACCGAACCCGTTACTTCAGAACTAAGCTCTCATTTGACCTGCACTAATCGAGGCACCAAGCCGCACCTTTTAATTTTGCATTGAATACGTTAGAAACAAAAGCTCAGGAAGGCTTAGCGTGAATAATTTTAAAGTTTTATGACTTTATTATGCATTGGAAACTAGCTGTTCCATGCGCTAGGAAATGAAATTTCAGTTTGAAATAGCCTATTATATTCCCGTTTCACGCTATCGAAGTTTTCTAATGCAATAGCACGGACTTACATTCATACATATGTCTCACAGAGGGGTAGGCAGAGACTATAGATTTCCATTTGCTACGATCCTGACACCTCTTTTGCTTCATATAAACTCTTCTATTCCGGGTATTTTTTACTTAGCCCTTCTTTAGTATGTCGCCAACATGGTCGGCATACTTCCTTCTAGTGCCGCTCGGTTGACCATTTGTGCAGCATAAATTCTTTCATCAATCTTATTTCATTGATTTTCTCTACGTACCCAAACATATTTAACTTATTGATCTTTTTATAAACAATTCTTTTAGATGACAATGTCGTGTCTGTTCTAACGGAATTCTAATGGTGTGTGGCTTGTAGCAAGTAAGTTTGTTTAGTTTCACACAAAAAATTAAATTTATAACACTGCGGTATAGAAAATCAGAAAAGTGAATCTGGACGTGAGGAGCTCTGAACCGAATTTCTGATTTTCTATACTGCAGTAATATAAATTTAATTTGTTATCTCCTTGCGATGTATAAATCGCCAAGTGTTTAAAAATATAGAAATTTATTTCTATCGTAGTTAAGATACGAGTAATGTGTATTCTTAACTACCCGAAGCTGTAACAGGTGACGGTAGAGCAAATAATAGTATCGGACTTGTCTTGAATACACTAGCGTCCTCTAAGCGCAAAGAGGCTCATTACTAAGTGAGTACCTGTACATATCGTTGCGGTATAGGAAAGCACAAGCGTAAATTCGCAGGCCATGTTGACAACTGGATAGCTCAGTTGGTAGAGCAACCGCCCAGTAAGCGAGAGATCCCGGGTTCGAATCCTGGTTCAGAACTCCTCACGTCCATTTACTTTTCTGATTTTCTATACCGCAGTGATATAAATTTAATTTGTTATCTCCTTGCGATGGATAAATTGCCAAGTGTTTAAAAATATATCATAGTTTTACATATATTTGAAATCAAAGCATCCTGTTTATTGTAAGTAATCTGAAAAATTGTCTATTCTTCCAAAACTTCATACAAAATGTGTTTCGATTTTAAACTTACTAGCTGAATATCGCTTATTTTATGATGGATAAAGTTACCCCGAATCATATAAATTAATATCAAGGATTACATTTACTGCCTGTTCTCATTTAAAAGATTCAGGCAAGTACTGAATATAAAAAAAGTGTTTTTAATTTACACGCGTAACCTGTTGACTTGTAAGGCATGGGAACGAAAAATTCCGTGCAATTTCTCAAAAAACAATAACTTGCCTTTGACAAATGCGAAGCGGTTAACCGCACATATTTCATACATTATAACCACCAAGTTCCATAACCTTGCGCGATACGAGATCGCCTTTATCGCTCTCGTAATAGAGAATAATTTACGTGACATGTTGCAGTTCTCACGGGTGAGTCGTGAAGAGAGAATTTGTCTAAGTCATCATACGTCGGACTTAGAAGCTTTCTCATAGGTAAAGTGCTGCGAGACAAATATTACGTAGATGCATTGTTTTAGTAACTTAGAAATTCTGCAAGTGAAGTTAAAACTCAATGGAAAGAAAGATGTATAAATATAGTTAACAAAAGGTTAATGTATTTTTCAGTAAATGTCTAAAACGTTTAAAAATAAGGGCAAGATTTTTTAAATATAGGTAGGCTAAAACTTATATCTCCATCAGACACTTATTTCTATTCATCCGCATATGTGAGGTGACATTTATTTATGCAGCCAAATTCATACTGAAGACCTAATCGGTATTAAGGTTCGATGACCCTTTATGGGAAATTCGAAAATTATTATTTTAGTTTTACCTACAAACTAAAGACCAGCCCCAAATCAACTACTCGGGAGATCAATATTGTATTTTGCGAAATTAGCAAAAAGTGTTATCAATCCGTCATGCTGATCACTTACCAAGCCTACAGTATGAATTTGGCTGCATAAATAAATGTCACCTTAGATGTATCCATCGAGTAGTAACTCATCTATTTGCTCGGTACTTATTTTTTACTATGTCAGTACTGTTAGTATACGTCCGCATCTTTTTATATGCATATTGTTTTAGCTGTATCCGAAGCCATTAAATAATGCACATCGTTAAAAACTTTCGAAACATTCACGAATGAACACCAAATATTTCAGGTGCTATAGTTTCCGTGGCACACTTGTACCAACCGGTTATTGTATTTCCCGGGTGTATCAACTTCACCTCAAATTGTTCCGTACGTGGTGCAACTTTTACTGCCGCATCCGTCCGGGCAGAAACGTCTGTGAGACATTTTTCATATTTTACGATGTTTTGAATTTATACTTCACGTGATGCCAGGAAATGATGACGTTTCGCATTGGGCTGGTATCTGTTGGGAACACCACAATTGGTTTACTATTTCCGGTACTCGTTTAATGCTGTTTACAAAGCGTAACTTCTCCAAAACGTATTTCTACTTTACGTGATTACACGGACAAGTCTTTGCCTCTTTTAAGGGTTCCGTACCTAAAAATGAAGACACGTAACCCTCGTCCGATCGCTTTGATGTCCGTCTGTCAAGACCGTTTATTTTTGGGCCCCGTTAAAGAAATCAAATTGAAACTAATACAATACAGGCGGTACAGAAATTGAGGAAAGTTATGGTGGAAAAGAGTTATTGCCCTTTATGTAATCAATTTCATAAAATTGGCTCACCAGTTGACTTGAAAAACTGGAAGTCCGTTTACAATTACGTCTTATAACACACGTATAGAAAAAAAAACTAAAAATTATCGATAGTTAGTTTAAGAACAATCACGCACTCGACCAGATTTCTTTTACTTATTTTTAATTTTCAAATTACGATTGATGGCCGCATGACCACCAAGGCTCCAAGACCTATGAAAAGCCTTCGAACATAAATAGCCGAAGATAAATGTGTAAGAACCGTTGTTGATAATAATCAACTCAACGCGTTCTGCTACCAACAAATGTATGAAAGACCCTGTTACTCGTCTGGTTTGCACAGAGATTTTCGCGGCCGGGCCCACAACGAGATTAAACGATACCAGCGGACAGTAACAAGGTATTTCAATAGAAAGATTTAATAATAATATGTGACACTTACATAAATCCAGTAAATTATTGACTGCGTCACGGTACCTCCAGAAGTCCAAAATCTGGGGTTCTCGCTATCCACTGCTGGGGTCGCTTCGCTGGTCCAGCTGCTGGCCGGTATTGAGGAGGGGAACTACAAGGCAGGGATCAGCAGGAAATCAAGGAAATGTGGCCACGAATGCTGCTTACGTGTCACCAACTGACGCAATCATCAAAGTCTTTTCCTGGAATTAGCCCGGCTTCTACGAGCACAATTCCCCAACACGGTTTCACTAGAAGACCTTATTTTATACACACATGTCCCTGAAGCAGGAATCTCTAAAAACCTTTCAGACGACCAATTTTCACAATCAAACCGGGAGCTCCAAAATTAACAAGTCATGTCTGTCAAAAATCATAGACAAGAAGAGCAAAACTAAAAACAAACCAAATGATTACACCGCCGCTAGCGGTTTCTAAAAATAGATTAGAACACTGTGAACGAAGCGCGTTCAATTTGAGTGTTGCGCGAACAACCCTCATACACTTACAATCGCTCATCAGTCTGCCGGGCACGTTCGTCCGACTAAGAGACGGTGTAAAATCTCCTTAAGACCACAAACAGTTGCTCTTTGCTATCTAAGTCGTTGCCCCATCTTTGTTTTACGGCCAAAACAAAGCGCCAGATTTTTGACAGGCATATAAGGTGACTTTCGTTAATATAGCCAAATTCTTACTGGAGACTTGGTAAGTGGTCAGGACCAAGGTTCAATGACCCTTTCTGTGAAATACGCAAAATAAAATTAAGACTTTCTAAACTATGTAGTTGAGTCGTGGTTGTTCTTGAACATGTATAGGGACACAAAAAAATATTATATTTTTCGTCGTTCACAAACAGGGTCATTCAACCTTGAGCCTGACCACTTACCGAGTCTCCAGTATGAATTTGGCAATAACAACGAAAGTCACCTCATATAATTTTTTCGGAGTTATACTTGAAGAACTTTGTAGGAATAGCCGAACTTCGTTGCCGAAAAAACGTAATCCCCTGATATCTTTTAGTATGGTGATTTAGGAAATTTTTAGAAACAATTTTTCGGGTAGGATGAAAAGTCCTCCGAGTGCGCAAACAGAGATGCAACTGATTCTAATGTTTACTCTAAATATGCCTGGCGCAATTTGGACAGCTAGACAAAAACCCAACTAAATAACTAACCCTTTCACTTAAGGGCATGGATGACCCGGGATGGAGCACCTCATTTTACATCTATCCATCCATCCATCAGCCTGTTTCGTCCACTGCTGGACATAGGTCTTTCCAGGAGTTCACCACTCTTGGCGGTCCTCCTGGAAGAAATGCCCATACTCACACACGCTGGGCAGGCGGGTTGGTGAGCGCGGTGCCGAAACCCTTGCACTAGTGACGCCGCTGCCCGTCACCAGTCTGATTTATATAAGGCCCAGCAATTGGGGATTGATATACTGCCATCCGTCGGTCCCAGGCAATGGTGGGCCGCCTGGTTTTTTGCCTGAGAGCTGTCCTCTTACTCTCCCCCGAATAACTTCGGGAGGATTTCCGAGTAAGGTTTTACATCTAGTAGAACTTAACTCTATGACATAATATACCGCGCTCTTAGCTGTGTGTGGCCGTAACGACAACCGAAATATCAAGTGCTCACGAAAAACAGAATTTGTAATATATTACTCTATCAAACAAATAAATAGTTAAAGTGCTATATAACCCCACTGGAGGGTCGTTATTTAAGTAATATGCTTATTAGATGTTACAGGATAAAACTACGGAGATAAGAAGTCTTAGGTCTGTAGCGGGCGGCGGCTTGAAGTCAGTCGCGGACGGGGTCCCTATGCTTGCTATTTCATTCTAAATTCCACATCGGATTGTAGAGCACTGACTGTTATTGGTTGGCCCGAACGTTCATTTCCCGAGCTTGTACGGAACTAACCGAACACTAAGATAACGTGAGACAAAATTCATGTCTTGAAAAAACTCGAGAATGGTTTTGGGGCTTCCTACGATTTCGGGAGAAATATCCCAAAAATCGAAATAAAACAAAAAGCATTTTTGAATAATATAAAATGTACTATGCTGTGAACCAAAAATTATTTGATTTGTTGTATTGCTTCTAGGACATTGCGGTACATAAACAAACATTCATGAAAATATACACTTTTATATGTATGCAAAAAAAGAAATAATAATTTCGAAATATATTTCGATCCACTAGGGGTCGTCGTCAGTCGAATATGGAACAGTATATTAAATATAACCATAGATAAAAAGTAGACATAAAAAAAAATGACGGACTTAAACCTATTTTCTTAACCTATCTAGCAATAAGCTAAATAGGTTAAGAAAATAGGTTTAAGTCCGTCATTTTTTTTTTATGTCTACTCTAGCTTATTGCTAGATAGGTTAAGAAAATAGGTTTAAGTCCGTCATTTTTTTTTATGTCTACTTTTTATCTATGGTTATATATATACTGTTCCATATTCGACTGACGACGACCCCTAGTGGATCGAAATATATTTCGAAATTATTATTTCTTTTTTTGCATACATATAAAAGTGTATATATTAACAAAAAACAATGAAAAAGCTTTTATAAAGATAAAATATTTATTATTATATTCATGAAAATATGTGTAAAATCCAGGACTTTATACGCTTGTAACTTTTGTATGTATTTGATTTTGATAAATGTTTTAGGTTCAAGTCATGGGTATTGTGTGGCATATGTTGAAAAAAAAAGTAATAAGCAAGCACCTATCAATAAGGATATTATCAGCGATAGAATGGGAGTTAAGGTGAATAGAGTCGCCTTGAAGGGGTAATTTTACTTTAATTATACTTAAGATTAAAGTTCTTAAATTTACAAAAGAAGCCGTGCTTTCTTGTTTCATAAGTAAGCTATGAAAATGAGTAAATTTTGTGTTTCCCTCTTCACCGACCATAGACAAAACAAACACCGGATCGTTAATCCAAAGAGTAGGTAGAGCGAGTAATTAACTTCGCAGCCAGTCCTCGCCGAGATTTACTCGTACCCTGGGTACAATTAAATTTGCATAGGAAATTGCACAGAACGGGCTAAGAATAAGTTGGACGGAGTTTTATGAAGCCTCCTTGCTTGAATCATAGGGCACGGTAATGAAATTTGTGTTATCAAGTGAGTTGAGAAATAATTAGCCTTGTGAAGATGTGTGAGTGCTGTTGTAATTTTCTAGTTAACGGAGCAGTCGGTACTTCTGGATAATGATCAGTGGTCTAATTATGCTGTTTGTTAGAATTTTGTTGGGTTCATATTTATCTTTGAGCTCCGTTTTGGATAGGAAGTAAAGTTAATTTATTTGGAGAATTTATAAATTACCTATATTCTATGTTACATAGGTAACACTAAAAGTTTCCGGAACTGGCCACTTACATAAACAATATTTAAAAATTTATTGCAACATTTGAAAATAGAACTCTTTGGCTGTAGAATGCAGTTTGTTTCATCTGACTGTCTTTTGTTTTTACCTTGTGGCGCCATTTAAAAAATTGTGTGTCTGCATCAACATGGATTTAACTCGGGAAAATTTTCGTAGTATGATTTTCTACGATTTTAAGTGTAATTTGACAGCTCAACAGAGCATCGCTCGGCTTGAAACAGCTTTTGGCAATGAAGCACCATGCAAGACGACTGTTTATAGCTGGTTTGCAGAATTCAAACGTGGTCGTATCAATCTCAGTGACGAATCTCGCGATGGTCGGCCGTCCACCGCTGTGACCAACAAAAACATCGATGCTGTGCGCCGTATGATTGAAACAGACAGGCATGTGACCTACCATGAAATTCACGCATCCTTAGAAATAGGCATGAGTCAAATACAATCAATCCTACACAAACATTTGGGTGTGAGAAAGCTGTGCTCGCGGTGGATCCCACACAACTTGACCGAGGCTCAAAAAACGGACCGCGTCACTTGGTGCAGTGCCATGCTTACCAGATTCAACGAAGGTGCGTCAAATTTGGTGTGGGACATAGTAACAGGTGACGAAACATGGATTTATTGCTACGATCCCAAAACAAAGCAGCAATCGAGCGTATGGGTCTTTCAAGATGAGCCGAAACCAACCAAAGTGGCGCGCGTGAAAAGTGCATCTAAGCGGATGATTGCTTCTTTTTTTAATAAAACTGGACACGTGGCTACTGTTGCTTTAGAGAATCGTCGTACCATGAATAGTGACTGGTACACGACCATTTGTTTGCCGGAAGTTATTGACGAACTCCGTAAAAATAACCGTAAACGCCGTATCATCCTGCACCACGACAATGCTAGTTCTCACACGGCCAGACAGACAAACGACTTTTTGAAGACGAAAAATGTAGAACTCATGAGTCATCCTGCATACAGTCCCGACCTGGCACCTTGTGACTTTTTTCTGTTCCCAAAAATTAAGAACCAATTACGCGGTCAACGATTTTCATCACCAGAAGAGTCTGTCGAGGAGTATGAAAAACACGTTTCAGAGGTCACCACAGGGGAGTGGCACAAAAGTTTTCAAAACTGGTTTGATCGAATGAAAAAGTGCATAGACGCCAAGGGAGATTATTTTGAAAAACAATAAATTAATTTTGTACCTTTAACAGTATTTTTTCATATTCATTCCGGAAACTTATAGTGCGTCCCACGTATAGTTACATCTTTGTTATATTTTATTTGAATTTGAAACTAAAATTGTTGACTAGGAATATGAAATAAACAAAATTGATTTGGTGAAAGGGCTTTAAGGCGCAACCATTGGGAATGCCACCGCTTTAGTTCAAAATTAGAAAACCCTTTTTTCTATTGACTTTCGTTGTAGACTAAAGTTTGAGACCTCTTTACTTTAATAAAAGTATTTACAAAATCACTATTTTGATGAAATATAAAATTTTGGTATAGGTACAATTTAAGGCAAGAAAACAACTTTGAAAGTCTTTCCAGCTTGATATTTTAAAAACAAAATCATTATTCAAAATTTACGCAAAACGATGTCTTAAAATATTAGAACCAGTTGATAGAGTAAAATAATTTGTTCTATAACGAAAAACAACTGAGAAAAGGATTATTATCAAATTTTGTACTAAAACGGTGGCGTGAATATGCGCCTTAAGTGGATGGTGAATGACTTAATAAATTTGAATAATGCACAGGTTTTAAGAACAACTATTTATGTTGATTTGAAAACATGTGCATTATCAAAATAAAACAACTACCTATTTAATCTATTTAGACTTAAGCCTTTATATGTATAACCCAAGAATATTTATACAAAGGACAGATTATAAGCATCCATGGTATACCAAATAAAATAAACAGAATAAACTTGTTGACGCATAAAACACTTACAACTCGGATGTGAAGTCACGTTGCATTGCTTTGGAATGTACATTTTCCGCAAGAGTTTGGTTCGAATAAAATGGAATGCATTTCCACGACTTTCCACAATTAAGAATTATTAAGGACAAAGTGGCCCCTCTCCAATTACAAAAGTGCATAAAAAGCATTTTACGTTACCGCGTAATAAAATTGGAGGGTATTTATCCAAAAGCATGACAATTATGACTTTTTAATTAATTCCATTTAATAAGCAAATAAACTCATCTAGTAACTGGCGACATGACGCAGAAATCTTATTTTATGCGGCTATAAAGTTAAGTACGCAATTTTATTACGAAATCTTTGGTAAACCTAATACTATCATAAACATTTGTGTTAAAACACAACGGCTGCACCATGCACGATTTTAATGCATTTGACGTCTTCTATCAAAAATTTACCTTGTATACACTATCATTTTGTAAAAGATAAGAGGCGTTTGAAGAGTTTCCCGCATCTCGCCTCTCTTCATGACCGATTTGCTTTTTTTGGACTACTATGTCTAATAGTAGTACATAACTACCACCGGCCGGACTACTTATAACGAAGTAGTAAAAAATTAGTTGCACAAGTATTCAAGTCAATATTTTTGTATATGCAGGTAAATCGAAACGTAGACTCAAATTGTTGAAATTGCAAATTGCATTCTCACCAGGAATGACCAAAGAAATTAATATCAACCGCAGGAAAGGATAAGAAAATTACAACCGCACTGCGTCCCACGTACTTGGCATAAATTCGAACTGCAGCGATAACCATCAACTTTGTGCCCCTCAAACTTTGCTCACCATAAATGTTCTACTGACGGTCGAATGGTACGACGACGACGGTAGAGCATTTGCACCCCTTACTACTTCATTTTATGTTATACTCACTCTACGTCTGTGTTTTCTGGGGTTCCATAGTGAGTAGAGACTCCTCGTCATGTGGAGCAAATGAAAATTAAAATTTTCAAATTCAAATGCTTTATTTTGTAAAATAGGTAAATTTAAAATAATACACATTTTACACGTCGATAATAATTTAAAAAACAATAGAATAAGATAAATTTGTAAATAAAATACGGGGAAAAACTACAAAAAAAATGTTTATACATGTTAGGCATAATCAAATTGAATAAAAATATATACTAACTTAAGTAAAAAATATAAATGTTGCATATACCTACCTATTGCAATGAATAAATAAGTTGATAGGTAAGTAAACTAACTACCTATACAAATAAATATAATGCCTAAACCCATTATATTTATATTTATTATATCGATTAGTCTTGTCAAGAAGAAGGGCAAGAAACTTAGCAAGATCACGTCTCCTTTATAAAATTTTCCTTTTTTGAAAAATATATTTTTAATGATATTTGGAGTACTCAACTTTATGTACATGAAACCACCGCGATAGTTCCTAAAATAATATGATATTTTAAGATTTTTTATGGAGACACGTTCAATACTAAGCCATAGAGGTAACGCGACGGGAAAATTTAGGACCCGCTGATCTAATGAAAATGTTACGCCTATGATAGGTCTGATGGTAATCTTAAGATTAGCCAGCTAACTTAGGTTTGGATTTGGACACTAGTTAATGTTACTTTGCTTTACCTTTAGCCGGTTGAACTCAAGAAAAATCATTGACGCAAACGAAAAAATGAAGAAATACAGTAACATTTCAACAAAAATAGGTGCGACAACGAGCGAAGAGAGAATGAGCGTGTTAGGTTTACATGTAAATAGATTTGGAAGCCAAGCGGGGTGACTATTTTTTTAAAAGAATTTATGTTAGATATGCGCGAAAATCCCCCTTGCACCTATTTTTGCATTTTTGTTGAATTACCTCTATATTTCATCTTTCAATTTATGTGTACATTTATAGCCGTAAATTAGCGGTTTTGATTAAATTTGGCCGGCTAAACATGAAATAAACTAAAACTGATTTCGAACATTAGCTATTGCTCAAAACTAAACTTAAGATTAACTGGGTAATCTTTAGTTCATCATCAAACATCATCATTTACAGGGCGCAAAAATAGCTAAGAGTACAAGAACAGAACCCTCTTAAGGAGTTAATACACGCTCGTTTTATTTATATTGCATGGTTACTATTTCTTGTCAATTCTTTCACGTCGTTGCGGTAAGAAATATTCAACAATATTTTCGATGTGAAGTATTTTCGTTTTACAATATATTTTTCAGTATTCTTTTAAAGTGTTGTAAAAATTACCCTGTCGCGTTTGACATGTAACAACTTTTTAGTTAACTATAGGAATAAGTTAATTATAGTGTACACAATGCCACGAGACTTGTATGTGACACCGGAAAAAAATACACAGAGCTACTTCTTCTTCTACTTTTGTCCTTATTGCTATAGAAATAAGAGCTAAAAGGAGGTCTGCGAAATTTTTCTCGATAGTGCGTGCGATTGAACGATTATCATATTTAGGCACGAGTTATATTAATTAACTAGTACATACTATTCGAATAAAAGGCTCTTATTTCTAACAAATTTTACATTATTCTTAATTAAAAAACATATCTTCATGACATGAATCCCCGAGGGAATGCCAGAGGTGTTCCCAATTATGAAGCGTGAAATGCAATGTCATAGTCCACATTTGGTGCACTTGCATTTGACGATTATTACATGGGTAGTGAGCCCTATCGCCGTACTGTGGGCACAAATGGACTAACAGCCTTCCGAAGTACGCAGACTGAACACAAATCAATGTGCAGGACTCCCAGAATTAGCAGGCGAGCGCCCTACCTACCTTTTTGTAAAAGAAAAATTAACACATGAATAAAATTGTACTACTTCATAAGCCTACTTTTTAAGTACTGATGCACTAAATAAAAATAAGAAACCTACTAAAAACAAGTTATTTTATTAAAAACTAGTTGTTTCCTAAGGATACTTTTAGATTAGACCATGGATACTGGCAGAATCTTGTCCATTAGCTTAGATGAGAAAGAGAAAAAGTTTTGCTATATTTTTGAGGCTTCTGAAATAAAACTAAAAGCAAACATCATTCATACACTTAGCCATAGTGACGCCAACTTTTGGCAACCTATACTAGCTTTTCCCGCGGCCTCTAGTGTGATATTGTATTAATTTTAAGTTTCTCGGTCCAGAGTATTATTATGAGAGTAGTTATGTTATTAGTTATTATTGATATTATTGATTTATGTTTTTTTTGATAAATTTAGTTTACGACGTACTATGTACTAAATAACGATACAAAGCATGCAAACAGTAATAGTTTAACCGTTTTCAAGCTTACTTTTATGCGAATTACTTGAAGTGGCTATTTAAATAAATAAGTTTTTTAATATCGAAACTGCAGGCACGAGTTAGTACGTCTGTCTATAACTTCGGAGCAATTATTTGTATTAATTAATTTTTATTAATTTTTTGTAGTTATTTTTAAGTGTGTAATTATATTGTAAGGTAATTTTAGTTTAGAATAAGTTTTTGTTTTTTTATGTTTTAAGTTATTACATATAATTGTTATCTTTTTCCATGTTAGCAGTAAATTCAATATTTTCGTCAATAATATTGTAATTATACTTTGTATTATCATATAATAAAATTCGTGATACATGCACCGAATTCAAACTTGACAACAAACAGACATACCTACCACATGTTATCCATGTATATAGTGGTATTGAAACAACGCGATGTTATAATGTAAGAGCAAACAAAAAAGTTTATTCTATTATCGAGATTGTTCTCGCCTCGGCTGCCAGAATGTGTAACATTGTCGCTGCCAAAGAGATGTTTTGTTCGCCAAATAACTTTATGAGATACGAGGCTCCTGCAGACTGTCCCAACTGATCATAGAGCTTACAATCAAAGGATTAAAGCGTATCACATCATACCTAAAAAGTTAAAAAGGATATGTCGTTTCGATAAGTTAAATCGATAGCGGAAAGGAATGGCTGTAACTCCACTGTCAAAAGTGTATCTCTTAAATTTTAGATGGTAATACATTTATACAAAAGTACCTACATTATGACAATATTTCAGTCTCTGTATGGTAGAAGAAAATACGTCAATATAGAGATAATACAATACCTGAGTAGTCCTTACTCACTTAAAATAAAATGAGAGCGAAACTACAGAAAGAAGAATTACTCCAAGATTCTCCATAAGATATTCAAGATCCAATATTGTAGGTAAATAGATAATGAAGCTCTTAGTCTTTCAGTGTGGTGTCATCTGCTCTTACCGCTGAGAATTCTTACAAAATTCAAAGGATTCTCCTGTCTTACAAAGCTTTTAAAATTCATAAGATTGTCCCTCCAACCCTTCACTGAAAGCTTTTTTTACTTTCAACCCCTTTACCGGAAAGAATGATCCGCCAAGAATTACTGAGTTTGTCGAATGAAACAATAGCTTTATGTTCTTTTATATCTCCTATACCGTCTAAACCAAAAGGCAATATCTCAATTTTAAAAAATTGTTTCGTGCAAAATTGACTGCTAAGTATTAGGATTTGTACAATGGCGGCACTTATTGCTAACAGCAACATTATCTTCCAGGCATTCTTGTACACAATGTACAAAATGTACGTCAGCTTATGTAAAATGCTCCAGTGTCCTAGTGTATTTTATACCTAAATAATTATCAATTATCATATTTCTCGACATTGGGTCAGATATAGCGCAATTCTCTTTTCTTTTTTTTCTCTTTTCTAAAGTTCGTAAGATGGGATATGCACCCCTAAGCCTTTTAAGATCTCCACTCGCCTTGGAAAAGCCAAAATCGTAATGGTGAAACAATCGGTATGTAGTCCAAAAAATAGGTGTTTATTACGGATTCTCAAATATTTTTAAAGTATAGCTTTTCTTCAAAGCGCGGCTGTACAGGCGCATTCATAAACTTTATACGTTGCAATAACATTCGAGGGCTGGGATTATAAGGCTTAACATAAATCCTAACCAATAACAACAACTGAGCCTGGTTTTGAATTCGGGTTTTGCATTAATAAATGAAAACAAACAAGGCAGACAAAGAGTATCGCGGGCTGCCTCATACATTTATACTTCGGATAAATTTAATTTGCTAAACAAAACCAACAATGATCGGCAACATTATTCTATCGTGAAAATGTATTTATTTACTGTAGAGGTTATTCAATTTGACTATACCTATGTAGAATAAACCTAAATACAATATTCCGAGGATTGTTTTTAATTCTTTTCAATGCAAGTGCTCGTAAAGACCAATTATACCGCACTAGTGTTATTTTTAATTTGTATTTATTGAAAATATGTTGCCAGTCATTTCTTGTGTACCATACATAGACTTCACAGAAAGGAGCTGCTTTCAATTTGATGCGTTCATAGGCTGCGTTCAGTTTGATCGTCGGACGACACCGCCTACCACTGACAGCAGTACATAGCAAGGTATGTTATGTATGACTGAAAGCAGCCTACGAACGCATCAAACTGAAAGCAGCGTATTTCCGTCAAGTTGGCAACTTGCATGCAAAGAAAAAGAATGCCCCCCTAAAGTTTACTTGGAGTATTTTTTATAAGGCCTATGTGCAGCAGTGGACGAACACGGGCTGATGGATTTATTGTTTGTTTGTTTATTTAATTACGTTTCATTTATTTACTCACACTTTGCATTGAAAAACGTAAACATACACGTGGGTAAGGAAAATAACTTACTCGTAAAGTTTAAAACACTCGCTTATCGCGTGTTTCAAATCGTCCTCGTAAGCTATGGCCTCCTTACCGCACTTATATCATAAACTAATATAATAATGAATCTGTCAGATCAAATCTATTCAGTAAACAATGGAGCTATTTAATTACAGATATACTTAATAATTTTCCTAAATAAAGAAAACAAGTACTTTGATAGGTTTTATTATTTAACCAGTTATAGTGCCTTTGGTATTTCAATTACATTGCACACAATAATACAAAGGATACAAAGTAACAGCTCTTGCAAAAGAGAAGAGTAAAAAAGAAACAGGAAACAGCAGCAGTAAATAAAATCGACGCTTCTCTCGAACGTTACGTCCAATTCATTGCCGTGTCAGGAAATAAAATTAAAAATACACGCCGTACAAATGACCGGGGAGCAAAATTATTTTTACGATTTTCTCTCTCAATTAGCCTGGACAGTAGAGCGCCGGTCCATAAGTGTCATTTTGATTTAAATTTACTGCACTAATTAGGCCCAAAGATCATCACAGGAATGGGTGACGAAACCGCCGCGGCTGCGACTGAAGATCACTACACTACGTATTTTGTTAGTTATCACAATGTAATAAGAACCCTATTTGGAGTATTGTTCAACGGTTCGTGTCTTGACGACTCAGTAGCGGCCCTTATTCTAAATTCTATAATTAAGAACCAAGATAGAAGACAAGGCGTTTCGTCTTGTTGAAGGGATATAAAAGTGTCTATCTAGAGTTTAATGTGAGCGTTAAAATGTTGTCTTTTTTGTAGACACCTCCGTAGATACATTTTTATCGGTTGCATGAAGGTACGGTCGTATATTTTTAATAGTTATTAAACGTCCGATATCCCACCGCTTATTAAAAAGCGAGCGTTTTTTTCTCGTTTTAATCCGGTTTAACTCGGCTATTTCCGTACCGAAGGCCTCTAAAATGCCGCAGTAAAGAAAAATGAAGTTGTTAAGCCGTTTTCAACGAAATTTATAACGGGTTTAACCACGAAACAAAACTGGAAGAAAACAATAATGTGTTGTTTTGAAATATGAAGGAGGAAGGCCTGGCTTTTCCTCTTCCCATAATGGGTCGATTTTTCACAAGGAACGCGCTGAAACGTTATGGGCTTTCTTTAATAAATTACCTCAAGATTGTGGCTATAGGAAAGCTATAGATGGCCTGTTTTGTTTGTGTTTCCGGCTTACGGAAACAATGGTTTATTTTGAGTTCAAAATAAATGTGTTTACTCGTGGATAGATTGGAACTGTTAGATTAGAAAGAAGTTATGGCCGAAGTCAAGTGTAGTTATTTTTAAATCACATATCTTATCTTGATTTAATGTAAATTTCTGTTTTTCTGCTTTATAGTTTGACTAGCTTTTGCCCCGACGTCGCTCGCGAGGAGGTGTCTTTCAATCAATGTATTTTTTTTTTGCGCCTAAGTCAAAAAAAAAAAAAACTGTTATCGTCATTTTGGAGTTAGCTTACAGCCAACCAGTTTACTAGGATCACGAAGATGATAATAAAGAAAACCGAATCCGAATTTTCGAGATAAAACGGAACAAAATTTCGCAAAAATATTAATTGTACAGACACGACTATTAAATGATACTTTATTATTTCTATAAATAACTTCAAGCTCTATACATCCGGTGGGTTAATCAAATATCAAATAAGCGAAATTATGTGAAATATTTTAATGAAAGCCGAAATTGGTAAACCATGCACACTTGCACCCAGGAAAATCGTTTTAATGCCATTTCCTTACATTTCCTTGTCATCTATATTATCATTATTATGGTTTGTTGTGATAAGAATATAGCATAAAAAAATGGATGTAGGAAAAGAAGGTCACATCATCCACAGCAAGGTTTATTTGAGAAAAACATCACGTAAATAAGCAATCTATAAATTATTTCATGTAATTATAATTATACTAATCGAGGTTACTGCAATGGGATTGAAACAAAATGAGTATCGACAGTTTTTATTTTGTTACCGGTTATGGTTTACTTATTTAGTAGAGAACTGCATTGTTAGTTCATATTTGTTAAAAATGTTGAGTAGCCCTTTTTTTCTTTAACCTACACTACATATTTTATAAACTATAATATATATTTTATAGTAAATAATTATTCATTATTAATAATCATGGCATCAATATTTTGATCAAACAATCTTCGTAAGTTATTTTTCACTTTGGAAAGTAAAATGTTTTTTTTTTTCAGTTTTCTTCACTTTACGTCCACGAAGTGAAGCCACGGGCACGACTTAGTCGCAAATAAAATAATATAGGTACATTGTACTCTCTTGACACTTTGTCTCTAGTTAGAAGCGTAACAAATGAGCTTTAATAATTCTTCATGATAGCTCTATTCTATGACAATTAATATTAACATCTTCTCTCGCACACATGTGGCAAGCGTATGCTAAACGTGAACATAGACATGCAATCTTTATGGCAACTACTTGCTTGGCAATTTAATACAGACACATAGAGAATTTTTGTATGTCTACTCCTTCATTTTTATTAATCTGACTATAATGTGACAGGTTGCTTATAGTATAATAGTAGACGTTCAGAAATATACCGTGGAAATTTGATCTTTTTAGCTAAAAAATATGATCTTTGTGATCGTACCCCACAACCCAATTTTATGCTTGCAGTCAGTTTTCTGATAGTTGCTCGTGTACGGTCATCCTAACAATGCTTTAGAGATAGATAATGTGGTAATTGACCCCTTGACACTTTGCACATGTGGAGATAACTTTGGTAAGATTTTATAAAAGTTTGTTTGTATATATTGTTGTTTTGGGAACACAACAAATAAGTTTGATGTTTTGTTGTTTGTTTTAAAATTTATTTTCAGGGAATTATAAGTCAACAAAATTATATAGAGTAACGTAAATACATACCCGAAGTACATACAGTGGTTGGAAACATTAATTTGTAATCCAATAATACAATCTACAATAATCTACAAGAAAGAAGATAAAGTGTGCCTATATATACACAATATTCTACTTTTTTTGAACTTCATGTTGTAAAGTAAAATTAGTTAAAGAGATCTATTACAGAGCCTAAATAAATATTGGAATACATCTCCCCCGCATTTGATTTAAAGTTTTAGAAAATGTAAGGGAGAAAAAAAAAACAATGTTGACGTTTTTTTTCTACTTTTGTTGGTAAAAGCCTTATGTAAGTATATCATAAAAATATATACAAAAATATGCGTCACTTAACCTAATATGTCAAAAATTCAATAAAATCTGTGTTAGTTAAAAAAAACTAATTTTGAGCAATTTATAGTTATAGACACAATATATTGTTATTCACAATAGTTTTAGGTACTAGATTCACAATAGTTTTAGGTACTATTACAAGATGAAGTTCGAAAAGTGGAATTTCGAGTCACCCTACCACATATACAGGTTGTTAATGTGGTTTCCAACTTTCATCAAGTAGGTGGTGACATCGGCAAATCGTAGAATTCGGTATTTTATGGTTCCATCCATCCATCAGCCTGTTTCGTCCACTGCTGGACATAGGCCTTTCCATGATTTCACCACTTTTGGAGGTCCTCCTGGAAGAAATGCGCGGTGCCGAAACCCTTGCACCAGTGACGCCGCTGCCCGTCATCAGTCTGTTTTACACAAGGCCCGGCAATTGGGGATGGATATACCACCATCCATCGGTCCCAGGCAATGGTGGGCCGCCTGGTTTTGCCTGAGAGTTGTTCTCTTATTCTCCCCCGAATAAGTTCGGGTGGATTTGCGAGTAAGCAATTTTATGATTGGGTTAAAATATAATGACCACCAAAAAGAGGATTTAAAGCGATACCCAAAAAAATGTATTCAAAACCCAAAATAAGTAAACAATCACCAAATTTTTGTGCTATTACTACCCAAAGTCTAAAAATAGGTAGCGACGACGAGCGAAGCGAGGAGGAGCGTGATAGGTCGACATGTTAATACACATTGGGAGCCGAGTGAAGCGGAGCGGAGCGAGGTGACCCCCGAAGTTTTGTATAGCATTGACTATGCAAAGAAGCATATTTGGATGAAATTTTTAATTATAATACGGTTCAATTTTTGGTGATTGTTTAATATTTCTGGGTTGTTCAGCGATTATTTTAGAGATACTTCCTTTATGTAGGTTAGCAGGCTATAAGTTTTTTGGTTATAATTTCATACTAAAATGGGAATTAAATTATGGTAATTACTTACTATTTTTAGCGGTTTATAGCGTTTTTTTTTGACATTATATTTTATTATATCTGGTGATTGCTTAAACATAAGCCTTTATGATTTACCTGGGCAAATCTAATAGTATGAAATCGAAAATTATTCGCCAAAAGTTAAAAAATAGGTTGCGATGACAAGCAGAGCTAGAGCGTGTTAGGTTTACATGTAAATCTATTTGTAGTTTTAACAGAAATGCGATCTGCCTATCCTGATTATGATATATGCCGAATTCTACGATTAACCAACGAGATTTATATAAAAAAAGATTGTTAAAAAAACTAGTACACCATATAAAACAAATAATAGGAGATGAAAATATCTTTTATGTCCTATTTTTTTTTTGTAGTAGGTATGTCTACTGTTGCGCAAAGCATAGTTACTCAGTTATTGTTATTGTAATGGCGTATCGTCCATTAAAGATTAACTGCGCTATAGCTGAAATTGTGTGATAAAAAAACAAAAGTGCTTGTTTGTAGAATTCCGTACCCAAAGGGTGCTAAACGGGACCCTATTACTAAGCCTTCGCTGTATAACTATCCGTCTGTCAGAGGGTCTACAGCTTCATCCGTAACAGGTAAAAAGTTGTCATTTTCAGGGAATACGTGTTGTAATTGCCTCTATTAAGATTAATATAAAGTACCAAAAAAATAATTAGATCCCCATACAAGAAACCTTGAAAACGTTGCATTATTTAAACGTTAGTTATTGGTTTTGGCTTTTACTTAAATAAGGTAATACATACAAGTTTTAAATTTAGTCAGATTGTAGGACATAATCTACAGAAAAATGAAAAATAATAAAAAGTAGGGTCCCTTACCGACACAATATCATTTTAGCGCCTTGTTTTTTGTAGCCTCGATGTTACTTTGGCATGTATATTGTTGTTTTGTGTCATGAAGTTTTAAAGGTTCCCACACACGTATTGTAGGGTGGTACGCACTTGGCCAAATTATTATTTAGTTATATTAACCCTTTTTATATTGGTAGCCACACTCGTGGCAAAACTCACTCAAGAAATGAACGTCCTGTATAGCCTTAAAGTTATATTGTAAAGAAAGAATATATTTTTATTATTTATTTAAAGCCAAAGCGGTTAAATTGCAGACAACATGACTTTTCTTTCTCAAAAAGCTATCCGTAGAATGGAAAACCACAATGCTTTTATTATTCAGTCCACTGCAAGTTTCGAGCCAGCTACCACTCTGAAAATAGTAAAACCTTTTTGTTGGAGTACTAAAAACCGTCTATCCAATTTTCTCTCACCTTCACGAGTATGACTTCCACTTTTCGCCACTAAACAGGGGCTTAAAAATGTAATTTCTCGCCCGGTCCTTAATATAAAACCGAATGAAACCTACACCTAGATTTCGTTTGAGGCTTCCCTTGTTTTAAAAGTTCCCTGAAAAAAGCGGAATCCTACCCGATCTAGATAAGAACTTCCAGGTTTTGTTTTACTTTATAAAAAGTATTGGCAAACAATTTGAACAATAACATGATGACATTGGTATTGAAAGGTTGGAAGGTGGTAGAGCTGATGCCGGGCTCGACTGTGGAGGTACCACCATCTTACTCGCAAATCCTCCCGAAGTTATTCGGGGGAGAGTAAGAGAACAGCTCTCAGGCAAAACCAGGCGGCCCGCCATTGCCTGGGCCCGATGGATGGCGGTATATCCATCCCAAATTGCCGGGCCTTATATAAAACAGACTGGTGACGGGCAGCAGCATCACTGGTGCAAGGGGTTTGGCACCGCGCTCACCAACCCGCCTGCCCAGCGTGTGTGAGTATGGGCATTTCTTCCAGGAGGACCGCCAAGCATGGTAAAATCCTGAAAAGGCCTATGTCCAGCAGTGGACGAAACAGGCTGATGGATGGATGGATTGGTATTGATTCGGTACCTATAACATGACTCATTGACATTGATTGTATTTCTGATTGACATACATTGTATTTCACATGACTAACCTTATTTCAAGCGTCCTGTCTTTGTCTTTTCGATGCTTAAGGAAAAAGACAGAATGCTTAAATTTAGTCCTGTCAAATAAGTTAAGTCGTGCTTCACCGAATCGACACCATTATTAATTATAATTTATTACATAATGTTACTTATATGATGATTAATTATATGAGTAACATTTTGTAAGCAGATATTTGTGAGTTTTGCTACTTTTTCTGTAAAATTCTTACAGTGTTTGTAATCTGTGTCAATTTTAATTTAAAAAAATGTGTATAAATTTTAGAGCTTATTTTTTATTTTTTTTATACATATTATTATATTATATATACACAGAAAAAATCTAGATATATTTAGGACCCTACTGGGCCCGGCATCAGTTGATATAATATAAATAAATATAAATATATAATATAAATAAAAAATAAATAAATTGCTTTTCATACATATAATAATCAATCCATACTACATCAATTTTAATTTGTGATTCATTCATATTTTTGCTTTTGCCCAGACCACAAATGAACAAACATTTTCTAATATATACACGTGTAACGAATAAGGATAATGTCATTAATCGGTAGGACCTTTGGTCTAACTGCCATCAAGTCCCATTAGTGTAAGAGTGTTTGGGACCAAATTCCCTAATTCCAAAGTCACTAGAGACCGTCCGGTTGTAAGGCATACAAAATTGTACTTGGCTTTAACCACACCTCTATACCAAGGTATTAAATTCCAATTTGAAGAAACCATCTCCTCAAATAACATTGCAGGTCATCATTTCACGTTTAATGCCGTAAACTTCACGCTGAAGCTACGATAGCGAAAGTGCTAATTGCTATTAATCCGAAATTCGGAACGAGTAAATTTGAATTTGTAAATGGAAAACAAATCTGTTTTTTCTTTTTCTTTTGCTGGCGTGATTTCGGCCAGTTCGTTTTTATGTGAACATAGATTTGGAGTGTTCTTTTTCGTTTTGTTTTTTGAAGAAAGGAAGTAGAGAAAAGGGTAAAGTAAAAATAAATGAGACCATCTTTCTTTTATCTTTATTGATATCTTGATACTATGGAACAGTTTCTAGCTTTCTTGTCGTGGAAACATTGTTGCTTCTTCTATCTTTTATTTTAGAACAACACGAAGCAGGATTTCTTCCAATTTATTTTAAAATGTTTGTCGTTCTGAACGAGCTCATATTCAAGAGTCAATTTTGTGTGCGAAATTAGGAACACAATTTTTTTATGACATGCTTACTCAGAGATTTGCAAAGAAATTACTTAAAAGGCGTCACTTTTGTAATGAAACACATAAAGTTATACTACATAAACAGGAACCACTCAAATGAAGTCTAAAGGACATTATCTTCACTGACCCTTATCCGTAGATCATATCAATGACATAAAATATTTTTTTTTTGATATAGGAAAAGAAAAAAAATAATTATCGCTGCTTTTGAGGGGGTGTCAGAGATGTTTCCGAGTATGGTCTGTTAAATGAAAGTCACAGTTTCCGTTGTGTATCTACGGGATTTAGTAGTCGAGTACTCGAACCACTAGTTAGACCATAAAGGCGTTGTATTAACCTCCTAACACCCACAAGATTTTTCAAAAATATCCATCTAACGCCCAAGGTCCCATAAAAAGACCCTTGTCTGACTTGGGGTTAATTAACGCCCATCAGAGCAATTTTTTTTGACAGAGAGATTGTTTGTTTTTGTTTCTTATGACTTACGCTTTGTAAGTACCGAGCTATTAACTCAAAATCCTTGTAAAGAAACCATGGGTCGCAACCCAATTTTTTGGGCTCTTACCCCTAGTCAGAAAAGGGCCATTTTGTTGGACCGCAGGCGTTAGGAGGTTAAACCATAATAATACATTATTTATTTACAAACATAAAGATAAAAAAATGCAATAACTATTGTTATATAGATGCGGGTAAATATATCATGGCCCAATAACAAAGGGTTATTTTGCTACCCACCCACACCCCCGTAACATCTATTTTCGAATATAAATGTCAAATTTGACAATACTCTAACTTATTTCGTACAGAAAGTAAGCCAATGGCCAAAATAGAAAAAAAAGTATGGCTACTTAGATTTTTCCAAGACTATGAATACGGGCCTCACCCACCCTCTGAAAAGTGGTGGGTAAGCTGTCAATTCCTTTTAAAACGGTCACTTAGAAAAATCGCTTTTTCATCCCCAGTAATAGCGGGTCTTTCCGGGATATTTTAATTAAGTTTGACTGATCAAGTGCTTTTTTAGTTTCCGGGATGAATTATTGATATCATTCTGTCCCACTTTCAGGGCCATTAATAAGACATTTGTTTTATACAGAGGTCAACCTTCATTAAAAAGATATAAAAGAAAAAATATCAGAAAATCGGGAGTACGTGTCTATTTGTATTCAAGTAAAGAAATATTTTAAAAAAATGTGAATATTTTTTGAATTTTTTCATACATATTTATTTTCATCTGTGGCCGCAGTATGGTATGGCTGAAGAAGAGCTGGGCCTAAAGAAATACAATGGGACCCTGAGAAAATTTTAAAAATCATGTCAGAATAAATATCTTTGAGCACATTTTAAATTATATTTATTACTAGCTTTTGCCCGTGGCTCCGCCCGCGTGTTTTTCGTTTTAACGACATGTTTTTTTCCGGGATAAAAAGTAGCCTATGTGTTAAGTTAGGATATAAGCTATATCAATTCTAAATTTCATCCAAATCCGTTCAGCCGTTTTAGCGTGAAAGAGTAACAAACGTACACACACACACACACACACACACACACACACACGAGCGCACAAACTTTCGCATTTATAATATTAGTGTGATTTGTGTGACAGCGAAACTATACGTAATCAGATGAAAATTATCTTTCGTTAAACCATTTTTTCTTATAGTCTAGTATAATAATTACCCTTTGGAAATGGAATTTGTCTTAAATATCTCCCCAAGTTAATCCTATCTATGTACCTTCAGGGAAACGCTAAGTCACTTTTCGGTATTAAAATCGTAAAAGGAGTGGAAAGTAAGTCAGCGTAATTTTTCCCGTTAGTGCATAAGAAACTTTCTATACCAAAGATGGAATTATTTGCTTGTGTGCGTCGGCATTCTTTTATACTTGCTTGTTTATCAGTTCAGGAGTTGGAGGAGGATTTGTGGAGGATAAAGCCTCCTTAACGTGGCACAAGACACATACGAGAGTTTTACGACAAACAACTAGAGATGTGCCACCGAAACATGATTATTCACTGGAAATGAGTTTGTTACTTACACTCAAGATGATATCAAATATGTCAGTTGAAGTTCTTAATTTTAATTATCGGTACAGCTATCGATCGCAATTCAAGTTGTAGCTAGAATCGATCCTACAGATTGGCTCATTTGTTTTACTATGAGCATTGAATATCCAAAAGCCAATAGATAATAGGTCTCGTGTTCGAATCCCGGTTCAGAGCTCCTCACATTCAGATTTACTTGTGCGTTTTTATACCACGATGACATATTATAATGTTAATTTGTATATCCTTGCGGTGGTTGAAGAAAACACTTGTACTGTTTCACAAAATTATTTTCAGCTTTCGTCATCTTTCATTGAACAGCTTTTGTGACAAACTCGTACATTTATAAAACCTGGAAAATGCCTTTAAGGCGAAACTAGTCGGAAATATAAATACAATAATTTTGTGAAACAGTACAAGTGCTTTCTTCAACCATGAAGATGTTTCACCAAGTGTCGACAGTCGCAAGTATTGACTTCCTTGCGGTGGAATAATCGTCAAGTGTTTAAATAAACTAATATATTTTTACCATAGTGTCCAAGTGTTTTTGGAAATGTCTATGTTTATTCACGAGTATATTATTATTATCTATACTTACAAAATGTTAAAGAAAATTTTTGTGATCGTCCTTACTTGGTGGAACTTGCTTAACATACGACTGTTACGTATTTTGAAAGTAACTAAATTTCGTAAATTACTTTCAGTGAGTTCCATTCTCAACTTGACAATTGAAGTACAATTAATAATTCAATGATTCTGACATAGTTATATAATAACAGTTACCAAGCAAATTTTAGTCTTAAATCATTACAATGTGACTAATGAGCTGTAACAACAATTAATTCGAAGTAATTGCGGGCAGAATGACTAATAACGACGCAAATTTCCAAATTTTCCAGATAATTGGCAACAAACTTCACTATTTAGTAATTTCCGTAGAGAATGGGTACATCACTAGATACATCGTAACTACAAACAACAAACTTTTATATCTCGTCTGCGATACAAGGATCTACAAATCTACATTCACGGGGTCTTGAATAGATACTTGTAGGACTGTGAATAGAATATAAAGTACTTATTGTGAGGCATAGCGAAAAGTATTCTAAAAATCAGATGTACGCTCCTAACGTGGTACAGCTTCAAAATAATATATAATATTCCATATTGTTTCAAAACAAAAGGCACATATTGAAAATATTGTTTAAGTCTAACATTATCTGAACTATAAGAGCGCCATTTGAAATCCTTCAAGTAGTTTTGGAATTGTAGTTATGAATCTTGCGCCTGTACTAGAAGATATACACAAGCTTGTAGAGAGAGAAGCACGAATAAATAAATGTAAATTAAAAGGGTTTCTTGAATTAACTTAAAAAGTGATTGCTATAAATATATTTTTGAATGCTCATTAAATATACCAATCGCTTACAACAACCATTCTTGATGACCCTTTTCTTAACCTTTACCAAGCAACTTGTCTTCAATTTCGACGAGTTAATATTTCGATACATCATCAGTTAATGGTGTGCATTTTAAGAAATTATAATGCTAAATATGACCATTTTTATGGGATCTCTAAAGAAATACTAATTACCCCGCAGAGTCCTATAATAGTATGAATTCAGGCGGGTTGGGGAAGGGTTTGGTAAAACGGTTAGTTGTATGAACGTAGAGCTTTGGTTCAACATCCCAGTGGGGGGCGAAGAAACCCACTGGCGCTTGCTAAAATTGCTCAAGGCATGGTGCACAGTGAGCGAATGAACTTTTGCGGCTATGCGATTTTGTGCGATGCTTTGCTAGTAACAGCTAATTCACACTGCTATTGTATACAGCACCTTTTTTTACAGATCCGTTTTTGTTTCGGTTTTGGCGTATGTTTTGGACATAGAATAAATAATAAATTTTAATTTGCCACTAAAATAAAGTATAATAAATAAAATGTAACTAAAATAAAGAGATTTTTTGAACAAAACCCATTTTATTCTATTACTAAATTTATGTGTGTTAGATTGAAACCAAGTTAAATTTCTGATTAAAACTGATTTTGCTGTTGGATTTGTTACATGTAATTGTTAATTTAATTTATTGGACTTCTGACTCTTATCAATTGTTTCATAGGATTTTTCATTTGCTGTGATTATAATTAAGATGTAAATAAGTTACATTAATTTTAAATACTTAATATAAGTTAATTTAGTGGCCAAACCGTGTAACGAACATTGTTTTAAGGAACTAAAACGATTGTATTTCTGTATTTCCAAAAAAACTGGATCTTCGACATTTTAAATATGTCTCTATAAGTTTGATAGAATCTAGAGAGTGGTATTCGATATTATATCACGTATCATTTCCAAAGCCCATGCTCGCAAAGCTTGTGTAGAAAATTTCTTTTGTTGCGAATGAAGCCACAGACAGCCTTTTCTACTTTCGTTTACCAACGACACCTGAAAATAAAGCATATCATTATTGTAGTCAGTAAATCGTGAGCGAATATATTTTGCATGTCATCGTTCAATAAAATATCCAGATATAATTTCGTGCAAACTAATAAAAACAGTAGAATATTATACTTCCTACACAAAACACACTGAGAGAGAACCACTTTTACGATTGACAAAAACTTTTATGTTCTGTAACGCATATTTGTGTTTGGTAAATATGTTATGAGGTTCCTTACAAAACAAAACCTTTTTAAGGTAGGATGAGGCAAATGATGGGAAGACGATAGTTATCATTCGTTCAATA
The DNA here is from genome assembly GCA_910592155.1 of Ypsolopha scabrella. NCBI lineage: Eukaryota > Metazoa > Arthropoda > Insecta > Lepidoptera > Ypsolophidae > Ypsolopha > Ypsolopha scabrella. The sequence continues at coordinate 13,274,884 of OU342968.1, forward strand.
TCTGCTGCGTCGTCGTTTGCCTCAAATGATAATTCTCTGAAGGGTTATTTAAATAAATGATAAACTGAACTTTGATTAACAAAAACTTTTTAAAAACTTTTTTCGAAAAATACTTTAGTAAAAAGTCGATTGAGCTGAAAGACATGTAATTGAATATTTACAGTTAAATATTTGCAAAATCATCATCGTCATCATCATCAATTATTTAAGAGCCTAGCTCTTGTCAATATAGCATCTTCCATCGTTCTCTGTCCAGAACCAAATCCTTAAGCTATTGGTAACGGGCGACTAATGCTTTTGTTTATGTTTCTTTTGCGAAATCTATCGCTTTGGAATACTCTTAATATTATTATTAGAGTGCATTACAAAATAGAAAAGATGAATTAGAAAAAAATGTCAAGACAGGAATTTGAAAAAATTCCTCGGGCCAGGTTTCGAGCATAACGCCCTCGTGAGCGTTCAGTATGTGCATTATAAGCTGGTTAGATCAAATATTTACAAGAATATTCAGTTAACAAGTATGGTGGAAAAATTCAACGTTCTAGGTATAGATAGCGCGCGAGTTCATGTCCATTCTGAGGAATGCGGTAGTGCTGTGAGCTAATCAATTATGGTAATGTCGATAATTACTACCGATTTTGTCAACAGCTGTCAATTTGGTTTATTGTAACTCAAGGTAATTTTGCAAATTACGAAATGAAATAAATGTGATAAGTACTTACTTGTTTATTACTAATAGAGAAAAATATTTTTTTAATGCAATTTAATCACTATCAGATGCAAAGACAACGGACCATCGCACCGCCACGATTTTAAAATTTAGAATTGTATAACTTACTTTAATCTGATTACCTGTATATTGTCGGACGGAACGCGGCCTCTTAGTACACTTTGTGTACTTGACAGACTATTGAATATTTTAAAAGCAAAAAGCACAGCGTCATGGTACCGCTGGGCAAATATACATTCTTTAAATGCGTAGGTCTGTGCTGCCTATTGCTTAAGAAAAAAACCGGACAAGTTCCAGTTCAGATCGCGCAACAAAGGTTCCGTGCACGAGAGTGAACGGCGGGGTTATCCGGGGAAATCTGTCCTGCTCCAACGCTTTCGTTTTACACATGGTCATCCTGCTCAGCGGAAGCGCGCCGCTTAGAAATTTCGCGGTTTCGAGGTGTTTTTATTTATTATTTTGGAATTAGAGGGATAGGTTTTTCATATGACAGCAGGGTTTATATTACATTTTTAAGACGTTTATTTTAGTATAAGTTTTACTGTTCAAAACTTAACATAGCTCAAATGAAATGATATTTAGATCATAGTTCAGACCTATCTTAATGATTTAAATGGATCGAGGAAAATGTAAGTAATCGTGTATCGAATGACCGAATATCAAGATCAAAGAGTGAAATATAACATACATTTCTTACAAAATTTTATCTTCGCTATTTATTGGCTTTAAATTAATTTGAAAAGAGACGAAATCGGGATAACCCCCCTTAATAATCATACTTTTTTTTTAATTCTGTTGGATACATCGCATAGATCTTCTGTTTAATTCCCATGCTCCCCTTTACAGTAAAAACATGAGATTTTTTAAGACATAGTTTTGTAAATTTACGTTGTACTGTTCTAATACTCTCTCAACTTGCCAGGGTTAATAAATATTTATTTATTTCAACATCACACTTTAACCCCTCTAACAGAAACAAAACCTTTTTGAGATAATGACTCCTAAACAGATCATGGAATGACTATTCCGTGTTTCTAGAAAGGATTTATAGACAAATAGACAGACACACAAGGACTCAGTTTTCTACGGAACCCTAAAACTGTTATTTCACCGCTTCTGATTTACCATGAAATAAGTCAATAGTTCTATGGACCATTACAGGTTTAAGTGTTTGGAAAACAAGCTTTGTTTGTCTCATACAATCTCATACAAATGTTTATTAGTCACTCATCATGTCAACTTAGGTATGATGGATGGACCAAAAGTATCGGTTTCGTTCGGATTTGTATTTATTCATACAATATTTAGAAGCTGTGAACACAAATTGCTTTTTTCGCTTTATATTTTGTTACTATTATGGTGTCATGAATTTCTGTTATAATTACTACTAGACTTAAATAGAAAATCTGCCCTTACTGCATTTTTTGGGTTTCGCGCCCAAAGGGCAAAACGGAGCCCTATTAATGTCGCCCTAAGGTCTGTCCATCCGTATGTCACGGGCTAGCTGACAGAATGAGGCACGGATCTGAAATTTGGATATGTTATGTAAAGTGTTGTTCCAAAACCGAATATTTAATTAAATTAATTTTGCAAAACGAGCAGAAAATTTTTTTTTCTTGCCTCCTTCAACTGAGACGTCATTGTCTAGAACAAATACATTTTTTTATCTCCAAAAATAAAGAAATGGAGAGCTATCAAAGTTGTCAATTTTAGAGCATTTTTTTATGGGACCAATCTCAGAAATTAAACTACTTATAGTTAGGAATTTGGAATTTTCTGTATATTATGTAATTTAAACAACAAATTCTGAAAAGGTTGATTTTTAATATTGGTTTAGGGTTACGTACCCGAATACTCGACCAACTTAATTTTGCAGTTTTGCTTTATACATTTTCTAGGTACTGATAAAAGTTTTTAATTTTTATTTTTTTAATACATCCATCCATCCATCCATCAGCCTGCTTCGTCTACTGCTGGACATAGGCCTTTCCAGGATTTCACCACTCTTGGCAGTCCTCCTGGAAGAAATGCCCATACTCACACACGCTGGGCAGGCGGGTTGGTGAGTGCGGTGCCGAAACCCTTGCACCAGTGACGCCGCTGCCCATCACCAGTCTGTTTTATATAAGACCCGGCAATTGGGGATGGTTATACCGTCATCCATCGGTCCCAGGCAATGGTGGGCCGCCTGGTTTTGCCTGAGAGCTGTTCTCTTACTCTCCCCCGAATGACTTCGGAAGAATTTGCGAGTAAGATGGTGGTACCGCCACAGTCGAGCCCGGCATCAGCTGTACCACCTTTTTTCAATTATTTCATTCTATTAACCTATTTAAATGGTACGGAACCCTCATGACGAGAGTCCTACTCGCACTTGTCCGTTTTTTTTAGATCGTCATTTACTTTCGTTTGTTCATTTAGCATTTAGCCGTCATAGCCTAAGGTGTTTGTGCCGTCTTGTAAGGTTTGACCCTAATGAAACATACCTCAGATACCTATTATACATGTTCGATTGATTATCTCTTTAGTTTGTGTATTCTTTTGCGGGAAAGCAAGAACTCGTGGACGCCAACTAACGAACATACAACCAACTAACGAACATACAACCAACTAACGAACATACAATCAACTAACGAACATACAACCAACTAACGAACATACAAATCATTTTGTACAAAGCAATGAATTCAGTCATGCGTACAGGCTGCTCGTCATTTCCACAGATCTACTAAAACAGCCTAAACAATATATTTTTTTGAAAAGAAAAGCTTTTAAAGGGACGACTAGTGGCTATTACTGGTGGTACATATCTTTTAAAAGCCGCGGTAAGGACCGGCTTGATTCAAATGATATGAGAGTAAAAAAAAAAAACTGGAATGAGATGGCTAAATTTTTTTTTTCTGAAACATTATCTAAATAAATACCAAAACAAGGCCCGAATAACACTTAGAACCGATTTAATTAATTATTTATGCAAGGAAACAAATTGAAACTTAGTTAAATTGATGATATGATAATAATATAACAACGAATTCGTTGGCTTAATTAGTTTTAAAAATATTGGTTATAATAATTTTAAATAAATATAATATAACCTGGCAAAATCTGACCAATTAAATTGCGAGTAGCCGTTTCAATATCAATATGAAATATAATAAATATAACTTACCTATTGACTTTTGTTGTAGTTTTATAAATAATATACTTCATAAAATAACATTTATTTAGAGACTTTGTGTAATATAGGGCCCGGTTACAATAATTGTAATTGATTATTTAGGTATATCTGAGTGCGTCCGCAGTTTGATTGCCCCCTCGAGCGACAGAGAGATCAGTGAGAAACGAGTCTTGTGAGAGAGCGAGACGCACGTACACAAAGTCACTAGCAGTATAGTTGTCGCCTTAAGAAACACAACAGTTTTATTATAATACCAAAGAAGGATGTCTTATGTAAATATTAAAACATGATTAAGTAAACAGGGACATACCCCACTTACGTAAACATATCGGTAAGTTAATGCAGGTAATACCCAAATCAAAGAAGACTTTATTGCCATGTCATAGAGGATAAATTTCAACTAAGGCATCACGAATTGCGACGGATGACGAAGGTCAGACAAGACAGCAATTTAAACATACCGAGTGTTTTCGTAAGAAGATTTGTGTTTAACCATCAAACGTGGCCCATAAATAAATTTTAATATGTTCTAAATTCCCCCGTATTATTCCAAGTGTCCGTACTCCAAACATCGCCCACTTCGAAATTCAAAATTTCATTATAATAAAGTGGTTTGTTTACTTCGGAAATGATAAAGACCACCCGGTAGGTTTGTGTGGAGTAAACGGCCGGATCCTCGCACGCAGTTGGTAAGTCTCAAAATACGCGGGAAAGCTAACAATCACTTCGGTATTGAAGAACGCGTCTTTGGATACTTTTTTGTCTGGGACTGTGATCAGATTTTTTCTCGAGGACTCTACAGACATAACAAACAAAGAAACGACAGCTGGTCAACAAACTCTGTATCATAGCTTTACAATTTGAATTTCACAAGATCCTTTCATAGCAAGTGCTATAAGAATAATAAAGCGTCATAAAGTTTAGTTACTACTTGATGCAATATAAGGTGTTCAAATTCAGGTCACCCATACCCTTAAATTTATCATTTATACCTATACTAACGATACATTAAAATAACCTACAAAAATTGAATTTACATTTGAAAGAGAGATACCCTTCATTTTAATTTTCAAATCCAACAAAAATACCCTTTCATTTTCACAAATAGCTTTATCGATTTAATTTCTCTTTCATGTTTATTTTTATACTGTTTCACGATGAATTATTTGTCGTCCACAGGGAAGAAATTCAATTAAGATAAACAAATGTATTTTACGTCCCACAAATGTCAGGCTTTTTTAGTTCTTATCAATATCTAATAATAATAAATTATATCTTTATCAATTAACTTAACTGCAGTGAATTGATCTGTTAATGAATGTGACTGATTGATGGGTTTATGCACTTACATGATGTAAGATATAAGTTATATCTTATACTAGCTTTTGCCCGCAGCTCAACCCGCTTTTTTTAAAATTTCTGCCGCGTTTTCAGCTTAATTGTTATTTTATGAACACCCCTAATAATAAAGAAAACCGCAGCCAAATCTGTTGAGTGTTTCTCGAGTGAAAACGGAACATACATACATAGATTCAGACAGACAGAAATACAAGCAGACAGAAAGACAGACAAACAAAAATTCTAAAGATTGTAGTTTTGGCTTCAGTAGAATATCAATAACCTATTTTAATTGAAATTTCGCAAAAGTATTGAACAAACACGACTTTTTACTTTATTATTGGTATAGGATGAGATATAAATAGAAATACTACAGCACAGATCCTAACAATCTCCATCATGAAAAAGCAGACCTCAATTTCACACTCCATAAAAACTGCTTCATAAAAACTATCACGTCTTCGGAAACCGGCATAAAAACTTTGAACGACGTTATCGCCCCCAAAAAACGGCTCGTACTCGGAAAGCCTAAATACATTCCAAGGAGACTAGACGAAAAAAGTTTAGTTTCCGCTCCATTCCCCTGCTACAAAACTTGCAGCCCTCCCTTGCCACAGCCTAGAAACTTCCCTACAAAGGTTTTCTTAAATCACGAAGTATATGAACTTGCAACAGCTGGATTTTTTCGTCTGTAGGCAAATTCTGCAAGTACGATCGTAGCGTGTACGTAGCGTTGTCGTATTCGAGATCCCCTCAGTCAGATAGCTCGCACGCTACAGAAGTGATGGCACCGTAGGCGCCCTCACCCACCTATTTGTAATTTAGTTAAAAATATGGATACAGATAAAATAGGGGAACGCTTTATTTACGGCTAATTCCACTACATTGTAACTCGTTCTTTTTAAGCGGTGCATATTTGTTTTCGAGATAATACAGGAAGCGGTTCTGTTAAATTTACGCGGAAAATTTGGTGTAACTTAAACATAAATTATAAAAAGAAGGAAAAATGGTCTCGCTTAAACTTTGTATGAAAATCCGTCATCCCAGTTACCTTTATTTTAATTACAAATGTTAAGGAAAGTTGGGAAAAACTTTATCTTAATCTCTAATTAAAAGTTTAGAATTGTGACGACACCTGTTATGTTGTTACAGTTACCAAATGGAAGCCCAAAACTTAATTTAACTTAATATGTTTTATTTTCATGTTTCAAATTTAATTGGTTTAATCACATCACACTATCACACTTCACACTAATATTATAAATTCGAAAGGGTGTGTGTGTGGGTGTGTGTGTGTGGGTGTGTGTGTATGTTTGTTACTATTTCACGCTGAAACGGCTGAACGGATTTGGATGAAATTTAAAATGAACATAGCTTATGCCCTAACTTAACACATAGGCTACTTTTTATCCCAGAAAAAAGCATGTCGTTAAACTGAATAACACGCGGGCGGAGCCGCGGGCTAAAGCTAGTTGTTAAATAAAACCTTACGTGCGATAAGTGTATATTATGTACCTATATTGTAAAATAGAGTATTCATTCATGTAAAAATTACTTTATTTTACATTTATGTTATGAATCAGGTGGTTTCTTATTTCCTTAATACCACTAGATACATGTTTTCCCTAAAACTACATTACTAATTCCATTAGGAAAAGTTGGGTCAGATTTTGATCCTATACAATATAATATTATAATGCTTAAAATCAAATAAAATTAAAATAACTTTATCTATCACCCTATCCATACGCCCTATCCGTCTTTATTTAAAAATAATAATATGTACTCAGTAGGTGGTACAGCTGATGCCGGGCTCGACTGTGGAGGTACCACCATCTTACTCACAAATCCTTCCGAAGTCATTCGGGGGAGAGTAACAGCTCGCAGGCAAAACCAGGCGGCCCACCATTGCCTGGGACCGATGGATGGCGGTATATCCATCCCCATTTGCCGAGCCTTATATAAAACAGACTGGTGGCGGGCAGCGGCGTCACTGGTGCTAGGGTTTCGGCACCGCGCTCACCAACCCGCCTGCCCAGCGTGTGTAAGTATGGGCATTTCTTCCAGGAAGACTACCAAGAGTGGCGAAATCCTGGAAAGGCCTATGTTCAGTAGTGGATAAAACAGGCTGATGGATGGATGGATGGTACTCAAAAATCTTGTGTTTTAAGCTCCAGAACGTTCCATTTATTGTGTATCAAATTGGCTTCAGAAACTATCGTATGATGACAAAGAAAACCTATTGTCCGTTGTTGTTTAAATATTTATAATAAATATTATATATACCTCTACATATATAGTTATATCTCACTCACTCGCTATATTATATATACCTCTACATATATAGTTATATCTCACTCACTCGCTATATTATACATATATACCTCTACATATATAGTTATATCTCACTCACTCGCTCACACACACCCTCACATATTTAACACCACTGCACACAAAGAGCGGACCTAAATTTCCTACACTTTATGAACTTCTAGATATGGTATTTTAGTTTTTTTTTGAAGTTTTAATTGTTCCATACGTCATGGCTATGTAGTATACATACCTGAGGATAGAGGCGCTGCGCTGTATGCTGAGATACAGGCTAATCACCTTTTCAGCAGCAGATTCCATCAATTTGTACACAGTATTATGTAAGCCTACATACTAGGTGAAATTAAATCAAACGATCAAATTCATACTGGAGACTCGGTTAATCATCAGAAACAAGGTTTAATGACCATCCAGGTGAAATTCGAAAAAAATGTTTTTTTGCCCCTTAGTGCCTGCACTAGGAATTGTACTTAAACTAGTCTACACAGTAAGGGAGCAAAAAAAATTTTTTTTCGAAATTGGCCCAATGGATATCTGAACCTAGTTCTTGATCACTAACCCAGTCTCCAGTATGAATTTGGTCGGTTGATTTAATTTCACCCTATATTTCATTCTAGTTTATGAACAAACTGTGTGAACATGTCATTTTTTTTTGTTGATAATAAATATTCTTAATACCACCATTTTTTTTTCAATTATAAAGCATATTAAGCCCGTGGTAGTTCCTGAATATTTAAAATTTGCTGTAGTTTGTAGTATCACACTAATATTATAAATGCGAAAGTTTGTGTGTGTGTGTGTGTGTGTGTGTGTGTGTGTGTGTGTGTATGTTTGTTACTCTTTCACGCTGAAACTGATGAAATTTAGAATTGATGCAGCTTATACCCTAACTTAACACCTAGGCTACTTTTTTTCTCGGAAAAAAGCATGTCGTTAAACCAAATAACACGCGAGCGGAGCTGCGGGCAAAAGCTGGTATGATATAATATAACATATCAATAAAACGTAATAAGCTATATAGGATTTGAAATCCGGCTACAAAGTTACCCTCTAGCGTCACACATGATATACATGTCTTCAAATAACATCCAATATCCTTATTATTCAATAATAAATTATCGTCATCAACATAAACACGTTTCTTAGTGAAAGGGAACGTAGAGTTACAAGATACATACTCGTAAGTGAGAAACTCCATAATTTATTAAATTACTTGACTATCAGTCATTACCTAACATTGATTAATATTCCTCTATCATTAAATCAGGTAATAGGTTTATAATATTCGCCAGGAATAACACCTTTTAAGTTATATAAAATTAATTGATTTATTTGACAACTCAATAATTTGGAGGAATTTTCTAAATCATCAAGTTGGTGGGCACTGGACAGATGTGTTTTGAAGAAACCAATGCTGTTATGCAAGATGTAATAGATCAATTTAATTACCGGAAATAACACCAAAAGAATTTTTAAAATTTTATTTTTTCTTTAATTTTGATGTTACAGGTAATACTAGAAGATAGGGTAAACCTAGGTTTACCCGGTGTAGCATTCGCTACAGTTATTCAACCTGTTTCTTCGATTTTAGTTTTTCTTTATCTTTGATTCTTTTACAGAATTTTCAAAAATTTAAAATTTCGAAAATCTTGTCATGGTTTTTGTTTGTTTTATCTCATTTTGAAGAGTATTGTCGTCGGGTCCACAAGGAAACTAAATAAATTTCTGGATTTTAATCCCTTGGATTCATAACACGGGATACATCTGCTCTGAAGTCTATTTCAAATCCTTTTCTCTTCTTCTCCTGGTAAGTTTTGTGTACTTTTGGTTTCATTCTCTGAAAATCCCTTTTGTCCTTTTTCCAAAACGTTAGTTTCCTTGCTCGGGTTTCATGAGCATTTCTTCATTCTGTTGTTTTGTCTCTTTACAGCGACCCTTCAGGCTTTTTAAGGGTTTTTAAAAAAGTAACATACATTTTCAAAATAACACCATCCTCCTGGTATCTTGTGTGGATGCACAACACGAACTCATTTCCACGACATCTGGAAGATAATCCTGTCGCATAGCGGAGTCTGGCTGCAGTTCACGGCGTAGTGAGGATTGGCTAACTACGAGCGAGAGTTTTGGGGACCACCCCATACCAGAAGGCCTGCCGAATCGACCTCAGGAACTAACCAGGTTCTTGGTAGTTTAGTAATTATCTTATTCTGTTTAGGTAATTTTCTTTCCTTATGTAAGGCTGAATAACGACAGCTCTTAAAACTTTCACTCATTAAGATATATTTTCTCTCGCCTAAGATTTATTAATATTTCCGCGATATTTCTTGGGATCCCAAAAAATAGATTAACTTTTAGTTTCAAATTTATAATAAAATAAGCTTAAAGCGTCGTTTTAGCTACATTAGAAAATTCTAAACCTTAAAAAAGGTGATTTACTAAATCAAATTTTATTGTAAAATTTTTAGGCTCGACGATATACTCTTCTACAATTTTGTTTTTATACCTTTTTTATTTTCTTTTCGTTGTTAATTTCTAAATTCTATTGATATTTAAATTATACTTTTAACGAGGTTTTTCAGCTTTTTTTTTGGGGCTGTCTCCAGGCTTACCTGGCGGCAGCCTTTTTAGCACCAAATTCTATTTTCGTAAAGTGCCATCACTACACCGGGTAATGTTATACAAAACTTCGGGGGTAATGTTTGCCCAATAACACGCCCGTCGTCGCACCCATTTTTGACTTTTTCTGGACTTTACCCGTAACATTAATACATTTTAAAAAAATGATCATTTTTGAAGAAAGTACATCAAATCATAGAGGTTAAGGATTTAGTAGATGTAAAAGTAACCTGTTGCATGTTGTTTGGCAAGTAGGTCCAAGTAGATAGACACCGACGATAAAAGGATGACTTTTTGGTAGAACACTAAAAGTTGTGGTTTATTGCAGTGATAATAAGAATAAGGTATTACATTAGTTCAGCCTTTGTGCCTGATAAGTGGTCTAAATAAGGTCCTAGTGCAAGTTTTGATATGTCTTCTGCTTATTTCCACACTCCTTTCAGGATTTCAGTAATAAATAAGAAAACCGTTGTCATTTCCTGTCCCGTTCGGAATAGGTATAATAGTTAGCTCATTGTATAAACCTTTCTGATAAACTTCTCTATCATCACAATAAATAGTACCAATTCAGCTAATTCAATCAACCTACTCTAGCACATTATCACTGATTTATATGGCAAATCAATTACAGTAAAATATCCATAACATGAATAACGAACGATATCTGTACGATTTACGATATTGTTATGACAGTGCCATTATATAGAATCGCGTTTAATTTTGTCTGCAATTCCTGTATTTTGTCATTTTTATCATTTCGAGTATTTTATTTTATTAAAGGCATTTCGAACACTTTTTTATTCATTAACACAAGACTAAGCAACAAGTTGTTTTTAGTTATAGCTGATTGGAATAATTATTAAATGGTACCTAACCTGCCACTGCCTTTACTTAGATCTAGAAAGCTAGACCTAGTTTTTGCTATCATTCGGCCTTTAGCTGTACTGTAGCAAAAATATATCAGATAATAAGTTAATTTACTTATTTAAATTTTCTACATAAAAAATAATAAAAATAATTGTGCATACAAGAATCTTAGAGCATTATACTTAATTCCTTAATTCCAGATAGCAATGAACTAAATATAAACAAAAGAATCAGGGTTATGGATTTTAATGAATGAATTTGTGCACAGGTAATGTTTATCTGGGACAATTCCTAGGCTAATTATTAAATAATCTCTTCTCTATATCTCTTCTCTATACATATAAAATACAACGTCTGTCTGTCTGTGTGTCTGTCTGTTCGTTCGCTTATAATTTGAGAACCACTCAATACATACATTTTGTATAAAACGCACGTTTCTATGATGTGATTTTGTATTAATATGTGTAGTATGGCTCAATATTATTTTTTATCGAACTTTGTTTAGAAATTGTGCTGCATGATAAAATATTTAATTTATAATTGTTCATCTCCTGGCCATTTCTATACGAAATGAACTATAGTTATTATTGCTACGAAATCAAAACAATTAAAAAGTTTCACCGTTGATCTATATATTTTTTTTACTTAATGCTGTATTTACTTTTTCGAGTTTCCAAGTTGTGTATGTTTTTCTCCTATGTTTAATAATCCTAGAATTTTATCTATGCACACTGTGCACAGGTGCAGAGAACGGCTCTTGAAATGAGAGTCTTAGCTTGAACCGTAAAGTCTCCTTTATTAAACTACAAGCATTTCAGTCAACTCTGAAAGCATGTTTCTCGAGTAGCACAACACTCCTATAATAACCAACTTATTGGGTTATATTTACAAGATTCTTGTAAACGTTTTGACTATGCAGATTTATCTGACAACAGCATCTTAACAGACAGTTTAAGCTACACGGGCTATCGATGTATTACTTTAATCTCCGAACCTTTATGGAAACAAAATAAAGACTGCCAATTAAGTGCTCATTTTGTTGTAATCTTCGATTTAAAAAATCGGGCGATTGCGAGTAGGACTCGTGCTTTGAGGGTTCCGTACCATTCAAATAAGTTAAAAGATTTCAATAAAAAAAATATTTTTTGTCAATTACTACAAAATGTATGAAACAAAACTGCAAAATTAAGTTGGATGACTTAACGTTAACTTATAAAGCCTATAAACTAATCTGTGGTAGTTTCCATTTCACTTCGTTATAATTTACGACTGTCGTGAATTTTTTCACATAAAAATAGCCGTTTAGATGGGAATATTTGACTTGAGCAAAAATTTGCACTTTAAAGCTTCATATTGCGCAAACGGATCCCTGAATTGAAAAGTGCTTTTCACATACCCGCAATACAGTGGTGTGCATAGAACTTTTTGCTGGAAAACAAATCAGAATGTCAACAAAAAATAACATGAAAAAAAACTAAAAACCAATTTGAATTTTTTTTTTGTATGAAATCATGTACTAAAATGAAATCATTTACGTCATACAAATATGTTCTGTCTATATGTTCCGTTTTAACTCGAGAACCACTCAACGGATTTGGATGCGGTTTTCTTTATTATCATCGTAGTGATACATATCAACTAAAAGGGGTGTTCATAAAATTACCGCCAAGCCAATAACGGGGTAGAGATTTAAAACACGCACCCGGAGCCGCGGGCGAAGCCTATATACCTATAGTAGCTCTATATATTCATAGATATTACCCAGTCAGAACAATATTATACCACCCCTAGTTAAAATAACAATGAAACGCACAATAGGTATTAGTCATGCTTTATTTTGTACCATAAATCAATCAAAACCAAACGGTACAGGTACGTTTTGCGTGACACCCCTAGCTATCTATGTTACATTCAAAGACCTCGGAACTCACCTGTTAAATTATTTGGAATAATGCGACTTATTTCAATAATTACAGGGTTGTTTTTGATTTGACAAGATAGAAAGGATTTGGTGGTAGAAATGTACACCGATGTCATAATTCAGTGTTGACTCCGTTCAGCCGTGACTAATGCCTCAGGGCAGTAATAATCGCTTTTTAATTAATAAATTAGTGGTTATACAATAATATTCTTTACTAGGCTTTACCCGCAGCTCCGCCTGCGTTTATTCAATCTTTGCCCTATTTTTGGCTCGGGTGTTATTTTATTAACATCCCTTATAGCCTATGTGTTGAAAAACGCATTTAAATCTGTTAAGTGGTTCTCGGGTTCTTTGTCCTGTTTTCAGCTTGGGTTTTATTTTATGTAGACCCCTTATAGCCTATGTATTGACCTGGGTTCTCTATAATGATAGTAAAAAACCGCATCCAAAAAAATGGAACATATACACAAAAATAAAAATAAAATGTGGTTATGGCCCCTATCTAAGTATTAAAACACGAGGGTTAGTTTAAAAACGAGTCTTAGAATATCCTTATTATGTACCAGTTTCTTAAACTACTATTTTTTTGCTATTACACACCAATCCCGCTACCATCCCAAACCCACTTTCGACATCAAGGTCATATAGTGGGCCAATCCGGGGACGCTGGTCAACGGTGGATCTTGCACTTAGCCACGCAGCGTTGTTGCCTTCTCTGTGCGCCCCCTACAGCGCTTTATGCTCTTTTTTATAAAGCGCGGTCACATCTTTTCTGCTATTACAGTACAATTGTACAATGACACTAAGTAGGAAGGCAAGGGAAATTACCACATACAGTGATAATTATCTGAGGTTTTAATATCTACTGCCAACGACTTTTTTATATAATATTCTCTAAAAACAATATTGTGACAGTTTAATTTTATATTGCTTATGGCTGGCGGCGCGCGCTAGGGCGCATGCGCGGTGGACTGTTGGATTTCGGCGCCATAGTTTACGGGAAATTTATTTATTTTTAACTGTTGTTTTATGGGTCAACAGTATTATTTTGCCCTAAAATGACTGACAAAAGTGACAGTGATGATAAATTTTACTCCACCTGACATTGTGGAATTTTTATCTATTTTCATGATTTTACGATATGGGTGTAGATAAAAATCCTTAATACGAGTAATATAGCCTTCACCTGGAAAATACTTTACCCATCTATAAAATATGATTATTTAACAATCACGTAAGTGACGACTCCGAAAGCATAAAAAACCTGATAAATGTCAACACCCTTGTAGGTGGTACCTGAAGAAGTGCAGAAAACTGTAAATTGGAAACCGTTACTCAACAAGTATTAGGGTAAGAAAAGCCTTAGCCACGCCATCTGCAGCCTTATCTATACCCATAAATATCCCTATGATCCTGAAACGCGGGGAGATGGTTGCACCCAAAAAGACTTTAGTCATTGGTAATATGAGTTACTTTGTAATGGTTTATTGGACAACCATGGTGTTTCAAGAGTTATGGCCGAAGGTACGGGGTCGTCTTTGGGTAATGGATAATTCATGCACCCTCATCTTCACGAAGTTCCTCGTTCAGTTTCGGAGTATTTTTTGTAATTAGGTATTTTACAGAAGGCTTTCCGCCAATTTGAATTTTTGCGCCGTTTCCGTGTTGCGGCTTGTAGGTAAAATTAATTTTGGTTTTTTGGAACAAAAAAGACTATTGAAGCTGCTGTGATTTTTGGAGAATTTTGTGCCATAACTGAATTTCAATCCTCTTTTCTTAGTACTTAATCTTCATCTTAGTACTTCAACTGACTTGTAAATCATAGGACATCTTGATGCAGTTGCACTGTTAAAATTTAGACTTCCTATACTAATTGGTCGGTCTTGAACAAGGCACAAAAAGATTTCGTATCTTGCAAACAGGTTCATTGAACCTTAATCCTGTTTCTCCAGTCTCCAGTATGAATTTGGCAATATAAACGAAAGTCACATTAAATACATATGATGCAAACTACGAACTTATTTGTAGGATGGAATAATGATATAGAAGCAACACTAACCGCATTTAGTAACAAAAATGTACAGTTTGTTATTGAATTCATAAATTCATAATTCATGCAGCCTTTCATAACATAACTTACACAAACAAGTCATTCTATCACTTCATCTCGTCACCTCAAAACAAATTACCTGCGTAAAAATGCAATTCACAAAGTTTCAAAACAAAGATAAACTCAGATGATACCCACAAAGCTTGCAGCATTCTCGCGCCAAACAATGCCTACATTCATTTGTTTTCTGTCACATCTCTACGCAAACAGCAGGCAGCTTTTAATGACGACAACTTTACATTGCCACATTCTTTGGGTTCTGTGGGTACACAAAAAGATAGAACCCAAACTGCCTTTACAGTTCATATTTCAGTTCATTATTCACTGGTTGTAGTCGTTTCGTTTATCGTTTTCAAAAACATAAATGTCAATAAGTGAAATATAAAGCGT
Source organism: Ypsolopha scabrella (assembly GCA_910592155.1). Lineage (NCBI taxonomy): Eukaryota > Metazoa > Arthropoda > Insecta > Lepidoptera > Ypsolophidae > Ypsolopha > Ypsolopha scabrella. The sequence continues at coordinate 13,290,362 of OU342968.1, forward strand.
TCTTGTACCCGTGCACTGTACTCAAAAGCGAGGTACCCAAGTCAAAAATTGTACGGAAACAAGGCTGGCAATTTTTATTTATTTATTTTCTTGTTCATATGATATTTTCAAACTACGGAACCTTTAAACCATAAGGCAGTATTCCTCTTCCCACCTTCTTTTTCATCATGTTTCCACTTGACTCTTGCACAGACAGAAATGACAGAGAGGTCCTCATCTTTGAAATTGGACCGAGGGGTGTGTTGATTAATAAAGAAAATAAAAAATCGGGTCGGCTACGGGGGTGGATGTGATTGAAAGGAGTAAGAAGGGTATGACGAAAAAATGATTTCACTTTTGCCCCGCGTTTTTATGACATCCATTGTGTTAGGTTCTTGTTTTTGGAATGAAATATTGGGTATATGTAAGAGACGTGTTGAGTAATTGGACACACAGTAAATTTTCGCTTAGTAAATAAATCGAATTTATATCATACCAGCATTTCGCCCGCGGCTTCACCCGCGTTTACTCATTCTCTGCCCCATTTTTGGCTTGGGCATTATTTTATCAACACCCCATAATATATTTTCAAATTTGACCAAGATCACTACAATGATAATACAGAAAACCGCATAATTCGCGTAAATTCTTGCAAGATTATCTGTCAGTTTCAAAAAAATTCCAACAACCTCATTTATCCTCATTAAACTAATAATCTTTAGATATCATTAACATGAATAACTCCTTTACAAATTGAAACGTTTAACCGCCCCCTACAGTTTCAAGATGATGCGGGACAAGAGATGAGATGACATCCAACACCTGGTGTGAAATGCAATCAAGTTTAATTATTACCAGTATTAATATCAAGGGTGTAAGTCGGACCCGGTTACCATGGCAACACCCCATGGTTCGCACCGCAGCCTGCACAAGTGCTACCTAAACCTACACCCTGAACGAAAGGATCCGTTAGTATTTTCAGTGGATTCTGGACTTTGTCATGTTTTCAATAAGGCTTATCAGAAATATCGTTGCAGTAGTTCCTGTTTTTAGTTATTTATAGCAAAAGCTGATTAAAGTCGTGATTGTTATGAAATTTCCGGAAAAGCGTGCTGATAATGCAGAGGTTTGATTCAAAGACGCGTTTTTGGAACAAAGAATCAATTTTGGAAATTCCTGCAATAAATTATTTTAAAAGGGTAGATATCCTCTTTATGTATAAAAAGCATTCTCTTTTTCATGGCGAAACATTACGATCCGTTTCGACAGATTTATAAGCACTTTGCCCGTTTAGTGCTCTGTAAAGTGTTTAATTGCAAGGAAATAGCTGTAGGTATTGGGCAATCAATTCATCGGCCGAGACTTCGAGTTGTTGTAAAAAAGCTATAAATTATAAACAGGATACATTCCGCCAGCTTTGTGCCTTTTTTCAAGAATCCAAATTGTTTGTTTAATTACTGTCTTTCGACGAAACTTATTCAAATTTCTGTTAGTAACTTTTTTACTTTTTGTTTTAATGGTGTAAATACAATTCTTGGTTAAGAACAATTTAAACAGTAAGTGGATATTTAGTAAAAAAACAAGGTCTGATAGAACTTCATCCCAAGTCATTGGCCAATAAAATTATGGTGAATAATCATGAATAATACATAGTAGTAAATGTGTATCATAGTATACCTTATAATATACATAAAGTAGGACATGAAATAAAATACTCTTTTGATAAAAATTAATGATGTACTTTTAGCTGACTGAATTTGAAATGTATAAAATTATTCGATTAATTGGTTATTGTACAAAATACTTAACAGTTGTGATTGTATAAAAGGACAATTAAAAGTAACTAGTTTTCATATGCTAAATAGATACATCATCCACTACACACAATAAATAGGTTAAGTTAATGATAAAATTGTATAAGGATATCAAACAGTCAAAATGTATGTACAAAAACAAATTATAGAATACAAAATTATACTATATCACAGTCACTAGAGAAAGATAAATAATCCCATGTCACTTTGCAGTCTATCAGTACACGACCACGAGAGCTATATCTCATCTAACATTTCTAGACTTTTATACATATTTACAAACCCTAAACCTAGTATTGCTTGGATTACGTACTACTGATATTGGTTTATTGCGCTGGCCTACATTATGTTATAAAAGCATTATCATTAACTACGGTAATTTTGTCCTGAGGATCCTGAAGCAGTGGAATGATTTGTGTACATATGTTGTAAGTCTCGGTACTGTAACTCTCTGCAAAGAAAAACTTCCAATTACCATCTTATTTGATGTAACCGACATCAAGTGTCAAAGATTCAACGAATTATAAACTACCTTTCGTAAGGAGGTGGAGGTAGAATATCGCAAAGATTCATCCTTCGACTTTGATCAGATCTTCCTGCACTAGAATGTCTCGTATCTTGAGTGTTATTCCTAAAACTATTTTCTTTTGCCAACCAATGCCACTGAGGATAATCATAATCCACTTCAGCTATGGCACCCCATTCTTTATTGCCATCGTGTTGACTAGAGGACCTTGAATTGTTGGTCTTACAAGAAGGACACTCGTCCATTGATATATCTTGCACCATATCATCCATTTCATTCCCACATTTTGTCATATCACTGTAATCTTTAGTAAGAGTGGAATTGCTACTGCGGCAGCAAGTTGAGCATTCTTCGTTGGAGTATTGGTTGCTATCTCCATAAGATCTTATCATGCTGTTGTCATAAGACCCGGGACTGACGGCACATTTCATGCAGGAATCTTCGGCATCCGTGTGATGATCCTAAGAATAAAATTTAATTTGAATACTCATTAGTAAAGATGAGTTTTACATCGCAAGTAGTAGTAATTTACCTGGTAATTCAGTTCGGTATAAATAGCACAGGTAGCGTAAGGCTCGGTAGCGGCTCTCCGTTCATCAATATTCATAGGATTCATAACATTAGTATGTTGTGGAAGACTGTATTCTGCTTCCATGGCCATTGTTCCTATTGAATGTCCACCTGCAGCAACAAACACATTGAAATCTCCTATTTAGACTAGCCCAAAAGTAATATACAAAACAAAGCATGTATGAGGCGGTGAAAGGACAGAATATTTGACTATATTATGCTACTGTCTTTGGTATTGCTAAAGAAATAAAGTCTTATTGAGGCTTTCTAAGACTTACCATGCAAAAGACTTTGGTGGCAATTTAGTATTTCTATTCTAGGCTCGTTTGAGCCTTCAAATACTGGCCTTTCACGAAGCCAGACAGCTTCTTTACTTAAAAGACATTGTTGAGCATTTACTATTGCTGTATCTGTAAAGGTAAATTATCTATATATCTATAGTCTATACTAATAATAAAGTAGTAAAAAAGTCGTGTCTCAACAAGGAATATTTTTTCAAAATTTTAAATGAAATGGTATATTAGTGAAGCCAAAACTAGTGGCAAAGGCTAGTATTTAATAAAATAATTACCAGGTGCATCGTAATTTTTTCAAGGTATATAATAGAATATGTAACTTGGAACTTACTCGTATTGTTTTGGCTTTTCCTCTGTTTTGATTGTCTTCTTCTTACAAAAATAATGGTTCCAGTACCAGCTAAAACTAATACTAGTAAGGTAAAACTCAAAGCTAATAGCCATGTTTCTTGGAACATTGAAAATATTGGCTTGTCCCTAGTTGGCTCAGTCCTGGAACAGAAATTAAAACAATCAACCTCAGACCAAATAAAAAGTAATCAACGTAATTCACTCCTAAAGGAAAAAAATGAGGGTAATTATTTAAAAAAACTTACTGCACATATTGTCTTTGTATCTGTGTAGGGACCATATGTATTTGTATTGGAGAGCTGAATGGCCCATGACCGCGTTTAGTCACAGCAGCAGCGCGTGCGCTATAGCGTCCACCAATCCTCAGACTGCTGGCTGCAGCTGCTCTTGTACGTGGTCCCAAAGACATTTGACCGACCACCCGACCACCTGTGCCTCCGCCGACACGTATCTCGATCTATAAATAGTACTTCGATAAGAACAGATTTGGGTATCAATGTATCAGTTTCCTTTGTTAGAAGAGTCTTACCAAATAACCAGAAAGTTCTCCATTCCAAGTGTGAACTGGTGGAGGATCCCATCGGATCCAAGCTGATGTTGCATTAATCACACCAGCTGTCACACTTTGTGGAGGTGATACTGGAACTACAAATAAATTAAAATTTATAATACCTGTTTTAGGTCATAAAAATGTAACTAAACTTACTTTATACGAAAGTATGTGAGTTGCTTACCGTCATCATCAGTTTGACCACTCTTCGAGTTGGAAGGTTTCCCAAGTAAAAGTTTATAAAATGGCATCAAGAACACATCGTATTGAGCGTATGGCATCAACCCTGTTAAAACATGACTAGAAGATCCACTGTTATGTACTGTCATCATTGAAAAGTTTTCGTACTTTGAAAATTCGAGTATACTATCTAAGGAAGTGTTGGAATGTTGAGCAGCTTCTAATTCTAAAGTATGAATTCTGTTTAGTGATGTTCCGTTGAACCAAATTTTTACACCTTCTAAATATTCGTTGTAATCTGTAACCACCTGTAAGAATTGATAAATTTACAACGTTATCAATTAAGTAATAGCTATTTGTTAATATACGAACGAAAACTTACATCCCAAACAACTTTTAAGGCTGTAGAAGAGATTCCTTCTACTCTTCTGAGAGCTAAAACCTCTTGTTGCAAATATCGACGAGCTTGAACTAGCTCGTACTGCGTCATTGGTGGATGATTTTGAGGTTTCCCTAACTCAGGATAGGAGGATGACGTCTCTGTATCTACATTGAATGAATTGGCTTCCCTTCTTAATACCTGTAATCATTATAATTATAGTAAATATGAGATATCGTTGAGAAACTTAATATTTAATGGTGAAGGATACGTATATTCTAACCTGTAAAGAAGCAGTATGTAAAGCACTGCCAGCTGCACTAACTGCAACACAAGTCAGTTTTCCAGCATGAGAAGTCAAGATTCTATCAATGTAGAGAGTACCAGAACCGTGGCTCGATTTTGGGAAGATTAGTTCCTGATAACAAAAAGTTTCATCTTATCAACATCAAAGATGGTAATAATGGTAATAAAAGCTAATCGAGCAAAAATTTAAACCTTACCTGAGATCCTTCCATAGTCCAGAAAACTATGGGCTTTGGGGTGCCTTCAGCTTCACATGGAAACGATACTTCTTCTCCCTCCCATGCAGTTTGATCTGATGGAACTCTAGTGAAATGAGGTAATGCTGTTCAAACAAACAAAAAGTTCCTCGTCACAAACTGTTCTGATATACTAAAAACCTATTACAATATGTTGAAGCTTCTTACAGTTCACAGTTAGAGTAGCACTAGCAACACTGGTTCCAGCTTGACTTTCCGCTCTGCAAGTGTATGTATCTCCATCTGATGCCACAACTCTATCTATTCGTAAAGACCCTCTGCGGATAATTGCATGTGACGATAAGGTGCCTTTTTCTCTGGACCACATAACTGATACGTCGGAGTCCGGTGACACCTTAGAACGGAAAGAATTTTGATTAGGTATCATAATTGTTACGGTCAAAGTCTATTCTTATGGTAGAATACATCACCGGTACTCTAAACTCGATACCATTATGTGGTCACAAGACAGTACTTACATACCTGGCAATGAAACTCAACATTCTGCCCCAGAAGTGCAGTGATATTATTAGGTTTCACTAGAAAATGTGGTCTGCGCAAGACGAGAAGTGTTGCGGGTCGCGACTGCCTCTCTCCTGCCACATTGGAAGCCACGCATCGGTACACACCGCTGTCAGATGGAAGACTTTCCAGGATTTTTAAGTTGCCATTGTCTACCATTGATATCCTGTAAAAATCGTGATTTCAATTACAGTTTTCTAAAAAAAAAAGCAATTAATTTATTTCGTATCAAAGCGTTCGTTCAATAGACATGACATCCCATCATCTAAAACTTAGTTTGGAAATTATAACTTTTTTTCAGAGGAAACTCTATAAGATATTTCTCATCCCTTATATAAATATTACTAGTTACAAGACAAATAAAATAAAAACACAATAGTAATATGTAACTAGTAATATTTAAAGAAAATAAAAGGCTAAACATAGCAATTATACCCTTATATACCTATAAATAACATTTATTTTTAAGTTTTTAAGGCTCGTAATTTTCTTTAACTTTCAGCAGTTACAAGGGATAATGAAGATTATGAAAAAAAAACAAATAGGCTTTAAAAATTACGGAGTTGTGGAGTAACAAAACCAAAAAAAAAAATAGGCGAATTGAAAACCTCCTTCTTTTTTAACTCGGTTAAAGTAGGATATTATTGTTTTTTTGTAATGAAAAGTCAGTTATTACACAAATATAGGTCTTCAAAGGCCACAAAATATCACCTTTGACTATGTGTGTGTTTTAGTTAAATTAAACCTTACCTCCCATTAACTTCTACATCTAAAGAGTGGCCATCTTTTGTCCAATGTACAGAAGGATCAGGGACTCCTCTCGGTGCAGAGCACTCTAACACAGCTGGTTCTCCTCCAGCCACTTTCACATCCTTTGGTTCTGCTCTGAACTCTTCGCGAAGAACTAAAACCAGACAAATTAATAAAGGTAGATTTTAAATTAATTATTAAAAGTTCCAATGTACTGGGTGTTAAGATGATCACCTTTTTCCTTAAAACCGGGTGTTCTACCCATCAATATAAACAACTTTTACTATCCACCAACCCTGAAATCGCGAAAACAAAATCTCTGTTCCATAGAAAAAGTTAAAATACCTACTTGAACTAAATGTATGAAACAGAAGATTTTTTATTTTATTTCAGATTTAGCCCCATAGTGAAAGTTGTTCAAATTGATGGGCAGAACACCCCGTTTTAATGAAAAGGGTTATCATCTAACTTAACACCCAGTATAATAAATATTACAAATAACTGTTTTCTACCTCCAAATTTTACAGAAAAACAAGCTTTATGTTCATGGTCTTACCAGCTATTGTAAGCGTAGCATTTTTACTGACTGCTTCACCAACAGGATTTCGGGCGACACACCAGTAAAGACCTTCATCGCTTTCTTTCTTACTACGCACGACCCTAAAACAAATTAAGTTAAATTTCAAAACTATTTCTCAAAAAGAAAAAAAAAACGTTCTTCTTACATAGCAAAGCTCTCGGATAAACACATTAAATATTTATGTGAATGTAGTAGAGCTTCCCGCAGATGGTTTTATTGTAAATGGTACATTATATACAAAAATCAAATTCCTAACAACAATATATGACAAAACTTAATAATAATATAAAACTAACATAAATTATATCAAAACTAAACTAATGTAGTTGAATGTAAACCCCTTTATATTCGAGCGCAAATCCCAAATCTTAAGTCCAATTCTTGATCCCAAAGGTCGAATTGAATTAGCCTTTAGCAAGTGAAACTCCCTAAAGCACATCGTACATGTTATGTTGAAGTAACATTGGCAGAGGCAAAGGTTCAGCTACAAACAGCCGACCACACACCAAGATCCGAGAATATTTGTAATTTTATCGTTAACGCTGCACTCTACTAAAATAAATCAGACTGTTATACTGAACTTAGGCAGGAAATTCTATATCTGCTGCTATTACAGTACAAGAAAATGCGATTTTTATTCAATATTGTCAGTGTATCAACCCACGTGAAAACACTCATTTCCTGCCACATTCACAATACAAGAAATAATTTAGTACTCGTACCATAGCTAAATGCAGTCATGTTTTTTTTTATTCCAATAAACCGGCTAGTCTGCCTGCCTAAGCTTAATGGATACGTGTTTAGCGTCACAAAATCAATTTCGATATTTAATGCAAATGGCAGTGCAAAAAATAAATAACAATGCCTGTTATTATTGTTAGGTTGATGGCCTGTCACTAGCATGCGATGCTTTATTCTAATACGAAAAAAACGTTTTTTTTAGTCTCGGGGCTTGTTTGCATGAGCGTGGATTATTTTCTAAACTAAATATGCAAGCCAAATTGTTGTTGGCCAAGGTATTTTTTCGAAATACTTTCGAAAATTCAATTGATTTTTAAATTACAAGTTACTTACGAAAAATTTAAAAGTGTAGAAATAATGTAAGATTTGGGCTTGGACTTTGTGCTAGTGTGCCTGAACTAACGGCTCTTTTACCGTTCCACATGAATGTAGAGGTCTGAATTGTTTACGCAAAACAAAACTGATTTTAGCAATGCCACGTAATAACAAACAAATGGACATCAAGCTTTCGAAATAACAAAATATCGTCAAGACATGAATTCCCAAGGGGGTTTCAGAGGTGTTCCCGAGTGTGAACTGTGAAATGCAAGTCATAATCCACGCCCGGTACACCCGCGTTTCACCGACGATTATTACGTCCCAACATGATGGGTGCTTCGGGCACAATTACACGCTTTTTAGGGCATGCAGGATTTCTCACGATGTTTTTCTTCACTTGTTCCGAAAAACTCATTGGTGCATGGCCGACCGGGGACCGAACCTGGGTCTCAAGATTGAGAGGCCAGCGGTCTACCGCCTAAGCTACCACCGGTGTCGAAATAAGTGTAACAATATTTCATTATTTTACGGTGCCGCGGCATGCTGGTAAAATAGAAATAAAAAAAAACAAAATTAAATTTTAATTTATTTTTTAATAAACAGGGCAGCGATTGGTTTTCTGTAATAGTTGCTCCGGTTCTCGTTCCGAAACGCACAAATTATGATGGTTCTGTAATTAAATGTGGTATATGGCATAACGCGACAATATTTTAATGACGACTCGGCACTTCTAGCAAAGTTGTGGTATTTAATGCATTACTTTGTGAATAATCCTGCTTAACAACCATTAACACGCTTTAAACACTTTTTAATTAAAAAATAAGATATATAATTATAATTTGTGCATTTGGGAACGAAGCCACCGGAACCACCCTAATTACAAATTCCGTGATAAAGTTTTCCGTGGCACTTTGAAGCAGTAATAATTCAATTCCTAGCACCAAACAAACCTAAGGAAGAGCAGTCCATCTTCCAGCAGGACTCTATGAGGATGATCAGATGGCGCGAGTGGCGCCCCATCCTTGTACCACTGGATGGTCGGCTTGGGCTTGCCTTCAGCCACACACCGCAAGGTTGCAGGTTCACTCCTGCCCACCACCGTGTCAGCTGGGTGCTCCTTTATCCTGGGGGCTCGGCTTTGAGCTAGGGAGAAAGAAAATTAGTTTCTCGTTAACAATTGAGAATCCTAGTTATTGTAGGGCTAGATACACATACGTTTCCTACAATATACCTAAATAAATGAAATAAAATAACGTTGACGGTTTAATAATAAAGCAATGTGGGCTACAAATAGGGTCAAACAATTTACGAGTAAGTAATAAAATTTAAACAATAGAAATTTAAATTATACAATATACAAACGTGGGCTGCTCTAAACAAGGATTTCCTGAGTTGACTGCACCAGAAAATTTAAAACATTCAGAGACAATTACTTTCAATTGCTATGCTCGACGATGATACCCTTAGTAAAATGCATCTGTTTTTATTTTATTTAGGTAGCACAGCCTTTTTTTATGCACTTACACTTCAAGCAGTCTGTTTGTCTGTCAATATACATAATAAATATAGTCAATTAGTCACTACACTTCTAATGAAATATACAAAACACTTATATATATACTTGACTCTCGGTGACTCTAATATTTAATCACAAAAATCTCATGATATAATTACGTTTATTTTACTTCATTCATATTTCTCCATCGAAATTCTAGCATAAATAATGGAGTACCGTTTCACCAACCCCGACAATTATAATCAACACGTTCATTCGCTTAAAAATACCATACAGGTCCACGTTTGTCGCGATGTAGCCCCTGCCTTATCCGTTATTTCACCCAAACAAGTCCGCAAAAAGAAACCCAACATCTTTACAAGACCAAAAAGCCTCGCAAGGCAAAACGACTTTTTCTCACCTTCAATTTCCAATGGAAAAGCGAGCAAAAGGAGAAACATAAGCAACGCGAACTGGTTCGTTGCATGTTTATCTCTTTTAATTGCACAGGTAACCATACTGACCACTACTTATTAACACTTAACGCTTTGGCAGGCCACTTCACCATTATTAACACCACCTCCTTTTTTACATCATCATTTTGTTTAACAACTTTTTCACAACCATTATTGACGTTGACTTCATATATTTTTACAGTTTCTTCAAGTATTTTACGTGCATTGCGATCTAAATGAGTGACGGAGCGGTACGGGTTCCCCGCGCCACGACTTGGTTTCCACTGTCCCCCGCTCGGGTGTATTTTCGCGCCTGCGCAGAGAGCAAGCTTTTCGCAAAGTACAGGTAGAGCTTTGTTTGTGGGTTCAAAATGTGGTAAAATGGTAACAAAGTTGGTTTGTATCTACGTATACTGATATGCTTTGATATTGTACAATATGCTATAATAGAATAAAACCCAATGTTATAGTCATATAATGAAATTTGATAAGAAACTTTAACTAAGAAAATTCTGTTGCATTGCATGCTAAAGAATACTCACATCATTATTTCTATTTTATGTCAAATATTTCATTCTTCTTATAAATATTAGGAATGGTTTTATTTACCTTTACATAATAATACTATCAAAACACAAGTAGGTAAGTTCAAAAATAAAAAAACACACTGCCTTACTGAAAATATGATCAATCATATATAATATTTTTCAATTCCCTTGAGATCGCTAAATCAATACCCCAAAAGCCCTAAACCTTTCACACAAATTACTTCCCGTACAATTTGGCGAATATCCCACAACAACATCTCAAATTATTCCACACACGCATCAAAGCTGTGGTGTCAAATAGGTTTTCAGATATGCCGGTCACGTACCAAACCTAACTGTTTGTGGGGTTTCTACTCTTATTTTAGCAATTTACCCTCATATGGAAATAAATACCACAAATTACCAGAACAAATTAAGTTTTGAACAGCCAACAATGAATGTTTCTTATTTACACTCAAACAGTTCAATTTAAGAAAGTTGAAATCCAAAATATTGACAGATGTTACAAACTCAAACAAAAATAGAACCAATTTTGTCATCATATAAATCGGTTTTCAAATGAATGCAGATTCTTCAAATTAAAGCAAAACGGAACAGACATGTTTTTTTCTTTTCCTAAATTGAGCTCCAATCTAGGTTAGAGACAGAAATTAAAGGTGACCATAGACAAATCTGGGTGTATGTAGAGACCAATAAATTTTACCAAAAACAGTGCAAAATCCCGAAAAAGGGAAACCTAATTCTGGGGTTGGACCCTTGCCTCGTCAGCCTCCGATGTAATCAACCCATCAGGAAGACAAAGCCAGCTTCCTTCATTAACCAGGAACGTATTAAAATATTCATAAGTAACATCCTACCAAGCCTGATGCATGCCATGTGTGTCAATTTCACGCTAATTGATTTGTAAGCAGTTAGCATTTGATGAGGGTTTCGCAGAAGCTTCATGATAGTGACTAAGTAACGGTGCTTACTTGTAGAATGGAATGTAATTTATTCATACTTGCATAATAATATACGCCTGTTTAATGAACAAGTAGGCAAGCAAGTATGCACAGCGAAAACATTTTTCTTTCTCTAGAATTATTCGCACAAACAAGGTACTAACCCGCTTTATTTAAATTTAAAGTGCAAATGAACGAGCTGTAAAAATTTACTACCTATAATAATATACCTATTACATAACTTTTGTTTTAATACTATTTAAAATTACCTTCAGATTTTTACAGAAGCAATTTAAAATGTTGTAGATCTATTTACGAGTATCATATATCGCTTGTCTTAGTAATACGTTTCTATTTCTCTAACAAAACTTGCACATCTAAGTCCATTAGCTAGAAAAGATACAGTTTTTTTCACAAGTCGTACCTTACTTTACCCACTAAAAAAAGATATTTTTTTTCAAAAATATTAACTTATTATAATTTTCACACCCTACTTCCTTACCTCATAAACTTTATATATATATAATTAATAACCAAATTAGTTTTTAGCCAAACATGTATTTGCAGTCTAAAACTGACTACAATGTTCTACTTCAAGCACATTAAAATGCAAATAGTCACAAAAAAAATGATAAGAACTTCGTAACGTCCAATATCCTGCCAGATAAGAGGTTACAAATGCTCCCTTCACTACAAAGTCAGATAGATAAATCTGACACAAACAGTAATTTACAGGATCTACTTCCGATGCTCCGATAGTATTCATGATTCATCTCCGAGGGAATCAACTCAAATGCGGGTCACGTACAGAACACTCGGACTACTGCTCCTTGCATCAGGTGAAGCAAATGATGATACAGATAAAACAACCTCTTTAAGTGACTTTAAACAAGGGAAATTCAACCTTATTTTCTTCGATGAAGAGCTCGATGAGAGAAAAGGTTCGATTGTGAAGATAAACGGGGCAAGCCCACGTGCCACAACCTTGTAGGGCAAAAATTGCAACCGACAAAAGAAATACGTGGTATACGTATGAATAATGGTAAAGTCAGAAAGATCGATAGAAATTGTCTGCTATGGAGTCGTAACTAATGGTAGTTGATGTTTTGGTCGTACTTATTTAGAAACGGCAACTTTGTTGCATCATTAGAATAGATACATTTGTTAGTATTATATTAATTGGTTCATAGAACCCATCTTACTCTGTGAAAGATATAATCTAACCAAAATAAATAATCAAGTATAAAGACAAACAACCCGATCCATTATGTAGCGAATTAGTGCCGATAATTTCCCATGCGACGTCGCAACTGCAAACTGGGCAAACTTCAAGTTTGTAGCTACCATAGTAGCAAGTATGAAGTTTCTTGCCACAAAACTAGCTCGGATCGCATCGAAGTGCCTCAGGGACTACTAATTCAATCAATTGGCTGGTCATAAATAAACAGAGACACTACAGGCGGACAGGCAGACATGGCCGACTCATTAATTGAGCACGATACAGGAATGGAGACAAACTAATTAATGCCGACTGCGAAAACCCTCTGATCACACGCAGGAGTGATGGAGAGAGATATTATAGTTTTTGACGTTTGTGTCTATCTTATTTAACTGATTTTATTGAAAGAGTCACTAAATTGTTTTTAAAAGATGACAACTTTACTTTAGTTGTAAGGATTTTCTCCTGAGCGTAACTTTTGTCCAAAGTTGCTCTTATTTTTAGGTATAAACAAACAGGAAATACAAGATAGAGGGGGCTTAAACTAATCCCTGTTTTGTTAAGGGTGTCTGCTCAACAAATGGCAATGACAGTTGCCTTGTCGAAATTAATCGTGAAAAATCTCTTAAGCGGGAGGATGTTGGATAGGAGCATTGGCGGTAAGTCGTAGCACGTGCCCTGTCTATTACACGTTGACTTGACACCCTGCGCAAGCAGATAGTTCATAATGAAGATAAATTTTCTCTATTTATTTTAATAACGTCTAGAGCTTAAAGTTCCATGCAACAAATGTAAGTTTATCTACTGTAAAACTGGATGTGTGTTATGAAATTACCATTAGCATAATTTACTACTACCATTATTATTGTTTGTAAAACTGAGCAAGATAGAAATGGTTCATTACATTCTTTAGAATTATCTTTTTAAAATATAGTAATGATGAGTAATCGTAGCATTGTATACTATTTTGTAATACAATACAAATCAAATCAAATCAAAATCAAAATATTTATTTTTTCAAAATATATACTTAAAGTATACTTTCTACAAGTCAAAGTTAATTATAACTATATAATATATCTTTAGAATATAAAAAATATATAATAATACGGGAAATAAAAAATGCACCTGCATAAAATAGAGGAGTCTAGGAATAAAAATATTATATATACATAATGCAATGAAGAAATAACTTCATAAATAAAAAAGGGAAATAAGTCCCTGTTTAATGTATAATTTAAACTTATTTTCAGGCAAACTAAGGACCTCCTCTGGAAGCTTATTGTAAAATTTTATACCATGTCCTACAAAAGAGGTACCTACTTTGGCAAGTCTTAATTTTGGAAAAGCTAGTTTATGTTAATTTCTGGTTTCAACAGAGTGGTGCACACCAAGCCTCGGGAAATTATCAATATTTTTTCTGACATATCTAATAACTTGATAAATAAATTCACATGCGACCGTAAATATATTAATTTCTTTAAACTTTTCTCTGAATTTGAATCTCGGTACTTCATGTTATAAATAGACCGAATTGCTCTCTTTTGCAAGACAAAGACTGCTAATATAGTGTCGGTTCATTCATTTATTCCATCTATCTATCCATCAGCCTGTGTTCATCCACTGCTGGCCATAGGTATTTCCAAGATTTCTTCACTATTGGCGGTCCTCCTAATCCAACCGCCACCTGCAACGTCCTTTAGATTTTCGGCCTGTAGATAATCTATTCATTCCTATGGAAATCTCTCGATATGTAGCCCATTTATACCTACTTCGAAATATGTAACATGAACATTTCTTTACCCACTACACTACTAAAGCCATCTGAGACGCCTTATCAAAGCACTCCGTTACGAGCAGTTATCGCGACGATGGTGTGTCTGTAAAATAGTCTTTATCTCCTCACTTTAGAGCCTTTTATCACTTTGTAGGTCTATACCAGTGACTCCGGCATAGAACGACTAACAAATTACACTCCAGATCGCGTACCACAGGGTGTCTTATCTACACTTCGCGTCACCTCAGCCCGCGGTTATTCCTTTGCAACCACGATTCCCTGCCAGATAACAGTCCAACCCCCTTTTGAACACCCTTGAAATATTCGTCCTTCATTTTATCTTTATCAAATAATTTTTCGAGTCTCAGTTACAGTCATGTGGCCCTTATTATTTATATGGATTTCTGTTAGCGGTGTTTATAAAATGATGGCATAAATTTTAGTGCCCTTGAGTTGCAAAAAGGGAAATTACCAAAATTAAGAAGTTAATGTAGTTGCTCCGGGTCTCGTTCCCAAACACACAACTTATTTTTGTTGTTTTTATTGTTGAATAAAAAGTATTAAATGTGTTTTATGGCTCTAAGTGACAATATTTGTATGTAAATGGATTTTCTAGCAGCGGTTTGTTACTTTATACATTAATTTATAATTGTGAACCACTTTTTATTCATTAATAAAAACAACAATCATTATGTGCGTTTGGGAAAGAGACACGGAGGAACAACCTTAAGATGTTGTCCTTCTAAAAGTTTAAAGATTTTTTGGAGTATAAAGAAAAAGGGCTTCTATTAAGACATAGATAAGTGCAAGTGTTAGTGAAAACCAGCAGAGTTCCATGGGATTACGTCAAATAAATGAGCACATTAGAGAGGAAAGTTACTGAATATGTTTCCTTTCCACCCTTTACCGCGAGTGCAGTCATTAGGTGAAACGAGGGTTCTACATCAAATGAGGACCAAGGTTCCCGGTGGCGACAGTCATAATCATAAGCTTTTGAAATAAATCTTTTGTATTTTATTCGTGAATATATTTGTTTATTTGACCGCCTCTGTGGCCAAGTGGTAGAGCACGCGCCTGTTAACCCTGAGATCACGAGTTCAATCCCCGCGGTGTACAACAATTTAAGTTTGGTCTGCGTTAAGTCAATTTTTTCCCGAAGAACAACGATAGCGCTCTCCACCCATCGCATTTGTGACGTAATAAAAAGTCAGTGAAAAGCGAGTGTACCATTGTAGATTATATCATGGAAACACCTTAGACACCTCCTCGGGGATTCCTGTCGTGACGATATGGTTTTGTATGTTATTTAATTACTTATTTATTTAAACCATATTCATAATTCTGTGTGACCATATTTTTATGTTCCCTTATATCGAAAACTACTAAGGAATTAGAAGCGGTATGTTTTATGTGTCATAGCAATCATAATGCTGCGACAAACAGAATTTAGAAAATTGAATAAACCCATATACACAACGCATTACCATAGCTAAAAATTCAAAAGTAGAATTTTCATTTCTATATAAGTGCATGTGTATTTTTGAATCATTCGAATTTCAATTCGCATATGAATCCGCATGATTCGCATACGAAAACTCAAAATAAGTATTGTATCCGTATGCGAATCATGCGGATTCGTATGCGAATTGAAATACGAATGATTAAAAAATACACTCCCTACAGTGGTGCTCGTGTCCATTCCCTTTCTTTCGTTCCCATAGAAATTTCCTTAAATCCCTTCTTAGCAGATGTCTACATCATAAAAGAAACCCACAGTCCACACATTCCTTGGTCCAGCCGTTTGGTCTACCCTTGATAGATTACTCAGTTATTCTTTTACATACATAGATAAACAAGTATTTGTTTTTAATTAGACTGTTTCTTTTATTGCATGGGTTTCACTATAGATCCTAGCAGTATCCATTAAAACTGAATTCATTAACAAGCAAAGTATTACAAAATGGTCTATTTTCAGAAGGGTTAAGGAAAACAAAGGGCTTTACCTAAGCTAGGAAACTTCCAACGTCCCTCATAAAACTCGCAGTGGATTGTTTCCAACATTCGCCGGAAGACAGGGAATGGATTCGGACTAATATCTCTCTTACTTGTGTTACCAACGCCTAAAATTGTTTTGAGATTTGAAAACAATGTTATTTGACCTGTAAAGATAGCTGTAAGAAAGTTAAATAAATAAATAAATAATCTGAAGCCTGAATGGTAAGTTAAGCATCAAAATAAATGTCCATGTTAAACATAAAAGTCTAAGATAAATTTCTCAAATTTAAAATGAAATAATATTACATATTAAATAATATGTTTATTATTGATTAAAATAGAATTTCTAAAAAGAAATAAAATTGGAAGGGCAATCACTAAGAAATGTCAAAAACGCTTCAGTTATGATGTATGTCGTAGATTTATCGTAGATGTAGTATGAATTTAAAGGGTTTCACCAAAAGTTAAAAAATGGTGCGACGACGAGCGGGACTAAGCGGAGCGAGAACCGAGCGAAGCGGAGTGGAGCGATGCAATCCTTGTAGTTTAATAGAATTATGATATGTCCAGGCAGGTCATGATATGCCTAATTCTACGATGTGCCGACAAACATATACAAAACCTTATGTGGGCTCTCGTGCTGCTAGATTTAATGACGGAATGGTAGTACATTATGATACAAGTGAGCTGCGTTGGACATTACAGTCGAAACGAGGCCGTAATGGAGCCGCGAGTGTAATGTCTAATGCTCACGCGTTTCATACGAAGTTTTTCAACACACTTGCGATGAAAAACCATAAAATTTCCCTTTTTTTTTCCACATAATCGAAACCACAGCTATGAACTGACAATTTTCTTTGAAAAATGGCGGCGGAGATTTTGTTTTTTGCGCAGATATAAATAAAGGCACTGACGCAAAAAGCCAACCAAATATTAAATATTAACAAACTGAATATTTTTGAGTTTGCAACAAAAATTTTTAGTTAATTTGTAGATAAAAATAAATAATTTGATGAAATTAAATGATTATTTATTATATTTTAACTGAGACAGTACATTTATTTGCAAAAACTTTACTATTTCTCAAGACATAAAAACTCTTTGCTAAGATTTAAAAAAAAACTGTCATGTACAAAACACTAGTGTGATAATGTTAAGTAAAAAGCACGCGTGTATAATATCCTATCACCTGTTAAGGCGCCAGAGCCTGCTGGAAGTACTCTGATACGGCTGTTCCAGATGGTGCGGGCCGCGCGCCTAGTGGTTTAGTTTATCACCTCTGGGGATTAGAAAAAAAAAAAATTAAATAAGTAGACATACTTAAGTGTACATTTATTCATAACTGAATACTTCAATAAATACATTATTGTACATAAATATAATAATGATATATATTAAAATACTATACTAATTATAATAAAATATAATAAATACAAAAGATACTCATGAGAGTGATAAATAGTGCTCTTTGAGTCGCCTTTTAAATATATTCATAGAGGACAATCACGAATACTTGCTGGAAGCGAGTTCCAAAGTCTGACAGCCTCAACATTAATATGGTGATATACCTATATAATATTTTATGATATAACAGTTAAGTCAAAGTTTAAGTTTTTTACAATTTTTTATTTTATAAAACGGCAACACGGCCATCCCCTTTCAAACCCTACAGTAAAATACCTTCGACTGGTGATTTCGCGTCGGAAGTTCTATTGTCTGCCTGAATGCGTTGTACCCTTTCAAATAACTGGAAAAGTTTCTGGACAAAAGTGAGATTTAGCGAGATTACTTTCTGGAATTTAAGGCTCTTCAAATATAACTTTCAATCTACTTAGTATTCTTCGTTATTGAAAACGACTATTTGTTGGAAAAGCTAAGCATTATTGGACATTCTAAATATTAACCAAATTTTAGCCTAAACAAAGCGGCGCGGCGGTAGCTCAGGCGATAGAACGCTGGCCTCTCAATCTTGAAACTCAGGTTCGATCTCCGGTCGGGCATGCACCAATGAAATTTTCGGAATTTATGTGCAAATCATTTGTGTTCTTACCTAATACTTTCTCAAAATCATTTCCGGTCAATGCAGTTCGGCTTTGGAATGAACTTTTGCAAACCCTTAGCAACCTTCCCTCTGTGTCCTCTTTTAGGTATAACCTGAAAAATTACTACCTTTCATCCCTCTGACTGGACTGAATAGGCTTTGTATGTATGTATGTGTTTATGTATGTGTGTATGTAGTATATTTAAGTAATAGACTTGAATAAAATTGTTTTCTTTCTGTACAAATAACAATTAATTTGTTAAA
The DNA here is from genome assembly GCA_910592155.1 of Ypsolopha scabrella. Taxonomy (NCBI): domain Eukaryota; kingdom Metazoa; phylum Arthropoda; class Insecta; order Lepidoptera; family Ypsolophidae; genus Ypsolopha; species Ypsolopha scabrella. The sequence continues at coordinate 13,309,195 of OU342968.1, forward strand.
TTTTCATTTTCCTAATAACATCGGTTGACTGGAAGAAATTTTTTTGAGGAATAAGTCCACCCTTGCCTGCTGTTATTTTGTAGTCTGTGTTTTATTTAGATCTTCTATACAATAAAGTGTTAATTCAATCATTCATTAATTCAGACTTGCCACTTGCTGAACGGTGAAGGAAAACATCGCGAGGAAACCTGCATGCCCTAAAAGCGTATAAATTGTGCCCGATGCCCAAAGTATGGCAATAATAGCTGGGAGGTAATATCGTCGGTAAAACGCAAGTGTACCGGGTATGGAAGATTTGGTAAAGCAATATGATTTATAAATAAATGCAAAGAATTAACTAACAAACAAAATATCTTAACTCTGTCTCACTCTTTTCAGTGTCATTGTTTATTCGTTTGAATCGGTAAACAAAATGCCGAAGAGGGAAGAAACAAATTCAGTTGTCTTTTAACGAACACATGCGCTTCACTCATGCCAATAAATGCGGAGCAAAAGTGAGAAACAACGAAAATTGCAATTTCGAAGCTATGAAAGTTCAAACAGTTTTCATTCTTGTAATAGCTTACTTTATTGGTGGTTTTTGTAAACATTTTATAAAAGGTTATTTTAGGAACGTTTCCGCAATCTACCACACGGTAGTGAAAGTTGAGTTCCATGGTGTTTCATGTCGCAGAAAATATAAGACTGTCGCGTTTCATGATTATAATAGAAATAGGTTAATAGGGGTGAGTAACAATTAAACTTATTTGATAAAACAACTGATTTTTCCAAGTTGAGACCAAATTCAAATAAATCGCGCCAATTTCAATTGTCGGCACTTGGTGAAACTTGAAGAACAGACAACATGATGAATAATGACAGCACTTATTACTCGTTTCACAATTGTGTTGAGTCGTTATAACACGATTCAACTTATTTGACAGGACTAAACTTACGAGTAATTTAAGTATTCAGTCTGTTTCTTTCTGTATCCAAAAGACAAGGACAGGATGCTTAAAATAAGGTAAGTCCTGTCAATAAGTCGTACAGCGCCACGAGCTTGTCTGACCCTATAAGCCAACTTATAACTTAAAATGACCTCTATATTCAAGAAGCGACAGTCCTCGTCACCGGGTCAGATAAGTTTGCTGCACTATAATACACCGAATCGACAGAAATGTATTTTATTTAATAATGGTTTATCATTATCAAGGGTTTAAATATGAATTGTAGGTATTGCTATTATGTGCAATAGCGCGAATGTAAACCTTTAAAATACATTCCCATTATGTATTGTTAACCGAAACCGGTTAAGGAAAATTTTGTTTTTTTCTTTGTATGTAATGAATAATCCCTGGAACTACTGAACCGATCAAAAAAAAATCTTTTGCTTGTAAAAATATAATTAAAAGCTACACCATTTCATTTTCTAAAAATAAGTTTTCAGTTCGAAATTTGCCAATATTTGTGAATCAAGTCGGGAGAAAAAGCGTTTTTTGGCATTCGTTGACCAAATGGTTTTTTAGACGTGAAAAAAGCCGGTCGCTTTACCCTACAAGAAAACTGTATCAGTTTAATCTGACAAGATGTCTATCTACAACGATCCTGCCATACCCCTTGCTAATATTAAGCTTGAAAAAGCGATTACAGCTAGGTTTAAGTATTTTATACTTTATTGTAAGTACACAAAAATATAATTACACTTGCATCTAGAAATAGGATGTGCATAGGCGAGCTTATCTCTAAACAGAGATTTCTTCCAGCAAACCAATTGGTAAATAAAAATCATAATAAATAAATAAGTAAACATACATACGTGTACATTAAACTACATAACATACTAATAAATTAAGTTTCAAAATATATATTTAAGTATACTTAAATTACATGTTTACATAAATAATAATATATTCTTATTGTATATACATTGACCTCTCATAAACAACTAGACACACAGTCTCTAAGAAAAGTTCGTCAGAAAGTGTCCGAACCTGTAACGTGCATAGTAGCAAAAATCTTCAACCAAATTAAGACGTTATGTCATTAACATAAGATGCAATGTCAGTTGTATGCAATCGTTATTCCAATTTGTTACCCCATAGTGGTGACAAAATGCATCGCGGACACGTTTTGAGCGAGATTGTGAGTCTTGTTGTTTATGAGACGTCAATGTGTATACATAATAAAATAGGTTTTAGGGTATATATCATCACGCTATGACCAAAGGGAGCAGCGCAATAATAGTTTTAGTGAAACATGTGCTAGGTTCACCTTAGTGTAGTTGCATGTAATCCGATCTTTGGGGTTCAAGTCGACCACTGGTAAATGTTTTTAGGCGACCTCTCAAGTTTGAGCTTATTTGATCGTTCTTGATGAGTATTTTTGTAGAACATGATGACCAGAGTCTGATGATAGGACTGTAAGGTGGATACGGGATCTCCTCAGTGGAAAACCCTTCGAGTTTGGGCCTATTAGATTGGTCTTTATTAGCACTTAGCCTATGTTTTGAAGCTGACTACTATCTCTTGGAGGAAATTATAATGGAGGGTTGTGGCTCTGGGAAAAAAAAATATTATTTCCAGAATACCACTATAATCACTTTAATCACGAATGACTTGCCGCTTCAATTTCCTGATCGCTGGGGTTAACTTGAACTCACCATGTTTTTCAAATGGCCAATTGTATGTTACCATGTCGCAAGTCAGGTCCTCCATCCATTCATCGATCAGCCTGTTTCGTCCACTGCTGGACATAGGCCTTTCCAGGATTTCACCACTCTTGGGGGTCCTCCTAGAAGAAATGCCCATACTCACACACGCTGGGCAGGCGGGTTGGTGAGCGCGGTGCCGAAACCTTTGCATTAGTGACGCCGCAGCCCGTCACTAGTCTGTTTTGTATAAGGCTCGGTAATTGGGGATGGATGGATGGATATACCGCTATCCATCGGTCCCAGGCAATGGTGGACCGCCTGGTTTTGCCTGCGAGCTGTTCTTTTACTCTCCCCGGAATAACTTCGGGAGGATTTGCGAGTAAGATGGTGGTACCTCCACAGTCGAGCCCGGCATCAGCTCTACCACCTACTTAAGTCAGGTCCTACAGCAATCTTATGGAATAGCAAAGAATTTTGTGTCCACGGAGGCGCTGAACTAATATACTGATATTGGTATACTAAACTCTCGTCCTTGCATATTGTCGTTTGTAAAATCATGTTCCTTTGTTTTCCTTATTCCCACGAAAATCTAAAGCTAGTTAATTAATAATACATATTGTGAAACCAGTACAAGTGCTTCTATCATTCATCTTGTTACACACCTTAACTGGTCTTGTAGCAGGGTTTCAATAGAAATGATAGCAAAACCCTACGAGTAGATAGTTAACTTGCAGACTCACTGGTTTTTACGTGTTCGTGCAACCTAGAATAAGTATCGATTGCCTTTATTTCATAAATTCAAACTGCTTACTTTACCATGTTTATGTACTTTTGAAATCTGTATTTTCGTCAAAAAGTATCCAACTTTTTTCAAGACGATGCAAAAAGCAGCTTTTGGTGTATATAAGGTGACTTTAATTTATGCAGCTAAACTCTTACTGAAGACTCGGTAGGTGCTCAGTAACAAGGTTCGATGACCCTTTTTGTGAAATTCGTAAATTTTTCGTGTTCCTTACAAACGCAAGCCCAGCCCCGACTCAATTACTATGGAACGTCAAGATTTCATTTTGCGAAATTAGCCAAAAGTGTTATCGGTCCGTGTTACTGATCACTTACCAAGCCTCCAGTATGAGTTTGGCTGGATAAATAAAAGTCACCTTATATAGGTTAATAAATCCAAATAAATTGACTATTACAATGAAAAAAAGTGCTCTCTATTCAGACAGCTGCTTTCCAATGGCCATTAGAATTTACAATAGCCTACCAAGTGAAATTAAAGATGTAGCCCCTCAATTATTTAATAGGAGACTATACAACTGGCTCGTTGAGAAAGGTTTTTATAGTGTAAAGCAATTCTTGACGTATACCAATAAAATATACCTAGTTAATGTGTATTGTGATATATTAGAAATGGTATTTTAAATTGTAAAATAAAAATTTTCGTATTCAAATTTATGTGACATTGTAATTTTAATTCTGTTCTAATTTATTTCTTCTTGACATGTTAGTTTCTAAGAGGATTGTGTTTTTATTTTGTGTAACTTTTAATAACTTTCCCTGAATGTTTTGTGTGTTTTGTGACGTCTCCAACTTATAATAATTAAAAGATAACTTCTACCATTTGTAAATATTTGCATGCCTTCTTATGTTGGTCATTTTAAAATATAATATCACTTTAAGTACCATATTTTTAGCAAATAAAATTGTCTTTATCTTTGAACTTATTTTAAAAGATAGTATATGTATACTAGCATTTTGCCTGGGTCTCCGCCTGATCTGCGGGTGATACTTGGCCCTCGGCCCCTTTCCGTCCGACTTTACCATTAAAATTTTATTTATAGCCACTCAGCTCCCATAGTTATATTATAGCGCAATGGTACCTTAAAACCTTTCACAGGGAACCCCTTTGCTAAAAATCGATGTACTTGCATAAATATTACATACCTGCATACTTCTGACACCGAATCCCTATTTCACAAATATTACCATGACGGGTGAGAGGTCTCACATGTCAATTTTATCACTTCTACAAATGTCGTTATCACGAAAATGTTAGCATAATCGTCAGGTAGAAATTGCAAATATATCAAAATTTCACGAATATTTTTTACGTTAAAACGATTAACTTAGAATATACGGTATATTCTAATATCTAAATCTTAATGGTTAAAACTGACTCAGAATATACAGTAAATTCTAAGTCTATGGTTAAAAGAAACTGATAATATTTTGTTTAACCCTTTGATGGACATAATATGTCCATCAGAAGTCATAACCAAAGAGAATATAATGTATAACAAGAGTCGGGACTTCCCTACAACTGATCAATGCGTATTTGCCACGGAATGCCCCGCAACTAGTACCAAACTAAAATAAGAAATGACAAATCACAAACAAAGCTGCCAACATAAGTGTGTAGGGATGTACTACAGAAGCAATACATTTTAACGATATCGATTTTTTTTTACCGTAGGAATTTCATGTTTAATGAATACTAATGAAAAAGGCCAATTACAAAGACTTCAGTATTATCAGGGCTTTCAATAATTTGTATGTTACAGTTTTGCAATAATACGTTTCTAGTTTTAACAGCTCTAGATAAAACTGAAGCCTTCGGACTTTTTATGCAAGAAAAGGAAATAAAAAGCTTCATGTTCAATTAATTTAATTCTTATTACATAAAAAATATGAGCAATGATGTTGACTTGGACTTGGCCCTGAAGTAGATGGCTCTGAAAAAGAAAAAAACAATTACGTCTACATACTTTAAATAATAACATTAAAAAAAAAATTTTTGCAACTTCAATCTGGCTGGCACATAAATAAAAAAACCGGACAAGTGCGAGTCGGACTCGCCCACCGAGGGTTCCGTACAAATTTGTAGATACAAATTATAAATATTTAATAAAATTTATTATTAATTATACTTGTAGATTAAGACGGTACTATTTGCCAAATTTCATAGTTCTAGGTCAACGGGAAATACCCAATAAATTTTGATTACCTTAAGAGTGTCGAAATATACGTTTTTTGCGGCATAAATAGACATATCTTTTTTACGTTACCTTAGAAATTTGATTTTTTCACAGCTTCAAGGGACTGTAAACTTGAGTATATGGTTTTAATTTCAACTCTATATCATCTCGCGTTCCCAAGATAAAGGGTCTTGACAGACAGACGGATGGACGGACGGACAGACAGACAACAAAGTGACAACAAAGTGAGTCTATAAGGGTTTCGTTTTTTCCTTTTGAGGTACGGAACCCTAATAACATTTTTAATAAAATGACATTTTTATGTACGTACCCCTATCTAAATACACGTGACAAGTAAACTTATGCAAAATCGTATCAGGAAGTGATGCTTCTTTGAGTTGATTTGAAGTTTTGGTTGACTGTTTGAACCGAGTTTTCTTATTGAAAAGTTTGTCATCAAAGTGCTTTCCAAAGGAAAATTTTCTATTGGTAGATAAATAAGGTCTTCACTGCCAGTGACTTTTACTTACTGCTGTCACCTGTAATAATAGTATTATTTTAAAAAGCAGCTTCACAATATCGTAATTCCCAAAAAAAAAAACATGACCGCATTTTTGGAAGGTGAGTTGACTATTTTGTCAGTTTAATTTTTCCCTATAAGTTATGTTGATTAACCAATCAACAGAAAATAAATAATATAAAACATTTTCCATAATTCACGCAAAAAATAATATATCCTATAATTTAATTAAGGACTGTCAGCGAAAAAGAGGCACATTTTTCATTTAAAAATATATTGCACTATGATATTAGGATGAAATTATGACACCCTTACCTTAGTGGAAATGTTATGATTTATCGACACAATCTCATCACTATTCAATTAAATGTTATGAACATATTTTCACTTTAAATTTTCTTTATAACACAAAATAAGTCGCAAGATGAGTACAGAGGTACTTACCGAGTCTCTTTTAAAAGAAATTTGGCCTGAGTATAATGTTTTCACCATCATTTCGACCGCTTCGCACCTCACCTATTTCACGCTTTTTATAGTTCATTGCGTGATGAAAATATACGTTCTATTTACTTCTCTAATAATAAAACACTATAGAATGAAACATAGAGCACTATATCAATGTAACACAGTTAAATCTCATTATAATCAGATAAATTAAGTTTTACAAATAAACAAACAACCGCCACATTGACTTGACACAACGTTAGACAGAGACAAGCTAAGTGACCGAAAGAGTATTTTCATACATAACGTCATTATAATAAAACTTCTTTGTACATCAATATAAACTAAAATTTGTATTTTTCGTTACCAGGGCATCATAGCGTATGACAACTTGCAATCCAAGGCCATAGTAAAAATCGTCGAGGGTGGCTTAGGCTTCGACCACGTCCATCTCCGGCTGAAGAGTCAAAGGGGATGGGGTCTGGACTACGACATCGCTATCTACGGAGCAGAAGTAGAAATATTCAAGTCTACCACAACAATTTCACCTATGTTCACCACGACTGCTGTCCAGAAGCCTGCAACGAGAGAGCCAGTGTCTGTGGCGATAGCAAGGGTGATACTGAGGAGCCAGTATATCAAGGACTTGGAGAAGGAGCATTTGATCTAGCGTATTATGTATCTATAGAATTTCTTATTACTTGATCCAGTCTGTTGTGAGCTATATCCAAAAAGGTTATTATGAGGTCAAATGTTGGTCGTACGTATAATGTTTAGGTTCCATCAACGAGAGCTGCTTGAAAATACCATTCATTTGATGCTTGACTATATATGTATATTATATCCTTATTTGTCGCGGATTTCAACGCTTCAGCTTACAGTTTTTCCATTTATAACACAGAATAAATTAATAATAAAGTAGTAAAAAAGTCATGTCTTGGCACTGAATAAGTATTTTTGCGATTTTTTTGATGAGATGAGTTACTAGTATTGTACATCGATCCATCCATCAGCCTGTTTCGTCTACTGCTGGACATAGGCCTTTCCGGGATTTCGCCACTCTTGGCGGTCCTCCTGGAAGAAATGCCCATACTCACACACGCTGAGCAGGCGGGTTGGTGAGCGCGGTGCCGAAACCCTTGCACCAGTAACGCCGCTGCCCGTCACCAGTCTGTTTTATATAAGGCTTGGCAATTGGGGATGGATAAACCGCCATCCATCGGTCCCAGGCAATGGTGGGCCGCCTGGTTTTGCCTGAGAGCTGTTCTCTTACTCTCCCCTGAATAACTTCGGGAGGATTTGTGAGTAAGATGGTGGTACCTCCACAGTTGAGCCCGGCATCAGCTCGTAGTATTGTACATAATAATTTATATTTAAACTTTCTATATGTTCCGTCCGTTTTATCTCGAGAACCACTCACCTGATTTGGATGCGGTTTTTCTTATTACCATTGTAGTAACACTGGTTATGGTAGCCATATATGATGATAAAATAACCGCTAAGCCGAAAACTGTCGATAATAATTAATTCATTGGTGGAAAGACACTTCCACGCGAGCGAAGCCGCGGACAAAAGCTAGTATAGTTATAAAACCTTTAAAAGTAAGCGTTCTTTAACGTGGAGGATATTGAATCTAATATCAGCGCGAAAGCGCCAATACCAACTAAAGACGTACTTACCACAAAAAAACCTAGAGTCGCGACGTGAAGTCAAGCAGTAGTTAATTACTCTAAAGATAAAAAGACTTTTAATGACTATGTAACTTTGTAATAAAGGTCTAAAACCCGCAATATTTTGTAAACGACCTAATTCAATCGTACATTTGTATCTTTTCATATATTTCTGTATAAAATTCGTAGTTGATCGGCATAAACGATAGTTTGTTCACTTGACGCGACGCGGGCGCGGAAAAAATCTTTGCACATCAATAAAATCTCCGCACACCTATCGCTACCAGCGCGTGGCGGCCGATCACTGTAATATAAATATTGCAAAATCTACTCACTTTGATTGAAATTAATAATATTTTAGACACAATTTACGAATATTTTAATTTCGTATATACGTGTGTTGTATGCATATTTTTATTTTTATAATAAAAAAATATATTGATATTATGTATTTAATTTTTAGTTACTTATGTTTTAAGTATTATTGTTCACTCATCACGCGGGCTGGGATTTAATAATTGCATTTAATTGCCTTTCACACTCCATACTCGGAAATACACCATATAGCTCCAATGCTTTTAAAAATATTAATAGCCTTTTATTATCAAAATTTTATATTGTTGTGATGTATGCAGAAGTCAGTTGTGCTACACCCCTGTTTCTACTATATCAGTTTAACTTAAATTGCTATACATTGTAATAAGTTCGTTGTATAAATTATATGACAATCATGCATGACGCTTAATTATTAAAAAGTCGTATTAAAGTGATGATAATCAATCAATACAGCATAAAAAAGTTACAGAAAAGCGAAATAAACAGGAAGCTTATCATTAATTATCGGTAAATAAGCCTATGTATATTCAAAGAAAACGTGTGTTTAATAAATTGTTATGTTTGCAATAAAGAGTATAAATGTATGAACAGTTTTATAAAACGACAAATAAATGTTATTTCTATTATATGACGCTTACATACATACGAATATCACCTTACAATCCTCTTTAGATTCCTCCCATATTTCCATTTCATAGAGAGTAGAACTCTGGGCACAAAATTGTATCAGTCACAAAGCTGCGTCTGCAAGGAGTTGAATGTGATAGTGGAGTAAAATTGGAGACGACAACATGCTTTTAGCGTCTCGTGGAGCCGTCGTCAGCGCCATGGTTCGTGGCTAAATGGGATCACGACCGATTGGTGCAAGTCTCAAGCGAAAAGATATCCGTCTGATGTACTCGGGGCGTGATCATTTTCTTAGTCTTCACTAAGGCTTATTTAGAATTGTTGTTTCCATGTTTCTAGTATGCTGTAAATGTTTCTACGAATATCCTGGAATATTCCTGGAATAAAAATAGATAAATATGTTTTAAAATAATCTGGTGTGAGTTGGTTAAACGTAAAATCAAAATGAGCGATCACTTGACCTTCAGTGGTATTTATTTTGCTTGTTATTTCTTCAAAACACAATTCAAATAAGTTAATAGACTTATAAAATTAAAATTAAATTAAAAGCTTAGCAGTACCTACAAAATGTATGAAAGAAAACTGCAAAATTAAGTTGGTCGAGTATTCGGCTACATAACCTGAATACACTATTTATTGTTTCTAATTAGTTTAGTTTTTGAGATAGATCCCGTAACAAAAATGGTCTAAGACTGACAACTTTGATGTCCTACCATTCCTTCGACTAATAATAAATAAAAAATGTTCTCTACTAGACAATGACACCCCACATGCTGGGGCAAGAAAAAAGAAATGTTTTTGTCCAATTTTATCGTGTGTGAGACCCTCCCTGAAAACTAATTTTTCATTATTTTAATCCAATATTCAGTTTTGGGTCAACATTTTACAAAACATACCTATATCCAAATTTCACATCTACAACTTATTCCATCCGCAAGCTAGAGACCCGTGATATATGGACGGACAGATAGACAGACAGCAGAGACACACTAATAAGGCTCCATCTTGCCGATTGGGCGGAGAAGCCTAAAAAATTTGCCCATAAACAATGATAATAAACTACGTATCGAGAAAAAATAAAATGGTTTAGTAATAAGTATGTTTGAAAAACGTATTACATACCTAGTTTGTATAACTTGTTTTTTTGCTGGGGTCCGTTTTATGGACTTTATAGTTATTTCTTACGATTTCGTTTATAAAATGAAGAATAGATGAAATAAAATCATCTTCAACATTTTTTAGAAAATCCCCTACAACTTGTCCCACAACTAAAACTGTCTCTTGCCTTAACTGTTATAAGTCAGAAAGACGTTGTTTCTAAGAAGCTCCTAGAGTTCCACGAATACAATTAGGGAGCTGAAAACTTTCGCAATGAATTCTGCTTAAAAGCCACAGAATATGTATATTTATCGTTATAGAATCTGTAACAGTTTTCTAACTTCTGATTAGCTAGAAATGCCATCACGCATCATTTTTAGCCAATCAAAAGTCATTAGAAAGCGATAACGTTAGATATTGAAGTTAGACAATAAAGGCCCTCGGTTATCGGAAGCAATTTGGGCAGCAATTTAGAATAGGCTTAGAAGGATCTAGCTAAAGCATGGCAAGCCTACTGAATCTCTATGTAAATTAGGTATTTGTGTTTAACTATTCCGTTGATACATCTATGATGTATGATTTTATTCAAATAATATATTATTATATAAAATTTTTAAAACACAAACGCTCGTTTATTCCGGGGCATATGACAAGTTTCCTTGAACACGACGAGATGCGAGCAGCAAAGCTTTGTTCGGTGTTCTCACAAAACTTTTCAAAGTGGATAGCTGTTTGCCTATCTAAACTCACGTTATGTGTGTGTGGAGAATCTCCGAATACAGTAACAGAAGTGCCATGTCATATTCACGTATCTCGGGAATGGCTCGCAATGCGATACCGGTGCAGAAATGTGAGATGTTTGTTTGAAAATGGTAAGAACTAAGAAGTCTCCAGAATCTGGTACATTAGAGACGTTTTATTTAACTACTTAGAAGTCATGTTTATATCGTTACGAAACATATTATTTGCTAGCTTTTGTCTGCGACTTCGTTCGCGCTTAACTGCTTTTCCTTGATTCAGTGTAAAGTGGAATCTAGTTGTTCTTCCCACAAATTGTAAATTCATGGAGTAAAAATTAGCATGGTATTGTGACACGTAACGCGTTTTTGTGGTGGCAGGAGATGTAATTTAGTATATTGTAAGTTTTAAATTTAGTACTTTCTAAAAAAAGATAACAAAAACGAACTTTTTATTGTTGTATGGATATTTTTTTTGTTTTCTTAGAGTAATTTGTGTGCAGAATCCGAATCTGATTATATATTTTCTCTATCAGCTCGTAATATTTATCTAAAACAGATTCAATTAGGAACATTCGTGTGCTTTTTCTACTTTTGGTAGGTGTTCACGCTTGGAACAATTAGTTTTCCGGCTTTAAGTTTCAATAATAATTCTTCTTAATGTTTCTTTTTAATAATAGTAAGATAGAAACATTCATGAAACCAAGCGTTGTTTTAAATTTAAGAGCACAAAACAATCACACCTAATCTTTTATAGAAAAAATGAAATATATGGACAGAGTACGCTCTTACGGAATTATTGTTTATTTGGAAAATAAGGATCAATCACAAATTCTGTTATTTTCGCCATGATAAATATTGAGGGCTTGTTATGATGAAAAATAAATCTGTGAAATAAATGGTAATAAATGCAAAATCCCTAAAGAAATATTTAAAAAAACGTATAATTTCCATATTTAAAGTTGACATAACCAAATTTGAGAGCTGATAAAAAAAACTGAGTTCTGACTCGGATTCAGGACCCAATTTTGTATAAGAATAACAAAAAAATATTCAAAAACCTTTTAGTTGCTTTTATTTGTTAGTTTTTATTTTTATTAATTAACACACATAAATAATATTAAGAAAATATGCTTAATTTCGACCCCTCATTCGCCTGATGACGACCCCACTGAGGGGTCTAAATATAGCACATTATTCTTAATATTATTTATGTGTGTTAATTAATAAAAATAAAAACTAACAAATAAAAGCCACTAACAGGTTTTTGAAGAAAATTATATTTATTAAGCTATTAAAAAAATATTCAAACACTCAAAGATTCAAGATTCAAAGATTCAAGATTCAAAATGTTTATTTGTAAAATAGATACATAAAGTAGGTATATGTTTTATATGACAAATCTAATCTATATAAAAATAATATTTTATGATTACTTAAACAAATATGATACGGGAAATATATTTAAAAAAACTATATTTAAGTCGGGCTACTAAAGTTATATACAGCATAAAATTAATACTTATTGGAATAAGAATATTATTATACATAATGCAATTAATAAATTAGTTGATAAATAAACGTAATAGATCATAAATAAATTCGGTCTTCGGTACGTATCGAAGATATTCCAAGTAAATGTCGGGATGTCGGGATGTTACGGCCGGAAACCGCAATATGGCTCTTCTACCGAAATAATTTTTATTTTTGGTATTTAATATATATATTTTTTATTTTTTTTCCATAATTAATGTTAAAAGTAGGTTAGTAGATTCGTAGGTTAATTAGTCCTAAGGTTGTATATATCATCATGTCATTTTTACATTATGTCTTTTAAGTATTCGACTGATGCCGGCCCCATAGTGGGCCGAAATATATTTCGAAAATCAATATTTTTTTTATTATTAATACAAGTGAAAAGAAACTAAAGGCTTTATATAGCTAAATTATATATATTTATTTCATCATAAATAAATATAATGCCTTACCAAATATATACTAACATAAGTAAAAAAATAAAATATTGTATATACGTACATAATGCAATGAATAAATAAGTTAATAGATAAATAAACTAAGAATAGATATAATGCCTAAATCCGCGCATTCGAATAATCTTGCTAAGAATAAGGGCAAGAAACTTCGCAAGAGAAGCACTCCCTGGATATTAAGCTACATAACAGTGAACACAACATTCAAATCCTTTCAGTGATATTGACATGAATCGCAAGCATACGTACAGACAAAATATATTATAAAATATATATAATTATTACTGTACAATAAAGATAATTATTCACAAGATATATTTCGGGTCCGATCTGGACCCGGCATCAGTTGAGTATAAATACAAATAGACATTTGTCATGTTTACATTTACATTTACATTTAACATTAATATTCAGACCCAGACTGGCTGGCCTATCATTATCATTATCACCACCACTACCATCATAATCAAAATCATCATCATCGTGATCATCATCATCATCATCATCATCATCATCATCATCATCATCATCATCATCATCATCATCATCATCATCATTAAAAATAAGACATATTGTAAATAGTTTATGATTATTTTTTTTTGAATAAGTCACGAATTTCTATTATAATATATCATGTCATGTAGGAACATAGAAAACAAAAGGAACTTTTTACTCGAGGGCACTCCTTTTTCAATATTTCAACCGCTTTGTTACAATTCCGTAAATGTTTATTCTACTTCTTGAGTTTTCGTTGTCTTTTATCTCTTATAAGTTTCAGAATCTTTTTCCTTCTAACTTAGCGGCTTAACATGTCTTTCAACTCCTTTCGCGTAAATCCTCAAAGACTGATGTTACACGAAAAAGGAAAAATAAAATGAAATGTTCAATGTTACTCACAAAAAAATGGAGGCAATGGTCAAGTACAGTTGGGCTAAAAGATCATTTGTCATAGTCGTCATGGGCACGAGTAGGGTGAATGGGCCAATTAGTGCCCATCGGCCACTCGTCCGGATATCCGGCGATCGATCTGACGGTGAAAGCCATAAATTACTAGTTCGTGTTTAGAATGCGATCTATTCTCGGATAGACTGCGTTCGTTTTTGTTATTTGCATACATGTAAATGCACTGCAAATAGTGACAAGGGTGTAACATAGATTCTGAAGTTGAAGAGCCTACTGTGTTCTTTTGTTTGATTAATAAAATACCTAAAAAAACCTAGAAGAATATGGCTATATATTTCTTGATTTCAAAAAATATTTCATAAATAACAAATTATAAAAGTCAACATTCAATCTTTTAAATAAAATAATATGAGAAATAACGCGGCGACATTGGCAAAATTCTAAAATACAAATGAGATTAATTCTCTGAACACTCGACAAATAAAAATTCACAGTGAATTCCACAATTCAAATGCTTAACATCCCATCAATGCCACTCCAGCCACCCTTAATCCGTTGTCCGTCATCACTGTTCGGGAGTCGTAGCAATTAGCCTCACCGCCGCCGCCCGCTCGGATATCCGCCTGAATCCAGTTGATTCCGGCTATCGATCCGTACGGCTCCAATTATCCTCACGTTATATTCCTGTACACACCCGGCCGCGCGTTTAGATATAACCCGGGTTCCCGTAATTGGTACGTTTACCCTAAAGTTTCGAGCGTTAACGGAATCGTATAAAATAAGGATCGTACGGTTTCGGGTAATCTACCTCCTACTGTCTCTATATTCCTAGGGGTTTAATTTAAGAGCTTTAAAATTTAACTGTATTGCCATATAAACGAGATATGAAAATTTAACAGCTCTATTATAAGTCATCTAGGAGCCGCCTAAGGCTCGATATAATGTTACACAGCCAAAATGTTTCAAATACATAAGCATTAAGAAAAATTTGAAATTTCCTATAACCCCATCATATAAAAGAGCTGAGCAGCGAAGCGAGAAAATCTACTAAATTTTTATATACGAGTATGTTTACTGGCTATACATTCAAGATTTGCTGCATTCTTCCTTTATTTTCGATGATTTTTCCTCTTTTATCTGCCAGCATCGCTACATAAAACGCATTAGCACGATCTATGAGCCATAGTTCTCATCGTAATGGTTCTGTTTATACCGACAACAAGCGCCTTTACCTAACTCTACTGTCGACCTACCACTGCCATTTATTGTAGGGATGCATTTTTTACGAATGGCTGCATGACAGTCTATTGGCAGTTCTTATTGCGGCGTGATAGCTGCTAGAATCGTTTACAAATAGGGAGCGTGAAATGCAGGGGTTTGTATATTTTCTCTATAAATAAATGTATTACATTAGGTATGCTTTACATAAAAAATGCTGGAAACCTTACATTTCTTGATAATGATTCATCGAATATTACTTTACTGGTTTATTAATCTACTTTATACTCTGATTTTTGCAGCCATATTCATGCAAGGGCCTTAGTGATGAATACTGATGAAAACGAAACCACATTTTTTTTCTCCCTGTATGCATGTTTATTATTCAAGCCTAACCACTGCGCTCGGGTGCTGGTTAGCATTAAAGAAAACTATTTAGTAAGGAGTAAAAATTAAAGTAATGAGGCCTCTCCAAGTCTCCGGTAAAAGATAGATAGATATAAAACGGCAGAATAAAAAAATGAAAATTATGATACTCAAAATTATTAATGTACTGGTTTTATGGAAAAAATATTTTTGAGCTCCCTCCTTTATGCATTTCTTCCAACAAATTTAAGAATTTAATTTAATGCAGCATTGTAAAAACAATGGTAGAGGTCCTGTGCGTCAAGCAAGAGAGGAAAATATTTCTTCCTTGTGTTTTCGCCTTCCCGTCGGTCGTTGTTCGTTAAATCGGATTTTCGGCTAAGAGCAGATTCCATATAATTCTATTTAGTTCGTATTATAAGGGGCTCCATCAATAGGTATCATTATATTTATTCGGTAATAAACTTAAACTTGTTAAATAAATGTATATAAAATGCATAATAAACATTATAGAGTAGTACAAGTAATAATGCTACGTGTCGTAGCGAAATTTCAACAGATTGATTTGCGTATACTACGGGCGTAGCCAATAGTCCTACCTTCTTTTTTTGTGAAACATAGAAAAATATAAACATTAAGCCATCCCGATTAATATTTATACATTCTTATGGGCAGCCAAAATTCGTATTTGGTTCGAAAAATCCAAACCCTAGGGATACTGTGACAAATGATACCTTCCTTTTTTAGCCAATTTCTGCGACATACTTTCCAAACTACCTTCATTTTTCACCCAGATTTGTCCATGAATGATTGATAGGCCCCAAACAGAGAGCCTCAAAGATATTCGCATGTGTTGTTGTAACACAATTTAAAGTTTCGTATCCCACATGGGCCTCCGTCGGTTGCCATAGCAACGCCCTCCAACAACGGATTGCTGAGGGAACGCCACGAAGGAAGTCCCGCGAATTATGAAACTTTCATCAATATCCCATAACGATAAGTATTTTAGCAGGGGACCCTCTTGGTATCCATTGTACCAAATTTCAGGACGTGTATGAATAAAGGAAGCAGTTTTCCGAGAAGGTGAATATCATTAGGTGATCCAATGATCACTTGAACAGCGTTCACTCCGCTGATTCCATTAACTTGAAATCCGATCGGAGAGATCCATATTTTGTGACGTGATAAAGGAATTTTCCCCATAAACCTCTTAAAGCACTTAAGACAGCTTTTGGCGTCTTTGTAAAATTAATAGAGTAGACTTGCTGAGCTTAGAACTATAGTTTTTTTGTTAAATATAACCAATTGTTTGTGACCTTGTATTCTGTAAAAATCTGCTAGAATAGAACGTATTTTAACTGATTCAAGGTTTTATTTGTTTTTTTCAGTTCCCGATATTTCAGCGAAATTACTATGAACGGGTAAACTGAAGTACTAGCATGCGTCATAACTTCTAAACCTGAATCTAAGTCGAAATTTCAGTCTACCGGCGTTCATGCATGGCGACTGAAATTTCGCTAAATTAATTCAAATTAACAAAAAAAACAGCGGTAAGGCTCTTTGGTCCTGGCCGTTTACTGGGTTTCCGGTACTCAGTATTATAATGTACTTTACTCGGTGGTTTCCGGTATGAGTTTGGCTGTAATAGGAGAGAGTACCTTATATTTATAACTAGCTTTTGCCCACGGTTTCACCCGCGTTGAATTAGTTTTGTGTACTCTTATAAAATTATTATTCGAACTGTTACCTACAGTAAACACAGCTGGTGAAATGTGTGTGTTATGCGCCTCTATTTCCCATTTTGTGTCTCTTTAATAGCTTTTCCATGGGAACAAAGGGAAAAAGTAGTTTTTGTCCAATTCAAAGTCTAGAACTACATTTATGCAAAATTTCTGCATAATCGGTTTCGTAAGCATGGCGTGAAAGGGTGACACATCACTTTTCTATAGAAATTTGAAAGGTCATTTTCATCCCATGGGAAAAAGTAGCCTATGTCCTATTCCAGATCTAGAACTACATTCATGTAAGATTTCAGCCCAATCGGTTCAGTAGTTACGGCGTGAAAGAGTAACAAATATCCATCCATCCATACATCCAAACTTTCGCATTTATAATATTAGTGGGATTATTGGGAAGTGGGATTAGTGGGATAGTGGGATTTTTTTATCATACTCTTTTTTTTAAGATTAAAGAATAATATTGACTTGTAGAACATGTAACTTTATGTACCTATGTGTATAACCACGCAATAGGTTTTTTCTATTATACTATTCTCTTTGTTAGCAATGTAGAGTTCACAACTTTAACGGAGGATAGGAGGGAACGCGGAGAATTATTCTCGAGATTATTGAGGTATATCTCGCAGGATATTCAGAAAACACGGATTAACGCGAATATCTTAGGATTTTTGCAAAAAGGTCCAGAAAGTTTGACATTTTTGTTAAGGGTGTATAATACCTCACTTCGCTTCGCATGATCCTGTTTTATACAAAATTACCTCCAAACCGTACAAAAAACCGATAGCATTAAATGATTATTTGAAATTAAATCTCAAACTTTGCATATTATCACTGATATTAGTATAAAGCAGCTGCAGACTGTTCCATAAAAATGAAAAAAACATCAGTGTAGCCGCGATTTCAAAATAACTGATGTTTTTGCGTTCGCGGCATCTGACTAGAGTAGGATAGACAGTTAAAAAGCCGAAGCGTTAGAGCAGGACTGCGAATTGAGGTATTATGGGCCCCTAAGAACTTATTGAGTTCCCTCCACTCCGCTTCGCTCGGCCCCCGAACTTATTTACATACATGTTAGCTTAACACGCATATGTAGGTACGTACGTATAGCTTCAAAAATCATATTGCTTCCTTATATACCTATAAGGTGATTTTCGTTTAAACAGCCAAATCCATACTGGAGACTCAGTAAATGGTCAGGACCAAGGTTGAATGACCTTAGCTATGAAATAAGCAAAATGAAATTTTGAATTCCCGTACTAATTGAGTTGAGGTTGTCCTTTACCAAGTACCGAGGCATAAAAAATAGCTTTCGCATTTCACAGAAAGGGTTATTGAACCTTGACTCTACCACTTACCGAATGAATTTGGGTATATAAATGAAATTCAACTCAAATAACTTAACATTTTTAATGAAATTTTTTGGACAGAGCGCTTTTACAAAAAACGACAGTGTTAATTTTTATTTAAAATGACATCGAAAACCAGCCAAGTGCGTGTCGGGCCACGCGCAGTGTAGGGTTCCGTAGCTGCCCAGTACATTTTATAAGTTGGTCAACGAACACAGTTCGCGCCAAACTTCAAATCCGCTCGAAACTTACTCTCCCGAAGAACGGCCCATACATTTGGTCGTGTTGAGAGTTTGGCGCGATCTGTACTCGTAAACCTGTAAAGCCTACTTAGCTGTGATAGTTTTTCTTTCAACTTCATTATATTTACTACTTCTGTGAATTTTTTCACACATTCATACACAACTGTTTAGCCGGCAGGGGGGTACACTCGACTCTAACAAGCTTGGTCAACGTCAAACCAACGGATCCCTAGATCTAAAAATGGTTTGTCGCCCTTTCACGCCGTTTCTTACGCTTTCTTTTTTTCTACCAATTGAACTGATTGGGCTGAAACTTTGCGCAAATAAAGTTCTAGATCTAGAATAGGACAACAACTATTTTTTATTCCATAAATCAGTTCCCATCGAAAAGCATTATAAGAGACATACAAAAAGAAAAACACAGAGGCGCATATAACACACATTTCACCAGCTGTGTTTACTGTAGGTCCATCCATC
Source organism: Ypsolopha scabrella (assembly GCA_910592155.1). Taxonomy (NCBI): domain Eukaryota; kingdom Metazoa; phylum Arthropoda; class Insecta; order Lepidoptera; family Ypsolophidae; genus Ypsolopha; species Ypsolopha scabrella. The sequence continues at coordinate 13,328,513 of OU342968.1, forward strand.
CATCCATCAGCCTGTTTCGTCCACTGCTGGACATAGGCCTTTCCAGGATTTTGCCACTCTTGGCGGTCCTCCTGGAAGAAATGCCCATACTCACACACGCTGGGCAGGCGGGTTGGTGAGCGCGGTGCCGAAACCCTTGCACCAGTGACGCCGCTGCCCATCACCAGTCTAATTTATATAAGGCCCGGCAATTGTGGATGGATATACCGCCATCCATCGGTCCCAGGCAATGGTGGGCCGCCTGGTTTTTTTGCCTGAGAGCTGTCCTCTTACTCTCTCCCGAATAACTTCGGGAGGGTTTCGGAGTAAGATGGTGGTACCTCCACAGTCGAGCCCGGCATTAGCTCTACCACCTGTAGGTAACAGTCCGAAAAATATTGACAGATTTTATAGGAGTACACAAAAACTAATTCAACGAGAGAATTATTTGAGAGTTGCCTAGATCGAAAAAACTCATACATACCGAAACTCGGTACTAAGTAGACGTATCCTTGTTTTTCGATTATAGTTTCCAACGTAAACGCTATGGGCTTCGAGCGCATAATTTTTCGTTAACGAACGGCAATTGTATACCGCCATATGTTGGGGACTTTTCATCTAAACCTGTCACATTTTTGGAATAAAAATGAGAGCTTTCTTAAAATTGCATTTAGGTAAGTGTTTCCTGTAAGTGGTCGGGACCCTTCGCCAGGGGTGGGCCAGTGTTTCTAAATTAACTTCGGAAACTACACTCATTGTCACAAGGAAGACACCGCGGTGATGTCGGGGAAACATTAATACAAGGAAGTTTGGAACGTAATGGTTTGTTAACTAAGGGACTAGTTCAGGCTGATTTTATTTACTTGTGAAACATTTTCACGTATAAACGTAAACACACGTAGACCACAACACAAAAACTCTGTAAAAGACAATGACCAAAATGGGCCACATTCTCTCCGAACGCAAATTCCTGTGGGTTCTGTCATGTAGACACATAATATAAGATGAATTTTTTTATAAAGCCAAATTCATACTGGAGACTCAGTAAGTGCCAAGATTTAATTATTCTGTTTGCGATATACGAAAAACACTTTTTTGTGCATCTGTACTTGTTAAGATAAACCTCGACTCAATTATTAAAGAAGTCAAAACTTTATTTTGCTTGTTTCACAGGAAAGGTAACTGAACCTTGATAGTGAACACTTAACGAGACTCTAATATGAATTTGGCTGTATAAACGAAAGTGCCCTTTTATAAAGTGACATTAATTAATACTGCCAAATTCATACTAAAGACTCGGTAAGTAGTCGGTATGAAGGTCCTTTTTGGGTACTAGATTTTTTTCCTGTTCCCTGCAAATGCAAGCCCAGCCCCGAGTCAGTAGTATAAAAAGAAAACATTTATTTTTCAAAATCCGCAAAAATTTTAGTGGTCTATAATATTGATCACTTGTCAAGTCTCTGATATGAATTGTGCAGCATAAATAATTTCACCTTGTATATTATAAGCGCTAAACAAATATGTTTGTACAGTACAACTAATTGCATAATTTCTTTAACTCAGAAGATTAAGGCAGTTGCAGATAATTGAACATACAAGCCTCTCAGTTCAACACTAAAACAACTACACACTCAACTAGAACTCTACAATTAAAAATTTCTTCTGAAAATTTATTTCAGTGTATCACAGCGCCTTTGCAAGTTGACTGGCAGACATTTTCGACTTGGCTGTAAAAAACAATAAAATCCTGATTAAATTAATACATCAATCCTTGTTTAGTCAACTCTAAATAAAAAAACCGGCCAAGTGCGAGTCGGACTCGCGCACGAAGGGTTTCGTACCATTATCTATAAAAACGGCAAAAAATCATGTCTATTGTATGGGAGTGCGCAGGTCCGACTCGCACTTGGCCGGTATTAGTATTTTTTAATATAGCGGCAACAGAAATACATCATCTGTGAAAATTTCAACAATCTAACTATCACGATTCATGCATTATCTATAAAAACGGCAAAAAATCATGGCTGTTGTATGTGAATGCGCAGGTACGACTCGCACTTGGCCAGTTTTAGAACTTTTTGTTATAGTGGCAACAGAAATACATCATCTGTGAAAATTTCTACTGTCTAACTATTACGGTTCATGAGATACAGCCTGGTGACAGACGGCCAGACAGACAAACAGACAGACAGACAGACTGACAGACGGACAGATGAACAGCGGAGCCTAAGTAATCAGGTTCCGTTGGTTACCCTTTGGGTACGGAACACTAAAAAAAAAACAGACGGATAAAACAGACATTCGGTAGTCCCTTGAACAGAACAACGAAACAAGTAAAACAAAAAACTCCATCACAACAAATGTCACACAGAAAAGAGAAGCGAAAAAATATTTACAAAACGACAAGGTGAAATATCTCTCCTTCGAATAGCTGCGAATATATCACTCTCGTAGCACGAGTGGGAATGAAAAAAATGGGATCCACACACTCCCTGCTTCGTTTATTCACCCCCTTTATTCACAGTGTGGACTTTTCTGATTTTAGTTGGGTGTTTCGAGCCTCGACACTGAATGCACTGACTGGTTGATTTTCATTCTCAATATACCTATAATCTATAGAAACTATGATAGAAATAAATTTCTATATTTTTAAACACTTGGCGATTTATCCATCGCAAGGAGATAACAAATTAAATTTATATCACTGCGGTATAGAAAATCAGAAAAGTAAATCTGGACGTGAGGAGCTCTGAACCGGGATTCGAACCCGGGACCTCTCGCTTACCGGGCGGTTGCTCTGCCAACTGAGCTATCCAGTTCTCAACATGACCTGCAAATTTACGCTTGTGCTTTCCCATACCGCAACGATATGTATAGGTACTCACTTAGTAGTGAGCCTCTTGGCGCCTAGAGGGCGCTAGTGTATTCAAGACAAGTCTGAGACTATTATTGCCCTACCGTCACCTGTTACAGCATCGGGTAGTTAAGAATACACATTACTCGTATCGAAACTATGATAGAAATAAATTTCTATATTTTTAAACACTTGGCGATTTATCCATCGCAAGGAGATAACAAATTAAATTTATATCACTGCGGTATAGAAAATCAGAAAAGTAAATCTGGACGTGAGGAGCTCTGAACCGGGATTCGAACCCGGGACCTCTCGCTTACCGGGCGGTTGCTCTACCAACTGAGCTATCCAGTTCTCAACATGACCTGCGAATTTACGCTTGTGCTTTCCCATACCGCAACGATATGTATAGGTACTCACTTAGTAGTGAGCCTCTTGGCGCCTAGAGGGCGCTAGTGTATTCAAGACAAGTCTGAGACTATTATTGCCCTACCGTCACCTGTTACAGCATCGGGTAGTTAAGAATACACATTACTCGTATCGAAACTATGATAGAAATAAATTTCTATATTTTTAAACACTTGGCGATTTATCCATCGCAAGGAGATAACAAATTAAATTTATATCACTGCGGTATAGAAAATCAGAAAAGTAAATCTGGACGTGAGGAGCTCTGAACCGGGATTCGAACCCGGGACCTCTCGCTTACCGGGGGGTTGCTCTACCAACTGAGCTATCCAGTTCTCAACATGACCTGCGAATTTACGCTTGTGCTTTCCGAGCTCCTCACGTCCAGATTTACTTTTCTGATTTTCTATACCGCAGTGATATAAATTTAATTTGTTATCTCCTTGCGATGGATAAATCGCCAAGTGTTTAAAAATATAGAAATTTATTTCTATCATAGTTTCGATACGAGTAATGTGTATTCTTAACTACCCGATGCTGTAACAGGTGACGGTAGGGCAATAATAGTCTCAGACTTGTCTTGAATACACTAGCGCCCTCTAGGCGCCAAGAGGCTCACTACTAAGTGAGTACCTATACATATCGTTGCGGTATGGGAAAGCACAAGCGTAAATTCGCAGGTCATGTTGAGAACTGGATAGCTCAGTTGGTAGAGCAACCGCCCGGTAAGCGAGAGGTCCCGGGTTCGAATCCCGGTTCAGAGCTCCTCACGTCCAGATTTACTTTTCTGATTTTCTATACCGCAGTGATATAAATTTAATTTTATAATCTATAGTGTATAATGTCTGCAAATAGACACAATATTTGCATGCAAAGGTAATTTGAGTGGGAACTCAAATTATGGCTTGCATTAATTTTCATATTTATGTCGGTTTTACGTTCCGTTTACTACCTTTATGTCCGACCTATTACACCAATAATTAGGTTTTTACATAGATTTACAGATATAATGTTATACTTGATAAATGATCATGAACTATCATTGTACGTGTGTTTATTCTCCGGCAAAATTTAATTTCAGGACAAACTCGTTTCACCTGGAACAAACTGATTTCTGGATTTTCATCAATAATTTGGCCAAGTGCGAGTCGGACTCGCACACAAAAGGTTCCGTACCACCACATATTACGGGTACAGAACCCTGAAAACATGGTGCATAACATAATGGATCTTAACGCTATCTATCATCTTACTAATGGACCTCAGTGCAAAAAGGTTGACAAGTGCCATCTTTTAACTCAGTAAAAACTATCAAACAAGTCATCTCAGATGACGCTATGGCATAGTAAAAACAGACTAGTAAGCTATCTTCACAGAGATGTCGCCCACACGCACACAGCGACAATATCTCAGGCGGTTTCTGGCGGTGTGACTAGGGTCGGCTGCGCTCCGCAGTCGCGCTTACGTACACCACGGTCACCACGCTACAAAACAGATAGGTATTTTGTGGCCGCGCGCCGTTCGTCGCGTCGCATCGCCGCAAAATAAATTGACAGCCCTGCAGCAGTAGGCATTTAAGGTGGTAACGGAGGATCTCGGTGCAAAATGCACGTAATAATATTGTTTTTCTTACTTTTGAATAAAAAGTATGCAAAAATTGCTTTTTAAATTAGCGCAAACTCTTGTTAATAGTTAGGTGATCACATGAAAATTATTCAATTTTATGCGTTACATTTTAGCTGCATTACATTACAACTGTAAACACGCTTTTAAGTTTGTTAATGTAATGCAAACAAAATGTAATACAATGTAAAGTGCGTAATTTTTTTGTGAAGACTTTTTTATTAATAACTTATTTTCGCAAGCTGCTTTAAAACACATTTATTATATACTTTTATTCAAAAGTAAGGAAAACAACAGTATGATGTGCATTTTTATCGAGGTAAAAAGTAACCCCCTTAAGCCTCGCACGGTGCGGGAGTTGTTCTACTACTCTTTTTTTTTACTGTAGCTATGGTAAATTGGATGAAGTCCTTGGGTTTAATTTTTATTATTTGTAGTGATAGAGGCCATAGTATACGTATTCTGTGAAAATTTCTATTTTTTACCTATTACTGTTGAAGCTGTAAGCCCCTGTGACAGACAGATACACAGAAAGTGGCTTAGTAATAGGGTCCCGTTCGACACCCTTCGGCTCGCTTCTGCGCTGAAGGATTTCTGAAATTTCAAAGACTTAAAAGAATTAGTGTGGCCTAGGCAAAATTATTTTGTCCCTGTAATCTAGTTTAAGCTGTTACATGATTTAAAAACTAGGAAAAATTAGTATTCTAACAATTTATAGCAAAGTTTTTATTAAGTTATTTTTAACATTGTAATTCCTAGTCAATAAAATAACTAAAATGTCTGTGCTAATCCTTATGATCAAAACATCAATTCATTATTAAATTAGAATAGTATAATAAAACATGTTATGAAAATACGAGAACTCTTACATTGTATATATGTACTTTCGTGGGAAATTTCACAGAGGTTGCTCTCCCTTATAACCATTGTAGTAGAAGCAAAAGTAGACCTGGAGAACTATCCCTGACAGTATTTGTATGAAACTCATTACGTCCACATTCTCACCATAAACAATAACAATAACAATAACAATTATTACTGCTTATCTATCTCATGGTATCAATACAAAAGCATGAGCTCTACGAAAGGGGATACAATAAAACATTCCCATCAAGGTAATCGGCAAATCGTTTTGGTTCCGAAATCTGCTGTAGCGAGAAATGAAGTTCGGAAAAATCCCGGCTTACGGGAGTTACGGGCAAGTCGGCCCGCTTACTGAGTGATCGATAGCGAGCTTGTACCGGGTTGTAGTGTCTGTAAATATGGTTGTAGTGTCTGTAAATATACCGACTGATCGACTGGTTTTCATTCGCTTTAGGCTGCGCTAACCATTACAAAACAGATATACTGGCAGGGCAGTTCCTTCGACTACTTCATAATTTTAATACTAAAAGATTCGTGGTTTAGATAACTTGGACAAATAGCCGTCACGATTTTAATAGTCATATGACTAGTTTCACTGTATTCGTACAGTTTCTTCAGAGGCAAACATGGTTACGCGGCGGTTCCCCGTTTGTACGAATACAGGGCGAAATCTGACTCTTAAAATCGTGAGTAGCCGTTTCAATATCTGTATGAATCTACACCACGACTTTTTAGTAGTAAAAGTAATGATGTATTAGTCAGATTTGGCCTAACTGGTTTCACTGTAATCATACCTACAGTTTCTTCAAAATCAAACTTGAAACTGTACAGTAAGGCGAAATCTGACTAATACATCGTTATCGTACAAAATGTAATTTCAAATATCGTGAAATCACTCCGCTCCGCTTTGCATTTCCTTACTTCGCTCGTCGCCGCACTTATTTTTGTTTTTTTTTACCGACTTCAAAAAATAAACTTTTAACAAAAAAATAGTAACCGACTTCAAAGTTTATAGCAGACATTCACTAAACAGTTTAAAATAATTACACACTGACCGATCGATGGTACCAAAATAACACTTTTGCCAAATTATTGCTTCCTGAAACACATGTTCTCTAGGAGTCGGCGCCCCCTATTTTTTTTTCGTGTTTATACCATGGGGAATGCGCCGACTTTTATAGATAATATTTGTTCCAGGAAGAAAGAAGTGGGCAAAAGTGTTATTTTGGTGCCATTGGCCATTTCAACTTTTTAGTGAATGTCTGCTATATTTGAAGTCGGTTATTATTTATTTGTTTAAAGTTTATTCATTTACTACCTATGTCGTCTTAATGTAATCGCTTGTTTCTCGATCACCTAAAGTACTGCTGAGTGTGCCAATATAGGAAAACATGAGGAAAACAGACGAAGACAGTCATCTTGTGTTAGGTAAGTCGCCCTTCATCAATTTTGTAGAAATATTTTATATCTGTCTACTTCACAGACATATAATGATTACTATATTATACGTCTGTGGTCTAATTAGTCCAATTTCTTGATATATCATGTAACTAACATAATTATTCATCAGAAAGCAGTGGTAGCTAAGTAAGTAGGATGCTGAACTGTCAATTTTGATACCCAGGTTCAAATCCCGGGGGTCGTGCAAGGATCAATGAGATTTTGGGAATTTATGAGCATAATTATGCTGATTCTGAAGGCTTTAATTTTAGTTTTAGTGCTGTCAAAACTAACATTTCTTCATTCTAAAATAGTTCTTTACTGTTGACAACAGACGCTATATTACTTTGGAAAAACTTAAGTTTTGCAGCACTGCAACTAAAATTAAAGCCTTCAGAACCAAATTCAGTGTTTATACATAGTTACCAGTTGCTGACTGTGAAGGAAAACACTGTGCGGTTAAAATGCAAAAAAGTGTGTATTTATGTCCGAAATACGGCGGTAAGGCTCACTCTGGAATACGTTGGTACAGTCAGCAAAAGATAAAGGTATACAGACCCATCGCAAACACTTTGATCCTAAGACCCACAGGTGATAGATGAGATAAGATATACTAGGTCAATACATACACACATATATACTATTGGTCAAAGATCAAATCAAGATCAATCAATCAATAAAGATTAAGGAGGTCACTTTTTAGCTCGGTACAAAATGCACATCATAATATTGTTTTCCTTACTGTTGAATAAAAATTTTGTAATAAATGAATCACGTTTCGATGCCGCCCTCCATAGTAATTTGTATGGGGAAATCGCACGCAAAAGTTGGTGATGTTTAATGGATAAATACACCAAGTAACAATTTTTGTTTGGCAAAAATAAATTAATCTCACCATTGTGTACACTTTTAACTTACGGGAGCCTGAATTTCAGTTTCCAAAATTATCTGAGAAATCACCAATGAGAAATACGCGAAGAGCAGTTTTACGTAATTTTCAGCAACTTTAGATTTTTTTTCTAGCTTGCTATGAATTCTATGCAAAAATCAAATTAATTATATTGTAACACAACTCTTCGACAACTTGTGTGATTATTTATTTCTCATTAAACAAATATTTTCTGTCATGAATCAGCAATACGGTGGGGCACGTTTAGGTGGCATGGACCCTTAAGATCAAAGTGTTTGCGATGGGCCTCCTGTGTACCTTTATCTTCTGCTGACTGTACGTGAAAACCGTCGGTCTTTTCACCGTGTACGATGAGTTAACTGTCTTTAGTAAGAGTACATTATCTAAAACCTGATAAATGTATAATACTTGTCTAATACAACACTACTACATGGATAGCATCTATAACATACTCGTATGTACTTAGCAAAAATGTCGCTCGACTGCAATGAATAAATGAATTTTCAAGATATCAGCTTCATTGTACTGAAAAGTAACTATTCGATTCGATTTGAAACAAATGATGTCTTTGTAATGTAAATAATTCAAACATTTTACGAATACCATGTATAAAATTATAGATTATGTTTTCTGGCGAAATCCATCGCCTTGGAATACTCTAAATAGTATTATTAGAGTGCATTACAAACCAGAAGAGATAAATTAGAAACAAATGTAAAGACATGAATTTGAAAAAATCCTCGGGCCAGGATTCGAACCTGCAACCTTTGATTTCCCAGACAAGCGCGCTACCAATTGCGCCACCGAGGTTGCGCAATTGGTAGCGTTACCTAGACCGTTGAATTTTTCTACCATACCTACTTGTCCACCGAATATTTCTGGGAAACAAGAGATCGCAGGTTCGAATCCTGGCCCAAGGATTTTTTTCAAATTCTTGTCTTTACATTTGTTTCTAATTTATCTTTTCTGGTTTGTTATGCACTCTAATAATAATATTTATAAAACTATAAATTGAAGTAAAATAAAAACGCGATTAAAAACAAAAATAGTGCAGATTGACATATTTTATTTATGAATGTCTCTAATACGGAAGAAAAACAAATTACAGTTTTTTTTTGCTTAACAAAAAGATGCCCTGAATTTTTTTTCTGCTATTAAAGTACAATTACACTAAGTAGAAAGGCAAAGGGAACTTGGTCCACACAGCCATGTCCGAGGTTTTAATAGGGAATGTTTCGAATGATGGTCGTACTCGTGACCAAACCCATGCTCGGTGGACTGATAAGAATTTATATAATGATAATGAATGGATTAAACCTTATGACTGGACCCTTGTCTCACATGCACGTAGGACTGCTAGATTTTGTCGCTATAATTTAGGTGCATTATTTATTTATTTAATATTTAGCGTGTTTTTGTTGGTTAAAAATTTTATTCTTGGCAAAAATGTCGGGCAGCAGTGATACTGAGCAACGGAAATGACGAACAAATCTTTTACCAGCAAAAACAAGAAAAGCTTACGACAAATGTTACCAAGATTGTATGGATTGGAAACCTCTTGTCAGAGTTTATATAAAGTAGTGTACGAAACTGCAAATAAGTACTAATAAAATAATTCTCTGATAACTTGGTATTAAACACTGATACTGTTAACATTAACTTTTATTATATGATACTCAACTCGTGGTTTAATAACCTATTTATGTAACAGTTTCAAAAACAACTATAATATAAAGATCTATGTAAGTATAGAGTTTTAGTTTTGTGCTGTAATAACTTTCTATATGATTAAACTTTTGAAGTTTGAACTCAAAGTACAAAATTTGGTCGCTACTCGCACAAAGAGACACAGGAACTTCACACAATTTAAACAAATAGACAAACCCGGTGATTCATTAGGATAACGTTGTACCTTGCCACGGATCCCTAATCTCGTTTCATTTGTAGAGAAATTATCCGCCCACGTGATATGGGCTAGGCGGGTTCCGACGGTCGATTTATCTAAATTAACGGCGTTAGGTAACCCTTTCGCTATACAGGCTGTGTGTTACCCGCGACGACCCACGTCAGGGAGCCAGGTGGAACCTTCATCTCTGTCTAAGAGGGTAACACAGATGACGTGCCGTTTCAAGTTACGGTTTGCAGTTTTTCAGGAGTGTCATATAGACTTTTTGTTCGATAATTTTGAAAGCCAGTTTCTATTTGTCTGTCCGTCTGCGATATATAAGGTGACTTTCGTTAATATAACCAAATTCATACTGGAGACTAGGTAAGTGCTCAGGACAAAGGTACAATGACCCGTGCTTACGAAATACGAAAAATATTTTTTATTACTTGTTCAAGAAAAACCTCGACTTAAATAGTACAGGAAGTCTACATTTTTTTTGCGTATTTTACTGAAAATTTCATTGTACCTTGGTCGTGACTACTTACAGACTCTTTAGTGTGAATTTGGCAATATAAACGAAAAGTCACCTTATATACAGATAGAATATCAAAATCACTTCTCGTTTACAAAATCCCATTACATACATACAACGGACGTTGACAGACTTGTTTCAACTTGAGAAGAATTAAAATTAGACAGCATCACAAAATAAAAAAAATTACCAAAAGCAAATTCTCTAAAAGAAAAAAATCTCAGATGGGGCTCGAACCCATACTTCTACCAATCGCGGGTCAGCGATCCAACTTGGATACTAAATTATACTAAACTTTTCCAACTAATATGTACTTGAGTTACCGAAGCAATACATTTTACTATAATCAAATAATGTTTTATAGAATTCGTCTCCTTAATTTTTCACAAAATAAATGTTTACGTTTCAGAAACAGTTTCGAAGAATAACTTTCCTTAACTGTTTTATATGGACAAATTTTAAATAAGCGTACATATCGTTTATTAAATAATTAAAACCGATGTCTTTCATTTGACCTTTAGTGACGTCATCATAACACATTTACATAGGCATATTTATTTTTCTTGAACGCATCCAAAGATCCGACCATTCAACCCAATGATGACGTCACTGTGTAAATACTTACTAAATCCATTTTATTATAAATTTAGTTATAATTTAAATATACATTTAATTTATAAATTTAAATATAAATTTAATTTAAAAATATAACTTATAAAATCGGTATTAAATCACGAAAAATTTCATTCCTAAACTGATCTGTTTATTCAAAAAGCACATTAAAAAACTACCGAATTGCTTTTCGGTGCAAATCCCATGCTGAGATTTTAGTCAAGTTATGTTACACATCACGCTACTTTCGATCCCATCAAACCAGGATTTTAAAAAGTTGCTAGTGAATGTATACACCCTGTATGTGTTGTACAGGTACAACTGGAAAATGTAGGAATGAAACAGTATCTCCCAAAGAAATTGTAATTTATACGTTAATTAATATTAATAGTTTAATCAAAGCAACGACTTAAGTCACGAAAAGGTTGACTAGTATATAGTTGCAATTACTATTAAATAGTATTTTGATTAATGGTGTTCCGTACCATGTAACTAAATTAAATGAAAATACTAAGACTAGTATTTACACCCGTATTATTTGTGGTACTAAGTAAGTCTACTAACCACAGAATTACATACAAATAGTATGTATTAAACAATTTTAAAAAGTACCTTTCTTAATTATGAAAAATATAAAGGATGGATGGAAAAGAGACCAGATAAATTACAAATAACATGTTTAGCGAATACATTTTATACTAAGAATATTTTTGCAAATTACAATTGAAATGGGTATATTTAAAATTTCGCAAAAATATTAAATGTTCCTAAAATTGTATTGAGGCCACAATCTAAAAATAAATTATTGTGTATCGCTCTGTCTGTTCAGTTTTAACTCAAGTTCAGTTTTAACTCAAGAACCACTTAACAGATTTTTATTATCATCGTAGTAGCCCTGGTTAACATAGAAGAGTTATTTATAAAATAACCGGCAAACCAAAAAACTGTCGATGAACCACATCAATCTAAAGATGCGACACACGCGAGCGAGGCAAAACAAAACTTGAAGTACCAATCACCATTTCCCAATAACAGCTTGTCATCTCAGCAATTACTTTAAAACTTTCGAATGGAAAGGTCCAAAGAACTTAAAGTCGTTAAAAATTCTCGAAATTGGTGGTTCTTCGGCGAAGTTTCGGAAATTTTCCTGTCTGCCCGTCTGAGTGACGAGGGAGAGAATTAATCATTTTGTCAGCTGAGAAAGAGTAAGAAACTTTCAAAGTACCTATAGGCTCGGATTAACTTCGCTGGATAAAAAAAAGAAAAGTGATTCTTTGATTTACTTTATTGTTATGTATCTGGGTATTCTTCAGATGTTTGCCGTCGCTTTCACGTGACAGCTTAAGTCTGGCTTTCGAAAGGTGGGATTGGTAAAACGTGGCAAATTCAAGAACATCTTCCGTATTCTATGTCACTCTTCCTATGTTACAAATATTCTATCCCATGAAATCCGTTTAGCTATGATCGTAGTGTAGCAGACACACAATTTTTTCGGGTCGGGGTACATTCGTCCTCTTGAAATTCGTACCGGGTAAATTTGTCCCTAAAGTATTTATTTTTGGTGTAAATTCGTCCCTTTTCAAAAAGTATATTCATTATGTGAAAATTCGTCCTCTTTTTGCGTGTCGATTCGTCCCCTTCGTCTTGACAATGGATTTTATTCCTAGGTTCCTATTTATTTTATATAAGAGTACTATCAGTCACAAAAGTTAAAAGGCATAATATTCACTATACAAATAAATATTTTACTTCATACTCTTTGGTTTTAAAATATTTACATAATTAAATAATTACTTTTAGTTTAGACTTTGTAATTGGCACATTTTCTTTTTTTCTTGTACTAGGTACAATGATTATTGTAGCATTTTTATTTTATAATATATGTATGTGAGAGTATTTTAAAGTATACTTTAGTTGAAGTTATAAAAAGCGTTGATTTTTAATAATTTATTTTTATTTCAAATTCACAGGAAAAACGGTAACAACAATACAATAATCTTGAAAGCTATACAATACGTGCAAACATTTGATTACTAAATTATCAAAATAAATAAAAAATGCTGGCCACATCACCGCCATCGTTAGGTAGTGTACCGAGAAGACTGGCAGCATTTCCTCGCTGAATCGCGAGGCTGATCCTTTGACCGAAATAAGCTCCAGCCCTCGGGTCGCTCTGGAAGCAGTCGCTGATACGTGGGATGGCGCCATTGTATCTACGCAAGTCGCATCCCACACCAACGGCCGCTCGTTCTTCCATGGAATGAGCGTCATACCATCCGGCCTCTTGCCATCATTGCGTGCTAAACCAAGCGTGACGCGGCAAGCGACCGGCACTGATGCGCTGACATGCCAGACCGTGGTGGCCAAGCTGAACGACGCTTCTACCGCAACGGCAGCGATGTGGCTCATTTGTCCTGGCACCGAGTCTCAGACTGATGGCCAAAGAAAATGATGTCCTGTCGAAATGAGTCCCTAAATTTGTAGAAGGCAACACATTCAACCAATATCCCGACTCCGGTTCCGCAGTTGCCAAAAGACGAGCTCGCTCTGTGGGGTTTTGTGATGAGTCCAAAAGGATTTTTTGAACCTGAACACAGAGTGGCTCGTCCCAAAGCATCTGCGACAGCAAAATTGTTGTTAAACAATTAATCAAAAAATATAAAAATTAGCACTTTGGCTTGGTCCAACAACATCTACCCATTTTTAATAAACAGAATGTTGATTGCCCATTTACTTTTATTTTTTTCTGATTTTACTTTTTACTCTCATTGTACTATCGAAAAGAAATACAATTTTTAAGTACTTAACGGTTATGTATGTTATGAGTTGAGGGACAAAATTACTGTGGTTGAGTCAGGAGGGACGAATTTGACTAAAAATAGAAAAGAGGACAAATCCTTGAGGACGAATATTCCCCAACCCCTTTTATTGAAATCGAATCAAATCAAAATATTTATTTTGCAAAATAGATACATAAAGTATACTTTCTACAAGTCAAAGTTAATTTTAACAATATTTATCTTTAGAATATAAAAATATATATAATAATACGGGAAATAAAATATACATGCATAAAATAGAGGAATCTAGGAATAAAAGTATTATATATACATAATGCAATGAACAAATAAGTTGATAAATAAATACGAGAAATACATACAAAAAATATGAAGGTTTGTGCTGCTAAAATGTAATAAAGTTATACACCTGCATAAAATATAGAAATAAAGGAATAAAAATATTATATAAACATAATGCAATGAACAATGTGTTGAAAAATGAACTAAATAAATCATAAATAAAAATAATGCCTAACCATCTGCACCATTCGATTAGTATTGCTAAGAAGAAGGGCAAGAAACTTAGCAAACATTCCCTTTTTCTAGTGTGCGTAACCTCGGGAGTGGTATAAAACGCGGTTATTTGTGCAAGTTACTATGCTAACTTACCTTGTAATATCATTATTAATTTGTAATATTTTTTATTATTATTTATTCATTTTGCTGATTTTTCAGTGACCAAACTTATACCTGAAATAATAAAAAAAATATGTATTTATTACATACTAGCTTTTGCCCGCGGCTCCGCCCGCGTGTTATTCGGCTTAACGACATGCTTTTTTCCGGGATAAAAAGTAACCTATGTGTTAAGTTGGGGTATATGCTATATCCATCTAAATTTCATCCAAATCTGTCCAGCCGTTTCAGCGTAAAAGAGAATATTAGTGTGAAGTGTGATGAGATAACATGGCCTTGTCTTATTTCACCACAAACTATAGAGGTCCGCGCCAATTAGACACCTGATTTAAGCCTTGTCATATTTCACCACAAATGATTAAGACCGCGCTAATTAGACACCTAATTTTTCAATGATATTGATCTATCCTACAGGAACCATGCATTTTCCGAGATAAAAAGTAGCCTATGTGTTAAGTTGGGGTATAAGCTATATCCATTCTAAATTTCATCCAAATCCGTTCAGCCATTTTAGCGTGAAAGAGTAACAAACATACACACACACACACGCACTAACTTTCGCATTTATAATATTAGTAGGATAGGATACTCAATATGAATAACGATTTCAATCAACTCAATAAGGGTTAAATAAAATATGTAAGAAAAAACTACTTAATTATAAAAAAGTATGTATTTATTACATACAACGTGAAATTTAAGTCATTTGATTTTGTTAACGAAAACTGGTGATAGTACTCGTCCATATGAACAACTTTTACTATGGAGCCAAACCTGAAATCGTGGAAAAAATATCAGCTGTTCCATAAAAAAGTTAAATACCTACTCGACCCAAATGTATGAAACAGCTGATTTTTTTTTCACGATTTCATGTTTGGCTTCATAGTAAAAGTTGTTCATATGGACGAGTAGTATCACCAGTTTTCGTTAGCAAAATGACTTAAATTTCACGTTGCATATATAATATGAATTACAAGTTCAAACAACTCAATAAAGGTTACATAAAATATCTAAGAAAAGACTACTTACATTATTGTTACTTAGTATATATTGTATTATAGTGATTATTTACTTTAGGTTAGGTTTCTCTTCATATATTTCTTTTCTTCTTTTCTCTGCCAAATTAGAATCATCCTGCTTGGTGGCACAAATTTACGCTTTTTATCGTGATAAACAGGAATTAAAGCGTGAAAAATAATATACTACTACCAAGACTACTACTAATTGGCTCACCATGCAAAACCTATTTCAATTTCATATATTATATATGATAATGATGATGATTGATAGACATTAAAGTCATTATTTACAATAAAAAGCATATACAGAGCCGAACTTGTCTCTAAAAAGAGATTTCTTCCAGCAACCCCTAGTGGGAGACAGGAAACTATAATAATAAAAATAAGTAGTCAAATCATACATACTTGTACTAAAAATAAAGACAAAAAATACAAAACAAACATTTCCGTGTATTGCATCACTGTCTTGGTCATTTCAACCTAAATATAATAAATTACTTCGATGGTGTCATATTCATACAGTTGTGTACATATTTGTAAAAATGTCAATGAGTAATAAAATAAAATATCTATTGTACACAATATGCGGCAGATGTTCAACATTAGTAACAAGTTGTTCCTGTATATTGCAATGAAAATCATGACATAATGTCATATACGTTTTTACACGCATACGTGTTTAACTGTTATTATATTAGTTATTTATTATATAAACGAATAGCCTTTGCCCGCGGCTCCGCCCGCGTGTATTAAATTTCTGCCCCGCTTTCGGGTTGGGCATCGCGAATGGTGTTCTGTCATCCACTGAAAAGTTTCAGATTCGAAGGTCAGGTGGCGTAATTTCAATTTTACAGTAATACTCAGCAATCAGCACGCTAACACATAGTGATTGTCACAAACTTGAATTATGTGGTGTCATCCGTTGAGGAGTTTTAAGAGGCCAGGATTGAAGTTCAAGTGGGATAAGGATTTTTTTTTAGTAATAAGCATACTAACGAAAAGTTATTGCCGCAATATTGAGTAATGTGTTGTCATCTGTCAAGGAGTTCCATGGCAATAAGGCCAGGATTGAAGTTCAGGTGGCATTGTGACAATTTTTGAGTAATATCTTGCAATGAGCACACGAACACTAAGTTATTGCCGCAATCTCAAGAGATGTGCTGTCATTCGTTGGTATTTCTATGGTGATGAGGCCCAGGATCTAAGGTCAGGTGGTATAATGACAAATTTCACGTAATATCCTGCAATAAGCACACTAACATAAAGTGATTGCCGAAATCTTGAGTTATGTACTGTCATCTATTGAGGAGTTCTATGGTGATGAGGTCAGGATCGAAGGTCATATGAGTTCATGACAATTTTCAAATAATACTCTGTAATCAGTATCCCAGTACAAAGCGTTTGCCTCAATATCAAGTGATATGCGGTCATCCATTGAGGAGTTTCACTGCCTATTATTTATTTATTTATTTATTTATTTATTTATCAAAAATTTGCACAGCATTACAGAATAATCCAATTCGCTGTACAATTAAAAAGTTAAAAGAAAGTTAACTAATCTACATAAATTATTGACATCCACATAAAATAGTTGAGAAAAATAATAACAAAAATTAACCAAAGTAAAATTATGGTCTAAGGCTTAGAATCTAAGGACATCGTCATTGAGGCTTCACTCTCACAAAACTTCAAACATTCCCTCACAACATCCGTCATTCTGTCAGAGAAAAGATCACACAGTGGTTCTGATACCAAGAGCGCGTTGAGTTTCAGGGGTGCACGCATCAGTGGGGACTCCCTCCGCGCCACGGAGCATGAGGAGGACGTTGCCAAGAGCTTGTGTGAGCGGGCACGAAGATAATTATTTGGCACAAAAAATTGACAGACCTGAGCTACCAGCTCAGGGCAGTCAGAATTTCCGCGAAGTAGGCAGCATGCAGTCACCATCAACTCACATGCTCGTCGGACCTCAAGAGAGTTGAATCCTAGCACGCCCAGGAGAAACTTGGTGGGATACATAAATGGATAAAAACCATACTTTTTCTTGTAGAGAAATCGCAAGAATGCTTTTTGAATCTTTTCAAGCATAAGGGCATACTTTTTCTCGTGTGGACTCCACACAATAGAACTAGCCTCAATTTTGCTTATATCTGAAGACTAGATCAAGACAAAACTAAAGCTGGACTTACCTGGAAGCACAACCTTCCAAACAAAAAATAATCTTACAAATCGGCTATGAAATGAAGGAGTCATGGATTTATATACCAAAAAAAAACTACAAGAAAATACAGTAAAATTGAAAACCTTCTCTTTTTTGAAGTCGGTTAAAAATTTGCAAGAGGTGTAGTCAGATTGAACTGATAGTTACAGTTTTCTCGTATGGGAAAATATCGTTACCTAAACCTGGCAGTAATCACTTTTTCAAGCTAAATATTAGCAAGATGTGTGTCCGGATCGAAATAAAATAATAAAGATGGAAATCTTTAGTCAGATTAAACTGATACAGTTTTCCCGTATGGAAAAACAACCGGTTTTGTCATGTATAACAAACCATTTGGTCATGGCACGCCGATAAAAGCAGCTAAGCGGCGTTTTTTCTCCCGACTTGATTCACAAATATTGAATTTTCAGAATTTACTAATTTCACATAAAGGGGCATCGAACCTTGATTGTTAGTACCAACTGAGTGCTTAGTATGAATTTGGCTGTATAAATTAATTTCACCTTGTATGTGTGTACTTATCTATGAATATGTTAAAAACACGTATAAAACCTTGAAATAACAACATAGGCACATAGGCTACTTTTTATCCCGGAAAAATGCATGGTTCCTGTAGGATAGATCAAAATCATTGAAAAATCAAGGGTCTAATTAGCGCGGTCCCATTCGTTTGTGGTGAAATAAGACAAGGCTTTGTTATTTCATACATCAGGTATATAATTAGCGCGGTTCATAATCGTTTGTGGTGAAATAAGACTAGGCTATGTTATCTCTTCACACTTCACACTAATATTATAAATGCGAAAGTTTGTGTGTGTGTATGTTTGTTACTCTTTAACGCTGAAACGGCTGGACGGATTTGGATGAAATTTAGAACGAATATAGCTTATACCCCAACTTAACACATAGGTTACTTTTTATCCCAGAAAAAAGCATGTCGTTAAACCGAATAACACGCGGGCGGAGCCGCGGGCAAAAGCTAGTCTAAACTATAATTACCTACCTACAAGTATTATTGTCTATACGGATTTTTAAAGAATGTATGCGTCATCGGGCCCATTTAAAATACCCGTCATAATTAATATTATATTATGACTATAAGTATGTATTTAAGCTAGGTTTTTATTAAATAAATATTTGGCTCTTTGAAGCTTTTTATTCTTTTTTATTTATAGTAAATGTATATAAATATATATAAAAAACACAGAAAAAATCAATGCAAGATTTATTTCGGGCCCTACTGGGCCCGGCGTCAGTTGAAAAACTAGGGCCCGAAATATATCTTAAATTGATTTTTTCTGTTTTATATAAACATATACATCTTCTATAAATAAAAAAAACACTATTTAAGCTAGGATGTCTTTTTTGACTATCGTAATTTCAACATATTTCGTACTAGCTTTTGTTGCCAACGACTTCTTTCATCGAGTTTTTTTTAAATAAATCTTGTCCAAACAATAACTTTGTTTCTAGATACCTAAAGTAAAGTATAGGTAGATAAAAATATTTTGTGTTATCAATGGGTGTACTAGAGCTGTTTTTCCCATATTACGCGTGTTATTCGGTTTAACGACATGCTTTTTTCCGGGATAAAAAGTAGCCTGTGTTAAGTTAGGATACAAGCTATATTTATTTTAAATTTCATCCAAATCCTTTCAGCCGTTTCAGCGTGAAAGAGTAACAAACATACACACTCACACCCACCCTCACACACACACACACAACACACAAACTTTCGCATTTATAATATTAGTGTGAAGTGTGATGTGATCATCATAAAAATAGGTATAGGTATAATCTAAGAAATTATTGCTTCAGTAGCAGAGTGGTGGAGTGTTCTTTTGCTATTCCACAGGTTGAGAGAGTCCTCGCGGTTAGGGTTGCTAGATGACATGTTTGGCTTTTTGACCATCGTGTCCAGCGAAATATAGGTTGAAATTAATTCAACCGACCAATTTTTATGGGAGGTGTATTCAACCACATAGAACCTTATTGTAAAGTCTGAAGCGCATTAGCAGAAATGTTTGAAAGGGAGAGATGAATTAAAATAATCAGTACATTGCATCAAGCGATCCTAGATTCTCAGATGAAAAATTACAAGGTCACGCCCACAGACAGACACTGCTCGGCGCGTATCACTCGTATCAGGCGTAGCAACAGAGACACACCTAACGTTTTTTCGTTATTTGTTGCATAATGATCGTTTCGTATCCACCTGTAAATTCACAGTTGTATTCACTTAAGGATACTGAACATCCTGAAAAAAAATTGAGCGCAGATGCACAAACCTTCATGATCCACCTGAAAGCACTTATTTATGGCCTATTTATCTACTCACCTTCATTTACGTGTCCGGATTGTCCGGATTTTGTTAGGCTTTTCGTCAGTGAACGCAGTTGTCAGTTTTATTTACCTACTATAGCCTACAGAAGACTAAACATTATGCACTTCGTTAATATCATAGAATTACCAAATGATGATAGGACTGGTTATGGATTGTTTTTAGTTTTTTTTATTATAAAAGTAATGTCCGGTTTCAAAAAAGGTACGTTTGGCTATTAATAACCTAAGGTGTAATATATGTCAGTGAAAAGCGGGTATTAAATACGGACTGCGACTCGCATTTCACATTTCACTCGGGAAAAACTCTAACACCCCTCGGGGATTCAGGTCGTGACTATGTTACTTTAAAAAAACAGCAATTCAAATTGAATAATTAAACCTAGCCTCGGTCCAATTTCAATAACAGCAACAAAACCCTCATTATAATCAATATTATTGACTTATCCAAATGAATTTGTTTGAACAGCCACCGGCCTTTGTCGCGAACGTCCATATCTCGTAGGTTATCGCTCATTGGCCATTTGCAACGCGACATTTGCGGCGTAAGCAACCTCATTATATATCCAGTTCTACACAAATATGCGAAATACCATTTTGAAGAAATGCGTTCATTGCCATTGTTAATTGTGAGCCTCGAAGTGTTGTGTTTGAGTGTAGGGCACGACATGATTGTCGGTGACACTGTGCACAGAAAAATGGTGTTTCATGAACGGGTGAAGACTTTCGCCATTCCCTTCAAGAAAAGGGTTAGGATTTTGAATTACACGGATCCTGAGCTTAGGAAAATAAAGGTGAGTTTGGTTTGCTTTGTAATGCTCAAAGTTTGTGTAGGTAATTGGTACTATAAAAATAAACAAGTCAGTGAAAATTAAAATCGACGCTTTTACAAAAAGGAACCTTTCAAGTGAGTTGGACTCGTGTCCGTTCCTATATGTATTTATATTTATGTAGTTTTGACTTTAATTTTTATTATTTTTATTTCATACTTCATGATATGGCAATTTTTTGCAACGTTTTTATAACTTGAAAAAAGTATATATACATCTTACAATAAAAACCTAATTTTGACTTAATTTAAGTTGATTATGTGCTCCTTTTCCTAAAAAGACAAAATACATAGTGGTAGACTCATTTAAATATTAAAATGATTAAGACCTTAATGATTAGTCCAAAAAATCCCATTTATCATGTATTTTTTCATAAAGAATGATTTTCTAATTTATTTGTTCAATTGCGCCATTCGTATCTAATTTCAAGTTCAAGGTCACTGGGAACTACCTTAACTATAGGTTTTGATAATCGCTGTCAATGAGTGGCATTTTAAGTATGAAAATTCGCTTTGGGAAGCCGTATCTTTTTATTACGTTAATCTTGGAATTTTAATTTTTTGCAGCAGTATAAGGAAAGCTGTTCCTGAAAAAAGGGCCTTGACACACAGACTGACAGACAGGCGGAAAGCAAAGTGATCCTAATAAGGGTTCCATTTTTCCATGAAGAAGTGCGGAGTCTTAAAAAAGTCTGACATTTAGTGTTTTGGTATTTATTAGGTATATTTATAACACGAACTTCTTAATAAAAAATAACATTCGCTCTTTTAAAGGTAAAAGGTATCGTATACATT
The DNA here is from genome assembly GCA_910592155.1 of Ypsolopha scabrella. Classification (NCBI taxonomy): domain Eukaryota; kingdom Metazoa; phylum Arthropoda; class Insecta; order Lepidoptera; family Ypsolophidae; genus Ypsolopha; species Ypsolopha scabrella. The sequence continues at coordinate 13,350,303 of OU342968.1, forward strand.
TATCACTTACGTATTTATATGGCAGTGACCTATGACGATAGCTATTCTATAAAGAATATAAATATATTTCCGATATAAATTCTACCCTTATGCATATAGTTTCAAATAAAACTTGGCAACCATCAAATCATAAGAAAATTCATAAAACGCTAATAAAAATTAATGTCTGAAGCAAACATTTTAAATTTTTTTTTGAACAACTGCAATGCGTTGTTTTTTGAGACCTTACCTCCTTATGTCGAGCATCTATTTAGTAATTTTAGTAATTTACTTCTTAGTTATCATTATCACACAATATTAAAATGATACCACAACTAAAAAGAGAAGTTACACAGTTTCCGTAAAAGGTTTTCCGCTGTCTCCATTAAAATATTCGCATCCTTTTCCTGTCGACTTTTGCTTTTATCTTCCTAAAGATACAATGCTAAATGCTAATTAGTATTACACCTTGAATACGTAATGTCAGCTACCTTACGTAGTTAGTTTTACTATTGAATAATTAACAGTAGGTCTCGATTTTACGGGGAGACGAATGTTTAGCTTTGTCATTGTTTACGTAATTTATTGCTTTACAAATGTGTACCTATAACACCTACATTCTATTCAGAAATGATGTAATACCCGAAATCAGTCAGTTGCGAAAGAAATTGTGAAAATAAATAGTGAAGCTAATAAAAGTGCATTTAATTCAAAAAATAGACGAGTCGTTGTTCCACACGAAAATTGTTCCAAAAAAAAACAAAGTTTGGATTTAATTATGTATTTGTTTTCGTGAACAGATGTTTTCGGTATTCAAGTGTAGTCTTCTCTGCTTTTATACGAAAAACTTCGGTAAATACTAAATTATCCAGACTTCTGAAAATGGGGGAGTGGGTGTAGGGAGAGGGGGTGGTAAGGAGGACCCATCTTTGAATAATTAGACCTCAACAAAATATTGTTTTTAGCCAATCTAATTGATCTGGTTAAATTTCCTAACCAATTAGCTGAAAAAAATAATAGCGAAGGTTATCATATCATCACCATGGACGAATTGACCATGTCACTACGTTATCCGACTCGCTATACCTAATCTTCTAACCTAACCTACCGCTTACTTCTGCGCTGAAGGATTTCTGGATTGTCATGATTTTTATTCTATATTTACACAGAGTATTATAGACATCGATGTAAATATTTTCAGGGACGACAAAGGAAATTATTTTGAATTTTTTTGACCAAATTCGTATTATATTTTTTTTTGTAGATTTTGGGATACCTATAGTAATTATTCAGTTTTATCTAATTAATTAGAGGTAACTGCAATGAAATGATAATTAAAACACTAATTAAGGCTTAAAATAATATTTTTTTCCATTACATTATTACCCTTAATGGCCTTTATTTATAAAAAAAAACAAGAATAATGTCTTCAAAACAAAATAAATAAAGTTGGCTATATGGAATGTTGATGAAGTAACTGCCCAGCCGAAAACTGTCGATAATAGATTTGATATATTGATAGATTCGATATAGATAGATTGATAGACAAAAGCTAGTTATTCGTATAGATAAACAATCCAATGCTCAGAATACCCATTCCTTTTATTCCAGGGCATCCTGGTCTTGGACACAGACTTCTCCCACGCCAGTGCAGAGATCGTAGGAGGTGGCGTTGGACACACCTTCGCAGCCGTCAGGATGAAGAGTCAGCGCAGCCATCCGCTCAACTACGAGGTGGAAGTCTACGTGTAGTGCCCACAAGACCAAGGAACATGGAGCAATCATAAATGCGCTAATGTTTGATAAATTTGTGTGCGATACGCCCATGGACTACCAGAGACGAGGGGGCGGGCGAAAGCGTTTTAGCGAGGGCATTTTGGGGGGCCCCAAAAACCAAGGGCGAATTGTGCAATAAATTTTCAAGTTATATAGTCGACGTCAACCGAAAAGGTTAGCTATCAGCTGAGTAGTATCTCCCCGTGTACCATTCTTCCGAGCGAATGGAAGATCTTGGGCGTATCGCGCACAATTGAGCTGATACTCGTTAATCTATACTTTTATACATAGGTTCTCCAAAAGGTTTTATTGGGATAAATATTTTTAGATTCAATTGGACTGCTCTGATAATAGAGGCGCACGTAGTATTATTTAAACGTTCTTAAATAGCAAAAAGCATACAAAAGTTTTCAAGAAAAGTAGCTGTGATTTCAGGTGATGACTTCGTTAGGTTTTGACGTAGCTTTGCAATTCAACTCTTTAGCCGATGACCAGCAAAAATATTTGTGTCTGCACTTGGGATCCCGAATTTCCTTTAGCAGGCCTATTATTTTTTTTACTTTTGATAACTTTTTATTTTATTTACCTATTTTAGCCTATTATTTTTTTTTACTTTAAGATATTCTTTGACTTTGTCGGTTGCTATCTGGTTGCTAAACACTAAAAACATGAAAAAAACTGAACTTTTAAAATTGCCTTCGGTGTATGTACATTCACGAACTGTGACGTCATTTTAAGCACGAACGTATCCTTAGATAATCGTAATTCGTTAGTATATCTATGTTTTTGACGTTTGGCAACCAGTTGGCAACTGACTCGATGATACATAATGTAGGGGCAGGAGGACAGCTGTATTAATATCTAGCTTCTTTCCTCCTAAAACAGTCTGATGCTTGTACCCCCTCTGCTACCTATTGCCTTGTGTAAAAACTCTTTTATTTATATTGTATTTATAAGTTATAGTATCTAGTAGCCTCTAAATTTTCAGGAAATATTGAAGTCGGGTTTCCTTAACCCGTAGAGTCACAGTCGTGACGACTTGCAGTTTTTTTCTTGTCTTAACGAAAAAAACATAGAAGTCTGATTAGCGCTAAAAAATTACTCCACGAAAACTATGCTGGGCACAGTTAGGTACGGTGACTGCTCCAGTAGCGTTCACTGTCTTTATGAATTCAGCCAATCACGGCTGGCCCAGTGTAACATGACACACAGGACAAACCAATCATGAGCCTCTTGCCCTTTTAAGTGTGTGGTACCATTTTCGAATGACACTTTGTTAGAAACGAGTTTCCCTGGTTTTTTCATTCACCTGTCTTGATGGTAAACGGATTTATGTTATGGGTCAGGTCAGTTAGCTTAAAATAGAAAGTAGTATTTGTAAAATGTAAAAACGTATAACATATTTACTATTTATGTAATGAAGGCACAAATTTTTAAATCACTACCATTTTTCGCGTGAATCACGTTTTCTCAATATTTTTTCTAAAATCCCTTATAAGCGGATATTTACGTCAAAATAGAAGTATTCAGTCCAAATTTTATGTTCCTAGATCGTTGGTAAATTAGTCAGTCAATGAGGGCATTATTTTACTAATGTAAAATAATATTAATAGAATTTTTAGTAGTGCAGTAACCTTCAAATCGCGAAAAAAAATTAGCTATTCCATAGAAAATTTAAAGACTTTGTCTACTCGACCATATGTATAAAACAGCTGATTTTTTTTCACTATTTCAATGTCCTGAAAGTTAAATTTGCTCGTCTAAATTGGTAGAATATCCCGTTTTAAAAAAAAGTTATTAACTTAACACACAGATCATAAAACGAGTTTATCCTTTTAACATTTAAGACATCAGCTCACTATTATTGTTAGTTACTTTAAAAACCTAAGAGTAGAATATAATTATTTAATTAGGTAGGTAGGTTTCAAATAATATACATACTATATTCGTAAGAATTTGAATCTCGTTCCATAGGCTACATAATAATATATTGTAGGGTTTGAAGTAACTATAATCTTCTTATTATCTTCCTATTAATTGTAAGAACTTCTGTCATAGCTCAATAACTCTCACCTTTGTAATATACCTATTTCTTTTTTTTTATCGTCGTTCTAGACTTAAAGGTGTCAAATTAAAATAATCAAACAATGGAATTACAGATTTGTGCTGACGACTATTGTTGAAATTAAAAAAACAATGGATTGCTTTTATGATGTGATGGCTATTTTTGTTAAACATTTTGTTACCAAGTTTGTAAATAAGTCCCTAAATGGATCAAAACATTTTTATAAAATAAAGTTTGTTTCCTTTCATTGACTTTATATTTTTGTGCTCAGTTTTGAAAACAAAAACCTAAGTCAACCCACAGCTTGATATAAAACGTGCATTTTTGAGCACACAGGACCTACCTACCTTACAGCAAAGACTTCTATTTATATGTGGTCCACGGGCCACAAATCCTATGCGAGTTAGCGAGACAACAGGTCTACCGCAAGTGACAGGGAGCGAGACAAAAGTTCAGCTGCGTGAACATAATTTTGATACCGAGCAGCGTGTCTGGTATTTATACATTGAACTCTTTGCCTTACAGTGATTAAAGCATACAGTCTTACTCGTACTTCAAAGTTTTTTTTTCCAATGTTTTTCTTTTTTCTTTCTCTGCACATTATAGGTGGTAGAGCTGATGCCGGGCTCGACTGTGGAGGTACCACCATCTTACTCGCAAACCCTCCCGAAGTTATTCGGGGGAGAGTAAGAGAACAGCTCTCAGGCAAAACCAGGCGGCCCACCATTGCCTGGGACCGATGGATGGCGGTTTATCCATCCCCAATTGCCGAGCCTTATATAAAACAGCCTGGTGACGGGCAATGGCGTCACTGGTGCAAGGGTTTCGGCATCGCGCTCACCAACCCGCCTGCCCAGCGTGTGTGAGTATGGGCATTTCTTCCAGGAGGGCCGCTAAGAGTGGCGAAATCCTGGAAAGGCCTATGCCCAGCAGTGGACGAAAGAGGCTGATGGATGGATGGATGGACACATTATAAAATGCAACGCTTGTTTGTCTTATTATAATAATTAATCTGAGGTGCAACTGTGTAAGCCAATCTTATTCAAATTGATATTGTCATATGGCTATTCAGCTAAGCAAATTAGCCCATTTGACAATTGAAATCGTACATTTTTGGCTGTCAAATGAATACAGTTGTCTTGTTTTGTTGTTGACAACTAAAAACGTACGATTTCAATTGTCAAACGGGCTTATTTGCTTAGCTGAATAGCCATTGTCAATCGAATTTGAATACGATTGGCTTACATAATTGCACTTCTGGTCTACAGCTATATGTATGACCTTTTTGTTTAAAAAAAGGGTTCCGCAACACCAACTACACAATTTGGGTACGGAACCCTAAAAAGATGGATAAGAAATGGAGAAAAAACTTGTGAGTAAAATTTGAATTAATGTTGCACTTGTAATTTCGGTATAATTTTCAATGTAATAAACCTACTGTCGGTACACCAGGTGAAGTGGCTGACAGTAAAAATATCGATCCGGTTCCGCCGTCCATATGAACATATAACCATATTCTACGTCGCATTTTTATTGTAATATAGGTACATGTACACTAGGGTGTCCAATTTTTTTCGAAGTATTTAGCTTTTAAGTCTCATTTTATTCCATAGGAAAATAATTTAAAAGATATTTGGTTCCCTTTAACCTTTAATGAATGTTAAAAAAAAACGCGAATTACGTTATTTGTAATTTTGTCATAATACGGGAGAATAAAAATTCCTCAACAAGTTTCCACGCAAGTCGGGCACGGGTTAAAAAAAGCCAAATGTCCTAAAAATTAAGATAAATTGCTTTAGGACTTCTGGAACAAAATGAGAGGGTATGCGTATAAAAACTAAATACACTCGAAAAATATGCGAAACTCTAATGTATACTTACGAGCAAGTATACATAAATGATTAATGTTATCCAGTCACTCAATTTTCAGTACGGCGAGCAAGACAAGCGTCCGCTGACGGGCGTGAAATTAAACTTTCACGGAAATTCCGTCGCTTTCAGTAGAATTTTCATCAAATATTTTAGTTTTCAATCTTAAGAGGATGGCAAAACTGCAGCTGTAGTGATTTTAGAGACATAAATACTAGCCTTTTGGTCCGCCACGATTAATGAGGTACAAACTTGGAAATCAGAATAGCATTATACTCGTATCTGCTCCTACACTATAATAAGGTAATTACATCATCAAGCGATTTTACAAGTACCAACGTTGTTTGTCAATATCGCAAATACTGATGTCATAATACGTATTATAGCGCGGCGCTTCTACGCTGTGATTAGCCCTATCACACTAAACACACTAAAATTATAAAATATGTGAAAATTTGTGTGTGTGTCTGTATGTTTGTTACTCTTTCACGCCAAAACGGCTGGACAGATTTGGATGAAATTTAGAATGGATACAGCTTATACCCTAACTTAACACATAGGGTACTTTTTATCCCGGAAAAAACATGTCGTTAAACCGAATAACACGCGGGCGGAGCCGCGGGCAAAATCTATTTACTATATCAATGCTTAAAATTAATATACAAATCGGCGACTAGTTGATATTTCTTCTTTTGATTTGGGCTATGGCCCAGCCGCTAGGCAAAAAGTACCTAACTATAAATTACTAACAATTAGACGGAACAAAGAACCTTGCACAACATTACAGGATCAAATTGAAAAAAAAAACCCGGTTTTCTTTTTCTCATTTTTCATGAAATTGTTAGTTGAAAAGGATATATATAATAAAGATAAAGTATTGTATCCAACTGGACATGATTAGCCTTTAGGACACTCGTGCAGCCTATTACGAAACTCTCTTTGTTCCAATGGCTCTCATTATGTACGAATGTTCTGAGATTTTAAATGACAATTCAAATGCATGCATAAATAAATAAGAAACAAGAATAATAAAAAATTAAGATTAATTAACATTTTGAGTTACACAATGCAATTTAAAGAAAAAACATACTGATGATCAATAATTAAAATATAAAATAAACAAAGAATTTAAATCTATTTAAATAAAACGTAGGTTCATTACATTCGAATATAATACACAAAATATAAGTTTATCACGTACAATAAGATGTTACTCCTAAAAATCCTAGCTGACGATTAATTAGTGAAATATCTTTAAATACTAAAATGTTTTAATTTGCATATATGACGTAGCTTTAAACCGTTTTAACTTTCGTTGTGAAAACTTGCCAAGTTTTACATATTCAGTACAATCCTGCACAATCCGATGTTTCGCTTTGTTTATTAGGTACTTTCTCACGCAGTTACTAAGTGGCGTTTTGTTTACAGATCAACTGTATCAGCTGTACCATCGTTTAGTATGTTACGAGTAAGATTATTTAGTATATCAGTGCAGTAATGAGTTTCCACGATTGTGATTCTGCAAATATAGCATTTTTTTACAGACATGCGCGTATTTCGCTACTGCGAATAATATCTCTATGTTTTTGTTTACTATGCGAAGAAAGTTTCTTGCAAAAACCACAATCAGACAAAAAGGACTTCCTCTATATATCATTACCGCAAAAACTCCCGATTTGTTTACTTACGGCAAAGCGGGAAAATTCCGTATATTACGGACATACGAAATGGGAACTGCTTAGCCAACAACAGTTTTTGTGGCTGCCCGTAATAAATCAGGGTGACCACACGGGCACTTTGCTATGGATCAAAGAGGAAAGTTGCAAAATTATAACAAGAATCAGTAAAAAACTTCCAAACTCTTATTGTAATGATATAAAGGGTACTTTTCAATGAATATCGGTAAAAATAAGTTTGTAATAGAGTGTGTTCTAACAAAATGAAAGTTGTTGTAAAAAGGTGGCGTTGTCAGCATTTTTCGGATAAATAATTTTTTTTTTTTATCGAAAAATGCATAGGTTTGCTGGTAGAAATCTCTTTAAGAGATAAGCTCGCCTAATTGCATAAATTTTAAAATTACTGTGTACTATGTACCTACATATATTATGTGCAATAAAGAAGATGAATATGAATCTATTTGAAGTAAAAGTGCTTTTTCTTACAATATTAAAATATAGCCGGCCTAACCTAACTGAACAAACGTTTTTTCATAGAAATAGAAAAAATGTATTCAATAGAAATCGGTTCTTTATTACGGTATACCATGACAGTTCTATAAAAAAACATAACAAAAAAACATATCGTCACGACATGAATCCCGAGGGGATGTCAGAGGTTTTCTCGCTCAAGTGTGAACTGTGAAATGCAAGTCATAATCCACACTTGGTACACTGGCTTTTCACCGACGATTATTACGTCCCAAACGTAATTTGTAGTGAGCTTTATCGCGTATTTCGGGCACAAATGGACAAACAGCTTTAGCCTTCCGAAACACGCAGACTGAACACAAATGTATGTACATGGGGGGACTGAACAAACGTCCTCTAGGTTAGCAGGCAAGCAGTCTACCAATCGGCCACAGAATTCGATATAATAGAATGAAAATAAAACCGATGTAAAATATGTAGAGTGCTAAAATTAGGGGTTATATTCATAAAGTAAAGGCTAACAATATTTTTGTGGGTGTATTTGGACAATTTACCAGTTTACTTAATGAATATAACCATATAACCCCTATTAGTCCATTAACAATTACCTGTTAGCTTTAGATGCCGCTTGTGAAAAGAAAATCGAACATATCTTTTGCTATACTCTGAAGCTTGGTTTTATTTTCTGCAGGCGCTTTATGTGAAGCAGGGTATACAATATCACAACAAAAACATAAAAGGGTTCTGCGGCCGTCCCTTCGTTATTAATGTAATAACTGACACTTTGTTTTATGCGAGTTTCTACTTAGCTTGTTTAGTTTCTTACGTGCGGTCAGACCCATGGGTTTTTGTATCAGATTTTTCTTTTATGCATTTTTCATATTGGTTTGATGTGAAAAAGTGCTTTTGTGCGTATGAAAAATCGCCTCCGAATAAAATTCTACATTGGTATATTTTGAATATTCGAATAGGTTTGGTTTGCGTTGTCAGGGCTGGCTCAATATGTTTTACATCTGTGTGTATAATATAAAATTAAATTTAGTGCATGAAAAAAGGAGAGACTGAAAGTTAGCAGCGGCTATTCTACAACTCACAACAGATACTGAGTCTGTCCCACTTTATCACATTTGCATGTACCTTTTATTCACTTGTATTTTTATTGTTTATGCGATTTTTTGCGATTATGTTGAATAATCTAGAAATTATATTATTTGTGCTAATTATTAATTGATAAATAAAAAATATCATCAATCTCAAAGTAAAAGTCGGATAGACGAGCACCGTATTCGGCTTACGCTAATAATTATCCATTCATTACACTAGTAGATATTGTTTTTTCGAAATATATTTCGGCCCACTTTGGGGCCGGCATCAGTCGAATAAATGACAAATCTAAAAAATGACATAAAAATATTTACAATCTTATGACTAATTAACCTACTTTCTTACAAAAACAAAACAAAAAAAAAAGAAGAAATGAAAACCTACACAATTTTGGTTGAAGGGCCATCTTGCTATTTCCGGCCATAACGTCCCGATATTAAAATTTGTTTAGAATACCAGGGATAAGACGTACCGAAAATCGCAAGATGGCGCTGCTTTTTATGGTACCCTGGTACATAGGTAACACTAAAAGTTTCCGGAACTGGCCACTTACATAAACAATTTTTAAAAATTTATTGCAACATTTGAAAATAAAACTCTTTGGCTGTAGAATGCAGTTTGTTTCATCTGACTGTCTCTTGTTTTTACCTTGTGGCGCCATTTAAAAAATTGTGTGTCTGCATCAACATGGATTTAACTCGGGAAAATTTTCGTAGTATGATTTTCTACGATTTTAAGTGTAATTTGACAGCTCAACAGAGCATCGCTCGGCTTGAAACAGCTTTTGGCAATGAAGCACCATGCAAGACGACTGTTTATAGCTGGTTTGCAGAATTCAAGCGTGGTCGTATCAATCTCAGTGACGAATCTCGCGATGGTCGGCCGTCCACCGCTGTGACCAACAAAAACATCGATGCTGTGCGCCGTATGATTGAAACAGACAGGCATGTGACCTACCATGAAATTCGCGCATCCTTAGAAATAGGCATGAGTCAAATACAATCAATCCTACACAAACATTTGGGTGTGAGAAAGCTGTGCTCGCGTTGGATCCCACACAACTTGACCGAGGCTCAAAAAACGGACCGCGTCACTTGGTGCAGTGCCATGCTTACCAGATTCAACGAAGGTGCGTCAAATTTGGTGTGGGACATAGTAACAGGTGACGAAACATGGATTTATTGCTACGATCCCAAAACAAAGCAGCAATCGAGCGTATGGGTCTTTCAAGATGAGCCGAAACCAACCAAAGTGGCGCGCGTGAAAAGTGCATCTAAGCGGATGATTGCTTCTTTTTTTAATAAAACTGGACACGTGGCTACTGTTGCTTTAGAGAATCGTCGTACCGTAAATAGTGACTGGTACACGACCATTTGTTTGCCGGAAGTTATTGACAAACTCCGTAAAAATAAACGTAAACGCCGTAACATCCTGCACCGACAATGCTAGTTCTCACACGGCCAGACAGACAAACGACTTTTTGAAGACGAAAAATGTAGAACTCATGAGTCATCCTGCATACAGTCCCGACCTGGCACCTTGTGACTTTTTTCTGTTCCCAAAAATTAAGAACCAATTACGCGGTCAACGATTTTCATCACCAGAAGAGGCTGTCGAGGAGTATGAAAAACACGTTTCAGAGGTCACCACAGGAGAGTGGCACAAAAGTTTTCAAAACTGGTTTGATCGAATGAAAAAGTGCATAGATGCCAAGGGAGATTATTTTGAAAAACAATAAATTAATTTTGTACCTATAATAGTTTTTTTTCTTATTCATTCCGGAAACTTATAGTGCGTCCCACTTATTAAGTCTGGTCTGAGTCTGGTGTCAGTAAGTAGTTTTAGTCTGTCAATGTTGTTTATTGAGTCCTGGTCCGTAGTGCGTAGTGACCAAGTGACCATATGTAGGAGCATTCCTATGTTCTCAATTTTATGTCTGTCAATGGTGGGTTAAATTATTTTATGACTCTGACGGTGAAGCAGTTATTAAACCTTTGGTTATGGAAGCGGACATGGATGGGGATGGGGAGATTGTTATTGTGGATGGTTGATGTGTGCCTGTGTTGGTTAATGCGGATGTGTAATTCATTTTGAGTTTCACCTGCGTAGAATGCCGAACAGTGTCGGCATTCTAGTAGGTAAATGCAGTTCTGTGTCTTGCAGTTGGTGTTGGGTTGAGTTTTGTAACCCACCATTGACAGACATAAAATTGAGAACATGGGAATGCTCCTACATATGGTCACTTGGTGCGCACTACGGACCAGGACTCAATAAACAACATTGACAGACTAAGACTACTTACTGACACCAGACTCAGACCAGACTTAAGACCAGGGTACCATAAAAAGCAGCGCCATCTTGCGATTTTCGGTACGTCTTATCCCTGGTATTCTATACAAATATCGGGATGTTACGGCCGGAAATAGCAAGATCCCTTCAACCAAAATTGTTTAGGTTTTCATTTCTTATTTATTTATTTTTTGTTTTGTTTATGTAAGAAAGTAGGTTAATTAGTCATAAGATTGTAAATATTTTTATGTCATTTTTTAGATTTGTCATTTATTCGACTGATGCCGGCCCCAAAGTGGGCCGAAATATATTTCAAAAAAACAATATCTTGTTATTATTGTCTCGAAATGAAGAAATAAAAAGCTGTGTACTATGTACCTACATATATTATGTGCAATAAAGAACATGAATATGAATCTATTTGAAGTAAAAGTGCTTTTTCCTACAAATTTAAAATATAGGCGGCCTAACCTAACTAAAAAAAATAACAAAATAAATTTGTTTATTGTGCAAAACTTACATACTAATTACATCAGTGGATGGGGCATCCTTTTAAGTACGAAGTACCTGTGCCAGGATACCCCGCTCTTCCATATAATAGGTGCTCTTCTTGTGCAACAAAAAATATATATATATATAAGTTACTGTTAAACAAAAACAGCAATAAAACTAAAAACAGCAATTAGAAAAAAATAAAATAAAAAATAAAACAAAACTTAGGTATAAGTATGTTTAGATTGTGAGGGGGATAGGTTGGGTGCATGTTTACATAGATACATAGATAGCTTTATAACATAATTCTATTAGTACTTTTATACATAAATAATGTAATAAATAAATAAAATAAATAAATTAAATTTAGATAAATAGAAGCCCAAATTATTTAAATAAATAGTTAATAAATTGTATCTTATAAAAGTGCTCACACAATTACCTTTAGCAGCTCCTCCACTTCTTCATAATTCAAGGTCAATAACCACTCGGTGACTTTCTTTTTGCAATCAAATAATAGTAGTGGGTAGATATTAAGTAGCTTGTTTACTTTATTGTAAATGTAAACAGATTGTTTATTAAATTGATGCATTGCAAACTTTGTTTTAACACTGTATGAGTCAACGATATCTTTTCTTCTTTTGTTCGTGGGATAGTAAGACAGTGACTTATGCTTTTGCATCAGTAAGTTCAATATGTACAACTTTCTTACGGTTAGTAATTTCGTAAAACAGTACAGTTCTTGAGTAGGAAATCTATACGGTTTAAAGTGCATAACCTTTAGTAGGGATCTCTGAGCTCGCTCTAATTCAAGAAACTTTAATTTTGTAGCAATTCTGAACAAACGTTTTTTCATAGAAATAGAAAAAATGTATTCAATAGAAATCGGTTCTTTATTACGGTATACCATGACAGTTCTATATAAAAACATAACAAAAAAACATATCGTCACGACATGAATCCCGAGGGGGTGTCAGAAGTGTTCTCGCTCTAGTGTGAACTGTGAAATGCAAGTCATAATCCACACTTGGTACACTCGCTTTTCACCGACGATGAAGAAAATGAAGAAATAAAAAGCTTTATATAGCCAATAATATATATATATATATTTTAATTTACACTAGTAGAAGGACACATAAATGTCAAACAAGAATAGTGCCCTTGAGAAATGTTTGTTTATCTTTGATATGTCAATCTATGTATTTTAGTGCATAAAGTACTAATGCACTTCAAGGCAGTTACTTTTGTTTCATTTTACCTTTTGAGACCTTGCGAATGATAAGATAATCCCTAAAACACATATATTGACATATCAAACATATACATTTCCTAAGGGCACTATTATTCTTTGTGTACTAGGGTCGATGACATCTATACCTCGCAATAAATGTTCTCTTTAATCTATACTGACTCATCACAAGTGCAAATACGAATTCCTGTATCTCACGTAGCCTATAGGACAAATAAACGTTCATTGTTCTTCAAAACTGTCATTTTGGTACACGAAAAGCGCTGCGTCATATCATTATCAACTAGGCGGTTAATCTACTAACCAAATAATTTATTTTAGTTTAGGTTAGGGACCGTTAGCTCATGTGTCACTCGAGCACTTTTTGTGTATAAAAACAATACCCTTATTTGATGAACCTTCTGTACGTAAATTTCCAATACATCACCGTATGTATACCATGAATAACAATACTTACGGTGACCAGTGTTTGGGACCTGGGGGCATTTTGGTACATTTCCATAGTCATATCATGGATATGCCTTTGCAGGTTCTATAATAACAGAATCAAAATCAATCCCTGACGCGTTCTGCAATCCTTGAGTAAGTATGTTCGCACGCTTCATTGGAGGCAGAACCTGTTGTTTTGAATTACCTGTTCATACAAAGTATTATTTGATAACTTTTATTGATAAAATAGTAATAAATAAACTTTCAACAAAAAAATAACAACCGACTTCAAATAATAGAGCAAGATATTCACTAAAAAGTTAAAAATAATTATATATATACTGACTGATGGCACCAAAATAACACATTTGCCGACTTCTTTCTTCCTGAAACACAAACACATGTTCTCTAGAAGTCTGCGCTCTCATATTGGTTTTCGGGTTACATACTATGGGGAATGCGCCGACTTCTAGATAACATATGTTTTAGGAAGAAAGAAGTCGGCAAAAGTGTTATTTTGGTACCATCGGTCAGTAGATAATTATTTTTAACTTTTTAGTGAAAATCTGCTATATTATTTGAAGTCGGTTGTTATTTTTTTGTTAAAAGTTTATTTGTTTCACGCTTTTTAGTGTTGACGGGTTAAATTGTGAAAAATGGGTAGACTATTTCAAATTCAAAGGTCCCGTTTCATAATGACAATTTTCAAGTAATATCTTGCAGTAAGCACACTGACACAAAGCGATTGCTGCCATTTAGAGTTATGTTCTATCATTCGATCAGGAGTTCTATGGTGATGAGGCCAAGATCGAAGGTCAGTGGGTGTATTGTCAATTTTCAAGTAATACCCTGGAATCAGCAGACTCACCCCAAGTGACTGCCAAAATCTCGTGTTATGTGCTGTCATCCGTTGAGGAGATCTATGGTGATGAGGCGAGGATCAAAGGTCAGGTGGACATATGTCAATTTTCAAGTAACACCCTGCAATCAACATCCTGGTACAAAGCATTTGCCGTAATATTGAGTGATATGTTGTCATCCATTGTGGAGTTCCACTGCTTGTCGCTGAAGATCATTATCAGATCACGTCCAAACTGAAATGGGACCTACCTCGAAGCACATTCTTCCAACAAAAAAAATTCAAATCGGTTAACATATGCCGAAGATATTTGCCTCAATATCGAGTAAATGCCCTTATCCGTAGAGGGGTTCTGCTGCCTATCCCTGAAGACCATCATCAGATCATGAGCAAACTAAAATGGGACCTACCCGGAAGCAAACCCTTACAAACAAAAAAAATGTTTTAAATCGGTTGAGATTTGCCAGAGTTATGGAATAATATACGCAAAAAAGAAGTTTTGAAGTCGGTTAAAAATATAGCGAAGAAATAAAATTGCTCAAACCTACCGCTTGTTTCCCGAATATTCAAAAAAAAAACTGTTTTTTTCCTCAATGTATCTGGTTAATGATTTACTGTAAAGAAATATGAATGTCTCTATTTTTCTAAATTCCAGAGTTCCTCGTATTTTCTAATATTGCATAGACATGTTATGTCAACCGTTTATGATATGAGTCATAACGTATTACTATTACAATGTACTAAAATAGTTCGAGATTCCGATCATTGGTAATGTAATGAGTTAATGACGTAAAGGTACAGTTAAAACTTCTTAATCACTCAAAACAAACCGCCCGAGTGTGCCAGCAGAGTGGTGGTACGATAATCTCTTGATGTAAATCAGCTCTGTAGTGAAAACAGTTGCCAATCAAACGCAACTTATCGCGCAGACATCCATCAGCTTTGAATTTGTGTTGAAGCCGCCAGCTTTATAGCAAAACAAACGGCCGAATTAGTCACCGTTCAATCTGACACATCTTGATGGATGGCTCGGGGAGGCTTCTAAGCTTGATGGGAATTATATTAGAATCGCTTAGCGCTTTGTTTGATTTGTCGTGGAAAGACATCTTATTCCTATTTTTCCTTGCATTTTATTCCCTCAATTAAGGGCTTGCCTTTGGTCTTTCAACCGTTTTGCTTTTGTTTTAATCAGTGGCGGATCCAGGGGGTATCATGGGGGTCATGATCCCCCCCCCTGGGCCTAGTTTAACCTTTTTTTTTGTAACGCACACATAATATTCACCTAAAATTACACTTATGTTTTTAATCATTGACACATAACATCATTACTAAAATTGAAGTTGACAGTATGAATTTAAAAAAATACAGTTACCCAAAATAATAATAAAAAATGCATATTTATTTTTCAAATATTTAAGAATGTGATTTTAAATAATTCAAGTATTAAAAAAGGTATTTTTTAATATTATTTTGGGTAGCTGTATTTTTTCCAATTAATTGCAGAGGAATATAAACCGCTAATAGACGGAACTCCAACTTCAGCAGTCGTAAATGAGTACAGATTATGGATGGTCAAATGGCAAAGGACTCCGAACATTCCGCGTTCAGTTCTTGAACTGATTAAAATTGTGATAGGTACTGAAATGTATCCAAATATAAAAACCGTCTAAGTGCGTGTGTTCCGTAGTTGCCCGGTACATTTTATAAGTCGGTCTACTACAGATCGCACCAAACTTCTATTCCCATACATTTAAAAGAACAGCCCATACATTACATTTTCGTGTTTAGGGGGGACTAAAAGTTTGGCGCGACCTGTATTCATAAACCTGTAAATCCTTTATAGTTTACCTTTTACCTAATACTACTTCTGTGATTTTTTTCACATATCCATAAACAAAAATTTAGCCGGCAAGAGGGGAGGGATGACACTTGACTCTAACAAAAATTAGCACTTTAAAAAAGCTTAATATTCCGCCAACGGATCCCCAAATAAAAAAATGATTTTCATACACCCACAATGTTTTGAACGACCTATCTAACGATAGCCCACACTATGTTTACGAGTATGGAAGGTGAGGTATCCCTAAAAATTTTTTTTTTAATGTTTATATTTTACAATTTTGTCGGCGTTATTAATATGTATACTCTTGCCAAATTACAGCTTTCTAGAACTAATAGTCTCTATACTAATAGTGAGCTAAGCCGCGGACAGACGTACGGACAGACGGACGGCAGTGGCGTGCAGGACTTCTTGCTGGAAATGCAATGAGAAGGCGAAGATAGACAAAAAATAATGTGAAAAAATTTTAATATCACTTTTAAAAATCATTATTTGTATGACGCCAGTGTAGGCACTGCCTACCCTAGCGTACATGATCACATTCAAATTTTTTTAAAATTGGTTTTAAATATTTTTTTCATGTAATTTTTTCGTCAAACTTGACCGTCTCATTGCTTTTACAGCAAAAAGTTCTATGCACGACATTGACGGATGGACGGACGGACGGACGTACGGACGGACAGACGGACTTGGCGAAACATAAGGGTTCCTTGTTTAACTACGGAACCCTTAAAAGTTTTTACAAATTCTTGCCACACTACCAGCCAGTGTAGCTACGGCAGAGAGATCCTTCGACGTTTAAAAACTTCGGAAGTCAATGGCAAAAGACCGCCTTACAATATTGGCACTCCTCAACGTTCACATAAACATTCCAGTTGACGTAGAGGAAGTGATAAATAGATTCGTGAAGAGACAAAAAATGAAAAAATATTTTATTATTTAACGGACGGACGGACAGTTGTCATATCATTAAATTATCAGGCCTATCCCAATCGCTACGTATGTACTTAATTTAGGTTATAGTGGACCGCCAATACCAACTCGAGGTTATGAAAAGAGGTCCTCTGTAACTTCAACTCAAACTTGACTCAAGAATGAATTCAAGTTTCAAGTTATCGCTGATGCTATCGACCATTGTCAACTAACATACCAGTACCTGCGATCGTCCCGTTCTACCGCAACAGGCACAGGTCACCCGACATCACACCTTCCTAACCCGATGCTTTGCCTACCTGTGTAAGCAACGATAACTCCTTAATCAAGGATCAAGACAGGATAGCTCCGAGTACAACCAAGCGCTGCTCATCCGCTCGCCGTCAAACAATATACGACATGACTCAACTATGTGTTGTTAGACCCGCCAGAGAAGCTGTCTCCCTCATTATCCAAGGAGGTACTCGGAGCTGCACGCAAGCTCACCTCAAATTTTACGCCTACCCACTTTTTTGTATTTATATATATATAGAGTTGTATATTTTTTATATTTTTAATTTTCTACAATATCATAACATTTGAATAGACATATATACCGGGTGTAAAAGCAAAGGCAAGAATGCTATAAGGGAGTGTAAATTGATCGGTAAAGATATTATTTTAAATACTGGGATCTCTAAATAAAGTACCAGTACCTCATAATAAGACGATTTTCATTACTCAAAATACACTAATCACGTGGACACCCTCACGGTCACAGGAAACTCGGATGAGGGGTGCGGGTTGCGGGGTGCAATTAGGTGTACGGAGAGGCCGGTGAGCTGCGTAGCCATAGCTTAGAAAAACGATGGAATTTTTGGTGAAAATTCAAGGTATATTTTTTTTTTCGTAATGACATCAGAATCGTGTATACTTTCATACCCTAAAGGGATTCTTGACTTTGCATTTACACCCTGTATATTCGTTTTATGTCTAAACGGCTTGAGTTTTATGTCTGAAATTACTGCTTTAACAAGAAAACATGATTTATTTTCCGATGTCAGGTGGAAAAACTCCTACATCAAATACTTTTTCGTAAAATCCAGAAAAACCTCGAAAATTCACTGATTTTGCGAGCCGCCAGCGTGCGATGCGTGCAGCGTGCGTTACGATTTTGTATGAGCTTGACGCCGCGCCGACGCTTGCAGCGCAGAGCGAATTCGCTTGGAGCGTGTCGTTGCCCGTGGCCCTGTCTGTCCGTCCGTATGTCACGGGTCTCTAGCTTGTAGATGGAATGAGTTACAAATTTGTTTGGATGTTCTGTGTAGAATGTTGACCCTAACTGAATATTGAATAAAAAGTTCAACTAAATTATTTTTGAGGGTAATATGAAACAAGAGACGAAAAATAAATGAATTTTCTTAACCCCGTTTGAGGGGTGTCATTATCTAGAACTCATTAAGTAGAGTATCAATTTATTTATTATTATTTCTATCTCCAAACATAAAGAAACTCAATGAGCCAAACACCAACGTTTTTTTTTTCTTCAATAGGTAAAGAACCGGAGGCCGGTTAGGAATTTGGAATTTTCTGTATAAGGGACGCCATATATTGTATAAGAAATACTAAAAATGCCGATTTATAATGTAGCTTTAGGTTTACATACCCAAATACTCGACCAATTTAGTTGTGCAGTTTTATTTTATGAATTTTGTAGGTACTGATAAGTTTGTAATTTTTATTTAAATCAATGTAAGTCTATTAACTTATTTCAATGCTACGGAACTCTCAGGGCGCGAGTCTTACTAGCACTTGACCAGTTTTTTTAAGTTACTTCGTACGTTAAACCTTTACTATTTTGGTAATACGCAAAAATATTATTATTGAACCCTGAATTGTATCAATGTTATCAACAGTTTACCAAGATATTTTTCCTGATAACGTCTGATCTGTGAGACAAAAAATACCACAACTAACTCGCAAATATAAAGATCAGCACTAGTTTTTATATTATTTCAATAAAACAATAAATAAACAAAAATACAAATGGAAATGAAAACCAAAAATTCACCATTTCTGCGACAGGTGAGTTTTGTTTATATTTTCAATCCTTTCAGTGTAGCAAAAATACTGACAATAACTAATAAAATAATACTGATTAAATTAATAAATAGTACGTCAGCTAGCTATATGAATACTTATCAAATAAATGGGTGAGATTACTAACAATGGCCGCAATGGATCACAGAACCATCGTGCGCATTTTGCGTAAGACATAATCTCAACTACATATACTCGTACCTGGCGCTTATTTTGCTATAATTAAAGAAACTATATTATCGACACAAAATTTAAATCAAACTGGTGGCCCGTGGTCTTCACGAAATGACTCCTCATTATACTAACATACAGCAAGTTTCAGCTACTATTCAGAGTGATCCAGATTTATCGACGCGTAATCGTTCAGAGTTAAACAGAAGATTTCACGCACCAGATTTTTACCACGATTTAGAATCCTACCCTATAACGTTTTTATATATCCTACATACCAAACCACCGTATTTGTTAAATATTGATGAACTACCACGGGCTAAATGATTTAAAAACCAACAAAAAATCTTTTAAGAAAAAAAAATAGTTACCGACTTCAAACGTAACAGCAGACATTCACTTAAAATAAATTGATACTGACCGATGGTACCGAAAGACAGACTTCTTTTTTCCTGAAACAGGTTTCCTAGAAGTCGGCGCTCTCAAGTTTGTATTTTGTGTTGCAATATCATAGAGAATCTTCAAAATTTGCATGCCGAAATCGAGACTTTTAAAAGAGAATTTTAGATAAACTCTGGTCTGTTCGTCTTAATTTTTTGTTTGATAAACACTTGTACATGTCCACTTATTTATATTAATTTCCCTTACCGGTTTCGCTGTTAAAGCATTATCAAAGGTTGATTTGATAATGCTTTAACAGCGAAACCGGTAAGGGAAATTAATATAAATAAGTGGACAAGTACAAGTGTTTATCAAACAAAAAATGTTTCAAAAGTTCCACCAAGTGCCAACAATCACGAGCATCAACTCCATGTTCGTCTTAAATTAATAAACAATTATTACAATCGGCCTATACACTTTTATAATTTAAATGTAAAGAAATAGTTCGCCCAGCCTGTTATAGTATATTATTAGATAATTTATTGAATGAAAATTGAATTACCTGTTATTAAAAATTATAATTTCAGTGCCTCGTCATCTCTGCAGTATATTTTGATGGGATCGGCAAGGGTGCAATGGTGGGATTCTCTTCCATTTTGATACCAGGATTGAGAGAATCTTCCATTGATATGACACCGAGTCGGGAGTCCTGGATAGGTAAACAAAAAACCATACAACACTATTGTGATGAAAAATACTTATACTTTTCAACAAATAATATTACACTACCCAACCGGTTTCACTATGTACGCATTATCAGGGGATTTTAAATTAAAAAATGAAAATTTAAATTGTATATCATTGCGGTAAAGAAAATCAGAGAAGTAAACCTGGACGTGAGGAGCTCTGAACTGCGATTCGAACCCGGGACCTCTTGCTTACCGGGCGGTTGCTCTTCCACTGAGCTATTCAGTTCTCCATAAAAATTTAATTTGTTATCTCCTTGCGATGGATAAATTGCCAAGTGTTTAAAATATAAAAATGTATTTCTATCATAGTTTTAAATTAAAGTATACACATATTTTTAACAATGTTTGTATTCTTAGATGTCCGTGTAATAATTATTATTTGCACGGACATCTACCACTACAAACATAGTTAAAATATGTACATATTTACTTTAATTTAAAAGCCTCCGATGATACTAACATAGAGAAACCGGTTGGATAATGTAATATTACATATTAGATATTTGTGGAAAAGTACATCACAACAATGTCTGATAAATTCCACCATGTGCCGACAATCTCAACAATTAACTTCTTTACCTTAAATGTTTCTTTACGGTGTCCAATGAAAGCTTTGCAGTAAAACACAAAGGAAAAATGAAAATTGCGACATTATTCTCCGAGGCAAGAAGATGGCAGAGGTGTCTTGAAATATGACCTGTGCAAAGCAAGTCACACACCGCACTCGTACACCCACGTGCCACCAAGAATTATTACGTCCCAGCGTGATAGGTGGTGAGCTCTACCGTACCGTACTTCGGGCACAAATATGAAACCCCTAGCTTATCGTTCCTTCCAAAGCACACGGACAAAATACAATTGTGCCCTACAGGATTTGAACCCGTGATCTCTTAGTACTTCAACCACTAGACCACAAAGGCGGTCAAGATAATTATAATTCGTTTTAATATTATTAAATAATCAAATTTATTGAGACTATGTATTATCATTTATTTAAATCAAAAAATGTTTGGCGTACGGATAAACATCTTGCGCAAGTTAATTTTTAACGTGACCAATTGGATTTGTAAGAGGTGATACAGTGTCATTGCAAAAATATGTAGCTTTTACTACCGACCATACCTACTCTATCAAAGTTATTTTCACCGTTATTGTTAAGTAAATACGTCATTTTTTTATTTCAGCCTCGGTCGTCGCTTTCACACAAATTCCTGGTATTTTTATAATGATGGCGACTGTCGACACCCTTGGAAGAAGGACTTCTTATCTAATCAGCCTTTTCACTCTTCTTGCTGCCTGGTGTCTACTCATTTTAGGAAATGACTATACAAGTATCATAGTAGCCAGGCTTCTGCATGGCTTAGGCCAAGGATTGTCCGGAACTACTGGATCTGTTATAATAGCAGAAATATCTGAACCAAAATTAAGAGGCCCATTACTTGTTGGATCCTCCATCTTTATTACTATAGGAATCTTATTTGTGCACAGCTTAGGCCAGGTTTTAAGCTGGCGATCCACAGCTTTAGCTTGTTCGTTCATGACTGCCATTAGTATTATAATAGTAAATTATAGCCCTGAATCTCCATCGTGGTTAGTGTCTAAAGGTAGAGTAGAAGAATGTAGAGAGGTCTTCAGATGGCTTCGAGGGACAGGAACACAGCAAGAAATTGAGTTAGAAGAACTTATTACAGGTCAACTGAACAATAAAAAAACAAGAGAATCTAGCACAGTTAATCAACATGCCTCGCTTACTGGTAATACACGTATTAAAAGATTTTTTAGTTATTTAAATGCAACATACAAAAAACCCGAATTTTACAAACCCATGATGATTGTGCTCCATCTTCGTATGCTGCTACAATTTTCTGGGACAAACATTTTAAACTCATACATTCGAGATATTATTGTACAGCTCATTGGAACTGATGTTAATGTTGAATTGTTGATTATTCTCTTAAATGTAGAAAGGCTAGTAGCAACTATTATATCTTTATTCGTGGTAAAATATTTTAAGAGAAGAACTATTTTGTACATCACTGGCCCAATATGTGTTATTTTGTACCTGGGAAAAGGGGCATATGTAACAACTAAACAAAACAATTTGCTTCTTTATGATAGTCAGTGGATTCCTATATTATTATTATTTTCTTTCATGTTCACCGTCGCATGTGGTTTTAAATCTACACCGAGAATAGTTTCTGGTGAGATCTTTCCTTTAGAATACAGAGGATGGGCGGGAGGTTTATCTAGGATATTTGGCTCGCTATTTTTCTTTACATCAGTTAAATGGTTTCCCATTCTTACAACTTCGATGGGGTTAGGTGTAACGTATTGTTTTTATGCGGGAATAATTACTTATTCTTTGGTAGTGCTCTGGTATCTACTACCAGAAACCAAAGATAAGACTTTGCAAGACATTGAAGACAATTTCAGACAGAAAATTGTGTTAGAAGATAAGGAAATGTTACCGTTAAAAAGCGACAACAGACAAATCATATAGCTAATAAATTAAATCGATCGAAATTAAATTCTGAATAATTTAGAAGCACAGTATCCACAAACAGGTTTTTTTAGATACGTTGAAGCAATAAAGACGAGAACATATAAGTGCGAAAATGACAAAAAAAAACATCAGAAACATAATACTGTAAAGGGAAGTACAAAGTTAGGACGATTTCACGGCACTTCTCTCGAATAAAGCAGATTTCACTAGATTATATATCAGGGTTTCCACGAATCAACCTGGAAATTACAGTGCCTGGTAGCTCTGGGAGCTTTAGTCCTACCTTAAAGTCATTCACAAAAAACTAACACAAGTCCCTTACGCTTGCACTGTACGCTATAATGTACGCTATACATAACCTTTGATAATGCTTTAACAGCGAAACCGGTAAGGGAAATTAATATAAATAAGTGGACAAGTACAAGTGTTTATCAAACAAAAAATGTTTCAAAAGTTCCACCAAGTGCCAACAATCACGAGCATCAACTATATACATAGTCCATCTGAAAACGTTGTTGTGTCAATGATAGACACTGTTGTATTTCACTTATTACTGCGTTGTCGTATGCGGATTGCCGCAGAGCAGTGAAGTTGTTATAATAACCTCATATAAAATTGAATTACTTAGCTAGCTGGTTTTTGACAGCCTTAAAAAAGAAGTTTTATATCATTTAGTAATAAAAGCTTGATGGCACATCCCTCGAGAGCATTTTAAATTAAAGATTTTATTTGAAGAAATGTGCACTAGTAGATATCGCTCCAACAGTGCATGGGTGACGTTAAGGTTGTGACAAGATGCCAAGCTAAGACTTGCCTTTTGACATGCGTTAGGACAGGATTAAAATTTGTATTTGATGTAGGGAAGTCAAGCTATTTAAGCGGCTATAAGCAGCGATAAGCTAGAAGATAATTATTAAAAGTCATTGTTTTTATAAATGTTTGCTCTCAAGTTGTACTGTTCTGATGCAGCTCAAATAATAATTGGTTATGAATTTTAGTAATTTGTATCATTCATTATTCATTTGATCTTTCTATTTATGTGCTATTGTAATAATCATTATTTTTTATTCTATTTAATGAACAGTGGTTTATTTTATTGATGAAATTACTTTAACCCTGAAACCAACACCCAACTCGATATCATCCGGCACTTTGCTCGGATTTTTTGTTTTTATTTATATACGGCCACCATCTTGAAAATCATACTTCTGTGAACCAGAAGTAAAATAAAATGACAGAGTTGGGTGTGTTAACACCGAAAACCTGTGATAGATACCTTTGTCATTGTCATTGTCATTTGAAGCCATCTTGAATGCCATCTAGAATGCCATCTTAAATTCCGGGCTAGACAGAAACTTTTTACTGCGATTTCGAATCCGAGTTCAGAACGTTTTATTGCTATCCTATCCCAAATATGTCAAACTACTCTATTTTTCAAATAATAATTAACTACCACGCTACCATGCGGTTAATATGGTGGTTATTTAAGAAAAATCTATGTGAAAATGGGACGTTTTGGAGCTTAAATTACAAGATTTCTAAGCACAACATACATTTTAAGCTCTTAAAACATAAAATACCATAGATTCAAAACAATTATATGGAGAGTAGATGAACTGCAAACTGTAATGTAAGGGTACGCAGGGTACCTACACCACTGCGATACGAGTAACTAACTCGATTGTTGCTAATACTTCTACCCTTAAACTATATGGTGCGCATAGCGTTTTTTTTTTTTTAGTTTTGTAGCCCGCAACGTTTTCCTTACGAAGTTTTTATGGGTTATATTATACCTAATAGGTATCCAAAAAGTTGTATTTATCCCAACCAACAAAAACGTTCTATACAAAAGCTTATATCTCAAAAAAGCTCGGTAAACGTTGTATTAAGGTTCTAGCGGTACTAGCTTGTTGTATAAAAGCGTTTGAAACGAACTAACTGAATTTAAGTCATTTAAACTAACATTTTTTTATATTTCGCAAATGTCCTGACCACTTACTGAGTCTTCAGTATGTATTTGGATATATAAACGAAGGTCACCTTATTGAGAGTAAGGTATAAGAGTATTTTATCACAATAAAATGAATAAACGGAACCCTTATAGGATCACTTTGTTGCCCGTCTGTCAGTATGTCCGCTCATCTGTTTCAAGTTGAAACTAATATTTTCATTTTTTTTTTCATTTCATTTATTGCCATAAATCACATGTACATAAAAGGTGTTTTTTTTTAAATACAAGTTACAATGTAATTTTACCAATAAGGTGTAGCAATGTAATTCTTAAAATAAATTGTATAATTCGTATTTACAGCTAGACTCTAATTATACCTTAAACCTACTTTTACTATTCTACTTAATTTAACACTTCTCATTGATTATAAAATTTCCAAATATAATAGATCAAATGAATGTTAATTCACAATACAAAATTAAATTACAATATAATTCCATTATAATCTTTATTAAACTTATAAAAATCTTTTAAATTGTAAGGACACATCTGTACCAAGTATCTTTTCAGGGTATTCATAAATTCGATCCCAGAAAGGCATTTGATTTGTATTGGTAGGCTATTAAACACTTTAATGGCAGCCAATTTGGTAGACTTTTCATAAGAAGTAGTGTTTTTCCTAGGAACTTCGAGGTCAAACTCAAAACGTTTTTGAAGTCTAGTGCTATGACATAGAGATTTATTGGGGAATTTACTAGGAAAGCGCTTGACAATTTTGCATGATTCGATTACGTATAAGGCAGTAAGTGTGTGTAGTTTTAACGTAATAAAATATGGTTGGCAGGAATCCATACTTGATTTTAGTCCGCTTATTATACGGATACACCTTTTTTGAAGTTTAAATATACTCTCTATATCTGTACTTCCTCCCCATACAGGAAGACCGTACAGTACTCTTGATTGATAGAAAGCAAAATATGCTTGTAGAATAGCTTTTTTCGTTGCAATTTTTGCCAGGGTCCTTAAAGCATAATAGAAGCTACTCAGCTTATTCCCAAGAATTTCAACATGTTTCTTCCAGTTCATGTTTTCGTCAGCATAAATTCCCAAAAACTTTGCAAATGGAACAAATTCTATTTTTTTGTTGCAAATATCTACATTTAAGTCCAGTTTACGAGTATTATAATTGTGGAAATATAGCATCTGGGTCTTATTGACGTTTGTATTTAGATTAAGAGTTTCAAACCAGTTTATCACACTGCTTATACACTCAGTTATAACACTCGATAGATCACTATTATCATTTGATCGTTCAAACTTAAAGAATAAATATAAAAATATCTTCTACAGAACTCAACTGCCGCATTATGCTGATGAAAATCAAGCTTCTAACTCAATGAGAAAAAAGGTATTACCCTTTATCTAATCAATTTAAAACAAATTAGCATGGGGCCCTTCCAGTTGACTTAGAATTTTAAAATTCCATTCGCAAGTAGGTCTAATAATATAACTGAGGCGGTCA
The DNA here is from genome assembly GCA_910592155.1 of Ypsolopha scabrella. Lineage (NCBI taxonomy): Eukaryota > Metazoa > Arthropoda > Insecta > Lepidoptera > Ypsolophidae > Ypsolopha > Ypsolopha scabrella. The sequence continues at coordinate 13,376,690 of OU342968.1, forward strand.
GCGCAAAAATGGCCTATCATTTCCAGACATAATTGATTATTAATTATGTCTGGAAATGATAGGCCACTCTTGCGCTGACCGCCTCAATTATAGGTAAGAAAACAGAAAATTACCTATATTTAATTATGCAAGAAATTGTTTATGATTATTACCAACTTAATTAGACCTTTTGGATACATAGAGTTTAATAGATCGTAAGTGATCGTCGTTAAGTTGATCGGTCATAAGGGCACGTGAAATAATTTGTGTTTAAATCGCTGAACGGAACCTAGGGTACGAATCCAATTCGCACTTAACTGGCTTTAATTTATTGTTTGTGACTTGCCTTATGTTGCAGAAAATGTTTCTGAAATAGTTTTGTTTGCTGATAATGCTACACTTATTTTTGTAATCGCCAGGCAACAAATAAATTTAGATGAACCAACCAGTGTCCTCCTAAATCCTAAAATCTCCTTTATTTGGGAGTAAACAAAGATTTACTAGTCAAACCTTGAATTATTCTAATCAGCTAAAATACATATCGTGATAAGACCTGTTGATAAAAAAATGCCACAAAAAAATAAAATTCAAAGATCAACACACGTTTCTTTTTTTAGTATATTGAAATATTGATGATGTGAATTTAAAGTAAATAAATGTACATTAAATTTATATCACGAATTAATAGTATTTTTTGTTGTGATTTTCATAAAACAAATTAAAGAAGAAAAAATCCAAATGGAAACGAAAAACAAAAATTTACCTTTTCTGCGACAAGTAAGTTTTACGTGTACAATGAACATCATATTTTAAAACAATTGTGTGTATTAAAAAAAGCAATAATTAATTATAAGTTACTTTGTATAATTTAATATTTATCACAGTGATCATTTTTAAATTGAAAATTTTAATCGTAAAATTTTATATTTATAATTTAATGAAAGCAATAAGCTATATGTGCTTCTCTGCCGTCTTGTAGGAAGATTATTTAACTCTTTGATGTTTGTCAATTGTTTACATACAAGATTAACTTTAAAACGTATTAAATTTATATGTGAACACTTCCCAAGTTCTATATACAGTTAGGTGCACAAGTGAACCAATGACCACAAATTTTCCATTCACTTTGCGTTAAAATTAAAATCTATGGTGAATTGCGCCCACTTAATAATATAATTTAATAATTACATAATTTAATTTAATTACGAATTGGTATGATATACCTTTGATGTATGCAGATAGGTAGCATTACTATTACTCATAACTTTTTAAATGTAATCAAAGATTTAGGCAATTTTGTTGAAGGTTGGTTCACTTATGCACCTAACTGTATAGTCAGTAACAAGGACCCTAACAAATTTTTAAAACAAGTGAAGAACGTTGTACATTATTGGAGTTATGATATAACTGAAGGAACCTCCATAAGCCTCAGCACCCAATTTTCTTTGTTCGGCAAAGCCGATAATTCTGCACGGGCTTTGTACTGAACTCGGCTGCTTTTCCACATTTATGTTTTTGGTGGTCAAACTATCATGTATGATGGTATATTTATTAACCAATTAAGGCAAGGTTGTCTAGAGAAATCTGTCCTGCCACAACGCTTTCATTTTACACTTTTCTATTCTGCTTAGTGGTAGCGGGCCGCTCAGAAAACTCGCGATGTCGATGTGTTTTTATTATTTTGGAATTAAGAGGATTTATAGAAGTTGATAGTTGAGATTGTCGGCATTCAGTGGAATTTATCAAACATTGTTGTGATGAAAACACTTATACTTTTCCACAGATATTTAATACTACACTACTCACCCGGTTTCACTATATAAGCATCATCAGGCAGGCATCAAGCATTGCACGGACATCTAGCAACAGAAACATTGTTTAAAATAATTGTGTATATAGGTTAATAAAAAGCCCCTGATGATGCTTACATAGTGAAACCGGTTGGGTAGTGTAGTATTAAATTTTATCTGTGGAAAAGTACAAGTGTTTTCATCACAACAAGAGGATTTATTTTTTATATGACAGCCGTTTTAAAACACATTTCTTACGACGTTTATTTGAGTATAATTTTTATTGTCTAAAACGTAATTATAACTCCAATGAAATGGTATTTTATATCATAGTTTAGGCCTATCTTTGTGATTTTATTGGCTCTAGTACAATGCAAGTAATTTTATATCGAATGGCCGAAATTTTAAGTTCAAAGAGTAAATAACATTATATATTTTTCAAATGTACAGCCAGGAACACAGATCCGTCCGGTCTATAATGCCTGAATGCAGTTTCAGGTGTGACTAAGAATCTTGCCATTGCAATCTTAACCCGATGCACTAGGATGCATTTCACTCAAAATGCACTTGAATTTTTTCACTACAAACGGTGGTTGCGAGCCTCCGGGCTTGCTCCTGGATAAGTTCTAGACATAAATCTCTGCAAAAGACTTGCAGGTGTTGCACAAAAGTAAGAAAATCACAGCTGCATAGCCCATGAAGCCCACGGCGCAAAACTTAGACTTCTAGTAACGTAACGTCGATCCTAGGCTAGCTAGGCTTTCTTAATCTAGAAACGTTCGTGACGAATGTAGAGATCATGTCACGTTTTTTTTTGTATGTGTATATATGGGTGTGTGTGTGTGTGTGTGTGTGTGTGTGTGTGTGTGTGTCTAGTTAGTGTACGAACATTTTATGAACATTTTATTTATTTACATTATAAAGCTGTGTGTCATCCGTCACCGTCTTGCCCGCCGGACTCTCAGACGGCGAAAGCAGCAGCAAATATGTTAGCGAAAAGCGTTTTCATACTTTAGTTTTGTTTTGTGGCCGTAGCAACGAAATTAACCCAAATACTTTATCTTGGGTTTTTCATAATAACTCCACGGGTGTGTTAGCACCTCATTTATCGATTCACAAAGTGCTTTTCCTCGTTATAAACGACCCGTCGTAAAATGAAACGATCGATAAAAGTCGCCTGAATATATGTGGCAAATACATGCAATGTCGTAACGGGGAATTCCAGTGAATTTCAGCCAAGGTTGCGGCAAGTACCTTGGGCGTGGAATCACATAAACAAAAATTATGTGCGGCGCGCCCGAAGTGTCGCTACGCTAAGTGTCTTAATAGGAAACCCCAGTAAATTTCAGCGGAATGTGGGCGTGTAATGATATAATTAGAAATTATGACTGCGACACTGCGGCGCCCGTAGGCGAGTTTACGGGCGCCTCGCAGGCGAGCACCCGCTGTGTAACGTTCGACTGCACTTTCGTATGTTGCGACGTATTCGCTGATGGGCTCCAAGCCGCTGTCGATAAGCCTGAGTAAAATACATGATTTTTTCTTCAAAGATAGCACAGTCACCGCACCTGATTCCATTGTGTGACCGGGAGCTCCATGCAGCGTTGGAGAGTCACCTGCACCGCGGTTTTATCGGTAGCTCGATGGTGCGACGACTCCGACACGAAGTCTTTTAAGATTATATGTAACGTAACGTCGTTCGTAAGCTCACCTGCTCGTAGACCTTTGCTACAGACATTCCTTAATCTTGAAACGTTCGTGACGAATGTAGAGATCATACCACGTTTGTATGTGTATATGTGTGTGTATGTATATAGTTATCGTACACGTACACGTATGTTGCATAGGTAAGATAGTATGACGTGAACATGTCTTTACTACGTTTACTACGACCGTCGTCATGTAGCAGTCAGCATGTCAGCAATGATAGTATAACGTTAGGGTGCCGGAGCAGCAAGCGCAAGTACGAACGTCTGATATATGCACTCTGTATCAATGCGCCGCAACGCTCGAGACACATCGATGGTGTAATGTTGCATAAACATTATTTACATTATGAAAGCTGTGTGTTATCCGTCACCGTTCTGCTCGGACCCTCGGACGGCGAGATGTTTCGCTATGTTAGCGAAAAGCGTTGTCAAACTTTACTTTTGTGTAGCAACCAAATAATCCCAAATACCTTATCTTCGGTTTTATAAAAACTAGCACGGGTTCGTTGCTACGTCATTTCGTGATTCCCGAAGTATTTTTCCTTGTTAGCCAAACGATTAAACCCATAGGTATAGGTCAAATAATTATTTGACTTATCGACCCGTTGTAATGAGGATAACGATCACTAAAAGGTATGTCGCTAGGCAGGACCATGTGTGGCAAGGCCGAATGATGTCATTGGGAATTCACCTGAATTTCAGCCAAGGTTGCGTCTATCGTGTAGTTAATTAAACATTCTCGCCGCGCCCCGTTGCTATATGCGCACCTTTGAAAACAAAATCACGGCAGGACTTTTGTATGTTGCGACGTGTTCGCTGATGGGCGCCAAGCCGCTGTCGATAAGCCTGAGTAAAATACATGGTTTTTTCTTCAAAGATAGCACAGTCGCTGCACCTCATTCCATTGTGTGACCGCGAGCTCCATGCAGCGTTGGAGAGTCACGTGCACCGCGGTTTTATCGGTAGCTCGATGGTGCGACGACTCCGACACGAAGTCTTTTAAGATTATGTATAGAACTTGAAGAAAATAATGTTTAGAGCTCAGAAAAGCGAGCGTATCGAATAAACGCTACGGGCAGCTCGACCGAAGATTCCTTCGAGCATATCGACCATACTAAATCCGAACACTATATAAATCCGCCGCGTAAACACCTCATAGCGTCGTCAGCAGTAACAATTCTCACGTGTTATCTCTGGGGAAATGAATCAAAAATAAAACGCGATTTTGATCAATTTGGATTTAATAATTACAAGACTCCAGATAACGTTTACTATTCCAAAATGTTCGTTGCGTTATTTTGAGATTACGTCAAGAGTGAATAACAAACTATTGCTGCTAGGCTACATGCACATGTAATGTGCATCGGACCGATGTGCAGATATAGACGTCACGCTGCAACTTGTGCAACAGATACTGCACTCTAATAGGTCGAGCATAACGGCTTGGGAGTTAGCACCATTGCATGATAGAACTGTGTCTCCTGAGTTCAAAAATACCACTCCCCGCTCCCCCCGACCCTTAACTTTGGAGTTATAGGCCGTACGGACTTGTGTCATTGGGTGTAATTATTACAATTTCCCGGTATAAAATGAATTTGCAAAGAAACAATATCGGGATAACCCCCCTTGATTACTAATAATAATTAAAATTACTTCACAGCAGACGTAACGAAATGGCTTTCATTGATAGAATAATGTTATATTTAGTGCCTTAGACACTACAACGTACGCAGATGTGCGCATGGTTCTAATTTCTTACTTGTCTAATGCGGATTGATTTCTACCTATACAATAGCTTATTTTAATATTTAATTTTTATAAATTTAATTGATAGTTATTGTAATTGACTTTAAGCTTAGTCTTACCCGTGGTTCTTTTTCAAATCGACAACAGTACTAAAGTGACAAGTTTTAAGACTTTTATAAGGGGCCTGGGTGCAAATTGTGTAGGACAACCGTATTCAAATTGATTGTCATATGGCTATTCGGCTAAGAAATTAGCCCGTTTAACAATTGAAATCGTACATTTTTGGCTGTCAAATGAGTACGATTGTCTTGTTTTGTTGTTGACAACCAAAAACATACGGTTTCAAATGCCAAACGGGCTAATTTGCTTAGCCATATGACAATCGAATTTGAATACGATTGTCTTACACAATTGCACCCCTGGCCTTCCCTACCGTTAGCCATTTTTTTCCCGGAATTTTGCTCCCTCTGAAACAATTCAGGTAAGACTTTGGTTGCTTACTCGTATATCTTCGAAACATGACACTTTACAAGGTTATATTTAAAAAATGTTTTTGGTTTGTATTGATGCTAGTATTATTCTCGATTATATAGGAAAATAATATAGTGGTATTTTTAAAAAAATATTGCGGAATGTCAATAGAGGACATATTCAAATCTATCTGAGATTAAAACCTCGTTGAATTCCGATTTCTTTTTTATTTATTTTCAAAGGTTCGGAAAGTTTCTTGTTCTTTGGAGATACCTCTCCTTTTACAACCGGTTTATTGCAGAAATAAATATGTGTAATATTTAAAAAAAACCGCAAACTATTCTTTGTCAGTTTAAGTAGTCCGTCAGTGGCGGAAAACATTCGAATACGCATTTATTTAACATATAAAGGTATACCAGGTGAAAAATTTGTTTTAGATACTTCTGGTGGTAGTACTCGTCTATACAAACAATTTCCACTATGAGGCAAACCCCGAAATCAGAAAAAAAAATAGCTATTGCGTATATTTTTGGCAAGTAATTTGCATGGAACAGCTGATTTTTAACCGACTTCATTAACTGACTTCAAAAAAGGAGGAGGTTCTCAATTCGAGTGCATTATTATTATTTTTAATTTTTGGGTATGTTACTCCATAACTCTGGCATATCTTGACCGAATTGTTTTTTTTCGTGTTTTGTAGAGTTTGCGATCAGATAAGTCCTATTTTAGTTTGGCCGTGATCTGAGGATAGTCTTCAGAGATAGGCAGTAGAACTCCTCAACAGATCTTCGGCATTTCTTAACAGATTAAAATTTTGTTTGTTTTGTTTGAAAGGGTTTGCGATGGTATTGAAAGATAGGCAGTAGAACTCCTCAATGGATGAAAGCATATCATTTGATATTGCAGCAAACGCTTTGTGCAAGGATGTTGAGTGCAGGTTGTTACTTGAAAATTGACATATATCCACCTGACCTTCGATCCTGGCCTCATCACGATAGAACTCCTAAACGGATGACAGTAATTAATTCGGGATTTCGGGAATCGTTCTGTATCAGTGTGCCCTTTGCAAAATATTACTTGGAAATTAACCGTATGCCCACCTAATCTTCGACCCTGACCTCATCACCATAGAACTCCTCAACGAATGGCAGCAGATAACTCTCAATTGCGGCAATCGCTTTGTGTTAGTGTGCTTATTCCAGAATATTACTTGAAAATTGTCATTATGCCACGAGAACTATGAATTTTAAACTCCCCAATGGATGACCATTTGCAGATCAGAGTGCTCGCTATAGTCGACCCATTTTTCACAATTTAACCCGTCAATACTAAAAGAGTGAAATAAATAAACTTTTAACAAAAAAATAACAACGAACTTCAAATATTAAAGCAGACATTCACTAAAAGGTTTAAACTAATTACATACTGACCGATGGTACCAAAATAACACTTTTGCCGACCTTTTTCTTCCTGAAACATAATAATATGTTATCTAGAAGGCGCATTCCTCATGGTAGAACACAATAGGTAACCCATATGAGAGCGCCGACTTCTAGAGAACGTGTGTTTCAGGAAGAAAGAAGTCGGCAAAAGTGTTATTTCGTTACCATCGGTCAGTATGTAATTATTTTAAACTTTTTAGTGAATGTCTGCTTTAATATTTTAAGTTTATTATTTTTTTGTTAAGAATTTATCTCTTGAGATTTCAGACGCCAAATGAAAAGTTGTTTGTATAGACGATTACTATTACCAGTCTGCGTTGTAAGTCCGTGATAAATTTTTTGTGCTTTTTATGGGAACAAAATGAATATTGTAAATTTATCCTCGTAATGTTATCAAATACTTTAAATATTATTTCGAAACAGTGTATTTTACAAACTCCAAAATCACATGTCCATGTTTGCAAAAACTTTTGTTGTTGTAAGTACCTATACAGATAAAGTAAAAAAAAATATCTAATAAAAGTCCCGTGACGTGTGCCCAATAAGTAACCTAATTGATTGTTTGACAGTTCGAGTTAACTACCTAATAAACCCGTGCGGTTAAAGAAACAATCTATAAATGGCGACTGGTACTTAGAGTAGCGTCAGCAAAAGAAGCCAAGCGGCAGCCAAACAATATTTCATTTATTAATTTTGGATATAGTTTAGGAAGTATATAGAGTGCTGCTAGCAACTGTTTATTTTATTAAATAAACTTTTAAATAGTTAACATTATCCCGAGAACATTTATTTATTTTAATTTATTCTGTACTTGTTTTTCTGTATGCAATAAGGAATTTAAAACATATCTAAAGTAAGGCCAACGGGACGATTTAAAAAAGGTAAACACAATTTCAGGGGACAAAAAATTTTTTAAATACATCCGCTGTAAATAAAAAATAGTAAAGAATAGAAAATTTAACTTGTTATTACAAAAAAACAGCCAAGTGCGAGTCTTCTCTTAGGATTCCGTACATAATCTGCAGATAATCTGTTAATCAATCCGTTTTAGAGCTAGAGAGCCGTAAAATATTCGGACAAACAGACAGACAGACAACAGAGTGACAGCAATAGGGCTCCGTTTGCCCTTTGAGTACGGAACCCTAAAAAAATCTTTTTTGTTAAGGAACCCTAAAAATCGAAGTTATATTAGTGGTTCAAGTCCGGAAAAATTAATTAATAAGTTGACTTACTTACCTTTTGACGTTTTTTGCGTGGTGAATTGATATCTTTCAAAGGTTGTCTGCCAGGCTGTGATTCCATAATTAAAATCAACAACCACTTACAATAACATTAATATCAACAAGAAAAGCTAACAGTAACGGTTTAATAATAACAAAAAACTAAACAAATACATAAACGAAAGAATACGTATCACTTCGAACGCAATCCAAACAGGAAAGAACTTGTTCACAAAATTCAAAATGGTGACCATTAGGTTGGTAGCTGCGGTACTGACTGCTCACCTGTACCACGATCCACGCAACGACAGCTGTCTTCGACCGACTGACGCCATTATGTCATAGTAAAAACAGAATAGTAGAACAACTCCCACGCCGTGCGAAGGATTAGATGCCTACTGTTGCAGAGATGTCAATTCATTTTGCGACGATGCGACGAACGGCGCGCGATGTACATGAGCGCAAATGCGGAGCGCTGCCGATCCCAGTCACACCGCCAAAAGCCATCTGAGATATTGTCATTGTGTGCGTGGTGTGGTTCATGCGTACAGCACAAAATGGCTCGCACACATATTAGCCGCGCGGAGTAAATCTCTGTGAAGATAGCTTACTAGTCTGTTTTTACTATGATTATGTCGACCGATTGACGCCATCATTGCGTACGAGAGATAAGAATGGAGATAACTCAGTAAAGGTCCGATTTTAGGCGTTTTGCCTACAGGCAAATACGAGTGTGAATGCTAATCCAAACATTTTTTTTTGTGCGTAGGTCGAGACAGCGTGAATGCTAATCCAAACCGATTATTTTTTTTGTACGTAGTACCATGTTGTGCGAGTATAGACAGAGAGCGACGATGTGAGCGAGATAGCATGAGACCGGTCGCCGTTTATAGATGGTTTCTTTATCCGCACTGGTCATATAATTATAATCCTTGACACCATCAAATTAATCTCATATTTCTCTGCCAATTCCAGTGCCTGGTCGTCTCAGCAGTGTATTTTGATGCGATGGGCAAAGGTGCTATTTTAGGATTTCCCTCGATTTTGATACCAGGATTAAGAGAACCAGAGTATTCAATTGATATGACACCAAGTCGGGAGTCCTGGATAGGTAAGTTCACTCAAGTTTTGAAAATTTGGCGCAAAAGCATCCCACATTCAGATTTCTGATACTTGGTGTCGTGTCTCAGGTACACAAATTACAAAACATTTTGCGGTCTGCATATTTTGAAAACGAATACCCCATTGGAGTCTGCACTATATAATCAACAAATATATACGAAATATTTGTGCTAGTTAAGGTAGCCACGTGACAGCAATTTATCAAAACTTAAGTATTTTTTCTTTTCAATAAAGTCAGGATAATTGTAACAGTAAAATTTTTACTAAGTTAAAAATACGTTATCAAAGTCAGGACTATCGTGCACGCATTCCCCTCGTGGTTCAAATGTATCTTATAACATTACCGTAATCAACCGTCAACACATAAAATCTCAGGTTTTTACCATCTTTGTTAAAAGATAAATATGTACATGTCTCAATAATTAATACAGGACATGTTTTATTTATTTCAGCTTCAATAACTGGTATTACACAAATCATCGGTACTTTCATAATGATGGCTACTGTAGACACCCTTGGAAGACGGAGTTCTTATCTACTCAGCCTTTTTACTGTTTTTGCTGCCTGGTCTCTACTTATTTTGGGCAACGGATTTACTAGTATTATCATAGCCAGGATGCTGCAAGGCTTAAGCCAAGGATTATCAGCAGCTACTGGACCTGTTTTAATAGGAGAAATGACTGAACCAAAATTCAGAGGTCCATTTTTTGTTGGATTTTCCATCTCTATTTCTTTGGGAATCCTGTTTGTGCAAAGTATAGGGCAAGTTTTAAGCTGGCAGTACACAGCTTTAGCCTGTTTGTTCATGACCACCATTAGTATTATAATAGTAAATTATAGCCCTGAATCTCCATCATGGTTAGTATCTAAAGGTAGAGTAGAAGAATGTAGAGAGGTCTTTAGATGGCTTCGAGGGACTGGAACGCAGCAAGAAGTTGAGTTAGAAAAACTCATAACAGGTCAAATGATGACAAGAAAATCTAACATTATAAACCGAGATGCTTTGCCTACTCGTAAAACACGAATAAAAAGATTTTTTCGTTACTTAAATGCAACATACAAAAAACAAGAATTTTACAAGCCCTTGATCATCATGCTACATCTTTATATGATGCTACAATTTTCTGGTTCAAATCTATTTAATTCTTACCTCCGAGATATTATTGTTCAACTCATCGGAACTGATGTTAATGTGAAACTGGTGATTATCCTACTAAATGTAGAAAGGTTAGTTGCGAGTATTTTATCCATAATAGTGATAAAATCGTTTAAGAGAAGAACAGTTTTATACATTACTGGACCAATATGTGTTCTTTTATATCTGGGAAAAGGGGCTTATATAACAGCTAAGCAAAATAACCTTCTTGTTTACGATAGTCAGTGGATTCCAATGTTTTTATTGTTTTTTTTCATGTTCATGATGGCAAGTGGTTTAACTTCTACACCGATAATTATTTCTGGTGAGATCTTTCCTTTAGAATACAGAGGATGGGGGGGAGGTATAGCAAAGTTATCTGGCTCTGTATTTTTCTTTACGTCAGTTAAAAGCTTTCCAATTTTGACATCTTCTATGGGATTGGGTATAACGTTCTGTTTTTATGCGGGAATAATTACATATATTTTGATAGTGCTATGGTATCTACTACCAGAAACAAAAGATAAGACATTGCAGAACATTGAAGATGATTTCAGAAAAAAAACCGAGGAGCAAGATAAGGAAACGTTGCCATTGAAATGTGATAAGAAACAGACAATTGACCCTGACGGCGTCTAGGGTCTAGTGCTACAAAAGTCTTGATCACTGATCCGGAAGTCACGGGTTCTAATCCCGTAGGCACACATTTTTGTTCGGTCTGCTTGATTCGCAGGGTACGTTAAGCTTTGGGTCGATATAGCAATCACTGGCTGAGACTAAAATCAAATAATCACATATCATACGTGAAATGACTTGCCCTGCACAGTCCATACTATTGGAAACACTTCTGACAACCTTCAGCGATTCATTTACGAGTATTATTATGAAAACTTTGTCAATTAACATTAAAAATTTAATTAAACATTAAAATAAAATAAACTGATTATAAGTTATTATAATTTTAGGTCTCTATGAGTATCTAACAAGTACAAAACTAGAATTATTACAAAAATAATTATTATATTAAATAAATAATGTTTTATTACTTGTTTCATGGTTTTTGTTTAATAAAGATAATTTAATAAATATAAATATAAATAAATTATTGTAATCTAATAAACTAATAATTTTCAGGGGGTAAGTTGATAACTTGTAAATACAATTTAGTATTTATAAAAAGTATTGGTTTACCAGGCATATTAAAATTTACTGAATGTTGATACTGTTGAGTGTTGGTACTTGGTGGAACTTGGAAAACATGATGATCAGAAAATCACCAATTAATAACATTATTTTGTAAAGTAATATGTAGTAGTTAAATTAATTTTCTGTTCATTACTTAATTTAACGAATTGTTTTGCAAAAACTTTTGTCACTGTTTTGAGATGCTCGAAAATTATAAATGGAACGCACCTGTTTCATATATTTTTAAATAGCAAATTAGTTTCATGGTATTATTATGTCCTGGTTTCCCGCTTTTTCGTCTGCTACGATGGATGATAATATTTATTTGTTATGCCAGGCTGGAAAGTTAATTTTTGGCGCGAGTACCTTGTATTGAAACCTGAACAAGCGAAGGATTCTAGGATTGAACCACGAGTGAAGCGAGTTGTTCAAATATATAATCCTGAGCGTGGCGAGGGTTTCAAAGGTACGAGACGCTAAATAAACTTTGCTGCCGTACGCTTTCATGTATTTTTCGCGCGATATTTCCGGAAGGAAACTCAACTCGGCATTATGTACCGCTTGCACCAATTCTGCATGTGTTAAATTTATACCTTCGTCGCTGCTAGCCTCACTCATATTTTATGATTTCTTTAGATTTTATCAAAAAACAAACCAAAATAATGGAAGGAAAGTGAATTGAATAAAGAGAAGGAAATTTTAAAGATTTTGTTTTTAATAAAAAAATTATGCTGGCCGTTTGACATGAAATAAGTATTTGCATTTCAGTGGACTGGCTGCAGATAATTTTAACTATTTCGAAATCAATGAAGTTATATATATGTAATATTATAGTACGAAACCTTTATTGAATAAAAATATTCGAATTTTAAAAACACTTTCCATGCTAGCGGATAAAGTGCACCTTTCCATCCAGATTTAGAATGATAAACAGAGCCTTTCTGAGCTTGTGAGGTGAAAATTACATTTTCTCAAAAATATATTGTGATATTACCATTACATACTGTAAAGACCTACCTGAAAATACTTCATCCTGGCGAGCTATGAAAAGTGTCCAGGAAATCTGAATAACTGTCCAGGAAATTCGTATGAAAATCATTACATTTACATACCATTATATTCACAGAGTATATTTCATAAGTTTTCTTTTTAAAACTATCCGTGTCTAGGTTTATAAGAGACTAAGGAGGTTTTTCTCGTTGCTTTTTTTTCTTAGTTCTTAGCGTTCCTCTAGATGGCGTTGTCCACGAAGACGGCTAAAAGGCTGCATGGCCTTTGCCCCGCGAGCAATAATAAAAAAAAGTTGCGAGAATTTATGTTGCTAAAGATTTTAGTTGAAAGTATTTTGTGCCAATAATTACAAAATGAGTTCAGAAGCGGGCTCTGATATAGATTATACTCCACTAATGCTTTGCTGAAGAAAAATGTCTCATTTTTATATGAGAAAAGCACTATACTTGCTTCGACCATGAATTAGCAATCCTGGCCTCGTATATAAAACTCCTCGCCCTACCTCGGCCAGGATTGCTTATTTCCTGGTCTTAGCAGTAATGTACTACTGATTGCTATGTTTATGTGCGTACGACTTTAAATGTAGTTCATCTGAAGTTCTAAAAAAAGATTAAATTCAGCTTTACGAGAATCTGTTCCTTCTTGGGCAATCATTTTAGATGGTTTAACGAATTTAAAAGGGTCAAAACTAGCCTCGAAGGTGATGACATAAGTGAACGCTCGTCAACAGCGGTTACTGCAGTAAATGTGTTGACTACTGAAACGCTGGTACAAGAAGACCCACGAATCACATACAAGGACATCGAGAAAGTCTTTGACATCAGCTTGGTTAGTGTTCATGCGATATTACATGAACATCTTGGTATAAGGAAGCTTTGTTGTCATTGGACACCCCGTTTGCTCTCCGAAACGGAAAAAGAAGCCCTTGTGAATTGGTGCCGTAAGATGTGACTATGTTTTGTTTTGTGATGTTACATCACGACAACGCGTCTTCACACACTTCTCAGAACAAAGGAGTTTATTGAAGAATCTGGTTTTGAAACTCTGACTCGCCCGCCCATCTTAGAGCCCCTGAAACTTAGCTGCCTGTGATTTCTTTTTATTCACAACCGTCGAGCAATTTCAAACAATAATGCTCCGACTGGTGTCGCTGTCAAGGCCGTGGCCGTGTCGTGCAATGAAGAACCGCCCTCTGGACTCAATAATATAGATCCACAGCTAAACGTGTCTTCTGAAGCACAGACCGAGAGCAAATGCGCCCCTACGGGAATTGAGCCCACAACCTTCGCATTGGTAGTACCTGGAGGAATTCGAACCATCAGACCGAGGAGGCGGTAAAAGAATTGAGAACGTTTGATATAGTCTTTTTTTCTGTTTATGTCTAAAGTAATTAATGATATATAAAAAAACATCTTCTCCTGTAGTGCTCATAACTGTTAAAACAGTAATAATATTAATGTTCTGCATTGACTGTGCAGGACTATAATGATACGGAGCAGAAAGTAAGCGTAGTGGAAGGTGAAGTAAAATGAAGTTAAATTAATGGAACTATTGTATTTTTAGTTTGATAAAAATATAATGTAGACAGATCACGAGAAAAATATTTTGATAGACAGAAGTCTTTACAAGTGACACAAGATGCATAGCAGCCAGTTTACACTTGATGTTATAAGATCTATGTATACGATCTCTTTCATATAAAAGTTAAATTTTTTCTTACCCAGTATGGAATGGCTTACACGATATTAAATGTTTTTTTTTTAGAAAACCATTTTGCTAATTTCGTCTTTTAAACTTTAAATGTCATAATAATTTTAAATAAATAAATAAAATGAAAGTAATAATTTCATTTCCATATGCAATTTTTCACAATTTAGTGTGTCCGTAGCTTTACTATTTATCTAAGTCGCGACAGGGGCGTGGGGTGTTTTATATACCATAACTATATATATAAACTGATAAGGTTTGTTTACTACTAACTTTTCTGCAAAGATCGATACGAGTAGATGTTTCTTTTTTAATATACTGAATTTATGATGTGCATTTCAAGTTAATTTATATAAAAATTAATACATTTTATCGTGATCATCCTAATACAATAATAAAAGAAAAAGTTATACAAATGGCAACAAAAAACAAACATTTACCATTTTTGCGACAAGTAAGTTTTTTTTACATTACATTTACATATTACGTTCTCGTGAAAGCAAAAAATTCATATTTATAAAATATTGGGAAAATTAATTCCAGTGCCTAGTCGTCTCAGCGGTGTATTTTGATGGGATCAGCAAAGGTGCTATTTTGGGATTCCCCTCCATTTTAATACCGGGATTAAGAGAGCCAGGTTCTTCCATTGATATGACATCAAGCCGGGAGTCCTGGATAGGTAAGATTACAAACTATGATTTTGAGAAAAACGTGCTAAAAGAAAAAAATAACTAAACACAGAGCAAATGCTCTTACAAAAGTAAAATTTGAATAATTGGCAAATTGCGTATCTTACACGCATGTGTTTGGAGTTTCATAGTTTGGTTTACAGAATAAATTAAAACTTCATAATTTAATTTAAAAAATACTATAATCCATCTAAATTGTTATTAGACGGCATTTTTAAAATATTAACACCAATATACCTATAAAAGTCTATTGAGACTTAGTAATCTATTACTCTTTGATTGAGACATAAAAAAACTATTATTTTAAAATCGTGAGGGCAAACACCAGTACAGATATTCATTTATCTCAAGTTCAAATTAACGATTATGGGCTTTCAGTTTTATATGGAAAGTAGAAAAACATTTTAACAATTTTTAAACAAATATAGCATGCCGCTCTCAATGTTTAAAAAATGAGGAATGTGTTTTAGAATTAGATACTTTTTAGTCATAGCTATGCTATGACTAGTTATAAAAACAATGTTTCTCGCCAGTTTCTTCCAAAGAATTTTTATTTTTAGGGATGTGTAAGCATAAGCCGAAAAAACTCCTAGTATTTTGTTATATCTGTTTGTCACACTCTCTGTTGTAAATTCCACCATCCAAGTAATCTACAGAACGGAAATAAAGACAAAATCTTTTTTTGCGTACCCTCTGAGCAAGTGTATTTTCTTTTACAGAACGTACGAAAAAGTGACCCTATAGAAAGATTCCGACAATATTAAGGTTCCTGACGTATTTCTTGGTTCCTGAAAACGAAGTTTAGGAGCCCTTCTTTATCTCCAGATGGAAAAATTGAAAAATTTAACAAAAATTCTAAAACTTTAATTAATAAATGCCTGTTTCAAAAGTGTATGGATTGTACACAGTTACAGTGAATTTTCTAGCCATCCCACACGAAAACCCACTAAAAACATATTCATCGGCCATCCTTGTCTATCGTGTTTCTTTTTCATCTATTTTAAAGTGAATATGACGGATGTTTTATATATTTCAGCCTCAATCACTGGCGTTACACAAATACCCGGTGCTTTTATAATGATGGCAATTGTAGACAGTCTTGGAAGACGGACTTCATATCTCATCAGCCTTTTCACTCTTCTTGCTGGCTGGTGTCTACTCATTTTGGGAAATAGCTTTACAGCTATCATTGTAGCCAGGCTGCTGCAAGGTTTAGGCCAAGGACTGTCAGGAATCACAGGAACTGTTATAATAGCAGAAATGTCTGAACCAAAATTCAGAGGACCATTTGTTGTTGGATCCTCCATCTTTTTGACTCTGGGAATCCTATTTGTGCACAGTATAGGGCAAGTTTTAAGCTGGCGTCACACAGCTTTATCCTCTTTGTTCATCACTGCTATTAGTATTATAATAACGTATTATAGCCCTGAATCTCCATCATGGTTAGTGTCTAAGGGTAGAGTAGAAGAATGTAGAGAGGTCTTCAGATGGCTTCGAGGAACAGGAACACAACAAGAAGTGGAGTTAGAGAAACTCATTACAAGGCAAACTACTCGTATGAATAGAAGAAAATCTAGAACTGTAAATCAGGATGCTTTGCTTACTTGTACTAAAAGTATTAAAAGATTTTTTAGTTACTTGAATGCAACATGCAAAAAACCAGAATTTTACAAGCCCATGATGATCACGCTACATCTTCGTATGGTAGCACAATTTTCTGGTACAAATATATTCAATTCATACATCCGAGATATTATTGTTCAGCTCATAGGAACTGATGTTAATGTGAAACTGTTGATTATCTTAATAAATACAGAAAGGTTAGTTGCTAATTTTGTGTCGTTGGTCGTGGTGAAATATTTTAACAGAAGAACTATTTTGTACATTACTGGACCAATATGTGTTCTTTTATATCTGGGAAAAGGAGCGTATGTTACAGCTAAACAAAATAATATTCTCCCTTACGATAGTCAGTGGATACCAATTTTTTTATTATTTTCGTTTATGTTCACCATCGCATGTGGCTTGAGATCTACACCGAAAGTAGTCTCTAGTGAGATCTTTCCTTTAGAATACAGAGGATGGGCGGGAGGTCTAACAAAGATATTTAGCTCGCTATTTTTCTTTGCGTCAGTTAAATGCTTTCCTGTTCTTACAACTTCCGTTGGATTAGGGTTAACATATGTTGTTTATGCAGGAATAATGACATATTCTTTGATAGTGCTATGGTATTTACTACCAGAAACAAAAGATAAGACATTGCAAGACATTGAAGATGATTTCAAGGGAAATATTGTGGTAGAAGATAAGGAAATGTTGCCCTTGAAAAGTGATCACAGACAATTGAATTAGACCATAAAATAAATATATATTATCGTTTATAGTCAAATTCAAAACATTTTATTTCTTGAGTCAAAAAGCGGTAACCTTCATAGTGGAGCTTCAGTTGTCTCTTTCGGTCTGTAAATCTGTCCTCGCCATAAATCTAAAACAGCTGGCCCGATTGATCTAAAATGTATTAATTTATTTAAATTTCAACAATAAAACTAGCCTTTCGCCCGCTACTCTGCCCGCGTTTATTTGAAATAAAAAGTTTAAAATAATTACGTACTGACGGATGGTACCAAAATAACACTTTTGCCAACTTCGTTTTTCCTAAAACATATGTTATCTAGAAGTCGGTGCATTCCTCATGGTAAAGAACACTAAAACTAATATGAGAGTGCCGACTTCTGGAGAACATGTGTGTCAGTAAGAAAGAAGTCGGCAAAAGTGTTATTTTGGTACCATGCATCGGTACATGGTTTTAGTATTGTTGTAGGAACATTAAAAATATTTTAATAAGGCACTTCTGTTAAGTGTAAAATTTAAATTATTAAACCCGTTTATTCAAATTTTGGTGTACTTTATATTTTTTAAATAACATGGTCTGAAAGATTGAAAACTACTTATAGTAGGTACTTTACTATAGAGTACACAGCCTCACATTTATCATTTCATGTCATTTTGTGACATTACCACAAAATAAAGATATACAGAAGGCCAGCTCCATATAAACAGCTATTTCGGACGCATACACACATAGACGCGTATCTACGACGATCTCGGTAGAAGTCGGTCAAATGCCAGTGCACGAGTATAATATCTGATGGATAAATAGTAGATTATAGCCTGCCGAACCAATTAGTTGAAGTGGGCATATAGTGGGCATGGCAGGCCATATTTATCGCTGACATGATGGCCATTGGGGTCAAAAGGCATTAGAATGGACACCACCTACAGCAAAGCAAAGTGACCGACAACTACTTTGCGGGTTGTGGCTGAATGAGGAGGACGGGAGGACCACCAAGAATGTGACGAAATATGGAAAAGCCTTATGTCCAGCAGTGGTCGAATACAGATCCATACTGATGATGGATGGATGGATGGATATTCTAACAGTCTTTTTTATGATTAAATAAATATTTATAAAATTATAAAAGCATTACAGTATAAAATGAAAAAATGTATGCTATGATAAGCGCAACATTGTTAATCTGCAACATGTCTGAGATGTTTTTGTTTACAAATGTAAATAAGCTTACGTACCCTATTATTGAAATACTTACATATGTATGAGTATGTTTGCTTGGCATGTAAGATGTTGATGTATTAATGTGTTTAAGGTTACCTTCATCGTTGGTTTAACTCTTTGATAAGATTTTGATCTACAATTGTAAAAGCAAATGTGTATTTAGTATTCTGATATCTAGTGAAAGTTTGTATGGTGTTAAAACATTTTAGAAGAGAAAAATATTTTTGTATTTGGATCGGACATACCTACTAGGGTTTCTCATATTTCTTCTAAGTACCATGTCTTTTTACACGCTCTCATTTCATTTAATGCAACACTTTTAAAATATTTTGAAGGCATTTGGCTTGATATGGTTTGATATTTAGGTGGTAGAGCTAATGCCGGGCTCGACTGTGGAGGTACCACCTTCTTACTCGGAAATCCTCCCGAAGTTATTCGGTTGAGAGTAAGAGGACAGCTCTCAGGCAAAAAAACCAGGCGGCCCACCATTGCCTGGGACCGAAGGATGGCTGTATATCCATCCCCAATTGCCAGGCCTTATATAAATCAGACTGGTGACGGGCAGCGGCGTCACTGGTGCAAGGGTTTCGGCACCGCGCTCACCAACCCACCTGCCCAGCGTGTGTGAGTATGGGCATTTCTTCCAGGAGGACCGCCAAGAGTGACGAAATCCTGGAAAGGCCTATGTCCAGCAGTGGACGAAACAGGCTGATGGATAGATGGATGGATGGATTTGGCTTGATTCCTTTACCCTTAATTTGACATTGTCCGGCACAACGGACACTGACTTTACAAAAATCTACACGTTTCATGGTCATTGCTTTACGTGATATTTGATCTCTCAACGTTGGTGCTACATATAAATAGTTGGAATAAAATGGTTTTTGGCATGTAGCAACACTTCAACTGTCATTGGTAAAGCAAAATGTCGGCAAGTCGCAAGTCACCTGTTCTTTCCAAGGTATTTAATTTTGTTATATATATTTTTAAGCTTAGTTTTAACAGTGTTTTGAGTTTTTTTTACAAAACAAATCTTAAAAAACTTAAATAAATACAGCTTGCACGCATTCATGCGAAAAATCCACATTTTTTTTTGTAAAGATTGTTTGTCCGCCACCACGGACATTGCCAATGTAATAGTAAAGTAGTTTATAATTTACTTGTCGGTCGTGGTGGACATTGCCAAAGAAATAGTGTTTTTGTGCTTTAAGGCTAATACTATTTTTTTTCGTTTTTTTTTTCCTAACCAACAGCAGAAAATACGAAGTCGTGCTGGTAAAATATTGGCGCTTATCCCAAAGGAGCATGCTCCATCAGAGACGAGTGAAAAGTCTGATTGCGAATCAGAAGATGAGTTGCTTTCTGCTGGTTCTAGCTGTTCTTCGATACCTCCTTCTTATACTTCTTCGGTACAAAGACTAATATTAGGAGACAGTTCTGATGAAGATATTTCTCACGCACCTGACCCAGCTGACCCTGTTCCGCTGACACCAATTTTCCAGGAAATCTGCCCAACACCATCAAGAGAACCTAATTATGATAGCATCCCATCTTTATCATCTTTACTATCAATAACTACTCCTCAAATAGAGACTCCACCTACAGCACCAACTCTTTCATCTTCAAGGAAAACAAGGTCAAAGAAGCAACTTGCTCCTACCGCAAAGAGACCAAAAAAGATGAAAAAATTTGTCCTGACTTACAATTGGCAAAAAGCTGTCTTTCGTCACAATGCAACACTCGAAGAAGAAGACGAAGAGTACACTAATATTCCAGATGATGATTCTCCTGTAAAATATTTCCAGAATTTTTTCTCACCTGACATACTGACGGATATCGTAGAACAGACAAATTTTTACTCGGTTGAAAAAACAGGGAAATCTATTCAATTAACACAGGATGAACTTCGTGACTTCTTGGCTATTCATATATTGATGGGTATAGTTGAGATGCCATCGTATTTGGATTACTGGAGTCAAAGGTTTAGATACAATAAAGTGGCTGACATCATGCCTCTGAAAAGGTACCAGCAGATAAGGCGATATTTGCATTTTGTTGATAATAATTTGGCAGATACAGACAGATACTGCAAAGTGCGCCCAATAGTAGAAAAAATTAAAAACAACTGTCGCAAGTACGAGAATGAAACCAAATTTAGTATAGACGAAATGATGATTCCATACAAAGGGAGAAAAGCTGGAAAACGAAAGCAATTTATGCGAGATAAGCCAAGTAAATGGGGAATTAAAAATTTTGTGCGTGCTGGTGTGACGGGCATGATATATGACTTTATCTTGTACGGTGGCGAGGACACGTTTCGATTTCACAAATTTTCAGATAATGAGGCGTCTTTGGGATTTGGTGCCCAAATTGTCATTGCTCTATGTCAGAGCATAAAAAAGAAACCTGCAATTGTATATTGTGACAACTTTTTTTCGTCACCTGAGCTCTTCTATATATTGCGGGAAAACTATGGCATATTTGGTCTTGGCACCATCCGAAACAACAGATTAAGAGGGGCTGAAAAATGTTTGCCTACAGAGAAGGCAATGAAAAAGAAGCCAAGAGGGAGTTATGCCCAAACAGTATGCAACAAGACCAAGCTGGCGGTTGTACGCTGGAATGACAATAAGGCTGTAACCCTGATCAGCTCCTATGTGGGAGCTAGACCAGTTCAGAAAATAAAACGTTATTCCAAAGATTTAAAACAAAAAGTGGAAGTCGATTGTCCACAAATTGTAAAAGAGTACAATAAACACATGGGGGGCGTGGATTTGTCTGATATGCTGATAGCCCTTTACAAAACGCCATTTAAATCCCATAAATGGTATCTTCGCATATTTGCACAACTTATTGATATTTGTATCAATAATGCCTGGATTTTATACAGGAGACATAAAAAACAAGATAAAAAAGCAAAGCCTTTGAAAGTGTTCCGATACGAAATTTACGAAGCTTTGATCAAAGAAGGCCGATCGGCAAAACGCCAACAGATGGAAGAAACTAAAATTAAGAAACCCCATAAGCCCAGACCCACAAGCCCTGTTAGATTTGATGAAAGTGGACATTTTATGTCAATCAAAGAAGAAGGGCGATGCAGATACTGTAACAAAAAAACAACTGTGTACTGTATTAAATGCGATGTACGACTATGTTTTGTAACGGGGAAGAACCCGCGAAACTGCCAATTAAGTTTTCATACTAAATAATTAATTCGTTATTGTACTCAATTGACCTTAAAAATACATAAATAAAATAAATAAATCTTTTCTTGAATTACATATTTTACTCCCTAGTTTTGGTAATGTCCGCTACCATGGACATATCAATTCTTACGATATTTTCTATGTTATTGGCAATGTCCGCTGTGGCGGACACTCATTTTCCGGAAAACATGAAAACACAGATTTTATTTTTCATTTTTTTCAGTCTCTTTTAGGGCTAAATAAAGAAGAAAAATAAAAAAAACACGAAATTTCAACATTTGACACAGCTGCCAAAGGTGCGTCCCTGACCAAAATTAGCAACTCGATTTGTGTCAGTACAAATATCGACGGAAAAGACATTGAAATAACGTTTAAATCAGCGCGTACGGCAAAGTGGCTGTTACGACGATCGCTGCGTCTCCAAATAGCGCAAAATAGGTGAAAATAGTACTTTTCACGTGGACGCGATTATTAATTCGAAAATTTAATTTGTGTAATGTTTTAGTTCGAATTCTCTAACCATTCGTGTTTTGATTGAAACTAAATAATGCCAACTTGAGGTGTAGATGCATGAAATCAGTAAATATTTCTAACTTTAATAATATATATATACCTAGTCGGGGCTTAAATTCTGTCACAAACAAAATTGGCTACAAAATGAAAACTAGTCACGATATTCAAAAAAAGTTTTTTTTTTAAAAAAAGGTAATTTAATTAGCTTACATTAAACACAAAATTTATTCAAAATGATTGCCACCATTTTTCACACAAGCCTTCAATCTTCGAGGCCAATCATCAATAGCAGCACGGACCATATTCATGTCGATATCGGCCACTGCTTTAATCAATGATGACTTTAGGCTGCTCAAATTTTTGTGAGGTTTAAAACAGACCTTCTCCTCCAATTCCTGCCAAATTTTGTAATCCAGTGGACTGAGGTCAGGGCTAGATGAGGGCCAATCTTGATGCCTTATTAGCTCGATATTCTGGCGCTCGAACCACTCCTGAGTTGTTTTGGCCTTATGAGCAGGTGCGGAGTCCTGTGGAAACACAAATGGCCGGCCTCCAAAGAGTGTCTGGGGCAGATCTTTTACTATGCGATCTAAAACCGTGTCTCGGTACACTTTTGCACTGGTTTTGACACCTTTTTCACAAAAATGCACTTCAGTAGGGCCATAGTAGGACACTCCCAACCAAATCATGACTGATGATGGATGATGGCCGTGCTGCACTCTAGGAATGGCATTTCCAGCGGCCGCAGAGCTGGTAGCGTACACACTGCCATTTTGTTTGTTGTACTTCTCTTCGATATTAAAAATTTTCTCGTCTGTAAACAGGATATCGCGGTATCTGTTTCTTCCGTACCAAACTTTGCAATTTTTGGCTCTCATAGCTATCAGACGCGCGTTCAGAAGATGTCCACTCTTTTTTCGGTAAGCTCATAGTCCCAGGTCTTCATTGAGTACTTTTTTTACGGTACTTCTGGTTAATCCCATCTCCAAAGCCATCAGTTTCTGCTTGCGGACGGGATTTCTTGCAATACGCGCCTTGATTGCTTTGATGACCCCTGGAGTCCTAACAGAACGAGGTCCGAGGTCTCTTTGCGAGTCCACTCCATCGTAAAAAATGAATGAATGTAATTGTGATTTGGCAGATTATTAATCAAAAAATATTTGAAAATCTAACACCATTTCATTTTTTTTTCTAGGTGTTCTATTTTTAAAATAAATGGCCAGTGACAGTATTTAAGAACCGACTAGGCATATATACCACCCGTACACACCCTCCCCCCTCACATACATCCACACACCGTCGTCTTCTTTCTCCCACTCTTACACATACACTCTCTCAGATACACTTCCACACCCTCACACACCTTAAGATAGTACTAGTAGTAGTTTATCTGTTACCTTAGACTATGGATTTGAAGGAGTGGGGTCTTCTGGAACAGGTATTTCTATACTTAATAGAAGGCCCCAGCATTGTAAACTAATCTATTCCTGGTTATTGAGTAAACATTTCTTAATTTTTCATTTTCAGTACCTAATTATTTCGAAAGCAGATATCTTACGGGATTCATAAGTTAGAAAACAATTGATTTGTGAAACTGCACGGCAATATATTGTAGATAAGTGCAGTATTTTTTACTTATTTTTTGATACTAACGAGTTAAAGGGAAGCAAGAAAGAGCTTCGCACAGCATTTTGCTGGGGACGCGCTTTAAGTTGGGGTGACTTGCGTGAGGAATTTTGCGTTCTCAACATGAAAAGTTATAAAACGGAACCCTTGTAATGATCAATTTTTTGTCCGTCAGTCAAGACCCTTTTTCTTGGGCCCCATTAAAGATATCAAGTTAGATAGATAGATAAAACATTTAATAAGCACCATAACACATAGATATACAAAACAAAGGTATAGAAATTTAGCTTATATCTAGAAAACTTATAATTAACACGTTCAGAAAAAAGGCAAGAAATGAAAAATAAGCATAGGTACCTATAGACGTCGTCGTCACAGAGTACCTTTATAATATGTCGTCGTTGTGAATAAGTTGTGAATGTGTAAAAACGGCTACGACTCGACTTCATGTTATGGTCGTATATCTATATATCTATATACTAATAATAAAGTAGTAAAAAAGTCGTGTATGTACATTGAATATTTTTGCGAAATTTTGAATGAAATGGGTTATTGGTACTGTACTGAGGCCAAAACAACAATTGATAGAATTTTTGTCTGTCTGTTCCGTTTTAACTCGAGAAATGCTCAACGGATTTGGATGCGGTTTCCTTATTCTAATTGTAGTGACCTTGCTCAACACATAGGCTATAAGGGATGTTCATAAAATAATGGCCAAGCGGCAAATGGGGAAAATATTGAATAAACGCTTTTATAACTCGAGAACCGCTGAACTGATTTGGATGCGGTTTTTTTTAATATCATTGTAGAAACCGTGTTCAACACGTAGGCTATAAGGAGTGTTCATAAATGTGTTTTTTTGTTTTATTATCGTTGTAGTGACCTTGGTCAACACATAAGCTATAGAGGATGTTCATAAAATAACGCCCAAGCCGAAAACGGGGCGAAGATTCACTGAACATTGGCGAAGCTGCGGGCAAAGGCTAGTAATATATACAGGCTGACTTTTAACCAAAAATTTAGTATTTTGTAGATAAATACAAACTGGTTTTATTCAAAATCACATTTATAACTATTTTTTAAACTTGGAGCCCTTTGATGATTTTCGTAAACGCCACGAAAATGATGGTCACCCGAAGAGGTAAGATAGTTAGATCGCGCAAAGTTATTTTTATATTATTTTTATACTATTTTCAACTTTTTCCGTATGGGAATGGCTAAGATAACCATAAATTTTATTTCCAAGTAACATTTTTTAATAATATTTTGACTTTTAATTTTAATTGTTTTTACATTTAAAATGTGTTCTACTAACGTTTCTCAATAGCCTCTAAAATTATCGGGATTTGTTTGAAAGTCATCCTGTATAAGACCATAACGCCGGTTTTCAGGCGTTGCCTCCATCCATCCATCCATCAACCCGTGTTCGTCCACTGCTGGACATAGGCGTTTCCCAAATTTCGCAACTCATGTTGGTCTTCCATCCTCCTCATCCAGCCGCCCCCCACAACGTCCTTCAGGTCGTCGGTCTAGCGAGCATGAGGTCGGCCTACACTACGCTTTGCTCTACGTGGTCTCCATCTAAAATTCGTCGCCTAAGGCGCGGTTTATACAGAAGAGACGTGGCGAGGACGTATGACGATCAAAGTAACACAATATAAACCTTAAAATTGACCGATTCTACCTTCTACTCCATTGCACCAAGCGACCCATGTGAGCAGGTCGTGGATACAGTCCGTGATCTCCTCCATTTAAGAGGAACAGCTGAGGGATTGAGAGCTGAGGGCTGAGGATCCGAATTTGATATAGAACTAATGATCCCAAGCCATCCGAGAACCCCAAACTTCTACATGCTTCCGAAAATTCACAAAAAGAACAACCCCGGCAGACCTATAGTAGCATCTTATGATTCAGCCACTGAAAGAATTTCAGCCTTCGTTGATTTCCACCTTCAATCAATTGTGAAAGACCTACCATCACACATAAAAGACACAAATCATTTTCTTGAAATCATCCATTCACAAAAACTACCAACGAATACAAAATTAATCATAGTTACAATTGACGTAGTTTCACTCTATACAAACATTCCCCATGATGCCGACCTGAATTCACTTCGTACCTACCTAGACACGCGTCCTTCACCACATCAACCATCAACGGACTTCATCATAAATCTCTCGGAAATCATTCTCAAAAATAACTTCTTTTCATTCGAAAACTCATTCTACCATCAAATAAAAGGTACTGCTATGGGAACTCGGATGGCCCCGAGCTTTGCTAACCTCTTCATGGGTTCTATTGAAACAGCTTTCCTCAACACTGAACCTCTGAAACCACTTGTTTGGCGGAGATTTATCGAGGACATATTCATGATCTAGTACACAGCAGCGACTCCCTTAATGACTTCCTTGAACGACTAAATAATCATTGTACGCTTCAGTTCACTCACGTCATCTCATCAGAAAAAATCACGTTTTTAGACGTCGACATCACAATAGACCATAACAACCAAATCAGCACATCTGTTCATTTAAAACCATCAAACAAAGTACAATACTTACACTTTAATAGCTGCCATCTCACACACATAAAAAAGTCCATCCCATATTCCATGTCAATCCGTGGCCGTCGGATATGCAGCAACGAAACGACACTTAACAACTACCACAAAATCATTCATGAAGGCTTACGCAACCGGAATTACCCAGACCGATTCATTCAGAAACATCTCTACAACCGACCTAGATTCCATAATGCACAAAACAAACACACCCAACCATCCAATCAACTTAGACTCATAACAACATACTTTGAAGGTAGCTATGAACTACAAAAACTTATAAATGACTTTATGCTTATACCCAGACAAAACGATGAGACAAAATCCCTACTCCCCACCAATCCACCGATCTGTTATCGACAAAACCAAAACCTCAAATCTACACTCACCAAAACAAAAACCGAAAACACAAACATTCTTACCATCACATCTCCTGGCACAACTCCATGCTAACGGCCACGGTGCAAAACATGCGCACTCATCAACACATCCACACACATCAATACACACCACACAACACACCAACACAAAACTCACCCAAACACATCATGCACAACAAAAAATTGTATTTACTTACTAGAATGTCGACTCTGCCCGGCATTCTATGTAGGTGAAACAAAAACCCCACTTCACATCCGCATCAATCATCACAGATTCACAACAAAAACACAAAACAATACACTACCCATCCCAAATCATGCCCGCCTACACAATAAATCATTCGACGACTGCTTCACCGTCCGCATTATAAAATCATTCCACCCACCATTAACTGATATTCAGCTCAGGACATGGGAGTCGTCTTACATCTGGTCACTTGAAGCCCATTACGGACCTGGACTAAATAAACAGCACTAACTTACAGACAGACCAACCTCATCGAAATTTTTCTAATATTAACACTCATACTAACATTTTACATCCCCTCTCAAACACGCATACACTCACAAACACCCTCTCTCCCTACCTCAGTCACATACACATCTCTAAAAAAAGGTAGGTAGGTAGATAGATTTCCTTTTTTTCAATCTCTTTTTAATACCAATTGTCACCATGTCATTTTATGTGCCATCATTTCATTGTAAATGTCATTATTATATCAACTGATGCCGGGCCCAGTAGGGTCCGAAATATATCTTGAAATTATTATTTTTTTATTCTTTTGTGTACATGTACATATATACTTTAATGTAATATAAACCTTAATAGTACGTGGCATAGCGTTGTTTTTGTCGTAAGGAGAATTTCGTCCGCGCCTCCAGGTGACGTCCGTCCGTCCGTGCCCCAGGCGACGTCCGCCACGCCGACGCTATTAAGGTTCGTATTGTGTTACTTTGACCTTAATACGTCCTCGCCACGTCTCTTGTGTATAAACCGCGGCTAAGAATACATAAATACATTATATACTCGTATAAATATAATAATATGTACAATAATATTTTAGTTTGATATTTTAATATTATAAAAAAAATTGTAATAAAGCAATTCATCCATCAGCCTATTTTGTCCACTGCTGGACATAGGCCTTTCCAGGATTTCGCCACTCTTGGCGGTCCTCCTTGAAGAAATGCCCATACTCACACACGCTGGGCAGGCGGGTTGGTGAGCGCGGTGCCGAAACCCTTGCACCAGTGACGCCGCTGCCCGTCACCAGTCTGGTTTATATAAGGCTCGGCAATTGGGATGGATAAACCGCCATCCATCGGTCCCAGGCAATGGTGGGCCGCCTGGTTTTGCCTGAGAGCTGTCCTCTTACTCTCCCCCGAATAACTTCGGGAGGATTTGCGAGTAAGATGGTGGTACCTCCACAGTCGAGCCCATAAAGCAATTAAAACATTTAAAATATCTACGGGTCACGCATGAGGTATTATGATAAAAAGATAATAAAAAGATGTCAACAATCAGGGGAACACTTTGAGCATAAAAATTAATACGCCAGTCAGTAGAGGTTCAAAGCTACGGGGGTATGTTGCAAAAGGTGGTGTAGTAGTTTTTTTTTTTTATCTAAGTAAATATCAAAAATGGTATTACAAGATATCTCGGGACAACTTTTGGCAGCTAGTGAACCTCGAAATTTTGTGACTTCTTTTGGTTTCTCCCTCATAACTTCTATACGGTGCGTCCTAACAAAAAGTTACTTAGAAAAAAATTAAACAACATGAAATTTTGCGTCTAATGAATATCAAAGCGTTATATTTCGTTCATGCGATATTGTAGAAAAACATGGCCAAAAACGGGTGCGGCCGGCAGCAGCGCACAGCGCGGCCGTGGCGGCGGCGTCGTCGACGTCGGGCTCGCGTGGCGTTCTGACGTACCTTCAATGCTACCAACAACGCAGGGCCTCATGTCGCCGTTTTCAGGATTCCGTAGTCCAACTAGGAACCCTTATAGTTTCGCCATGTCCGTCTGTCCGCGGCTTAGCTCAGAGACTATTAGTACTAGAAATCTGTAATTTGGCATGGATATAAATATTAAACACGCCGACAAAATGGTAAAATAAAATTTTGAAAATATTTTTTTTAAGGGTACCTCTCTTACACATAAACTGGGGATGAATTTTTTTTTCTCGTCTATCCCATAGTGTGGTCGTCTTTAAAACACTAGACTGGAATGGACGAGGCATAAACGTAAACGGAGAGTACATTTCACATCTTCGCTTTGCCGATGACATCGTGATAATGGCGGAACCGCTGCAGGAACTGGAGAAAATGGTGCGCGGCCTTAACGATTCTTCAAGACGAGTGGACCTGCGGATGAATTTGGATAAGACTAAGGTCATGTCCAACTGTAACGTCATCCAAGGGCCACTACCGTCGACAATGTCAGCATCGAAGTTGTTCAAAAATATGTGTATCTGGCTCACGTTATACAGCTGGATAAAAACAACATTGACGCCGAGGCTGACAGAAGAATATGCTTGGGTTAGGCAGCATTCGGAAAGTTGCGTCACATCTACGTCGTCAGTACCGCAGTGCTTAAAGGCTAAGTTGCACAACCAGTGCGTCCTTCCTGTGATGACCTATAGCGCCGAGACGTACCTAGTCTCTTACAAAGGGCCTGATCCACCGATTTAAGCTTGCTCAGCGAGCTATGGAGCGGGCTATAAAGATACCCCTTTGATAGATAGAATCCGAAATGAGGAGATCCTTCGGATATCAAAACAAAGCCTGCAAAATGAGTAAGTTGAAGTGGCAGTGGGCAGGTCATATTTTGTCGCCGCTATGATGGCCGTTGGGGCTGAAAGGCTTTAGAATGGAGACCACGTACAGCAAAGCGTAGTGTAGGCCGACATCGTGCCCGCTGCACCGACGACCTGAACGACATTGTGGGTGGAGGCTAGATGAGGAGGACGGAGGACCGGCATGAGTGGCGAAATTTGGGAAAAGCCAATGTCCAGCAGTGGACGATCACGGGCTGATGGATGGGTGGATGGTGGTTTTTGCCTCAGCACAAAACTAATAATTAACCCATTTCATTTCAATTTCAGAGAAATATTCAATGTACAGACATGACCTTTTTATCAGGTACTTTAATTTAATTATAATAAAATGGTAAAAAAGTCAAGTCTGTTAAATGTTTTAAATTAAATGGGTTATAATCAGTGTTGTACAGACGCCAAAACCATTTTTTTTTATTTTGCCTGTCCGTCTGTCTGCCTGTCTATCTGTCTGTCCGTCTATCCGTCTGTATGTATGTTTCGTTTTAACTCGAGAACCACTCAACTGATTTGGATCAGGTTTTTTATCATGATTGTGGTGAGTGGTCAACACCTAAGCTATAAGGAGTGTTCAACTGTTCATAAAATAATGGGCAAGCCGAAAACGGGGCAAACATTGAATAAACGCTTTTTACTCGAGAATGCAGTTTTTTTAATTATCATTGCAGTGACCCTGGTTAACACATAAGCTATAAGGGGTGTTCATAAAATAACGCCTACGCCGAAAACGGGGTAAAGACTGAATAAACGCGGGCGGAGCTCCGGGAAAAAGCTTGTCATTAATATTTATACACTGAAAAGATCTGTTGACAAAAGTACGTTATCACAATTAACTTAAATGTAAAGATCGACACATGTTTCTTATTTAATATTCTGAGTTTATGGTGTGTAATTAACATAAATGCAACATACTTTTTTGTGACGATTTTAATAAAATAAAAGAATAAGAAATACAAATGGCGACGAAAATCAAACATGCATCATTTCTGCGACAAGTAAGTTTTATCCGTCATGGCATGAATTCCCGAGGGCTGTCTTTAGGCGCAAGCCAGACAGAAGCGGCACGACGCGCATCGGATGCCCCCGTGGGCCGTGGCACGCTCACCACGGGACGGTGTGTATCGATGGTATTCAAGTGTTTGATTTTGATCTGACAAGATGTGGGCGAGGCGACGGGCGATGCGCGCCGCGCCGGCGCACACTGGTTCCATATCACGAAATCGTGGACTTAGGGTTAAGTCAATTTGAAGGTCAAGGAATCGAACTGATTTTTTTATAGACTGCTAAAGCTTTTACAAAAAAAAAAATTTAATTATTTTTGTCTAGAGAAAATTATGTTTTTGTCAATTACTTGAGTGATTCATGTTTATTTAAAATGAAACTTACTGCAAATCATTGAAAAAGTCACGGCCAACATTTTATTTCCTTACACTTATCTGCGAAACCCTGCGCTTTGGAAGCTACAGGCACTTGAAAATATTTAGTGTAAAGGTCAAGGAATCGAACTGATTTTTTGTTTTTGGTAGACTGCTACGCTATTACAAACACTTTTTACTGAAGTAGTTTTTCTGAAATACGCATTACTTTCAGAGAAAAAAAAATATTGAATTTTTTTAATAGAGAAAATTATGTTTTTGTCAAACTACTTACGTAAAAGATGTTTGTAATAGCTTCAGCAGTCTACCCAAAAAAAAACAGTTCGATTTTCATTAAATATTTTCAAGTGCCTGTAGCTCACAAAGCGCAGATTTTCATAGATAAGTGTTACGAAAGAAAATGTTGACCGTGACTTCCTCAATGACCTGTAGTAAGTTTCATTTTAAACAAAGATTAGGCACGCAAGTAATTGACAAAAACATAATTTTCTCTATACGAAAATAATTTAATTTTTTTTCTCTGAATGTAATGCGTGTTTCAGAAAAACTACTTCAGCAAAAGGTGTTTTTAATAGCTTTAGCAGTCTACCAAAAATAAAAATATCAGTTCGATTCCTTGACCTTTTCATTAAATATTTTCAAGTGCCTGTAGCTTCCAAAGCGAAAATTTTCGCAGATAAGTGCAAGAAAAAAAAATGTTGGCCGTGACTTCTTCAATGACCTGTAGTAAGTTTCATTTTAAATAAACATGAAGCACGCAAGTAATTGACAAAAACATAATTTTCTCTATACAAAAATAATCCAATTCTTTTTTCTCTGAAAGTAATGCGTATTTCTGAAAAACTACTTCAATAAAAGGTGTTTGTAATAGCGTCAGAAGTCGACCAAAAATAAAAATCTGTTCGATTCCTTGACCCTTTCACTAAATATTTTCAAGTGCCTGTAGCTTCTAAAGCGCGGATTTCCGCAGATAAGTGTTGGGAAATAAAATATTGGTTTTGACTTCCTCAATAACTCATAGTAAGTTTCATTTTAAATAAACATGAAGCACTGAAGTAATTGACAAAAACATAATTTTCACCATACAAAAAATAATTCAATATTTTTTTTCTCTGAAAGCAATGCATATTTCAGAAAAACTGCTTTTATAAAAGGTGTTTGTAATATTTTCAGCAGTCTATAAAAAAAACAATTCGATTCCTTGACTTTCAAATTGACTTAACCCTAAGTCCACGATATCGTGATATGGAATCAGTGTGCGGCGGTGAGCCTTCGGTGTACATGCGGCGCGTCCGCGTCGCTACTGTGGCGTGCCGTCTCAACACCTTTCCAATGTTCTATCATACAAAATGTAGGAGAGGGACGTGGTGCAAAACAGATAGAAGAGGTGCGCTGAAAGCGCGCTCGCGGCCGCGCCTTTGCTGTCTGGCTTGCGCCTTCAGTGTACCCAAGAGTGAACTGTGAAATGCAAGTCACAATCCACACTTGGTACACTGCTTTTAACAACTGTCATTACGTCTCTAGGTGGTGAGGTAAGCCTTATCGCTATACTTCGGGGACAAATGGACCACTCCTAAGCACGCAAACCGAATACAAATTAACATACAACGCCAGGATTGAACCCACGACCTCTGGGTTAACAGGCGAGAACGCTACCACTTGACTACATCTGACTCCTGACTCCTGTGATTAAACAACAAAAATAACCTCATACTTAACTAACAATTCCAGTGCCTTGTCGTCTCAGCAGTATATTTTGATGCGATGAGCAAAGGTGCTATTTCGGGATTCCCCTCCATTTTAATACCAGGATTAAGAGAGCCAGGTTCTTCCATTAATATGACACCGACCCGGGAGTCCTGGATAGGTAAGATTACAATCTATAGTTTTGAGACAAACATGCTAAAGGAAAAATTTGCTCTTGAATTTTAACATTTGGTGTTTCATAGCAATTATTTAGAAAATAAATTAAAACGCCGTATCTTTCACAAAATCTCTTGATGCTGGGTCTACGTAAGAGTTGAATATATATCGATTTCGTGGCCACATCATATAATTGGGCAGATCGTAGAGTATGAAATCGATAATCTTTCACCAAAAGTCAAAATAAGAGAGGAGGAGCGTGTTAGGCGCAAGCCAGAGAGAAGTGGCGCGGCGCGCATCGGGCGGAACGCTGGTATTCAAGTGTTTGATTTTGATCTGACAAGATGTCTTCCTCTGACGACGAAGGTGTGGGCCCTCTAGACGCCTTTCCAATGTTCTTTCATACAAAATGTGGGAGGGGGACGTGGTGCAATACAAATAGAAGAGGTGCGCTGAGGGCGCGCCCGCGTCGTTTATATCTGGCTTGCGCCTAAGGTTTACATGTAGATATTATGTAGGAATTTTTAGGTGGTAGAGCTAATGCCGGGCTCGACTGTGGAGGTACCACCATCTTACTAGGAAATCCTCCCGAAGTTATTCGGGGGAGAGTAAGAGAACAGCTCTCAGGCAAAAACCAGGCGGCCCACCATTGCCTGGGACCGATGGATGGCGGTATATCCATCCCCAATTGCCGGGCCTTATATAAAACAGACTGGTGACGGGCAGCGGCGTCACTGGTGCAAGGGCTTCGGCACCGCGCTCACCAACCCGCCTGCCCAGCGTGTGTGAGTATGGGCATTTCTTCCAGGAGGACCACCAGGAGTGGTGAAATCCTGGAAAGGCCTATATCCAGCAGTTTATGAAACAGGCTGATGGATGGATGGATTAGGAAGCCGAGTGAAGTGAAGTGGAGCGAAACAAACCCCATAGTTTTGTCACAAATATGATATGCCCAATTCGACGATGCGCCAATGACATTGATACGCCTCAAATTGTTGCTATTGGTTATTTTCAAGATATACAGTACATATAACCAAAAAAAATTGGCAAGTCAAGAATCAAATGCAGGAAATAAAATTTAACTACGATATTATCACGATTAAACATATTTGAACGTTTGTTGCTCCTTAACGCACGCAACTGAATTATTGGTCAGTTTTTAGATAATTGGCATCAGTACAAATAGCTTACTTACATAGTGCAGTATTTATCTTTATCTTATTTTTATGGTCACCATAAATAACTAGTTTTTCAAGCGCCATGTTGCAATGTTTGGAGAGGTGTCCTTTACCTTGCTCAGATTAAGCCATTTAGGATATCGTTATACCAGATTTGTTGTGATCTCCTAATCTAAGAAAATAAAATAAAAAATCTATTTGGCATTGAAATTGAAAATCTCAAATCTTACGAATGACTTGAAATTAAACTTTTTGCATTGTACTGTACCTATACTTATTTAGATAGGTAGGTACCAAAATTGCTTATAGGTAAATTGAAACTTTATTAATATTATCATGTTTTTGTTATAGTTAAATGAAAATTCTAAAAAATATATACAGACCTACAAATTCCACAATATGTAATATACTTTTTGTTCTTCATTCAAGAAAATAATTATTCAAGACTACGCTATGATCCTGACACATCCCTTTTTCTTCTTTTCACTTCATTAATACACCACATTGCAACAGAACATAGAGACAGTAAATATTGTAATTGGGTGGCCAAATTATTAGGGACAGACAGTCCCTATTTTTGTGTAATTTTCGGTTTAAATATATTCTGAGAGTAAATTACTATATTCTAGATGTTTTTCTGATGTATTTTGTTTCTGGTATTATTATATTTTTTTTATATGGCAACACTGTGAGTCTGCCATATTGTTTTTGAAAAAAAGAGGTAATTTGTCATTTGACTGTTAAATTGTGAAAATGGGTGGGGTTATGACATCCAACAAC
The DNA here is from genome assembly GCA_910592155.1 of Ypsolopha scabrella. Taxonomy (NCBI): domain Eukaryota; kingdom Metazoa; phylum Arthropoda; class Insecta; order Lepidoptera; family Ypsolophidae; genus Ypsolopha; species Ypsolopha scabrella. The sequence goes on from OU342968.1 coordinate 13,411,792, forward strand.
TTCCAACAGAATATTCACGTTCAGATATCGTTGCAATGTCGGTTACGAAAATTAACCAAATAAACACATTCAACGGACCCCCATAGTCCTCAGCATGGTCGTTCGTTGTGGCCTGAAGTTAGCCGCACAACACGTTTGACAGCCAATTTTTCCCAGCGATTTTTGACATTTGCTGAGTTTATTGTGGACTCATAATCGCACTCAATGGTTGTGGTCGGTTATTAGTTTCTTAAACAATTATTTGAAAGTGTTTTTGATCCAAGACTATCCAAACGTAAATCTTATGTTATTACATTTATTCGTTTTGCTAGTTTCAATGCATTTATTTCGATTTGGCCGACACGTAACCGTGGTACCACGTATTTTAATTTTTTCAGTATATGGAAGTCTTCAGACATATCCCCGAGAAAATCTAGGGAGATATAAACCCTATTACTTCATTCCTCATATTCCCAGAGGAAGATAGCAGCACACACAGGTGTTTCGAAGTCAGCGGCCAGCAGGGTTTAAAAAAATGATAGTATTAGTATTTTAGGTAGTAGAACTGATGCCGGGCTCGACTGTGGAGGTACCACCATCTTACGCGCAAATCCTCCCGAAATTATTCGGGGGAGAGTAAGAGAACAGCTCTTAGGCAAAACCAGGCAGCCCACCAATGCCTGGGACCGATGGACGGTGGTTTATCCATCCCCAATTGCCGGGCCTTATATAAAACAGACTGTTGACGGGCAGCGGCGTCACTGGTGATAGGGTTTCGGCACCACGCTCACCAACCTCCTGCCCAGCGTGTGTGAGTATGGGCATTTCTACCAGGAGGACCGCCAAGAGTGGCGAAATCCTGGAAAGGCCTATGTCAAGCAGTGGACGAAACAGGCAGATGGATGGATGAAATAGTAAACCGGAAAGTAAGGAAAGTAGTAAAAGGAACTTTTGTCTTCAAAATCGTAAAAAGAACGTGGCACGACTGACTACAATCATAAACGAGGAAAGAATCGCCCTCTCTAAAAGGACAGTTCGGAGACGGTTATCTGAAGAGAACCTGTTGGGTCGTCGCCCAGTCAAAAAACCACGGCTGACTGAGGCCATGATGAATAACAAAAATTGTTAGATCCCTGAATTATGATTTTTTTGTTAAATGTAAATGTTTTGCTGTTCTGCTTTTTCGACGAGTCGAATTTTCAAATTTCTATGGACTCATTTTGTCCGACGTCGCCCAGGAGAGCAACTCCACTCGGACTGCCTTGTCGAGACGATTAAACACTCTGTTAACATAATGGTTTGGTCTGTTATCTCATCCAAGGGTATGGGACCCCTCTATATCGTGGAAGGGACCTTGAGACAAGACCAGTACAAGCGAGTACTTGAAAATCAGCTTCTGCCTCAACTTCAAGAAGGTTCCCTGAGAATGAAGAGTATGGGTTTATGCACGACTCGGGACCTTGCCATAAAACCAGGAGTGTTACTGCGTTCCTGGATGATAAAAACGTGTGTGTTTTGACTTGGCCAGCCTAGGAAATTTGATAGACCGAATGCGCAGAAGTCAAAAATAAGGTGTCGTGGCGGAGGGAAGCGAAGCGCGAGGCGGGCGCACGCAATCATGCGTAAGCGCTGATTGGCTCCCCGACTGTACCGATGCACAGCTATTTTCATTCACTGCTAGATTTTCGTGCCGCCACTTGTACTTAATCCCCCATTAAATTCACTTCAACATGAACATTTCAGTTTTATACTGTCCCTAATAATTTTGCCACCCATGGTACATACACAAGTGATGAAGCATGCATACATACAAATACCCACGCGTCTCTTAGAGGGGTGGGCAGGGACTACTGAGTTCTGTCTACTACGATCCAAACACTCTTCTTTCGCTTCATCTACATTAATACTTAAATCGAACACATTAATTACAAAAGAAACTACACATAAAAGATCGATATACCTCTATTTTGGCATGAATACAAAAATATGCTTACAAAAGTCTCCAAGAGAGGTGGGCAGGATTTATAGACCTGGCCTGACATAGTTTTTTAAACACCATTTGACAGTAAATTCCATCATGGCAGACGTTTAACACTTCGTTTTCATGAGGCTAACATGGCACCTCAATATTTTAATGCTTTGACAAGAGTTAAGGAAATACAAGTGTTATCTTTATTTTTTATCCATTATTGGTAACATGGGCGATCATTTTGAACACCTTTTGACACATGAGTAGGATTATTTTGTCTTCGACTTATTGAGATGGGTATAAAGGTAGTGTCGCGAGTTTCTATTGTATTTGTAGGTTATTTCATCCATCCATCAGCCCGTGTTCGTCCACTGCTGGACATAGGCCTTTCCCAAATTTCGCCACTCATGTCGGTCCTCCGTCCTCCTCATCCAGCCGCCCCCCGCAACGTCCTTCAGGTCGTCGGTCCAGCGGGCGCGAGGTCGTCCTACACTACGCTTTGCTGTACGTGGTCTCCATTCTAAAGCCTTTCGGCCCCAACGGCCATCATGTCGGCGACAAATATGGCCTGCCCACTGCCACTTCAACTTACTGATTCTGCAGGCTATGTCGGTTACTTTAGATCTCCGACGGATCTCCTCATTTCGGATTCTATCCATCAGAGATACCCCAAGTATAGCCCGCTCCATAGCTCGTTGAGCGACCTTAAACCGGTGGATCAGACCCTTTGTAAGAGACCACGTCTCAGCGCCATACGTCATCACAGGAAGGACGCACTGGTTGAACATCTTAGCCTTTAAGCACTGCGGTATTGACGACGTAAATATGTGACGCAACTTTCCGAATGCTGCCCAACCCAAGCATATTCTTCTGTCAGCCTCGGCGTCTAAGTTGTTTTTATCCAGCTGTATGACTTGACCCAGATAAACATATTTTTGAACAACTTCGATGCTGACATTGTCGACGGTTATTGGCCCTTGGAAGACGTGACAGTTGGACATGACCTTAGTCTTATCCAAATTCATCCGCAGGCCCACTCGTCTCAAAGAATCGCCAAGGCCGCGCATCATTTCCTCTAGTTCCTGCAGCGATTCCGCCATTATGACGATGTCATCGGCAAAGCGAAGATGTGAAATGTACTCTCCGTTTACATTTATGCCTCGTCCATTCCAGTCTAGTGTTTTAAAGACGTCCTCCAGCGCGGCGGTAAACAGTTTTGGAGAAATAACATCTCCCTGTCTCACGCCGCGCTGAAGATGTATCGGTCTTGTTTGTACACCCTGTACTTGGACGGACATCGTAGCGGAGTCATACAGACATTTCAACAACTCCACGTAACGCCAGTCAACTTGGCAACGCTGCAAGGACTGCAGAACAGACCAAGTTTCGATGGAGTCGAAGCCTTTCTCGTAGTCCACAAACGCTAGACATAAGGGCTGATTATACTCTTGGGTTTTCTGTATAACCTGCCCTTAGCGTGTGAATGTGGTCCACGGTGCTGTAGCCTTTTCGAAACCCAGCCTGCTCTGGAGGTTGGAAGTCGTCGAATCGTTGAGCGAGACGATTCGTGATAACTCTTGAGAACAGCTTGTAGGTGTGGCTCAGGAGCGCAATTGGTCTATAGTTCTTAAGTAGGATTTTGTCCCCTTTTTTGAAGAACAAAATGACCAGACTCCTGCTCCACTCCTTTGGCTTAGTACCTGTGCGAATGACGGCATTAAAGAGGTCCTGTAGCTGTCTGAGTGTAGGGTAACCTCGAGCTTTCAGGAGTTCAGTTGTGATGCCGTCATCGCCCGGCGCCTTATTGTTTTTCAGCTGTTCAAGAGCTATCCTAATCTCACCCATTTCGACATCCGGGAGTTCATCGGTGTAGTGGTGGACTAGAGGTGCACGTTTGTCGTCTTTATCGCGAGCAGTTGGCTTGAGAGCGTGTGAAGAATATAGGGGCCCATAAAATTTCTCGATTTCGGCGAGGATCTCTGGCCTAGAGGTAACGGTTCTATAGTCAGATGTCTTCAGCTTCGTCATATTAGTCCTTCCTAACTGCTGGGCAAAAACTTTTGAGCCTTTGTTTTGCTTGATCGCGTCTTCAATGACGCGAGTGTTATGTTGGCGAAGGTCAAAACGAATTTGCCTCTTAACGCGCTTGTTGAGAAGTGAGTAATCTGCAGAATCTGAAGACATTTCCCGTCTCTGCCTCATCAGGTTCAGAGTTCCACTCGAAATTTTGGACTCCTTATTCTTTCGCTCCGGCTTAAAATAAGCCCTGCCTACCTCGCGCACGACATTCGTGAAATTGTTAGCAAGCTGGTCAACGTCCTCAGTGTTTTCCAACAGGGCAAATCGGTTCTGAAGTTCCATTTGGAACTTTTCGGATCCCACAGCGGTTTGGCGCAGAGTAGGGCGGAGCGCAGGCTTCATCAGACGGTTTCTCTCAAGCTGTAAGTGGATATTCAAGATGCTTTGGACAAGTCGGTGATCGCTACCGGTACAAAACCTGTTGATCACGGATACATCTTGGACTATGTGCTTTTGATCCGCCATGATGAAGTCTATCTCATTTTTAGTCTTACCATCAGGGCTTCGCCAGGTCCACTTCCTTTGAGGCTTCTTTTTGAAGAATGAATTCATCAAATAGAGCCCCTGGCTTTCAAGGAAGCTAACCAGCATCTGGCCCCGAAGGTTTCTGCAGCCATAACCGTGTGGTCCGATTACCGATTCACCACACTCTTGTACTCCCACTTTGGATTTGAAGTCCCCCATAACAACGGTAAAATGTGTATTTTTGGTGTTATTTCTGGCCTTTGATATGTCATCATAGACGGCCTCGACTACATCATCGGAGTCGCTCGACGTGGGGGCATACACTTGAATGACTTTAAGAGAATATCTCTTGTTAAGTCTAAGAACAAGATATGCCACCCGAGTAGAGACACTACCGATTTCTAACACGTTGCTAGTGAGGTCTTTGTTGACCAGCATGCCAACTCCACCGACAGACAATTGATCACCCTCTCGATAGTAGAGCAGGTGTCCTGACTCTAGGGTTATGGTTTCCTCACCTGCTCGTCGGACTTCCGATAGCGCCAGAATATGCCAGTTGATTCTACCTAACTCTGACTCGAGCTCAGCGAGGTGTCTGTCTTCCCGTAACGTCCGTGTACTATACGTCGCCAAAAAAAGTCGTCGGTGTTGGTGGCCACTCAACCGGAGACTCTTAGCACCCCCTGCCCCACCGTTACCACGACCGCCACCGTAATCGGGAATAGTGGGGCTACCGGGGACTGGGGGCCGTTTATTTTTTGTGTACATCATCATTGGGAAGAGATGCCCATACTCACACACGTAGGCCATACTCACTGTAGGTTATTTAGGATAAAAAAATCGTTTTCTCACTTTTTTCCTATAACATGAGTTTGATAACTTGGCTCTTTATAATAACAAAAAAAAATAACATTATAAGGTAAAAAAGGTTTTGTGTATCCATCATATTCTTACATGGTTGATCAAACTTTTCTTGGGTTGCGACATTATTCTTTTTCAACTGAAAGCGAAGCGTGGAATTTAAGTTATATTTTTCCAGTAGTTTGCCACCCTAAGTACGCTATTTCATGCAGTTATGAGATCCCTCTCAATGCCTTGAGGAGCACTTGGACATGTGGTCAAAAAATCAGTGGATTGTTTAGCTCCACATCCGCATAATGTGATGGGATTCTTAGGGAGGATTCTCCATTTCAGCCTACAGCCTACAAATTAGCGTCTTCCTTTCCTTGGGTGGAAGCTCTTCAACAGGGTTCATGATGTTTGACTGGTGCGGAGTTTGATCTTTCCATTCACCCAACATCAGCTGTGCGTGTGTTTGCCCAACAATGTCCGTTTCTAAATAAAACTCATCGAGGTGAGGCTACTGGAACCTTCTCTGGGAACTGGGCGCCTCTCTAGCCCGGGGTCCTGTACCTGATAGGACATGTAGTTTTTTGATCAGTGTCAGCTACAAGCTGGTGATTAGGCAACAAGTCTCGTTAAGTATAGTGTCTACTTAACCTGTGTGTGCTAAGTTTTGCCACACAGCGCAAGCTTAATCAGCAACTGAGTAACTTTAGCACCCCAACTACCAGTCATTCTTTGGATTAAGTTGTTAATAATCCAACCAATATTTATGTACTGTACTGTACAGTCTGTACTAAGCCTCCGCTGTCTGTCTGTCTGTCCGTCCGTCTGTCAAAGGAGTCTACAGCTTCAACCGTAATAGGTAAACAGTTGAAACTTTCACAGACTACTTGAAACTATGGCCTGAAAAATAATAAAATATAATAAATTTAAACCCATGGGGATGACACAAGAAACACCAAAAAAATTGCATATTTTCTCCGCCATATGTTCCATTTCTGTACCCACATGTATGGACTACAATTTGACCATGTTGGAAACTTGTAATACATACATGGTCAAATTTTAGTCCATACTCTAATATAAACAAGTACTAATAAAAATTTGGGTGTCGGACTTAGAAGGTACGTACCGAATTGTTTGTCAGGCCATTTTAGCACCATTTATTTTGTCGCCTTTATTTTGCTATGACATCGATATTTTTGTTATTTAGCATAATGTTTTAGGGTTCCATACTTATACTGTGTATTTCTTTTTCTATTCTTGTCACTACTTTCTTATCGACCATCTTGCTTATTGTAACGTAACTATTTAAAAGTAAAAATGACGAACGTTTTAAAAATTTCAGCCTCAGTTACTGGTTTTACACAAATCCTTGGTACTTTTATAACCATGGTGACTATGGACTTCTTTGGAAGACGGACTTCATATCTAATCAGCCTTTTGACTACTCTTGCTGGCTGGTGTCTACTCACAATGGGAAATAGTTTTACACGTATCATCGTAGCCAGGATGCTGCAAGGCTTAGGCCAAGGATTATCTGCAATAACTGGACCTATCATAATAGGAGAAATGACTGAACCAAAATTCAGAGGTCCGTTTCTTGTTGGAAGTCCAATCTCTGTTACTCTGGGAATCGTGTTTGTGCAGAGTTTGGGGCAATTTTTAAGCTGGAAAGACATAGCTTTAGCCTCATTGTTTATCACTGCTATTAGTATTATAATAACGTTTTATAGCCCGGAATCTCCACCATGGTTAGTGTCTAAGGGTAGAGTAGAAGAATGTAGAGAGGTCTCCAGATGGCTTCGAGGGACAGGAACACAGCAAGAAATGGAGTTAGAGCAACTCATTACAAGGCAAGCTATGAACAGAAAATCTAGCACTGTAAATCGGGATGGTTCGCATACTTATGCTTCACGTATTAAAAGATTTTTTTGTTACTTGAATGCAACATACAAAAAACCAGAGTTTTTCAAGCCCCTAATCATCATGCTACATCTACATATGATGCTACAATTTTGTGGTACAACCATATTAAATTCTTACATTCGAGATATTATTGTACAGCTTAGAGGGACTGATGTTAACGTTGAACTATTGATTATGCTACTAAATTTAGATAAACTACTTGCTAGTATTATGTCGTTAGTTGTGGTAAAATCTTTCAAAAGAAGAACGGTTTTATACATGACCGGACCGATATGTGTTCTTATATATCTTGGCAAAGGGGCTTATATAACAGCTAAACAAAATAGTCTTCTACCTTACGATAGTCAGTGGATTCCCATTTTTTTATTATTTGCATTTATATTCACTATCGCATCTGGTTTAACTGCTACACCAGTAATCGTTTCTGGTGAGATATTTCCTTTAGAATACAGAGGATGGGCGGGAGGTTTATCAAGGATGTTTGGCTCGCTATTGTTCTTTACATCGGTTAAATCATTTCCCGTTCTTACAACTTCCGTGGGATTAGGTGTAACGTATTGTTTTTATGGGGGAATAGTAACATATACTTTGATAGTACTATGGTATCTACTACCAGAAACAAAAGATAGGACGTTGCAAGACATTGAAGATGATTTCAGAGGGAAAATGGTGATAGAAGATGAAGGGAAAGAAATTTTGCCGTTGAACTGTGATTACAGACAATCGAAATAATCAATAAAATTTGACTGATGACGACCCAAATTGGCTGGAAAAAATTGTTCTTTTCGTTTATGTTCTAATCTAATACATATAAGTATTATGTATTTATTAAAAAAAAATACGAATAATTAGAACATTATTATACTAATCAGTAAAATAAAATAATACTACCACATACATTCCATTGAATAATTTGAGCCCCGTCAAAAAACTAAAAACCTTATAACGAAGACTTTGTGTCTGTCTGCCCGTCTGGCCCTGCCTGTCTGGGACGTCGTGTAAGTATCTATAGAAATAAAGCATATTTTCAAACACAGAGTCGAGGTTGACGGAACGCTTTCATCGTGAACAACTTTACACACTCTTTAACAAATATACTAGTAGTTCGCCCCGAACTGTAAACTCGCGCTCGCCCGATTCGCGCTTGACCGATTTGGCTTATGTTTGAACTTAAAAGTTCTTTTTGCCTTATTTACTCGCCTGCCAAATATCATGACATTCCGATCAACGATACTTGAGTTATCGTCGAACAAACATTCATACATACATACATACATACCAGGCCCCTCAGAAAGTATTGCGAAAAAATGTTTATAGCACACTGTGACCTAAACCCGCACTTTACGCACGCTTTTCCGTGACCTAAGTTGCCTATTTCTGCACGGTGTGTAAATACAGAAATAAACCGTGCAGAAATAGGCACTTAGGTCACGGTAAAGCGTGCGTAAAGTGCGGGTTTATGTCACATGTACTATAATAGTACATTACGATACGAGAGCGATGAAACGTTTTCTGACGAGTGTGAGTTTGCGGCACGAGCCGCACGAGTATCGTATAATATTTTATAGCACAAGTGCGGAAAATGCTGACTTTACGCAAGCGCAGCGTATATCATATTGCATATCGCTATCGCTGCGCTCGGGCGCTAACACGCCGTGCAATAATAGGCAACTTAGGTCACACGTATCGTAATGTACTATTTTATATATGGGAGACTGGCCAGTTATAATGTTTTTCGAGAATATGATTATTTACCAGTAAAAATAGGTATATTCTAATTTCAAAATTTCCCTCCACATTTTTTGCTAGCTAATTCAAAGTATTGTGTCTCGCTGAAATATGGATCTGCGCCGGGAACATTTTAGAGCTATGATTTTTACGATTTCAAGTGTCGCCTGAAACCGGATGAATCGTACGATAGACTTCAAATGGCATTCATGGATGAAAGCCCTTCCAAGGCAACCGTGTATCGTTAGTACAACGAATTCAAGCACGGTCGACCAACTTTGGGGGATGAAGAAAGGAGCGGTCGCCCTTTTACGGCTGTTACCGAAGAAAACGTGCTGGCAGTGAAAAATTTAATCCAAGACAATAGGCGAATTACATATTAGGAGATTCAACACATATTGAAGATTGGATCGGGAAGCGTTCACGAGATTCTACTCAGCCATCTTCGCGTGAGGAGGATAGTATCACACTGGGTGCCGCACAACCTCACCGATACTCAGAAGCAGGCCCGGGTGGAATGGTGCCGTGATATGCTAAACAAATTTGAAGCAGGCTCGTCTCGGCGTGTTTACGACATCGTTACAGGTGATGAGTCCTGGACTTATCAATACGACCCAGAAACCAAGCGCTAGTCGACTGTTTGGGTGTTTCAAAATGAACCAACACCTACCAAAGTGAAGCGATCTAGAAGCGGGGGGAAGATATTGATCGCTAGTTTTTTTTAATTTGACTGGCCACTTGATATCAATTCCCTTACGGGATTAAAGAAGCATCAATACCGAATGGTATACTACCAAATGTTTGACAGAAGTTTTCTCTGTTGTTAGCAACAAGCGACCAAACACAGGGCTCCGCGGGCTACTGCTCCACCACGACAATTCGCACCGCATTCAAAACGAGGCACTTCCCGGACAGCACGCCAGTCAAACTCCTGGGTCCCTCCTTACAGCCCTGATCTAGGACCGTGTAACTTCTTTTTATTTCCAAAAATAAAAAATCTGCTCAAAGGAACACAATTTTCGGCGCCGGAAGATGGCTGCGTTCGAGCAGGCTGTACACGAGGTGTCTGCGGCGGACTGGAAAAAGTGTTTTGAAAACTGGTTTAGACGCATGAAACTTTGTATAGAGGCCGGTAGAGAGTACTTTGAAAAGATTTTTAAAAAAATGTACCTATAGAACAATTTTTTATTGGTTTCGCAAAACTTTCAGAGTGTCCACGTATATACATACAAACGCCGGATTGTTCCAGTAGACTCGGAGAACTCGCTCGCTCGTTCAATAAGTGCCTATACTTAGTGTAAATGAGCAGCGATCTCTGAATGAAATAGCATATTACACTGATCATACTTGATAACGTTGCCAAAGAATTTGCGTAACTAACAAAATAGTTCATGTTTCCTTACTAGTTTTAAAAACATACTGTTAATTTTGTATGGACAGGGCCATTCTTTGTTTTCATTTACGCGATTTTTTTTCCTAGAGAAACGTTTTCATCACAATTAGTAACAGATAACACCCGCTATAATGTAAAAGTAAAAATTATTCAGAAACCACAGAGCTAAATTGAATGGCAAACATAAAATATTATTCAAAAGCATTATGGATAAGCTTAAAAGAAAATAAAGATTGAATCATTTTCAGTACAATTTGAAATTCTATCACGTACCACTACCGAGATGGCGAAGGCTTTTCCAGGGGAAAGTTATTCTTTGACCGACTTCTCTAGTCACTCTTAGCAAAGAAAAATGACGTTTATCTTTAAGACATAAAGATCACAAGGTGTGATAATAAATGAATGAATGTTTGCTACGGGATTACGATATGTCCATACAAATGAATGCAAATATCTTCTAAAATTATGACTATAACGTCATGATGCTGACAAAATTCTTTTCTAGAGCTCTTCGAGACTTCAGGATTGCCGTCTTTTGTGGTTATAATTTTAAGACAAATGGATTAACTTGTTGAAAGTTGGATTACTTAAATGACTTCTGCAATTTTGTATATATTTTGTTACTTACAAAATCCAAATCCAGGATAGGGCCCAAATATATTTGATGTTATATTATATTTAATTTTCTTTTTACCTATAAGATATACATAAATATAGATTATAGATATGTATAGTGTATACAGGGAGGAAAATAAAAACTTTAAACTTTCGCGATTTTCACGCATTATTAACTTTGTATTGGGGTCATAATCGCGTTGACTAACAACATAATACCTTACATGACATGATTCCTGGTGTTTATAAAATACAGTGCAGCTGTGGAAGTGTATGTATAAGTCGCAAGCACTTGGTTGAATCAGGCAGAAGAGAGGCGGTAGCTTAGGTAACTACGTGGGTTAGATGGTTAGGTATGGTCAGTCGCGCCACGTAGTAACGTAACCTTCGTGGTTATTTTGCTTATGACCACCATTTAAACCAAAAGCCTAGTCATTTAGTTAAGTCACTGAATTTAACCAGATGCCTGCGACATACATATATATGGCCGAACAAAGCGAACCATAGCCGAAAGGGTCAACGAACTAAGGAACATATCACAGCTGTAAAAAACGGGTAAATAAATAAATCAGCGATTGCAAGACACCTGCTAACGGCTGGTTCAAATTAAAACCACTGGGTAGAACTTCATGACCCAAAAACCCTTTCTACTGACCGCCACTACTACCCGAGAATTGTGCGAGGACCAATAGAAATTAAAAAACACCCAAAAAATTTCAATCGGGAATACGGGTTTAAGTTGTCTTCGGCATGGAGTTCAGTCGTACAGATATTCAAACCTCGCGATTTTTCTTCGAATATTAGTTTGTAGTGTTGTGTGTTGTGTGTGACGAAAGAAACAATTAAAAGAAAAAGTGCGGGTAGGAAAAAGAAAAATAATTGTGCTACCTACCGCCGGCTCGCCAAGGACATTTTTGCTACTACTCTCAATCAGGCTTGTGACCACGACAGCCAAAAGAGGCTTCGAACCGTCAAGCACGTACCTATTAAGGTATTTTCATTTTTATTTTATTTATTGGGAAAAAAACAGTTTTCATTTCTTAAATACTACATAGTGAGAATATTATAGCTAATAATTTAACCAAAAACAGTTTCCACTTAACAATTTTAAAGACAAATAAAGTTAATGCACGACAAATACACAACATGCAAAACTAAAATATCAGCACGAACAATACAGCCGATATATGGTTGTAAAAGTTAATTATATTAAAAAAAAGAATCAAAAGTAAACAAGGAAAGAAAAGATATAATATACCACATGCTTATTTTTTTAAAATAAAAGATTTATGTAACTCACTCTTGAATTGACATAACGAAAGTTAAATGTCTATATCACTGAAGTCCTTACTGTAAGTATTACAAGCCCTGATTAAAAATCAGTTTTATCATACTTTGTACCGGCAAAAGGAATGCTGAACAAGTTTCTTTTATGAGAATTGTAAGTTCGACATTTGAATCGTATTCTGCGAGTCCATGTTGTTGTTGTAGAGTATGTTGTATACAAAGTTAATAAGGAAACTAAAAGCTTGAGGTAGAGGGAAAGTACCTTAAATAATGATATTTTCATTAAAAACTAATTCAGGCTTTCAACTTTGTGTAAATTGCAGTCGTATTGGTAAATAGCTTCCTCTGGTACCGTAACAAGGAAATACAAAAATAAGATATTTTCAATGGTTTGCAGATAATTTTTCATGGCAAAGCTGACGAATATAAACTGTTTTAGAAGGCCTACTACTCTTATACGGGTGTTCCAATAAAATTTATTTGATAAGCATAAATATGTTTTCAAAAAGAATAAAGTTAAAAGTACATTTTAATTTTAAAAATTAATAATTTCTTGACCCAATGACGTGTAATACGAAACCGGTAGCCTAAGTTATAATAAAAATAAATATTTGTGGAATAAAAAGTACAAAAAATTTTGTATAATTTATTGAAGACGATATTCCTTAAACACATTCCACCATGTTATGCTTGCACGCACTAAAGACAGTGTCTATTTATTGCGCTCTCACGCATATCTCGTTTGTCAATGTGCTAGAGCAAGTATGATGGAAAAACAGTGTATCGACGGCTCGTGCTAGATCCCCTGGTCGTTGATCGACACGGAGGAAAAATTAAAATATTTCGACGCCTTTCTGACGCTCTTTTCCCTTTACGAAAAACCCACAATCTACCAAAAACGTAGACTTAATGTCCTCTTATATATCTTCCCAGCGTGTTAAGGGGCCCTACGCATTTAAGAACATCTTTTTCGTGAAAAAACATAAATCATCATAACGAGGCCTCTACTTCAGTTAAGGATAGCCCTCCGAAAAGTCCGCACACATTTTCCTTTTATTTTTCTTTCTCTTACATAAAAAGCTGCCACATTTATTTATCATTTTCCTTTAAATATTATTTCTTTATTAATTTTGTTATAAAATTGCATCTACTAATATAATTTAATAAACAAATAGGACGACACGAGAGTTAGTTTTAGAATACAAGCGATACAGTCTGGACTGAAATAAAAAAATCCATTTAGAAAAACAATTAATCTTGTAACCAGATCGCTTAAGAAACGCCGACTGTTGACTGACATACTCAAATTCAAAATTCTATTAGGAATCCCTTTAAAACTAATAACAAAAAACCGGCCAAGTGCGAGTCGGACTCGTGCACGAAGGGTTCCGTACCATTAAAAAAATCATGCCTGTTGTTGAAGGGAGTGCGCGGTTTCGACTCGCACGTGGCCGGTTTTAGTATTTGTTGTTATGTCGGCAACAGAAATACATCATCTGTGAAAATTTCAACTGTCTAACTATCACGATTCATTAGATACAGCCTGGTGATAGACGGACGGACGGACAGACGGACGGTCGGACTGACGGACGGACGGACAGCGGAGTCTTAGTAATAGGGTCCCGTTGGTTACCTTTTGGGTACGGAACCCTAAAAATAAAACAGGAATTGTAATGTTCCAAATAACATGAGCGACAGCAACCGTCCAAAGTGTAAACCGTTCATAATTAAAACTGACGTATTCATGATCGTTCCGAAATAGAATACGATTCGGTACCTTCCCTGTCGACATCCGACACGGTGCATTCAGAAAATTAAAAGCTATTATTATGAAATATTTTAAGAACGGACGTCGGCATTAAAAAAAAGTTTAATTTGTATACGGTGACGACATCATATTATGAACGACAAAAACGTAATAAACATAAAAAATATAAAAAATTAAAAATAAATGAAATCTGAATCTTTTCGTTTTTGTACGAAATTATAGGTAGACAATAAATTAACAGCACAAATAACGCCATGTAGCTGCATCAAAGCGGCTCAATTAATTTGTAAATTTGTTATTAAAATGCATAAAAAGGTGTATAAAACTATGCTATAAATATTCTCCGTAATGATACTACTCTGATAGCTTCATCATAATTACTAGACCGATAAACGTAATTAATTTTTAACCAGCTATTTTACTGCAATATTGCTTTAGAAACAGGTTTTAAATTAAAGGGCAATTATGTGCTTATTTATCGACAGTTGGAAAGCTGTAGAACTACTCCACTCGCAATATTAATAATTAATAACGAGAGTAAGGTTATTTTAATATACCTAATTATCTGTCTCCTCCTTTCAACTCTTCATTTAAAGACCACATTTATTTAATAAGAATGGTCTAGTTTGATTCAGTTTTCACAGTGAAATAACATTTCAGTAAATAAGTAAATCCGTAACTAAAGGAGATGGACATTGGCGTAACTAGGATTTGAAGCTGCGAGGGGCCTGGCCCCCGGCTCTTTCTCATGAAGCCATCAATAATCTTTTTTTTATTATGTGAAAATAATAAGATAAATAGAGATAATCCTCCATATAATAAGATCACCTAAAAACCCCAAAAAACAAAACAAATAACCCCTTAAATTGGATAAAGTATATTTTTACATCGATTGCACTCATTGTTCTGGGGGGTCGGGGGCAGAGGTCACTGTGGGGAGGGCCGTGTCCCCCTGGCCCCTACTTGATGATGGAGCTGGACTGACTTTCTTCAGTTCAAGTAACTTGCTCAAATCTTCAAAGATTTGGTAACATAAGAGTGAGTTGCCCTCGAAGTGATTTTTACCATTTAGATTAAAACCAGGAACCGAAACCGGTATTGAAAATACCGGTTTTTTACATGTACCACAACCTTTATTACAACCAGTACTACGTTGTGGTAATCCCTAAAATAATTAATATTTAATTTTCCGTGATACCGGTTTTTTAAATGCGGTAACAGAGTGCTATCACCTTTTTTGATGCAAAATTGCAGTGCACAGAGTGGCAACGCGTGCATGTTACAACTCATTTGTTCGCGATTCTTACTGCGAGACACGTAGGGCTCATTCGATGCCATATAAACAAATTCCAAATCAAATTTAAAAAGAAATATTTCGTTTTTTGGAAAAAGGGTCATTGGACCTTGGTCCTGACCACTTACAGAGTATCCAGTATGAATTTGGTTGTATAAACAAAAGTCACCTTACATAACAAATTTATAAAAACGGTTACCAATTGAGGGTAACATGTATATTTTCACCAAAACCAAAAATTTGACCTAAATTAATAACAACTGGAACCGCTATCCGAATAGGTTTTCGGTCCCTGATTAAAACTGATGGTTCGATGAGGTTTTAGTGCTTATAAATTGATATATATAAATAAATAAATTTATTGTGGTTTGACGTAAAAATCCTATAGACAAAAATATCACATGGAAAAAGTGATACTATTAAGATATCTGTGTAAAAGCCGCATTCGTAACAAATCAAGCAATATTTGATGCACTTCTTGACCCCCCATGAATGACTACCGTTTGCACCCTATCTTGGGCGTCAAAAGACGTGCAGCAGCGTAATTAAGTAACAATGTGACTTCTCGCAAATTAAAATATCTATACGTTTACCAAGTGTACCCATTTAATTTGTAATTTTAACTCAAAACAAAGATACCTTAACGATTAAAATCCAAATAAATTTATAGGTATAGCGCAATCCCATTGGACGATAAATATATTTTCTTTGTTACATGAATTTTTTGTAACATGATATTTTTTGAAATCACGAAATGCTTTCTCTTGGGAAATTTTTCATTAAAATAGGATCCAGCGGATATGCTGACTCCATTAATCAGGAACAAAATGACAGGAAAGGGAGGAGGAAAATTAAAACCGTAACGATAAAGATTTTTTGCTCTTTTAAAGCTAGGAGCGTAGATTTGAAAGCTGGGTAGAACAGAAGGTACTTTTCTTTAAAAAGAAAATTGTTGTACTGATTTACACGCATCGAAGTAGTTCTGTCATAGCCAAGTTCTTTTGCAATATTATAACTTCGAAATTTAGGATCTCGTATCCAAAAATGTGGTCGTAATAGGGCATCTTTAACACACTGGTCTCTTTAAAAATTAGTCCAAAATCCGGAAAACCGGCGTGTGTATTCTATATTCAATTTAAACCAACTGGAAAAGTGCAAGAGAAGGATCAAGGGAGTCGTATAACGCCAGGTTTCGAGGGAAGTAGTTTTATGACCTCGGCATGAGCTCGCACCCTCCGCTTTTGTTAGTCCAGTGTGATTCCTTGGCGATGCAGGATATCAGAATATTTCAGAAAAGACAACGGTTTAAAAATTAGGCCATTTGTATGTATATGTAGTACAATATATGATGTATGTAATACAAAATATATACTCGTAAATATCAATGGGCACATTGCTTTACAATAATATTTACGACAAGTATCATAATTTCATGATAAAACAAATAAGCACTATTTCGTTTAGCTAAGAGTATTGGAACATTAAATATCAGATGAGCAGTGTTTTCAGGGATGATGATGATCATGTTGAGATGGCACGCCTGCTCGGTTCAAGCTCTCCGTGAGCATTCCCAATTTAAATCTTTATAAACTTTAGATTTTACATAATTAATGAATAATGTGGTCATTATCAATATTATCTGATATAGTAGAGTATTTAACATTCGACTATAATGCTTGCTAGTTAGCTGCAGCCAGCAAACATCGCTAATGATGACCTGCGCGAGCCTATTATGTAACTCAGTGTCGGTTGCCATCTATGGTTGCTATTCACCAAAAACCCAAAAACAGATAAAAATTAACTTCCAAAATAACCTTCAATGGGTACTGAACTATTTACGAATTGTGACGTAATTTCAAGTGCGAACGTATCCTTAGATAAGCGGATATGTATGTTTTATGATAGGCACTCGGTTTGGCAACTGGTTTTACGATACAGAATCAGGGGGCTGCGCTTGGGCAAATACTGCATGCTCTAATAACTGACCGCCACCATGCGCAGACATGTTTGTCATATAGTAGGAACGGTTGGGTATATGTAGTTAAACTGCCTATCGGGTCTCCCTTCTCTTTATCTAGGTTTGGTACTGGCACCACATCGGCCCTTGCACCCTCGTATCTGGCTACTAGTACTAGTACAACCTTAAATAAAGCGTACAAAGGAAAATAAAGCTGAAGTACAAAGCACGGGAAGGATCAAGGCGGAGCTATGGTACCTATATCTCAAACTCAGGGGTAAGCTGGTAACGTTGTTAGAGATTGCGACAAACGTAAAATTGAACAAGTACACTCATAGATATTTTCTGTTGTCTGTAAAAAAACTTATAAAACTTAAAATACTATAAACTTTAGTCTAATCTTGAACTGCACCCCACTACACCCACGTTTTTTCTCTAATTACAGAAGTACTATATTATATTATTATACTTCTAATTGTATCGTACATGTTTATACAGTATTATAGAACTGTAATAATATGATGTAACATAGTACTTTTATAATTATAGATGAAAACGCAGGTGGAGAGTACTTCGCAAGTTTATCTGTGAATTTACTGTATCCTATCTTTACACGAATGCACGACCGTCTTGAGACGTCACCCTTCGTGGGCTGCAACTTTACGAGTAGCTGCCCCTTGCGGCACCCCTGTGGAACCCCTGGCCCTTGCATACATCCTGCCTTCCTACATACCAGAAGAAGCGGAACTGAAATAATACTGCAAGTTCAGTTGTATTTAGTCATACCTTGTATTATGCACAATGTTTTAGTTGTTTTATGTATTAACCAATATTTATTACAATACTAAATATATTTGTAGTTTCAGTGTACGCGGCTGTATCAACACAAAATTATGTAAGAGTTTACATGCGGGTCTAACATATTTTTCTAAATAAAACAAGGAAGTTGATGTCGTTTGAGACGACTATTTCATGACTATTTTTTGACAGCAAGTTCAAACTGAACAAACTGAGCGTTCTGCAGATATCAGGTGAGGTGAAACCTTCACGCCATAATCCTCACCGAGGTACCTTTATAACTCTCGAATCCCTGAAGCATTCTTTTCGAGATTCGCATGGTTTCACGACTATTTCATAACTATTTTTTTGGAGTTGAAACCAAGTCGGTATCTTGCGCCGTTTGCTCGCATGAGAGGTGAGGAGTATGGCGTGACCTTCACACCATAATCCTCACCAACCTATAGATATAACTCCGGAATTATGGTACGACTATTTTTCTGACTTTGGTGACTATTTCATGGCTAATTTTTGGCATTGTCAAATTTGATTTTCATAAAGGTTTCAGAAGTGGGGATTATGGCGTGAAGGATACATAACCGTCAGGTATATCAAACTAAACGGCGCAGGTTATGGACGGACTGCCGAGATATTTCGGCAAAAAGAAACTATTATATTAAACGATTGCCAATGGTTTGACGTTTATGTCCAGCAGTGGGTGGTATAAGTTGCGGATGTGATGAGGATGAGTTCTAAAGAGTATTCATATTTATTCTGTGATTTAATGAGAAAGGACAATCGAATTTTCTGTCTGGTTCCTAGAACAAATTGCAACATTCAACACTCTTCTAATATTATGATTTTTATCACGGTACAAAAGTCAGTTTCTTAGAGACTGCACAAAAACGAATCCCAACAGGTGAAACTGCGACCAAAAACCTAGCGCCAAGAAACAAACGTTCATTCGAAAGAAACAATACGCGGAAATTGCGTAATTTTCACGTTTCCCATGAGGGGTGAGTCGGGACAAAAGGTTTCGAATGAAACCTGCTGACTTTGTAGACTATTTGATACAACAATGGGGACGAGTAACGAATGTTTGCTTGCGGAAGGATTAGGAAACTATTTAAAAAGATTGTGTTTTCGTCTTTATGGCTATTCTCCGGATTTGTAATATTTTGTAACCAAATCACAAGAAACAATTATATCGCCGTAAAAAACAACTTTCAGATACGAACCATGTTTACAAATAGTTTTATTTACACACAAATTTATTTTTAATGATATTATAGTAGCTTTAAAATTATAGGTTTTTCCATAGTCGTGATTATGATCATTTGGAGATTTTTCGTATTCGTAATCAATCACGAATATGGAAAATCCTTGAAAAGGGATGCTGGCTGAAGGGCGCACGCCAACTTTCCCTGCCTTGCTGCGTAATAGATCTGCACTGACCCGCATGCATCTCTTTGCCAGGAGCAATATTATCGTGCACCATTCATCCATCCATCCATCAGCCCGTGTTCATCCACTGCTGGACATAGGCCTTTCCCAAATTTCGCCACTCATGTCGGTCCTCCGTCCTCCTCATCCAGCCGCCCCCCGCAACGTCCTTCAGGTCGTCGGTCCAGCGGGCACGAGGTCGACCTACACTACGCTTTGCTGTACTTGGTCTCCATTCTAGAGCCTTTCGGCCCCAACGGCCATCATGTCGGCGACAAATATGGCCTGCCCACTGCCACTTCAACTTACTGATTCTGCAGGCTATGTCGGTTACTTTCGATCTCCGACGGATCTCTTCGTTTCTGATTCTATCCATCAGAGATACCTCAAGCATAGCCCGCTCCATAGCTCGCTGCGCGACCTTAAATCGGTGGATCAGGCCCTCTGTAAGAGATCACGTCTCAGCGCCATACGTCATCACAGGAAGGACGCACTGGTTGAACATCTAAGTCTTTAAGCACTGCGGTATTGACGACGTAAATATGTGACGCAACTTTCCGAATGCTGCCCAACCCAAGCATATTCTTCTGTCAGCCTCGGCGCCGAAGTTGTTTTTGTCCAGCTGTATGACTTGACCCAGATAAACATATTTCTGAACAACTTTGATGCTGACATTGTCGACGGTTAGTGGCCCTTGGATGACGTGACAGTTGGACATGACAGTTTGACATGACCTTAGGCTTATCCAAATTCATCCGCAGGCCCACTCGTCTCGAAAAATCGCTAAGGCCGCGCACCATTACCTCCAGTTCCTGCAGCGATTCCGCCATTATCACGATGTCATCGGCAAAGCGAAGATGTGAAATGTACTCTCCGCTTACGTTTATGCGTACGTTTTAAAGACGTCCTCCAGCGCGGCGGTAAACAGTTTTGGGGAAATAACATCTCCCTGTGTCAGGCCGCGCTGAAGATGTATCGGTCTTGTTTGTACACCCTATACTTGGACGGACATCGTAGCGGAGTCATACAGACATTTCAACATCTCCACGTAACGCCAGTCAACTTGGCATCGCTGCAAGGACTGCAGAACAGACCAAGTTTCGATGGAGTCGAAGGCTTTCTCGTAGTCCACAAACGCTAGACATAAAGGCTGATTATACTCTTGGGTTTTCTGTATAATACCTGCCTTAGCGTGTGAATGTGGTCCACGGTGCTGTAGCCTTTTCGAAACCCAGCCTGATCTGGAGGGTGGAAGTCGTCGAACTCTTGAGAACAGCTTGTAGGTGTGGCTCAGGAGTGCGATTGGTCTATAGTTCTTTAGTAGGATTTTGTCCCCTTTTTTGAAGAACAAAATGACCAGGCTCTTGCTCTTATCGTGCACAGCATTACAGAATGGGTTCAGAGCCCTTTGCACAACAGATGGCTAGAGTACCATGTACTGTAAATATATATATATTGTTTATAATAATCTGTATAATATCATGTATAATTTTTATTTGTTATCATTTTCATTCATTTTTATTTTTTATCATTTTCTTTTATTTTGAAGATATGGCCAATGTATTTTATGGCAATGAAATATTTGGATAGAATAAAAACATTTTATTTTTATTTTTTTATTAATTACTAGCTTTTGCCCGCGGCTCCGCCCACGTGTTATTCGGTTTGGCGACATGCTTTTTTCGGGATAAATAGTAGCCTATGTGTTAAGTTAGGTTATAAGCCATATCCATTCTAAATTTCATCCAAATCCGTTTAGCCGTTTCAGCGTGAAAGGGTAACAAACATACACACACACACACACAAACACACACACACACACACACCCTTTCCCATTTATAATATAATAAGTGTGATGTGAAGTGTGATAAGTGTGATGATTTTGTTACAAAATATTACAAATCCGGAGAATAGACCGTTAAACAATGCCTATATACCTGTAGGCCTATCATAAGTTTGGGTCTCGATACTAGTTAACGACTGCGTGAAATATTTTTTATTAATAGTCTGATTCATTTCCTAGACCGTTAGGGGTGCTATAAAATTTCTCATGTAACTATTTCACGCAGTCGTATAGCCCCCTAACGGACGAACTAGTCAAAAACTCATATTAGGCCTACAATATGTCTCTCTCTATTTTAAAAACACCGAATGGATTTTGATCAGTGGTTTACTGTTACACAACAAGGTTTTTTGAAAGGTTTTAGTATTATTACGCTGAATATTTTAGTGAAGCAAGTTGGGATGAAGCGGTAAAGGGCTATCGTGGGTAAACAATGTAGTTCTGATGATAGGTGATCATTTTACACAGAATATTATAAACAATGTACATTTCTTATAATATGTCAAGGAAAAAAATCATAGAAAAAATGATACAACAATAATGGTCGAAAACTAGAGATAGTATTCTTTTACGAACTATTTTCTATGGTGTCTGTTTATTTATAATAGAGTACGTTTCTATTTGGTACGTCTCTATTTGACTAAAATGCTTTTAGCGCTGTTAGCACATTTCACTAAATGCGGTGTAAGCAGATTTCTTTTTGCAGTTTCAGAATTGGCTCCATAGTAAAAGTTGTTCGTATAGAGGAGTAAGTACTATTTTCAGATTAAAGCTTTTCAGTGACAAAAATGCAGCCTTTTTTGTGTCAAATCAATATCATACCTACGACTACGAGAAGTTTAGTATAGACTTAAGTATAATGATTTATAGTGAAAACTATCGCCTGGGAATCACAACTGTGTAATCTTCTATCTATATATTATATTTATAACTAATAATAAGGTTGTAAGAAAGTCGTGTCTGTACATTGAATATTTTCGTGAAATTTTAGATGAAATGGGTTATTGGTACTGTACTGAGGCCGAAACAACAATTTTTAGAATTTTTGTCTGTCTATCTGTGTGTGTTCCGTTTTAACTCAAGAACCACTCAACGAATTATCATTGTAGTGACCCTGGTCAACACATAGGCTATAAGAAGTGTCCATAAAATAACGCCCAAGCCGGAAACGGGGCAAAGATTGAATAAATGCTTCTTTAACTCGAGAACCAATGAACAGATTTGAATGCGGTTTTCTTTATTATCATTGTAGTTACCCTGGTCAGCATATAGACTATAAGGAGTGTTCATAAAATAATGCCCGAAAATGGGGCAAAGAATCACTGAACGCGGGCGAAGCTGTGGGCAAAGGCTAGTTATACTAATATTAAGTTGTAAAAATTTCGTATAAACTCTTTAAAATGTTCAATAGAAATACGTTATTAGTATTGTACAGAAGCTAAAACTATTTTTTTTAATGTTTATCTGTCTGTTTGTATGTATGCATGTATGTTCTGCTCTATAACTACTCAATTAATATTTTCACGATAAATACTGAATAGTATTTATCGTGAAAATATTAATAGCAAGTTGTATTGTATTGTATTGTATTGTATTGTATTGTATTGTATGTATGTATGTATGTTCTGTATTCACTCAAGAACTATATAATGGATTGGGATGCGATGCGGTTTAATTTGTTAATTACCGTAGTAACCCTGGCCAACATAAAGATATAGATAGGATATAAGGGGTGCCGATAAAGTAACCGCCACTGTCGATATTTATTTTTACCTGCGCACAGATAAAAGATAGATTGATTTAAAGCCACTTCCAAGTAAGCGTGCTTCACATACAAAAACTCTAAAAAAAAGGTTTGGTCTCAGTACAATATTAATTACCCATTCCATTAGAAATTTCGCAAAAATATTTAATGTACAGACACAACTTTCTTACTACTTTATTATTAGTATAATATAGAGATCTCGGTAGACAAACTGCCCACGATTGGGCTTCCTTCGAGTGCCGTCAGAGATTTATTTTTTAAAGAGAATTTGTGTCTTCTATCTCGTTTTTGGTTTTTCTATCTTTCAATGATGCATGAGATTGACCACCGAGTAGATATATTCGTATCTTTTGATTTAAATTGAACAAATGT
This sequence comes from Ypsolopha scabrella, assembly GCA_910592155.1. NCBI lineage: Eukaryota > Metazoa > Arthropoda > Insecta > Lepidoptera > Ypsolophidae > Ypsolopha > Ypsolopha scabrella. The sequence continues at coordinate 13,435,301 of OU342968.1, forward strand.
GTGATTGTAAACTATTAACCGATTAAATTGATCATTAACTACATTTCAGACAAAATATAAACAACTATAACCCGACAACCCTAAGTCACCTTTTCTTTGATAACGATTATTAATTATTTGCTTTAGATGATTTCTGTAATTTTATATCGTAGGATATGTACGAGAACATACTATGTACGTATGGATGCCAAATAAAATGCCAAATTCGTACTGGAGACTCGGAAAGTGGTTAGAACCAAGGTTCAATGAATTTTGCTAAAACGAAATACACCTTATATAAGGTGACTTTAATTTATGCAGCCAAACTCTTACTGAAGACTCGGTAAGTGCTCAGTAACAAGGTTCGATGACACTTTTTGTGAAAACGTAAATTAATCTTTTCGTGTTTCTTATAAACCCATGCTTAGCCCTGAGTCAATTACTACGGGACGTCAAGATTTTATTTGGCGAAATTAGCAAAAAGTGTAATCAATCCGTGTTACTGATCACTTACCAAGCCTCCAGTATAAGTTTCGCTGCATAAATAAATTATACAGCCAAATTCATAGTCGAACCTCAGTAAGTGGTCAGTACCAAGTTTCAATGACACTTCCTGTAAAATACGCAAAATGAAATTAAGACTTCCCATTCCTACACTAATTAATAATAATATAATAATAAATAACTTTATTTGTTCATAATACAAAATAATACTTAAAGAATGTTCACTGTCCCCTAACCTACGTATTCGTGTATCGTAGGGTCACAGACTTATCCTTCTAAATTCTAAAGCAGAGACTATTCTAACATGCATGAGTTATAATTAATTTAGATACATTTAACATAAAAAGCAACGAACAACAAAAACATAATTCATACATTAAAACTAAATGTGTAAGTGAGTGAGTGTGTGAGCGTGCGTGTGGTTGTGTGGAGAGTATTCATGAGCGGTGAGTTCTTTGAGTATTTATATGTGGTGGATGAAATGTTTGTAAATTTATTAGTGGAAGGTGTGATAGTGATGTATGTGATTTTTATTGTTGACTGTATGTTTGTCCTTAATTGACATAAATAAAATGAAATGAAGGGAATTGGAGCATAACTCTAGGTAGGTATTTTAAGAAGCTCTTCAGTTTGACTGTAATTTAGTCTTAGTAAGTATTGGTGAATAGATTGTCCACAACTTCTACGAGTGAGGGAAATTAAAGTAATTTTTTTGCTAATGGTGTTATAAGTATATGGTCCAAGAAAAATATGGCAATTTTGTGCAAAGCAGGTACGGGTTTTTGGTGTAGTAAATATACGATTTTTCCTCCGTTTAATTTCAAGCTGTGGTTTGAGTGCTTTATAATCTGCTTTCGTGTGTTGACGTAGTATAATTGATTTTATATACAGTTGCCGAACCGTCAAGACAGGACATTCTCTATACAACTCTCTAGTGGGATGACGCCTAGGCTTAAACAGCATGACTTTAAGCAATGCGCGCTGTGCACGTTCAAGAGGAAGAAGATGACTTTTGGCTGCTGCACCCCAGGCAGTGATACAGTAGCCAAGTATAGATTGGGCTAAGGCGTGGTAAACCAGCATTACGACCTTTTGCTTACCAACATGTCTTAATCTTTTAAAAATATGAATAAGTTTGCGTGTTCTAGCAGACAGGTTCTTAATGTGTTCTGACCACGTTAGCTTCTCATCGAGAATGACTCCGAGGTATTTGATAGTGGTTTGGCGTTCGAGGGCTGGGCAATTACAATTTTCCGTGTTGTTGCAAGTGTGAAGAGTAATATTAAAATTCTGGTTCGGTTGGGTTCGTGAAGTAATTGTGAAGGTTACGTATTTAGTTTTGGTGGCGTTAACTGTTAGGAGATTGTTTTGCAGCCAGTGGGTGACATTATATAGACCTTCGTTTGCACGAGTTTGCACTTCATCCCAGGTATCTCCATAGAATAGTAAGACAGTGTCGTCCGCGAAGGTAATAACCTGCCCTTTAATGAAGGTTTTACTACAAAGGTTGTTGATGTAGATTAAAAATAGCGTGGGGCCCAAAATGCTACCTTGGGGAACACCAAAACTTATATTAGTATCGTTTCCTTCGAAATCACTCAATTTTACCCTCTGCTTCCTATCGGACAAATAACTTTTGAACCACTGTAGTGGGAGACCACGAACTCCTATGCGTTCTAATTTTGCAAGGAGAATAGGGATGGAGACGGTGTCGAAAGCTTTGGCCAGATCTAAAAATATACCTAAGCATTTTTTGTTGTCGTCCAGTCTGTTAACAACAAATTCAGTTAGTTTGGTCACTGCATCTTCTGTAGATCTCTTAGCTCTAAAGCCAAATTGATTATCTGAAAGTAAGTTTTTTGTTTCTAAAAAGTTAATAAGTCTTTTGTTAACAAGTTTTTCCAGTATTTTAGAGAGCGCTGGAAGCAATGAGATTGGCCTAAAGTTCGTGACATCGCCCCCATCTCCACCCTTATAGATTGGACAGATAATAGACTTTTTAAGTGCCTCAGGGACATGTCCATTTTCTATGCTGAGTTTGCATATAATAGATATAGGTTTACAGAGTGAGTTGATAGCATACTTAAGTAATTTATTTGTTATATGGTCCCACCCAGGAGCAGAGTCGTGTTTTAGGTTTCTTATTACTGCGCATACTTCATGTTCATCTGGTGGAATAATCGCAAATGAGTGAATGGGAGAATTTTCTGAAGTTATTTGATGGGAAAGTTCTGTCTCTGAGCAATTTAAGGTCGTAAGAATACTTTGAGCTAGCTTAGCACCTACAGTAGAAAAGTACTCATTGACCTTTTTGAGAGAGTCGCTTATATTGTCTTCCAAAGTTAATAATTCATCTGATTTATTATTATTTTTTGTAACATTACATATTCTTTTAACTTGTTGCCAGATTTTCTTAGAGTCATTTTCATGTTTTTGTAGTTCAGCCTGATAAAAAGTATTTTTGCATTTCCTAATGATGTCATTACAATGGTTTCTATAATTGCTATATACAGATTTTAATTCTTTGTCATTAGGGTATTTTTTAGATTTATAATGGAGTTTGTCACGTTTTAAGATACATTTTATGAGCCCACTAGTAATCCAGGGTGACATATTCTGTTTAGAACGGGGTAAGGCTTTTATGGTCGTATGCTTGTTAACTATATTCGTAACAATTTTAATGAATTGATCAGTGGCATGGCAAACGTCTGTCGATTTCAGTTTGTTTTCCCAGTTCACTTCGCATAGGTCCTTACAAATGGAATCGTAGTCTAATTGTTTCGTTGTTTTGTTTTTATTTGTGATCACAACAGACTGCGATTTGGTGACTAGAATAACAGGAGAATGGTCTGTAGCACTTGGCGGGATAACTAATATTGTAGATTCGTTCTTAGATTTAATCATACAGTGATCTAGACAGGTTTTGGTTGGTTCGCGAGTGTGAAACATATGTCCAGGAAGAAGACCATGCGTAGCTAGTAAAGTTAAGTAATGGGAGGGATCAGGACTCTCTTCACTGCGTTCAAGGAGATCAAGATTTATGTCGCCCATCAGAAATATATTGGGAAACATTTTATATTTTTCCAGGATATTATTTAACGTGTCACAGAATTGGGTAGTATCTTTAATGAAAGGTGGTCGGTAGATGGCTATAAAAGCATAGTCTTTTCCCAAAGTAATAGCAAGGCAATTCATATTAGGTATTGTTTCCTCAACTATCTTAATGTTTTTAAGAGAGCCCTTAACGTATAACACAATTCCGTCATTTTGGTTTATGTAATTGTTTGTAATGTAAATATCGTAGCCAGGGATGATTGGTGGGTTGTTGTCTATTTTGTTTAGCCAGCATTCAGTCAAAATAATTAAGTCAAATTTAGTATTCAATCTATTTAAAAGAACTAGAAGATTATCAAAGTTTTTATTGCAGTATACACTTCTGATATTAAGAGTTATTGCTGAGACAGTTCTATTATTAAATTTCAAATACGTCTTACACTGTTCGGGTTCGGGCATGTAGAAAGATTGGGAGACATTGATTGCATCAATGTCTGTACCAAGATCCCTTGTATTATTCATAATACTATGAATAAATATACCTTGGAAAAAAACGCGTTTCCAAGGATTAGAGTTTGAGATAGACCGATCCCGAAGAGTGCTTTAAAGTAAGGACTTTTAGTGTGTGTGTTTGTGAGTTTTGCAAGTAAACGCGTGGAGTATGTGTGTATGTGCAAGAACTTATTGGATAATATAAAGAAAACATAAAAAGACAAGTAATATAGCATGCAAATGATTATAACTATGATAATAAATAGAAGTGGACAATTGCTTATTTTGTAAGAGTAACATTTATCATTCTGGACAGATAGTCATGCTTCTATGTTTCCGTTCGATAACGTGTCTCTTGGGGTATTCTGCCGGTTTTTCAGATCTTCCAGTTGTAGTAGTGATCTTATCTCAACCGCGGGTGTTCCTTCATCTTTCCTTATAAGAACTTTTCCCCGAGACGTCCAGCAGAATCTATAGTCCGTATTTCTGACAAAATCACGAGCTGCGTAATGAAGTTGCTTCGCTCTTTTTGTGAGTAAATCGTTAGCGTAGATGATTTTTTCTTCAACGGGAAGACCAATTGTCTTAGTACTGAACTTTCCATCTTTATTCTCCGAGTTGAATATCTTCAGTGCTGTCAGTAGTGCATGTTTCTGTTTAATGGTCTGAAATTCCGCTACAATAGGCCTTATTTGATCGGGTTTTGCAGGTGCTCGGTAAACCTGACGCGGCGTGACATCGGCGTAACCTGGGATTAGTGTATTCTGAATTTTGTTTACAGTATCCTCTATATTTTCGTTTTTAATCTGCGGAATGTTTCTGAATTCAACAGAAGACTCGCAAATTTTTCGCTGCATCAATTCAAGTTCCCTCTCCAGGAAATGAACTGTTTTATCCGTCTTCTCTTCTTTTTTCTCAACAGTAACGATACGATTTTCTAGTTCAATTTGCTTTGAGGTTATTGTATTGATTGAGTTCTGGATTTCCTGGTTTGTTTTCATGATCGTATCATTTTGCGCCTTTATTTCGGTAATCATTAAATTCATATTTTTCATTATGAGAGTAAGGTCATCTATTCTTTCTGTTATTCCGTGATCATGCTTTCTTTTTCGCGTATTAACGCTGTTGTCCTCAAAGTCGAAATTCTCTGGGGTTTTGTTACCGCTCGGTGCGACTAATTGGAGATCGTTTTGTGATGACGCAACTGGTTGCAGCATTTTTATTTCGCCTTTGTAAGCTTGAGATGCATGCGGCGGAGGTGAATGTAGAAGAGGATTAGGCATCTTATATGGGTTGATATTGATCAATTCAGTTAGGTACTCAGTAATGTGTAGGTAGGTAGAATAAGCGAGCGTACGTATACACAGGAAATGCGGATGATGCGGACTAGCGGTACGACGATACGGCGGCGGCGGCGCGGCGGCAGAGACAGGTGATAGCTCTTATGATCTAAGGTACAGCGCTATATTTATTCCAATACGAATTAGCGAGACAAGCTTAGGTAGCACTGCAACCGCTAGCAGGCGGTCACAGGTCCAGTATTCGTCACCTTGTGGCTTCAATACAAAGGCTGTGTCCAAAAGGTCGTAAGCGCCATGCAAATCGCGGCGCTTACGCGTTTTCTTTACACACTATAGATTTCGGTCGTTTATATCGGCGGTTATAAACTTTATACGAAGATTTAAGCCTTGTATAAATGATTAATTTCAAATGTAAATACCTTCTTGTATAAAGACTGGTATCAGCTTTATGTGGAACTAAATTTCACCAAGAACAGACCACTTTTTGCACTGGTTATTTTTATTTGAGTGTAGATGTAAACAAAACAGATGTTGCTCGCACTGTGTTTTGAGTCGAGGTTGTTCTTGAACAAGTACAGGAGCACAATTTTTTTTCGTATTTCGCATAATGGGTCATTGAACCTAGTTCCTGACCACTGAACGAGTCTCCAGTATGAATTTGGCTACATAAACGAAAGTCATCTTATATACGTACTATTAGCTCAAATTTCACTAACCGACTTCCCTATCACGATTGTAATTGTAGCAGGACATAATGATGATAATTATCACTGATAATTTTCTTCGATGAAACCCATTAAAATAATTAAAATTTTAACAACGATCATACGAAACTGTTTTTGAGAATCTACATGTCTAAATATGGCACGCTTTCGAAAAGAAATACGTTTTTTTTAATGTTACTATCATGGCTTGACGAGGCCTTACTTATACCTATATAATATGCTCATTAAAAAAATACAAGTTTGTCCAAAATTACTATACTCGCATTTTACATAATATAAATTACTTGTATCCCTATATGTACCGTAAATATTTTTCATGGTAACACTGTACCACAGAATAAAATAAGGCACATATACTCGTAAGATTAATTTTTGCGTAGATTATACACGCATATACATAAGTAAAATGATAATACCTAATTAATAATAGTTAAATTTATTAATAATTTTCCGGTGTTATATTTGGTTCAATTATTTTGAGGGTTCCGCACCCATTTAACGAGACATTTATTACTAAGGCTCCGCTGTCCGTCCATCGTTCTGTCACAGGGGTCTGAAACTTCGCAGAATAAATGTTACTATGGGCTCTATGACGACACAAAATAAAAAAATTAACCCAATGGGAGTCCCCCTAAAAATAATCTCGAAATTGTACATTTTGACGCAAGTGAGAAAAGGTTGATATTTAGAGTCACGATTTCGCACGCGTATCAAACGACATTTTTTAATACACCTGCGAAAAATTCCATGAAATAATAAAATAAAAGCAATTTTGTTGCAAATCAAAACATATACAAGTCGACAGAGGAACACGCAGTCTGGTTTGCGCCAATCTGTACTACAAAGACCAATGTCTCTTTCTAAAATCTTTTTAATAATAATTTCCAAGAAAGTTAAATAAGAATATAAATTATGACGTGTAAAATCGTTTTAAATTTTTAAAACACCTATTAAAATTTGACATAAATATATAATATTTTTAATAATAAAATATAAAAGTTTGAAAATACTCATCTTAAGCCGTTTTTTTTAGTGTATCCGGTAAAACCAAGGCTTACATGCTTACTAAATGATGTGGCCGGTTTACCCTAGATGGCGTAAGTAGTAAAAACAAAAAGCACGAGTGCGAAATATGTCATTTTACGCACGCTAACAGGCAATTAATATATCATATTTTGAGCAGGTGTATTAAACAAGTAGCTTATTTAACGTTACTCTTCTTTAAAAGGGTTATAAATACAAGTTTTAAATTTTGACAAATTATACAAGTATAGGTAGTACATACTTTAAAGTAAAATAACAAATAATAAAAATTGTGGTTCCGGGCTAAGGGTGCTGAATTGTTTGTCAGGCACAACCGTTTTATCGTCTTGCTTTTTGCAACGGAACCCTTCATGTCATGCGCGAGTCCAACTTGCATTCGAGCGGTTTTTTAATTTTACTTCAAAACTGACGTGTTGGCAGCGTATAAATAATATATATATACGTACAATATTGCATAACCGATTTTTTTTCCTAACTTATCTTGAAATCATAAGAATATTCTTTTATCTACCTAACCTAACCTAACCAAACTTTTAACTTGAAATCATAAGAATTTTCTTTTATTTTGTTTAAACAACACAAGTAATAAAACTGTATGTAGAAACAAAAAAAATAGATAGCTAAGAAAAAACACACAACGAACGGTTCGTTTCTTTTGGTGCAACCCGAAGACGTTTTTCCATAACTGTGCAACTTTATGCAACTTTGTAATATTTAATAACTGAAATAATACATTTTATTGCTCCTCCACGATAAAAAGTATGATGCGAGTCTATAAAATTCGAAAGGACATACTCATCTTTTATTTTTATTGGACACGCCTAAGCTTTAGTGTCTAACAAATAGGTCGATAAATGATTATTTTTACTTAGTTATTTCAAGTATTTCTTAGCTATTTACTACGTCGCAGTTTTGCTGGTCACAGCTTTGCCTGCAATCATACAGATGTAGCCGGGCAAGGCTTTATCTATGAGTGCAGCAGTCGTTTTCTTTGGTTTGGACATTGCTCAGATCATTAGAGTAACCCCTCAGTGATCGATGGTAGGCTGAAAATTACGCATAGCTAATTTAGGATCTACAGTTATAGGGGAATAGGGTTGCATTTAATATATTAGTATATGAATAAGAATGCATACGAAACTCGTAGGCCTCATCCGTGGCGTGTCACCATTTATAATAGGTACTCTTGATCTTCAGCTTCACATTCACACAGAATATTGGTCATTCCGGTCCAAAGTCCCCTGATTCTGTATCGTAAAATCATTTTCCAACCGAGTGCCTGTCGTCGAAAACATATATACTTATACCATAGACATACTATCGAACTGCGCTTGTCTAAGGATACATTCGCACTTGAAATGACGTCACAATTCGTAAATAGTTCAATACCCATTGACGGTTATTGTGGAATATTTTTTTATCCGTTTTTGGTAAACAGCAACCAATAGTTGGCAACCAATTCCAAGATACGTAATAGCCCCGCAAGTCGTCGTAGTAACACCAGGTGCTGCAGTAGACTGCAATAGGCTGATGAAGAAGACAAGATTTAAAGTTGGTGATGATAAAGAGGATAAGGGCGTAAGAAAATTTCATGATAAGGGATAATATTATTGTTTTTTAATATTTTATCACTCAAATTCAAATGCAAAATTCAAATTTATTACCATGATGAATAGACTAGAACGTTTGAATGTGTCATCTACAGAGGTAGGTATTACTTATGTTCACAGACGTATAATATAGTAGCAGACCACAGACATACACACCAAACATAAATAATAAACGCATAAAGTTGACTTGAAGCAGTTTTAGCTCAATGAGTTACGGGCTCTTTTAAATATAAATATTGCTTATTTCCAAACAAAATATATAAGTACTAGAGATTAGTTTAGGAATTAACAAATATGTTCCAAGCATAAGCCAGCCAAAACAACCAATTTTTATGCGTTTCTTCTTACCATGTAGCTTAAATGTCGCTTGGTTTTTGTATGGAAACTTGCCAACTCTATTTAATCCTTACGTTTAGCCTGTATGTCTGTGTAGCAGAAATAAACGCATAGAGTCGACGCGTGGCAATTTCAGCTCCGTGAATTTTGGGCTCTTTTAAATATAAATATTGCTGGTTTCCAAACAAAATATATAAGTTCTCGAGATTAGTTTAGGTATTAACAAATATGTTCCAAGCATAGGCCAGACAAAACAACCCATTTTTATACGTTTCTTCGTACCATGAAGCCTAAAATGTAGCTTATTTTTTGTATGGAAACTTGCCACGCTATTTAATCCTTATGTTTGGTCTGCTATTTAGTAATAATTATATGTCTGTGCTTATGTTATATTATACTTGATGTGGTCAAAAACTGGCGCCTAACATAGCCACCATCGCCATCACCGTAAGAAAAAAAAGGGTAATACTTTCATATTAAGTTAGTTACAAGTTAGTCAGTCGTGAGGTACAACTAAGCTACTGTATAGATTTACCTTGAGGCAGATTGAGGTGCAAAGTATAAATTGAAATTTCTTACTCATAGCATGCTTCACCAGCGACGAAGAGCTTTGTGTACATCTCCACCTGGCTACATTGTTGTTTGGTGTAATCAAAACTGGATCACCTGATTATTTAAGGACAAACTGAAATGGTCCCGTGATCAGTTTCGATACAATATAAGAGCATCATCGTATCTTTTGTCCACGTCTCAACACCGTACTGCTGCGTTTTGTGGCAGCTTCAGGTATGCAGCCACGAAATGTTGGACAACCTTCCACCACCGTTACGTGATCTTAAACTAGTTTCTACTTTCAAATTCAGATATAAAAAATTCCTGCTTGATGGGCAAAGGAATCAGAATTTATTCTATCGGTAGTAGAATTACTTAACCAACGCGCTTTTACTGCTGTTACCTGTTATCTTGCATGTCAATCCCAGTCCTTTTTTCTTTATTATACTCCAGCAAAATGTTTGCTCACTTGACTTATGCGTCAGGTAGGCATTCAAAAACTTTTATTTGTTTTTGTTTTAATACCCTCACTTTCCACAATTAATTAAGTTTTTAATGAATATTTCACATTTAATTTCTGATTGTTGTGTATGTATTTATTATCATGTACGAGTATTCAAATTTGTGTTGAAAAAACTTCATTTGTATCTCGATAGTATGAGAAACTATTACTGTTATTATTATTATTTTTTATCACCTTAGATAAATTAATAGTATTATTCACAGGCCGTAACATAATACCAGCGTTGTGTCATCTCGACACAACACATGCTGAGTTGCAGCCTATTTGGTGACGGTGAAGACACAAGATTGATTTATGTTGATGTTCTTTTTTTTTGTTTTTTTAATATTTGTCCTAATGTATTTTTAGTTATAAGCATTAGTTAATTTTTGTGTGTTTATCTTGTGTTTTTCACTTTCTATCAAATAAATTTCTTTCTTTCTTCTTTCTTTATATTCATGATGAAAGTATGAAAATTCCTAAAATTGTATCAGACATTGTCTCAAAATCCGTTATAGGAAAAGGGGTTAAATGCTACACCGAATCACGCCCTACCGATTCAAACATCCCATTCATCATAAACAAAACATTTTTATCGTTTATTCTCTTGACGAAGATTTATTGCTGTCGAGGCATAACGATAAACGATAAAATAAAAAACACGCGTTCCAATTATGCATCATTTATATGAGCTCATGCATATAAATCAATCTAATCACAGAGTGCGGGTGGTGGTAATCACACGCATAAGGATGTCGGCAAAGAAGATGGCCAGATTTGATATTCAGAGACACCTAATATTGTACATAGCTATCTTGGTAAGACTAGCTTTAGAAGTACTTACATGGATGGAGATCTAGACTCACAACAGTGTAAGCCAAGTTGGGCGAGAAAAAGGCGACAACGCACAGACAGTGTTATTTATAACTAGCTTTTGCCCGCGACTTCGTCCGCGTGAAGTTCGGTTCACCCCCTTAGGGGTCGAATTTTCAAAAATCTTTTCTTAGCGGATGCCTACGTCATTACAACTATCTGTATGCCAAATTTCAGCGAAATCCGTTCAGTAGTTTCGACTGTGCGTTGATAGATGGGTCAGTCAGATTTGCCTTTTATATATTCAGAATATATGTACCTATTTACACGAATCATTTGAAGCTACTATGGACCTCCCTTTTATTGAAAATATTTATGATTTCATTCTTTTATATTTGCATTCTTGTAACGTTGGTTATTTTATGAAAGTAGATCAAATGGTTCCCGAGATGTCAAATCAATAGAAATAATTTGGCCAAGGACGATTCGGAAAGTGGGTCTGCGGCAATTTCTTTGATAGTACATTAACAGCGTAAGATCTTTGTTGCGTCCTAAGTATAAGCCCGTCAACTGTTATCGTTTAGTGTATTGTAAATGTTGACTCTATTGACGGGCTTCTTACTAAGGTCCAAAAGAGATCTTGCTCTCTAGTACATTTACTCAGTAAACATGTAAAAATGCAATTTGCATTTTCAAAGGGTCGGTCGACAAATAAGCAGAAGTATACCGTAAATGTCCACCAAGCTTCAGTCCAGCCATGTTTAGCAGGTGCTTATTCCCAAGGAGGTAGTATACGGACACGCTTTTATTACATTTACATAGGGTTGTTTATTGATTGGATTAGGTTTTTATTTGTTGAAGTGCGCTAGTTGGGTGTCCGGAAGAGCAAATTTAAAATTCCATTTCCCGAATTGGGGAAAAAGTTTAAATTGCTGCCTACTGGTTTAACTTGCTGGATAGATGGGTATTTACTATTTACAGTGGAACTCCTGTGTGACAGTGTGTGCTGTAGTATGTAAACTTTTAGGTACTATTTTCACATTTTATTGAGTTGGTAAGTATTGCACATTAGAAATGAGCCATAGCTGTGTAAATGGTCTTATTAGAAACGAGTATTTACGCAAAATTGTTACGAAATTTACGTAATTTAATGATAAATGAAATTATTATCCTAACTAGCTTTTGCCCGCGGCTCCGCCCGCGTCGAAGAGATTTTCGTGGAAAAAAGGAAAACGAAATAATTTGATTTTTTGAACGACTATATGCAACGGACACCATGTTTAAGCAAAGCGCTAATAAAGACCAATCAAATAAGCCCAAACTCGAAGGGTCTGCTGTTGTCCGTTGAGGAGATCCTGTACTCATCTTCCAGTCCCATTGTCAGACCCTGGTCTCCATGTTTTACCAAAGTGGTAACAAAGACCAATCAAATAAGCCCAAACTCGAAGGGTCTGCTGTTGTCCATTGAGGAGATCCTGTACCCATCTTCCAGACCCATCATCAGACCCTGGTCACCATGTTTTACCAAAGTGCTAATAATGACCAATCAAATAAGCCCAAACTCGAAGGGTCTGCTGTTGTCCGTTGAGGAGATCCTGTACCCATCTTCCAGTCCCATCATCAGACCCTGGTCACCATGTTTTATCAAACTGCCAAGAAGTGTGTCAGGATCGTTGTAATTGGAAATCTGTAGTCAGATTAAACTCATACAGTTTTCTCGTATGGGAAAAAATCAATACATAAACCTGGCTGTAATCACTTTTTCAAGCTAAATATTAGCAAGATGTGTGTCCGGATCGTTGTAGATGTAAATCTGTAGTCAAATGAAACTGATATAGTTTTCCCATATGGGAACAAATCATTACTTAAACCATAGTATTTAGTGTATCTATGCTTAAACCTGGCTGTAGTTACTTTTTCAAGCTTAATATTAGCAAGAGGTGTGTCAGGATCGTTGTAAATGGAAATCTTTAGTCAGATGAAACTGATAAAGTTTTCTCGTATGGAAAAACAACCGGTTTCATCACGTATAACTAACCATTTGGTCAAGAAACGCTGATAAAGCAGCTAAGCAGCGTTTTTTCTCCCGACATGGTTCACAAATATTGAATTTTCTAACTGAAAACTTACGTTTATTAAAATAAAATATAGCCTATGTTACTCAGCAATAGTAAAGCTTTTTATAAAAGAAATAATTTCTAGAATCGGTTCAGTAGTTCCAAAGTTTACCTCAAACATACAAACAAACAAACAAATCTTTCCTCTTTATGTAATAGTGTAGAGTAGTCATTAGTACTTAGTGGGTACCTATCTAATGATCCTATATCTTAGTCACGGCCTTTGTTGCACGTCTCAAATGAGGCAATTTGCATTTCAACTCAATATTTTTGGCAGCAGCGAACACAAAAAAAAACGTTTGAAAAAAGTCATGATTAATTTTAAATACATTGGGGGAGAGGGTTTTATTTCAACTACCGACCCCCCATCCCCCTTTTTATAGGATCTTGAATGATTTAATGTACTTATTGTACAATAGTAGACAGATTTACTTACACTCATTGATTTAAATGCTTACACTACATACCTACTTATGCCTTTTACGTCGTAGCACGAGCTAAAACTTGCTTTTTACAACTCTATATCGTAGACGCTACGCCGTAGCATTTACCATTTTAGCCTTAGCATGAAAACATTACGGTTACGTTTAGTTTGAACGTAACGCGGTTTTGTATGAAATCTGATAACCGCCCCTAGCGGTCAGTAGCGGAAATTAACAGAATTCCATACAAAACCGCGTTACGTACAAACTAAACGTAACCATAATGTTTTCATGCTAATGAAAAAGAATAAGAGAAGAGATTGGGTCTATCGAAGGAGATTACTATTATACGTAACTAAACGTTATTTTATCTTTTAAGGTGAATATTGTGACTTATTCTCGTGCAGCAAACCTTAAATTTATAGTTGAAAAACCTTAAATAATTCAAGCTTATTTAACTTTTATCCATCTGCGTTAAAGCCTATTTTGCGATGAAAAGTTTTAGGTTATGGCAGCTCTTCTAATATTTGCTACACGAGAATAGGTGGCACTGTAACAACAATATTCCACGCAACTATGAAGAAGTGTTTACAGATTTTCATTTTTCACGAGGTGTACAACGCCATCTGTGTACAAAAATTGATAATACTGCTGCTATAGGAATGAAAGCTAGACGACTCCTTCTTTTAGCTCTGACAGCCTCCGGAGGCTGTAGATCTGAGCATCAGTGTTAAACGTAGTATAACTAGTGTCGGACAGATGGCGCAGGTCACAAGTCGTTGGTTTTTTAGGGTTCCGTCTGTTTTCGTATCGACCCTTCAAGTAACAAATGTAGTAAAAGCCGAAACGCAATTTCAGAGGAATAGCAAAAAACAAAATTTGGAACATAAATAATTTTCGTCACTGTCTTTTTGTCTCTATATGAACTGTTTTTTACACTGTCCATGTCGACCAGTAATAATTTTTTGAGTTATTTAATAGTGAAAAACCTGAAATTGTGTAGCTATAATAGAGTCAAAGTTAGCATTGTTTTTATCTAAGCTAATAATCGACAAAGAATGAAAAAAATAATTAACAACTTTCGGATTGATTCCTGCACTTTTCCCAGAAGGCCTACGTCTGACTAAACTGAAGTTTTCAGCCATTGCAGGAAGGAAATTTGTTTGAAGGAAAATTTTCTTAGAGATTTTTCGTACTTTCCCTTATCAATGTGCCTAGTATCAACCATGGAGATAAAAATTACGTGTTTTATTAAAGCGCGTGTTATTTTAAAATTTCATGTTCGATATACTTAACTTACTTTTTGGAAATGTACCTACAGATCGATAGATTGATAGAATGCGAAAAACTAAGCAAAATCGCATTAAAAGTCGATTTTGGCTAAAATTGCTTTTACCATGGATGAACAATTATCTATGCTTTTACTTACGACATTTTATACCTACTCGAAGGAGATATGTCGTCGTTAGATGGTGAAAATTGCCCTTTCGCGAGAAAACAAATTGCAGCATAAACACAGACCGTGTACGCGATCATAAGAAGTTATTTTATTTACCTACTGTTAAAACTTGAGAAATCGCCTGGCTCCGATCCGCTTTACTCGGCTCCTCACGTGGTAACTTAACAAGCTCCTCTTCGCTTCGCTTGTCGTCGCACCAATTTTTTCAACTTTTTGTAATAATAAGCTCATAATGTTATACTCTCGCTTTTTCTTGAAACATCAGCTTTTTCAAACAGTTTTAAATAAAACTTCAGTATGTTTTCTTAAGATACTTTAGGCTTAGTAAGTTATCTTTATTCAGACTACAAGATATCCTGTAGATTAATACCCGCTAGGTATAACGCTTCTAACTACGCTCTTTATAATAGTTCTAAAGGCTTGCCTTTTTATCTAAACTCGGTATACAAGAAAGATACAAGTTAATTTAAGTCAATTATATTTAAGGTTTTGGTTTAAAGCGATCCTGTAGACATTATAAGGACAACATTTTGCTACTTGGGTTTACATTAGTTGCCCTGTTTAGAGTCTGCAGGCCGGACTTTAGCGAGATTGGAAGGTGATTTGAAGTCGGTCGCGTGTCATTTGCTCCAGGATTTTTGGAAATCTGGTATAATCAGAAATCAGATAATCATAATCAGAAAGCACACTTTGTATAAAAAGACTTTCAAACCTTAAATTCGCAGCCGAGAATCTGGTTTGCGTCGTACATTGTACAGTGGAGCCCACATCAAGCAATACACATTGAGTATAAGCTGACCTCTCATTGTCCTCATAGGCTTCCCATACAATGAGAGGTCAGCTTAATAAATATAATATACTGAAAGTGTTTAGCTTGATGTGGGCTCCACTGCACACGAGTTGAAATTCGCGTACATGTACGAAAATTCTCATACGTCTGGCAACCCTGCCAACGATACTCCCTTAGAAATACAATAAAATGGCGGAGCTGCCAGATTTAGTTCCTGCGTTCGTTGCAGGACTTCAGTGCTGGCGCGAGCTCTATGTGTAGGTCCATCCATAAATCTGTCATTGTCCATTGCTGGACATAGGCCTTTCCAAGATTTCGTTACTCCTGGCGGTCTTCCGCCCTTCTCATCCAGCCGCTACCCGCACCGTCTTTCAAGTCGTCGGTCCAGCGGGCACGAGGTGGGTCTACGCTATGCTTTAGGGTCTCCATTCTAACGGAGTTCAGCCCCAACGGCCATCATGTCGGCGACAGATATGACCTGCCCACTGCCACTTCAACTTACTGATTCCGCAGGCTATGTCGGTCACTTTCGATCTCTGACGGATCTCTTCAGGGTTATCTCAAGCATAGCCCGCTTCATAGCGTAGGTATGTTATATTAGTATAGATAAAGAATAAAAATAAAAACCAGTGAGGTTACTTTTTCAAAATATTTACTAATGCCAAATCAATCTGAACACACACATCAAAAACAGACATATGCACAATCTCGCTTAACTATTTAATAATAAAGTAATTAAAGTATTCTCTTTATTTGTTTTTGGAAAACAATGAATATAAGAATTTGTTTTACTCAGCTATAATACTTAAGAGAAAAATAATTATTTTATTTTACATACGAACTTCATTTAAGGCACATTTTAGTGAATTGCCATAACGTATAAGTACAACTTAAATAATAATTATATTTTATAAATCTGACATGAAATCGCCTGTCTGCGGATGGCACTGAATGTTTATAGAAAATGTCACTACTGGGCCTCTTCTTGGTAAAACAATAGATCCCGTTTCCATCTAAGAAATTAGAATGTATGGCTTTGAAAGAAAAACTAAAATTGCCTCAGCTTAAGCAGTATCTAAATCGACCTCTCCGCCCCTTCGGACCTAAGGCGAAGCTATGATAATGTTTTACCTAAACTCATTAATTCTGAAGTTCAGCGAATACACTATGTATAAGCATTCTGCTTACTTACTTTGAATACAAAGAATATGTGTGATCTAGACCCCGCAAAACATTTTCCTACTTAGTTTTAGCAGACGTTCAATATATTTGTACGTTTCTTTTAAATGAAAGCAATCACGATCAACCAAAAAAGGTTTAAATTACCTGTTTGTTATTTAAACGTAGTTTTTCGATATTAATGTGAATATGGCATTACCTTTATTTGTAAACGATAAATGCTTTATTTTGTAGCGTGATGGAATTTGTACGAACTGATGATTTTACGTGATTACTTAAATATCTAATACGAGGTTATACCTATAATTACGAACTAAATGATATTCATCGTTTTCTGAATACAAAAAGCAAAGGTTTTTGAATTGCTAAAATATATTTTTGTAAGAAATTCTTTTACGTTCGAGAAATTGTTAACACAAATGATTGAGAAATAATTATTGTTTTTATTTATTATTTTTAAGGACCCGAATTAGTTATTCCTAAATTTAAAGTGAGTGGGAGACCAACAATTTAAGTACTTAATAAAGATTATAAAATCATGGACGGAGTGTTAACAACTTTATAATTCAGAGAAGTGTTGATGGAAAAGATGCGCTAATAAAATCTATAAGATCCAAAATATAGTGATAGTATTACTAAAATCACAATTATTTATTTTTGTTATCAACTCATATATGACCTTTTTAAATTATAAAACGACTTAATAATCTCCTTTTCAGATCTCTATCTTGTAAAATATCCTCATCATAAACAATGAATATTGAGATTTTATAAAATATCATTTAACATTTATTTTTATTCTCAATTGCACTATTGAAGAAGTTATTGCTTTAAACAACGACATATATTTTCTTATTTACATTAGCTTTAAGTATATTCTTTAAAAACTTACTCTCTACATATTTTTTTACTTTTTTCATGCCTTTATAATGTTGTTCGACCTTTATATTGAAATTTTCGGTATGTGCAGGTAAATTAAAAAAATATAAAATGAGACATTTTTAGAACAAAAATTTTGGATAGTTCCGGTTTTTTAAAGGAGATTCTTGAATTGAGATTGCAACATAACACTGAAAAAATAATACCTTGCTTAACTAAAGTTGGATCCAATCATATTATAACAAATCTAAATGGTGAAATAACGGTTCCCTGTGGTATAGCAGTACGCTCATATGTAGAATCACAGAAAGTACCGTTAATACACGTGTCGGTTTTATTACCGCGCAATGAAAGTCAAACGGATGAGTGCCAGTTTCCACGGCGGTATACAGGATTAGTTGATCAAGTGGAAGTGGATGGCTAAATCCAAAACTATCGGGAACATTGAAAAATGAGGAGGGTGTTTTTTATCATCGTGTTGGATTCTTGGTTACGGAAATTATTTTTTCAAAACCGGCCACGCGCGATTTACGGTTCCGTAGTTGCCCGGTACATTTTATAAGTTGGTCTACTAATACAGACCGCGCCAAACTTCTAGTCCCATACATTACAGGAGACTAAAATTTTGGCGCGACCTGTACTCGTAAACATGTAAAGCCTACTTAGCTGTGATAGTTTTCCTTTTAAATTCATTATATATACTACTTTGGTGAATTTTTACACATTTTTATAAACAACCGTTTATCCGGCAGGGTCGGGGACGCTCCACTCTATCTAAAATTTTCAATTTAAAGCTTAATATTTCGCCAACGGATCCTTAAATTGAAAAATGGTTTCCACACACCCACAATCTTTTTGAACGACCTATCCAACGATATCCCACACTATGGGATAGACGAGAAAAAAATCATCCCCAGTTTAGGTGTAAGAGGTACCCTTAAAAAAAAATTATTTCAAGATTTTATTTTACCATTTTGTCAGCTTGATTAATATTTATATCCATGCCATTTTACAGCTTTCTAGTACTAATAGTCTCTGAGCAAAGCCGCGGACAGACGGACATGGCGAAACTATGAGGGTTCCTTGTCGGGACTACGGAACCCTAAAAAAGCAGTTTTGGTTTTCGTCAAAATCGGCTGCGAGGCACCTTTGAACAATGTTTCGCTATTGCTTATAGTTTTAGATTTGGCCATCCGAGTCCACTTGAAAAACTAACTGTGTATAAAGAATTCCTTTGTAAAAAATTACTTACCTTAACAAAAATACATTTAATTATTTGAACCCTACGTTCGAAACCTACAATAACATTTAGTAAAGTTAACAATAATTTAATCTCCTCCAACTTAACTAATTTAAGCATTAACAATTTCTATAGAACCACAAACGCAAAAACATTGTACATTAAATAAGGCACTTGGGATGCACAACTAATCCATTTGTTATACATAAATATTAAGCACTTAAATTACGACAAAATACATTACTACGAAATATATTTACCTACATCTAAATAAAGACATATACCTACTGACCAAGTATAAAATCGAGGAAGACGTTTAGATTTTCTTTGGTTTTAAACATTTTATACAGGTGTAATACAGGTAGAGGCACCGACAAACTTCTTGAGCAAAATGCGTATTAGTGGCTGAAAGTTGGCGTACGAATTTCGACTTTCGTTCAGCTAAATAAAGACTGCGATTATTTTATACCGGGTGTAAAAGCAAAGGCAAGAATCCTGTAATGTCTAAATAAAGTACCAGTACCTCATAATAAGACGAGTTTCTTTACTCAAAATACACTAATCGCGTGGATACCCTCACTGGTCGCTGGACACTCGGATGAGGGGTGCGGGTTGCGGGTTGCAATTAGGTGTGTGGGGAGGCCGGTGAGCTGAGTAGCTTAGAAAAATGATGGAATTTTAGGTGAAAATTCAAGGAATTTTTTTTCTCGTAATGACATCGGAATCCTGTATACTTTCACACCCTAAAGGGATTTTTGACTTTGCATTTACACCCTGTATTTGTCAAGATGTTTGCCCGTATCTTCATATAACATTAAACGAAACTACATATTTTACTGATGATACCGAACAATTTTTCCAAAGAAACTTGCCGCACGTTGAAAAACATACTGAACTTTCGTGTGAGAAAAATTTTTTTTTTATTCACGCGTGTTTTTTTTGTTTATTAAGATAATAGAGCATGTAGTTTTATTTGATATTTCCTGCTTATTTATACACGGTACATTTTTAATTCCCAAAGATTGTAAGGTCAATAAGTATATGACAAAAAAACTTAATTATTAACTCCAATATCAGTCTAACATAATATATATTAGAAAAAAACCTTTTAAATCTTTAAGTTTTAAAGTTATACTTACATATTTGATCTGGGCCGCCACGTTGTCACTTATGCGTTTTTTCGGTTGGTGAAATGTTGAAACAAGAACGTTATACAATTTTTCATTCACTTTTGAGTAAATTGAGCGAAACAAAGTAAAACTTCTATATCCCTATTATTCAACCACCAAACCAATATAATTCATTCGCTTTTATCAAATTATAATTTGTACTATTCCACTATCTTTCAAAGAGAACGTGACAAGAATTGATTTAATTTTTTTGTTTCGTATATAAACATAAACTTGATTGTAAAAATACACTTAAATTTGATTTTAACAATAATATAGCAAAACAATACCTTTTAATTAGAAGTCGCAGTTTTGTATAAACATAAAAATAAAAAAAACATTCTTATTTTGTAACAAATTTTGTTGTTGAAAGCTCGCCTTAAGAAGAGCGGCGTCAGGGACCTTAGTGGGGTATTGACGTCACAGTTTCGCCCCCTCCTCGCTCCATACCTAAGGCGTATTTAGTAAAAAACGAGGCACATAAAACTGCTAAAGGAAGGGTAACCTAACACACTTTGGTGCGTCCAAAATACACACATCAAAATACGTCCAAGCGACAACAGACAATACAAAAGTATAACAAGATAAAAATGTAAAAATATAGTCGATGGCGTGTGCCATTAAAGAAATACGGTTAATGATAAGTTCATCGTGTTATAAACATAACAGGCATATAAATGTTAATAGTTAGACTATTATAATACATAGTAGATTGTTAACGTGAAAGGCCCAACAGCGATATAGCTACATGTGGTCGATGTTCCGATGGAATTGTTACGCGGCGGCTTTGGCCAAGTTGGCCAGGTTTGGCTGGGTCGGGCGGGCGGCCGCGTCTCCTGTTAGTTCCTCCTCGCCGTTAGCACTCACCTAGCCGGGTTAACGAGAAGAGAGAAAAAACAGAATGTTAGTATTTCGATCAAAATGTCATGGACTGACTAACGACTATCGTGAGTACGGTTTATCACCATTCTTGTGCTTGTAGCGAATGGAAGTCCGAGGACTCATTAAAGGATTTTAGATATTATATACAAACATAGCTCGATGAAACTGTATATCGTCATGCCGACCAATAAGAGCGATAAACGGAACTCAGAATTACTATGACGGGATATTTTTGTAGATATAATGATATATCGTAATATTAAAGGGAGGCTATCAGGCATTCGCCCCACGGTGTTTCGCTTGTTCAAGGCCCGGTTAAGTTCACAGATACATCATTAGTTGACGCAGTTAATGGTTGATATGTTAAAGTAATTTAGTATGATAATGGTAATCTACAATATAAGGATTAAATGCCCAATAGTTCCCAAACGGGCAACGCTTGAAACACGAAAACAAAATATTTTGAGCATCAGGTTGCATCAAGCATTGCCCAAACAAACAAGCATATTTTATCACTTATGTATAACCATAGCACCCAGATGCAAGTATGTAAGTTATTTTTAACACAAATTGTTGTAAATACAAAACAAATAATACTTTTATTTAAATGGCATTCTTTTGTTAATAAAACTGTAGTATTTGATGACGTTACATATTTGCATGTTAGTGACTCATAATAAAATAAATACATAATTACAAATAGTCCGCAAATTGTGGCAGTAGCAGTTATGAGAAGTGCTCTTGATATTATGTCAACAAACAGGGACTTGGCCTTGTGGAGTTGCAATGTTAGTCGTGTGAGGCTACAATCGACCAAATGACGTCACGTCATCAACTTTATCAACATTTCACATAAGAATACAGTTATAATATCAAAATTTTGACCGCGACCTAACACAGCTAAAGAAAAACGCTCGAAGAAATTTCAGACAATTTATTGCATGTATATCTTCTGAAAATGCATTTATTTACAATCAACAACTGAAACAATATTTTACAAAAACGTATTTGTTTATATAATTCATTCATAAAATACGAATAGCATTTTGATTTATAAATCCATCTGAATATAAAAGCGTGAAATATCGGCATTAGGTTGCCTCTTTAAATCCACAAGGACACAAGTGCAAATATCTTAATAATAACGACTTTCAAATAAAATTAAATATATAATATCATAATACCTAAGGCAAAATAGAAACAACTAACTTAATAAAAAGTAATATAAAAATCTTATAATGACTAAGAAAAAGTTGTGATGATTTTTTGAAAATATCAAGCCAATGAAAAGGCATTTTCGGTAATACTGGAGTGATGGCACAAGTTCAAAAAATGCCTCTTCTTGACTAATACTGGACGATACTAGGAAAGAAGAACTTCACAACCCAAATTGTAGCACCTCTTCGGAATATTTGGCAACAAATCTATTAAAATATGAACCTTAATCCTCCAAAACAAGGCTGAAATTCAAATGTTCTCTGAATGCTAAGTATAAATCCTTCTTCCCTCTAGAAATTTCGTTTAATAATACCCGAGAACTCTGAGAGGTAATGTGACAGTTCGACACATGTTGTGATCGCTCGTTGCAACAACAGCATTTAAACAACGAAAATAGACAGAATTTGGTAACACTGTTGAATACAACATTCACTCTAAAGAATATACTTATGCAAACGCATCATAAAAGCAATGCTTTGCATCACAACATGTAACAGGTTCTAAAAATCTATAAAAAAAGAAAAAATATAAAAATCACAGTTTTCAAATTATGCAGAGTCACTTCAGATCCAGTATGAAGTAGCGATGAACGTTACATCCTATCCTCATACTACAGCTATTCAAGAACATATCTATTAAGTACACAATAAATAATAAGGACACAGAGAGAGACAAAGCAATGGCACCCACGTATTCTTACTGAGAAATATGCTTACGTAATTTATTTTTGTCAAAAAGCTACACAAGACCCGCCTACAGATGTGGTGTTTTCAAAAGACGGATTAAATAGTCACAATATATCACTTAAGAGTATTGAGGAACGCGAGATTCATAATGCCACATCTATATACAGATCTTCGAGTCCAAACTGTAGCGCCTTAGCGAGCCACGCAAAGTCGCTATCAAAACGTATGAGAATGACAGAGACAGAATGCTTACGTCTCTGTCACTCCCACACACGTCGAACAACCATTCATGACATTCTTCTAAATTATAGCCGGTACAATTCCTGTAAGGATCATGAAAACAATTAATTAAGTCTACAACGCAAGCATAGTTCTTAGCAAAGGACATGCGTGCGCGCGCGCATCTCACCTTGTGAACAGAATGGCGGCGTGAGAGCGTTTCGGCGGGAATTAAGGCGCGGGTAAGGCAGTGCGCTGGTAAGGGTGCTCCCTCACTTGCGCGAGCCGTCCGGCCCTCCGCACCATACCTATCGGCATAGGACATTATGATCTGTGTCTCCGACAAAACCTTAGAAGAGCAAGTAGCAAACTCATTGTAGTTAGAGCAAGAGGAAGATGCGATTTACATCATCACTATATTGCTCTCTCTTTTTCTCATTTAATAATGCATTGAGTTTACTACGGTTTATACTCTGGCTCTAAGATACAAACAGAGCAATGATTTTACAACCTTCACCCAAACATGAGGCACAACACTGGTCCATACGGACAAAATGAAATATTTAGTTTGCAAAACAAGTCTTATTTATTTATGTAATAAGGGTGCCAGGGTAGCCGAGCTCTCTTTAAATGCTGAAAAGTAATTTAATCTCATTATTCTTATTAATTCATAAACTTTTATTTTCGCGAATCGTTATCTATCACTGCCAAATACTTTTTTATCAATTTAATACTAATTTTTATTTTATTTTTTACTTCTGGCAGTAACATTTAACTTTTAATATTATTTTGCTTATGCCTAAAGATTATCTATTTTTATTGCTTTGGAGAGAATAACAAAAATGTAAATAAAATATTACTGGGACAATACCCGAACAAGGTACAAGTAAAATGGCTGGCTTTCAAGTTTCTACATAAATTGACTTAACAGCATAAACTGCAATACTATAAACCTACGTAATACACGGGTATATATTTTTTCATAAAGCTCACTCTTTTCTAAACTATCTAAAAATCTTTAAAAGATAATAAACTTAACCTATGGTATGTTTATAAATATATGGCTAATAAATTAATAAATAACGACATAATTCGTAAAAACATTCGAGAAGCTGTCTAGCTAGAATGTTCAGATTTTGTTCGCTATATTTCTTGTATTAATCATATGTCGTGTCATTGTGTCAGAATTGTTAAAAAATGTTATAAATGTCAGTGTGTGTGTTCTCTTTCAATTCAAATCGTATTTGGTCCCCTTTTGCTTGTAATTACTGAAGCACTTCTGTGACATTGTGAAGACGAAGTAATTCTACTGTTAATTTTTGTAAGAAAATAATATAATCAATCTGTTAATCACACGGTAATTTAAAGTCTTGAAAACTGCCAATAGAATCAGCATGCGTTATGAATAGTAAGAAACTCGCACTGAGATCAGTGCTTGGGCTAAACATTTAAAATGGGTATCAGTTAATGTATTAGTGTTGTTACAAGCAAGGGTTGTTAAAATAATGATAAAATGAAACCTAGCACAGACTGCCATGTGTTTTATCGAACGTTAAAAACAGCATAGATATACGCAAGAACTTTTCCTATAACTAATTTAATTTACGTATTTGAAAAGAGGCTCTCAAAGTAAGAAGAAAGGTTGTTCAAATCTTATACCAAATCTTGCGTACATCCAAAAAATAAATTAGTAAACACGGGATATACGAATATAATAAAATCTATAGCTTTGTACCTACAAGACTTCGGTAACTAATAAAGTTTCGATGGCAGTTATAGCTCTCTAACGAATTTTACATTTCCCTAATATTATAAGTAATTCGCCTGCCATCAATTCTTATATAAGAGACAACAATAATAGAGAATCTGCAATGAATATGTTTAAATATTATATAATTACTACTTTTTTAATATATTAAAATTATCTGTATAAATAAATAAATCTTCTCAAACAAAATAAATGTATTATTGTCTGAAACTGTACACAACAGTCGTTTTAGAAGAAGACAGCGCAACAAAAGACAGTAACGTAGTAGGTACAAAATAAAGAATCGCTACACTAGTCGCACTTATATTAGAACTTACACTAAAACGAATAATGGCTTCGAAATGACTGTATACAAAACGTCCTAAAAGCAACGTTGCCAGTTTTACACTAGCGCTCAGATGGTGCCATCCTTGAGAACTGGCAACATTCAAAAGTTTATTTTTCTTTTTCAAGGATGGTAATAATGTTGATCGGGCCGGTAGGGGTGTTGAAGCCTGCCGTATCTTATTGAAGGCTGGTGTGTATGCGGCCAGTGTCAAAAGCCAGCAAGTAGGTATCTCGTTGCTGCAAACCCGATTAAAATAAATTTTATTTCACACAAAGTTCAGTTTAAACTCGTCACCATTGTTTACTTACAGTTTATTAGTTCGGTTAGTGCTGTCACGAGCCCTGTTTTGTATTTTTGTTAATATTTTATAAGTAAATTATTGACACAAGGCCATTTTTGCGCGGCCTTTCGGGACATAAACGTATTTTAGTGAATTTTATGTTCGAGTTATTTTGGAATCGATTTAATAGAATGACTTGAAAGCCGAGATATTAGAGGTAGGACAAGCCAAGCATGCACGGTTACGAAAATTTGTAAGATCGATAGTAGATAACCCTAAGTATTCTATTTATTTTGAAACCTAAGCCAGCTTTAAAACATGCCGTTATACATCAAAACTATTGATCAATATAGTTTGTCGAATTAAATTTTATCCATCTAGATTGTTACCTCATTAAAATATTAAAGGATTAGGCAAATTCGCCTTCTAATCCATAATACTAAAATATAATAGAATAAACTAAACTCCACTGAAAGTATGGTTTAAATTACTTTAAATTGTATTTTTTTAATAAATATTACCAATTAATGAATATAGGGTTGAAATACGACAATTTCAGCGGACTTAAGTTTAATGTCAAATTAACGATTAATTAATCTCATTGAATCTACTGCATGACATCGTTTTTGTCCCGGTACCATGTGTTGGTAGCGTTAGTAGAATTAAAAGCTTCGACAATACCATAAGGCTTAAAACAAAATAAACGCCATCTCTTGGCTTATGGTGACATTAATGTTAAACATGGTATTACCGAAGCTCCATCAAAAGAGAATATATCAACGGGCGAACAACCCACCCGTATGGTCGGCGGCAGCGTACTCCGCTTGCAGCAGCGGATTGGCTGCAGCAGCCGTCAGCGCTGCGTAGTTAGCATAGTCTGCGTACTGCGGTGCGTAGATCAGTTGATGAGACGGCTCGCCCGGAGAAAGCAGCCCTGCAGCCGCTCCAGAAGACCCGTTCAGAAGGCCCGCTTGGCCTTGAGCGGCCGACATCCTCGGAGACAGGATCAGTGGCGCCCCCAACGGGGCGGAAGCTCGCAAGGCCACGCCCCCCACGGAGCCCACGCCTCCGCCCGGGTTGAGAAGTCGCTGGGTCTCGGCCGCAGCGGAAGCGGCCAGACGGCGCCATTCCTCGTCCGCTGCAGATTCCACTTTAATGTTTCAATGGTAAAGTAATCTGTTCAACGTATTGTTAGTAGAGTTGTTAACACAGCTTGGTACTGTGCTGATCACTTTTTATACAGTTTTTTTATAATATTTCGGTAATTTACACAAGATTCAAAAATCAGTAACCGTTGCTAAAGTTATAGCTTTTTAAGTTCATATATCCTGTCAACCAACTGCGTAATTCAAAAGCTTTAAAATAAAAAAGCATATGTACGTATGTACTCGTAGGTTGAAAAATAAATGAGGGTTTAAAAAGTGACCAACACATTCCTATTGATTGAACGTGTACGTGTATTTTGTTAATCACATGTTATACAACAGTATGTATATATATATAAATCTGGAGCTAAAATTGAAAACAAAAGGCATATTTTCCGATGAAGCAGATCTTGATAAGGTCCCTAGGCGTACCTCATCTGATTAATTGTTTAATGCTCGGAACATGCTACAAATCAATTAAGTTAGTCATCTTTTGCAGTTGGCTTTGTGAGTCATTAAACTGCTTTGAATTCAAACCAACTGTAGCGAATCGGAGACGAAATTACGCCATAGGACATGGAGGTTGACGCATTATTAATAGTAGAACTTCCCATGATATATATAATGGTTTGTGATGTAATAACACGCAAAAAAGAAAAATTATTCTACGTAGTCAAGAAACGTGTGCGTTTATCTAGCAGGGTCAAAGAAGACTTTTAACACGTGTTGCAGGCCTAAAGTTACGTTCAGCATTAACGTAGTGATGATTCTATTGTGACACAAGGTGCCTGTGAAAGCTTTATGTATACATCTTTATCTTCTGTGGATTCGCTGGAGGAACGCACATGCAACCATAATTTCATTAACTTATCAAATCCCTTAACTAGGTTAGTATTGAAGATGTAATTCCCAAATGATTCGATGTATTTCAAAATGATTTCATGACCCAATTTTAGGAATGTATTTGAGAATTCCACCCTTGGCTGTGTTCCATTTGGTGTAAATTTTCTATATACTTCTGTAATCAACACATCCTTTATAAAGGTCAAGTGATATTCAAATAGATACTTGCGAAATCAAGCTGCGAAAAAGAGAGTGTAAATTTGGAACCCAAGTTTGTTTCGTTTCCGAAACCTTGTAACTTAAATTTAAAGAACCGCCTCTGTGGTCTTGAGGTTTAAGGAAATACCGTAGGGACACATTTGTATTTGGTCTACATGTTTCGGAAGGCACGCTAAGCTGTGGGTCCAATGTGCCCGGAGTACGGCGATAGGGCTTCACCTACCACTTAGCTTGGACCTAGTAATTGGCGGTGAAACATGAGTGTACAGTGTGGACTGTGACTTGCGTGGCGGTAACACCAAGTCATGTCGTGACGATATATTAAAGGGCCAAGGTTCAGTTCTTAGGTGTGAAGGGGTGAAGGGCTGGCCAGTGCCATTTCAGAGTTAAAGCTTTCAAGGCCAATCAAAATCCATTAATCGGTGAATCATCCAAGAAAGTTTTCTCCCCTGCCACATGAATGAGGTAATAATGATTTATTGCGAAATCCATTGAGACTCCAAATTGTATGTTGTGTCAGGTAGTTACAAAATTCAGAATAGTACTGGGTCACGGTGGACAAATTGGATAAGACACTAGCCCGCGATAGGCAAAGACACGGGTTTGTCTTCTTTGCACTCTTTCATATGATTTCCTCATTCCCACGCGTTGACAAAACTAACAAGGCCAAAAATCCCACCAAATGGAGCGACGCACTTATAAATAAGTTGTTAGTGACAAACAATGAATGTGACCATACTTATGAGGCACTGACCGTTGACGGGCATGGCTTTGGCGCTGGAGTCACGGTATGTCCCATTGATGATGGCCAGCTCCATCAACTGCCGTTTCTTGAGCTCGTCTTCGCCGTCCGCTTGCTGGGGAGAGGAAAAATATTGGGTTAGACATATCGTCAAGACGTACCAGGTGTAAATAGGTATGTAAATAAACAGGTAGACAGGGGTCAGCTAAATCGTCCTTCCACTTTTGTGTTCTAACGTGATAGGTACTCTCCACCTCGAATTTAGAAAGGTACTGCCATTAAGTCAAATTATTATACAATTCTTTTTCCGTTACTTAATTTTAACGGAAAAGTTAAACCCTGGGGGTGTCCCTATTAAGTAACGGAAAAAGAATTGTATAATAATTTGACCAAGTGCGAGTCGTTAACTAGCTACTCTTGGCGCTATCTATCATATGACCAATGAACCCCGGTAAAAGCTGTAAAACAAGTCATCGCAGATGGCGCTGCTATGGTTAACACGAGGTTTATTGTATGGGGACACCCCCGGGTTTAACTTTTCAACTTTCTACCTGTTACGATTGAAGCTGTAAACCATTGTGAACTACGGACAGACAGACAGACAGACAGCTAAGGCTTAGTAATAGGGTTCCGTTTGACACCCTTCAGGTACGGAACCATAAAAATTACACTATGGGCACAATAAAATAAAGTTTGAAAATGAATGAATTCAGCCTGATATGAAAATAAATAAATTAGATTGACATACTATTCAAAACAATAAGGTAAAAGAGTAGTAATAAGAAAGTGAATTGCGAGTGCGAACAGATATGAACTAAAAGATAAGTGATGCTGAATCACAGAGGTCGGGGTTAATTTATTGTAATACCGAGTTAAGCAAAAAGATAACAGTATTTTGCTGTAATTTTATTACATTACACCTAAGTAAATGGTCTACTATATGTATCACATTATTGTGCTGTAATTTCATTACATTAGATTAAAAAACGGAAAAGAATGGCGAAATCTTGGAAAGGCCTATGTCCAGCAGTGGACGAAACAGGATGATGGATGGATGGATGGAGATTAAAAAAATCGTCTGCTACGAGTATATCTAAATTCGTCAAGCTGCTCGGATGGAGAAAAGAAAATGATTTTCCCAAGGAAGCCATTTGTGGCGTTGAAGTTTAACGGATGTGCAGTTGTGGTTTTGACAGCTGGTTAGCCAATCACAACCGCCTAAACTTTGAGCACTCGAAGTGCGTTGAACTTTTACAACACAAACAGTTGCAATATACCGCAAAGTTTTTGCTACTTCAGTTTCATTCAAGGAAGCGGAAGACAACGTATAAAAAACCGATCAAGTGAGAGTCAGGCTCGTGCACTTATGGTGCCGTGTTTCGTCAGTTTTGGGGAAAGCCAGGAAAATTTAAAATACTAATTGATTGTACTAAATAAAAGTGACAATATATTGCTAGTTATTTTTTTGTCTATTGCTTAATCGCTACATGTTTCTTGTTATCTTTATGTTACAAACTACTACTACTACTATAATGTTTTTCATATTTTTCAGTCCAAAATGATTATTTTTTCAATCTTATATAGTAACAATATTTTGAATAATTTCGGATTTTGAAGGCAAATTAATGCCATTTTTGTTACGAATACCAAGTCTTTAGCTTTAACAGTTCAAATATGAGGTTTCGTAACTCAGAAAGTGCATTGTCGATAAAAATTACCCCTCTCGCACCGTGCCGCTACCTAAGGAACGAACTGAATTCAACGGTAGATCCATTTTATAACATCGATAACGAAATCGATCATTACTGGGCACAAGAAGTGCCTGGGGAAAGACGTTGCATCCTCTTATCATCGCCTAAAATGGGTGTCTAAAGTGTGAAATCCGCATCAGGTCGTGCGAGACACGAAGCAATAAATATATTGAGACATATCACAATTCTCCGGAGAAGTGAGGGGGAGAGCGTAACGGTGTGATTGGTCAGTTTGTGTATCTTTCTCTCTCTACTTCGTGGATGCGTCGCCACAAAAGTGGAGTCATCGATAGATGGCACCTATTAGTTTACGGGTAAGTGTCAACAAAATAATGTTGCTGGTGACGACGAAAAGTGATGTAAAACTTGTTTCAGTTATTATTTTTAGTTTTTTTTATGTTGCCGTTATTTTGCAAGAGACTTTATAGCAAAAGTTAATTACTTCAATAATTTGAAGATAATAACCGACTATAATTAAACTCACCGGTACAAGCAGACGTCTGACTTCATCAACAGCACGCGCCAGCTTCAGCTTAGCCCGATTCTCCGTGTCCTCAACTGTCAGCAGTACATGCAGCTCGTCCGCTAGATGCTCCCAGTTGGGCTTGCCTCGGTTGGCATCCTCCTGGAATGGTGGAAAGACATGTATTAAAATACATCATGACTATTCATGACGTGCATGATTTCTTAATGGTGGACTGAATTAATATATTTACTCAATTTTGAGGGTCCCGTACCCAAAGGGTAATAAACGGGACCCTATTACTAAGACTCCGTTGTCCGTCCATCCACCCATCCGTCCGTCCGTCCGTCTGTCACCAGGCTGTATCTAATGAACCTTGATAGTTGGACAGTTGAAATTTTCACAGATGATGTATTTCTGTTGCCGCTATAACAACAAACGTGATTTTTTTGCCGTTTTTATAGATAATGGTACGGAAACCTTCGTGCGCGAGTCCGACTCGCACTTGGCCGGTTTTTTTTATCCTGTTGACATTCGCAGCGGAAAGTTGTAAGATGACAACCTAAATTTATTTTTAGTATAATCGTTGTGTACCTATTTAGCCCAGCTAGAAGCAAAAATATACAAAAAAGAAGTATCTCTATTTAATATTATGTAGTTGTCACCGCCTTTTTAAGTACCTACACATAAATTTGCTTGATATTAATTTGATCTATCGGTTTTTTATCTGATCTGAGGCTACTGGGATTGACTGAAGAAATGTGAAACTGCTCCAAACGTATACAAGGTGATCGCATTTATTTACGAAGTCAAATTAATACTTAAAGTTTGGTAAGTGACCAGTATCACTAATCAATAACATTTCTTGCGAAATTAATAAGAGAAATGGTCTTTTCATTGTAATTTTGACTCAGGGTTGGGCTTGCGTTTCAAGGAAACAGAAAAAAAATACAAAAAGGGGCATTGAAAGTCTTCAATATGAATTTGGCTGCATAAATTAATGTCACATTGTATGTGTCAGGATGTTAAATGACAAGGACTGCAATCTATAGTTACAATTAACAGAAACAGTACCTATTTAATTTCGATTATTTAGAATCTACGCAAAAAAAAATGAAAAAACAAAACTGATGCACATAAATCAACTTTTAAAACATGCATTTTCATCCATAAAGTACTGAATAAAACTACACATTCGCAACTGTCTTTCAGCAAAAAACGACATAAATACGCTACAAGAAGATATTGTATGGCAAAAAAGTATAGCTTACGAGGGAGCACAGCTATACAACAAATTAATTAAAAGACATTAAAAATGCAAAATCAATGTTTACATTAAAAAAAAACTTAAAGCTTATATTTTAAAAATGTCACCAATATTACATAATATCAATGTGCTAGTTACAATTACTTTGTTATTAATATTATATTTAAGTACTAACAAACATCGAAATAATACATTGTATTTTGGAACAACTTGCATGCAAATCTATGTAAATATTTTCAAGGACTAACAATTAATACGTAAGAAAATTTATTTCTCATTTTAAGTGAACTAATGCATATTATGTTCTTATGAGAATAAACATTTAATCCTAAACAGCACAAATATATAATAATATGAAGTCGTCAAATTTATGGTAATTTTACAAACCTAGAAAAAAATAAATTATTAAAACGGATTCAGTCCTGGAGCTTTTGTTGTAAGGACATAGCTGTTACGATTTTTCATTAACTTAAGTAATAAACATAAAGCTTAAGTGTTAATTGAAGTTGTTCGTTACAGTATTCTGAGTTATTAGTTAGTTAATTACTAAATATTACTAACTAAAAGGTTAACCTGGCTGGATTCCCATAACGCTGCGTGCAAACAAATAAACTATTAGTAAAGATTGTTAATACACACTAAAGCGAGACAAAGGAGCGTTATGTTAGTTCCATTACAGAGTTCTGACGCAAGTAAAGCAATAACTTGGCTGCAATGAATTTAAATAAATGGTCATAATTCTTACAGGCTACCTACTTCATTTGCATTTAGGAAAAGCCAAAGATATCGGTAAATATAGTTGTTTACTTCAAGACACGTATTTTTACATTTTAAACGTGAGTCGCTGAGTGCATCACTCTCCTACGATATGTAGCAGCTTTTAGCCTGTCTGTCTGTTTATCTGTCCGTCCGTCTATCACAAAGGTCTACAGCTTCAACCGTGGTAGATAGCCAGTTGAGATTTTCACAAAATACGTATTACTATGGCCTCTATCATGACAAACAATAAAAAAAATTGAACCCAGAGGTGTTTCCATACAATAAACCTCGCGTTAATCATAGCGCCATGTGAGATTACTTGTTTGACAAGCTTTTCAACTTTTTTATACTGAGGTTCGTTGGTAAGATGATAGATGGCGTTAAGAGTAGCTTGTCAACCTTTTGGTACCATGTTGTTTTT
Source organism: Ypsolopha scabrella (assembly GCA_910592155.1). Taxonomy (NCBI): domain Eukaryota; kingdom Metazoa; phylum Arthropoda; class Insecta; order Lepidoptera; family Ypsolophidae; genus Ypsolopha; species Ypsolopha scabrella. The sequence continues at coordinate 13,468,459 of OU342968.1, forward strand.
AGAGTTTTTAGGGTTCCGTATCCGTAATATGTGGAGGTACGGAACATCTTGTGTGCTAGACCGACATGCACTTGGCCAAATTATTCGAGTGTTGAAATAATATTACGGAGAAATTACTCGTGTTAATTTATTTAATTATATTATTATTAATTTATATATTTTTAATGCATCGATAAAAAATACCAAAATACTTGATCCATCAGTTAGTATTCAATTTGTACCAACAAAACCATGCTAATATATTTTTATTAATTGAATCATGTTATTGATGTTTTTAGAAGGTACTCACGTTTGTGTATGTGGTTGGAAAACCCACCTTTTTCTTATCTCTCATGGATCCTTTGCCTCTGACCATGATTTTGCATCCCGTTTCTTGTTCTAATTGTTTTGCTGTCATACCTCTGGGCCCTAGAATCCTTCCGACGAAATTGAACTGTAAAATAAGAGAGGACACCGATTAATATATTTATTATAATTAATATAAGGTTACGGTTACAAAGTAAAACGACTGAGAATACGAAGTAAATTGCTACGGATAACAATTTGAGTTGATAAATAACTAAATAGATTGGTTTTATGTACCGGATAACCGAATTCAATTATTTTGGATTAAAATCCAGAAACATTTTTGTAGGGGGGTTGAGGGTAGGTATCATCGACCTTTTTCAGGAAATCATAGTTATTACATTTACAATTACTATACCCTGTACTATTCAAATACGTGAAGGTAAGTAAATTTAAGACAAAATAACTAGGTAATGAATGAATGCAATAAACAATGAATATGAAATCGTCATATTCTAGTATACCGGGTGTAAATAGACTGCTACCACTAAATGAAACCACATATTCTACCGACCCTACTGAACCACTTTTCCCAAGAATCATACCCGCCCCGCGGCAACCCTTAGTTTGGGAAATAATTGAGTTCCAAACAAAAACGCGTGAACCCTAACGCACCGACATACGGGCGAGTTTAGAGAGAGTGTCGTCCGTGAAACCTGCAGCTGTTTGAGGTCAACGCTCTCTGTCTATCCTCGCCCGTATGTCGGTGCGTTAGGGTTCACGCGTTTTTGTTTGGAACTCAATTATTTCTTAAACTAAGGGTGTCCGCGGGTATGACTCTTGGGAAAAGTGGTTCAGTAGGGTCGGTAGATATGTGGTTTCATTTAATGGTAGCAGTCTATTTACACCCGGTATAGTAAAAAATAAATTTCTGATTCCTGTAACGTATATTTGGGCTTCAGCCTCCTATCCCGTCCCTAGATCCGCCACTGGTCACGCCTCTGCAGGGCAAAGTTTTGAAGGCCAAAAACGTAGACATTCATGCCAAAAACATAACGTATATTTGGGATTTTGTTATTGATCAAAGTTCTCTGGTTATTGAGATATTTTGTTTGCTGAAAACCGAAACTCACCCTGTTTTTGCTGTTTTTACGAAAGGAAGGTAGGGAGATTTGATTTTACTGTATTAAAAACAGTATTTTTCAAAAAAAAGCTCCAGCTCTATCATTGAAGCATCCAAAAACAGTTGACAAAATGTGATGTATTTGTCAGAAAATGTACGAAAAATGTGGCGAAAAACAGCAAATAATTTAACATTTTGTAATAACGCGTAAACATGCTAGAGTTACTAATTAAAGTGATTCATAAGAGGTCTTCTATCACAAGTATTGTTATACTTACAAGAAGGTCTCAACAATGTTTTTGTTAAAATGTATTTTTATACTGAAATAAATATTTTTTTATGTTGCATAATACGAAGTAGCTTACTCATAATCATTAAAAACACTCTAATAATCATCACCAGAGTTTTGGTAAGGATACTAAGAAAAATGGATACCTAAGTAAAGACAACTTGGTTAAATTAAAATAAAAGTTACCAAGATAGCTTGGTTAGATTTAAAAGAGGTATTTTATAACACTTACACGGTGTCATTTAACGAGCTTGACTCGTTTGATTTCAGAAACGCACTATGCAGGCTCTGTCAGAAATAAAGTGCTCCGTTGTTATTAGCAAAAACTTGGTACTAGCCCTTCCGTTTTCTGAGTGATTGGATTTGTGTGGGCCTTTGTATATTTTGGAAAAACTAAATATATAGTTGTATATAACACCTCTGTATTATTGGTCAATCAATTCCCGCTACATCATATAAGCCTAAGCGGATGATAAAAATAATCTGTATTTGAAACATACTAAGTAAACCTTCAAATATACAAACACCAAATATTGTGTGCCCACCTCAGAACAATAACTTGAGGTGCCCACATGTGAGTTGAATATAATCCAAAGCGTCAAAGCAAAGCAAAGATTTGCGAAAACTACATGATCTGTGAACCAGTATCGTTCTGCCGGCAAGTAACATAGCGAGAAATGGACCAGTTGGCAAGCATCCAAAGAACAACCAACACAACACATTTCACACCAGCTTTTTTCAAGATATTTCTGAGAGAAGGAACCAAACATTTAGTTGTAAATATATTAACTAATGAATGGCGTATCATATTTGCGGCCGAAAATTCGTCACGCATGTCATGGTAAATTAGACCGGGTGACGGCGTTTGTATCGCTGAAAGATGTTTATGATTTCTAATATTGTAGAAAACATTTTTGTCTGAGGACTTAATGTCTTGCCAATAATGGCTGAGAAGTTGCCAGTTTAACGGTGTAAAGTACTGTCCTATGTGAATGAGTGTCGAGTGGAAATAATGGAATTACTTATAGACCTTTGTGGCAATAAATTCAATCTGTAATATGAGATCCGTCGGAGAGCGGAAGTGGTACCTTTTTAACCAGTCTACGACAGTCACTTACGTCGCGCATCAGCGGCCTGCGCGGCCATGAGAGACAGAGACATGATAAATCAGCCTTAGACAATGCTAATAAATGATCGAAGTTTGGCACGCCAACAGATGCCTAATGAGATTAAACTAAGTAAGTATCGTTTGAGATACAGTCGGGCGAAATAACAATGTCTGAAGAACAGTTGATACAATAATTTGTGGCAAAAATATTTCTGCCATTTCACTTGCGAGCGGTAGACGAACTGAGATCTCAATCGTTCAATGCAGTAGCTAAACTATCAATATAACATCTTATTAGCTTCCAACGTTCAGGCTCCAAGCAAAGTCAAATTGTACAGGGTAAACCAAAATTTGGCCTGATCAAAACAGTATCAAGGTTAACCATTTCGTCACTAGTTAGTGGTTCGCCACAAAACGACTCTAGGGTAAAGACTTCCTATGTAGATGTTGACTCTTTGCTAGGGCTGGGTGTAGCCACAAAACTATTCAGAATAGTAATAACGCAGTTAAATGGTGCAACTTTATTAGTGGTTACCATCGCAGAGGAGTGTAAATGCACAGAAACTGTTAGCAGAAATGGATTTGTTGGTTTGTGAAACACAGAGTCTGCAGGTGTTAATAAAACAATTGCTAAAGCTGCGCTGGTAAAATTATTTATCATTTAATTACTTCCAATTTTCATTTCCCATGACCGAATTCAACAACAGGTAAAACAAGATGAGGTAATAGCAAACAGTAGCTATCCAGAAATAGAAAATGCTGAGAACATGTTTTTTCTAAATAACCTGGTGAAAAACTAAAATTTCCCAATAGTACAAGAAAGAAAAGCCGGACCGGACGCTGAGCACGCACGGGTGTTGAAATAGAGTCTCGCGACTTGGCGAGACGCCCGGAACAAATGTCTAGATGCAGTTTTTCTTTGCAAATTATCCGGAGAACTTATGACAGTAATACGATTTTCATTCGCACCTTACTGATTAAGTGTGCTGGCAAATATTTAAAAGTTTCTGTAGTCATCAACGAAGGCAGTTTGAATTGATATCTATAATACGAACAGAAGATAAAATAAAATCGACAGTAGATCACACATCATAATGGTAATAACGCTGTATAAACGTTTTAAAAACAAAAAAGAAAATAAAAATGGCGAGGATTAGGAGATCAACGCAAAATAAATCAATTCTATAATATTTATCTCTGTAAATATTAGTGTCGACACACGTCATGCCGCATGTTTGCGGTCATAATTTATGTGGAATTAGAGAGTTCTTTGTAGCTGAAACGAATTCCTGCTTGTCTCGTGAAATGAAATTAGTCACCGTTGTTTAGTTAAATGCATTTTCCTAGAAGCTTAAGACAAATCTGTTGTGTGGCACACTTTAGTACACAACAATCCAGTTCTAAAAAGTGTGTCGTTGCATTCTTCATTTATATCAAAGTAAAGACAAGACTGAGTGGATAGAAGTTAATATCCACATCATTTGACTATTCTTATGAGTTCAAATTATGCATTAGTATGTTTAAATTATGCATTACAGTTGAATACTGGATCCCTATTTGTACATACATCTCTATTTCAATTCAAACTATTGTCTTGATCTTGTTGAATTCACTTATTTTATTGTGTTACTGGTTGTTATTGGTGACATTTACTGGGTATTAACATTTTACCGTAATTTTAAGATAAAAGTACATGGGTTTCATATTTCAGTTGTTAAAAGAATCGGAATTAAATTAACAACTCCAAGAATAAGTTTAAATATTACGACATACTAATTCCCATCCTAATCAAACAAAGCTTGAAAAGATACTATTGTGTAACACATTGTTTTTAATAGCCAGGAGTTGTGAAAAGTAGTAATAGGAACTTTATAAGAACGTTAAATTTTTTTTTTTTTCTTAAGATAATTGTGAATGTACACCTCATCGCGTAAACAATGGCTTCTGCTTTGAGAACGCCGCCGTCGGCGCATCTAAATCGATAAACATTGACCAATTGCATACCGGCCTGCGGCGCATGCGCGCCCGCCCTTCTCGAGTCATGGCTCGACTAGCGGAATTAATGCAAATGGTCAAACATTTACGTAAATCATTTACCTGAATACCGAAAACATCGAGGGCAAGTAACTCGAGGACACAAAATACCGGACTGCGCGAAGCTCAACGATTGTGGCGTCCCAAATACATAAGATTACAATTATTTAGTATCTCCAAAGAGCTATATGAACCAACTGCTTGTAAGTGTTACTAAAAATAAAATTATATAAATAAAAGTATTGTAAGTAATTAAAAGGTATCATCAGAAAATAAGAGAGAGGTGTGTCTGTATCTGATGGAGATATGCAATCTCCTACTCTGGACGACGGGGGTGAGTAGAGTAAACATTAATAAGTTGTTTTAAAACAATTAGTACTAGCTACCCAGAACTAATCAATTATTCATTTATATATTTTTAATGGTCTGCCAACAGAAATGACACAAAAGTTAATATAATTCCTAGAATGATGCTGAGCTAGAACTATAGAGCATGCCAGTCTGTAAATAAAGCATAGATCTATTTAGAGTAGTTGGTATTTACACGATTTAAACGCATCTGTTACCTACAGAGACAACACTGAAATTATTTATTCCTAAATAGAATATTATTATATAATCATGATAATCTAATTCACTTTTCTATGGCACCAAACTCGGAAACAAATTTAGAACACGAAGTAACGCAAACACAAATTATCGTAACATTGCCCTCTAAAATAGACACAATTGACTTCAGTACCCATCATAGTGGAATATCCAGCATTAGGTTTACGTAATTGGTAGTGCTTTATACCGTAATGCCACAATGATGGGTAAACTAGGTGCCACAAAAAAATATAATAAGCAACCTCGTTTGCACTGTTTGTTGCAACTGCATTCAAAACATATATTTTGTGACATAGCTTTCATCGAATGCACTGACGTAATTATGTGTTAGAAAAGCATTCACTTGTGAATATGGAATACTAGGTTTTATTCGACGGAACTAGGTACCCAACTTACATAAGGTATAATTTACTAAAACGAAAAGTTATATTTTATGCTCTAACATCTACAAAAGTGAGAACGAAAATACTTGCAACAACCATACAAAACAAAACAAAGTACAGTCCCATATTAAAAAAAACGTTTCTCTGGCTAATAAAAACTAATCAAACAATACTACATTCTTTATTAGTAGGTACTCTTGATATAATGTACAAATATATTGACAAAATTGTTACTCTACTGGTAGAATCCAGAAATTAGAATAATTCAACAGTTCCCATCATAGGTAAATTGATGCTGAGTAGATACGAGTACATGATGATTGCACAGCTGTAATGATAGCTAATCATTAATATAGTTAAGTAGTGGGTAAATAAATATTATTGATTCCGTATAGGAATTGATTGATGGGTTAATTCACGTTTAATTGACCGCAGAATATTGGTCGTGATGTGCGATACCACTATTGCCTGGGGGCTCAAATAAACGGTAACGACGACGGTGCGAACCAAAAGTTGAAATACAATGAGATTCTGCTGGGTATTAAGGATTTTATTTAAAGCTTTTAGTAATGATTTAGTAGGAATAACAAAATTATTAACATTTATCACACTGGTCTTGTTCTTGTTCCGACACTCTTTTTCCGTTGAAAACGATCTCCGATTAATCGTTTATGCATAATAAGCACATGCTCATTTTACAAGTTGTTTTAAAGCAAATTCGCTCCGATCAAAGTTCTTTACCTAGCCTAACTGAACTGGTTCTACATCAGGTGTATCCTTGCCTTTATATGGTCCTGGAGCCATAACGGTGGTATGATTTATGTTCATCTAAACTAAACCCGTAGAGTAAACAATAACTTAGGATTCCGTAACAATAACAATACATGAACCGCGACTCCCAATAAGTAATTTAATGACTTTACTAGCTTTACACGAGAATCGGTCACGAATCTTAACAAATAATAACATGACTAAGTCATTGTGATGTCGCAACATTTACTCTTGAATTTATTTAATAACGTTGAATTTTCCGCGGAAAGTTCTGGCTGAAATTTCGTTGAAATAGTAGCGATTCTCAGAGAGGGTACTGACGCATGTAAGTAAAATGAGGACTAGAATGCAGTAATATGGAGCAAATGATTAAATAATGAAGATAGTTCTTATTATTTCATCGTAGTTGGAAGTCATACAAGCATTTATTTCTGACTCAATCCTGTGATGATTTAACCCTTTATCTCGCAGGAATCGAAGGATGTCTTCAAATGTTAATAGCCTTCTTATCAGCGATTAAAATTCCCGTTTTGTTCATAATTGCTTACATCTTAGACCGACTGTTGTTTACGTGCTGCTAATTCTGAAACGGCAACAAGTAATAAAATGCTATTATAAATTAATACAGAAGAAAAATCATCACGAAGATGTCTGATTGGAATTTATAGTTTAAGTGATTTTAAACGATATAGCATCTACGTTGGAACACTGGAGAATAGTCCTAAAATAGCCAGCAATGAAAACAGGAAACTGTTTCAAGGGGCAGTAAGGCGCAGGAAACATTAAGTATTTAATTAGTATAATGTTTATTTTTAATCCCTTCTATTATGTAAACCCACAAATTGTAATCAGATATTTTTTTAACCGATAACTAATTTGCAGATTTTTCGTGTAACGTGGGCACAATTAATATTTGTGTTTGATTTCATTGTAACTTTTACGTCAGCAAAATCGTAATGAATATTCTAATGGTATAATTCTGATAGGTATATATTTTATACGAATAATTAGTATTTTTGTCTATATATTAGACAACTAGCCTTTGCCCGCGGCTCCGCTCGCGTTTATTTAATCTCTGCCCCGTTTTCGGCTTGGACGTTATTTCATGAACACCCCTTAATGCCTATATGTAAAAAAAACCGCATCAAAATTCATTGATCTCGAGTTAAAACGGCACATACCTGCATACCTACAGACAGACAAAAATTCTAAAAATTGTGGTTTGGCCACAGTAGGTACTATACTACCTCTAATACCCTTTCCATTAAAATTTCGCAAAAATAATAAATTTACAGACACGACTTTTTACTACTTTATTATTAGTATAGATAAATATGTAAATAAGATAGATGTACCTAAAGAAAACGAAGAAAACAGTTTCTTCAAGAGAAAGCTCGTGTGAAAAATAACGGGGCAAAATAAAATCCAGGCGAAGCCGATGCGGAGGTAATTTTTCTCGCTCTAGAATATCCAGAAGGTAGTACATCAGACAAGACGGACTCTGTGGTACCTGACCCGTGACCCTCGTCGGCGGAGCGCGTCCAATCCGATCGACCTCATTACCGGTAAGGGTCAAATGCGACTTATTACCGTCATGCTGCACAGGATCAGATGACCATGAGGAATATGGGAAAATTAGTAGCCGCGGTGAAATTGGGAGCAAGGGTCAGAAAGCAGATTATAGTGATTTCGGCGATATAAATAAGCTTTGTTGCAAATATATTGTTTAAAGGACTGCGGTGATCAAAGATAGAAGAAAGTAAGCATATAGGGAAAATATGGAAAAATGTGTACCAGTAGAGTCAGAAACCAAATAATAGTGACTTCGATGATGTGAGTTCGGCTACAAATACAATCAGTAGTTCACTTCTAACAAGTTAAGGCTTTATAAACAGTAGTTCACTAATTGCAAGTTTAAAAATGATAATATGTAATGAATACTAGGTAAATTACAAAAACATGCCTTTATTGATTAAGATTTTTAAAAATCTAGATTTTTAAATTTTCTACCTATAAAAATATCATTTCTAACGAAATCTTACGATTTTTCTGCGATTTTGAGAAAACAGTGACATTGCCTAGATTTTTATTCTGATTTTACATTTATCATGTATGTGTGTGTTTTTCAATGAAACTAGTTTTAAATGAATGTTTCATGATAACGTAATTTACTGTAACGAATAACGTTTAATACATATACAATAACGTTCCTACACAAAATCCTTATTGCAAGGTCTTAAGGCAAGGCAGAGACATGATTTTATACGTAAGCAATTGAATGTATACATACGATGTATCGATGCCTAATAGTTCAATGGCCAGTTTCCATTTCACCGATCAGCCTTTATTTAGTAAATGCACGGTATAGCGTGAGATAAATAGAACGGATATTGGTGGTGACGCCCACGAGCACACGTTTACTGCTAAAGTTATAGCTTAATAACCGTGCAGTTAATTCATTAAATACACAAAGTAACGATGTCAGAGATAAACAAGGGGCTGTACGCGCCTACGCAGTTGATGAGGCACGGATTACAAAAGAATTTCAATCAAAATTCCTACGCGGGCAAAGAAAGCTTCTACTAGGAGACACAAAAACAATTACAGACGACAAGAATAGAATTAATTATGTAGAACCAAGGAATGAGATTTCATTTAGTTGTTAGCTTGAATCTAATGCAAGCTCGAAAGCCGCAAAAGCAACGCGTTCTCGAAATGTTTTTGAAATGTACGAATATCTAATGTAAATCACTCGCGAATGATGGAGCACACTCTGTTTTAGATGTTCTTGTATCCGTTTGATATATTTGATTACATTCCTTTAAAATGTTTGGCTGCCTGTTTACGCCAATCAAATCTGAATAATTTTCCATGCTGGCCTAACTTATATTTTCTGCGTTGACTGCGTTCATTTGTAGATTGGTTATGAGTTGCATTAAGTACAATAAGTAAATTATTATAATCATGGTGCTATTGTATTATGTTATGTCTTATAAATTAGTCTTATTGAGCAGCCACGACTGTAGTAATACACTTTGATTATATAGTTTAGGTGAGACCGCTAGACAGGACGTAACTGCATTTTCAATAGAGGGTTTCTACAAAACTAGCTAGTGGGGACTACTGGAGACATAGTAAAAAGTTGGTAACTTGAGACGCTTCGGCGATGCTGTCTACGTGTCAATCGTCAGGTTTCTCATGCTGGATGGCATCAGTTGGTAAAAAGCTGTGGTAACGGACCAGACCGATATGGACGGATTTAATCACGAGCCACTGCCATAAAAGGACAACCTCAGATTCCTTCATCGAGTGATGACCGGAGTCGCATGGAATACGAGAGATGGTAGGCGAGCTGTCGATATTTTGATGACAATTTGTACTTTGTTTTTGTTAAAAGTTTAATTTAGGCCGTCAATTGTAATGTTATTATTTGAGAAAATATTGACAATGTTTTATTGAACGTGCTCAAGTAAAACCAAATAAAACCTTTGGTCACCCTGAGGATTCATAGCATTCTCATAACTTGAATAAAATTTAACAAAAGTTACAAACTTCATTTTGCAGTTTTGTTTCATACATTTTGTAGGTAAATAAAACAAAACTCCAAAATTAAGTTACCATGTGAAGTAAATGATCATTAATTCTAAAACTGAAACTTGAAGATATAAATGAATGAAAAATAAATCTGTAATCTCAATGAGCTTTAGACAATAACACCCTTATTTCCAATTTAATAATCGGTTTTTGGCTCTGTTTCGCCATTTGGGTACGGAATTTAAAAAGACCTGATGGTGGTAAATTCAAATCTATTTACTTATTTGCAGGGATATGTCTTGCAACACTATCTTAACTTGATTCTGTGGAACCAGTAATACTGGAGTCTATGGCCCAACGAGAATGTCTATCAAGGCGATACCACTGACTGAACCAACATCCATCGCTTCCTTCAAGCTGTTTGTGTTTCGAACGTAGACACTATCAAAATTCTTATTTCAAAGCAATAAGTACGAAAATTCCTCAAAACGTGATGCAGTCTGTTAGAGCGCAATTTAATTGCGTTCAACATCTACAATGCGGAATGTGTACAATCTTCCGCATGTCAACCAGAACTGAAGCCACGATTTTTCCTAAATACCAATAATTTAACGGAATAGATAGAAAATGTATTTTTTATATTTGTATCAATCAGAAATTCAATACTGTAGAACTCAAATCTACATTAGATGCACAAGAAAAAAGCCATGTCATCTCAAATATCAAAGTATTCAAGCGTTGCGACTCATAAAATATGAAGGCGCAGACGCAGATGTTGAAAATTTTGAATATGTAACTCTTTTCTTACCGTGATGTTTCAATAGCATTGTTCCAACAATATGTTCGCATGCAAAACGCATTTTGTATGCTCTATTTCTAAAATAGTTTCGTTTAATTTTACCGCTTGGTTTTTGCAAACGAATAAAACTCTAGAAAAAATGTACTACTAGAAAAATACTAAAATCCAGTTTCCGAAAAACAAACTGGACGTTAATTCAAACATATCCGTAGCAAAGGCGGAATGCGAGTGAAAAATATAAAAAAAAGTTTATTAGCAAGCACATAGTTAACAAACATTTCTTAAATAGGATTACATAAGTATCAAATAGTTTTACAATTATTTAAAAGTTTTGCGGACCCCAAACTAAGCAAACTTGAAACGCGGTTTTTGAAAAGTGATTTTTTGAAGATCTTAATACAGAAATGTTTTAAGCTTTTATTGCAAAAACCTTTTTATGTTTTACATTTCAGTTAAAGAGTTTACCTAAGTTGAGTTTTCATCAAACGGCTTTTATCACGAGATTAACAAAGTCGTATGAAAAATAGGATGTGTGAAAAATGTTGCAAGAATAACCGCCCTGTTGTATGAAAATTCTCTGACTCATTATTGACGTAGCTAGCTCACATTTGTTCCGTATTTATTATAGTTTTATGAAACTTTTGAAGTAAGTATAATTGTTTGTGTGTGTGTTTTAAACGTATTGCAAAAGATCCTGTGTACTACATTTATTTCTTGGAATTCCTTCAAATTAAATCTGCATCATTAGATGAAACGTTTCCGCCGTCGATTTCCTTCTGATCAACTATCAATATCTGTCGCCTTTCAATTATTCTCAAGATTTACGTTCACATTGTTAAATTCTTGACAAGGATCGAGGTGATCTACGATTGTCTTAGTGAAATCGAACAAATAAATCAATCAATACATCATCGTCATTGGCGTAACTAGAATTTGCAGCGGGGGGAGGCATGAAGCCATCATCGAGTATTTACCTGTCCTCAAATAAGTGATCGTAATAAATAGAGACAACCCTCAGTACGACGAGATCACATACAAACAAAACAAAACAAATGACCAGGTGGTAGAGATGATGCCGGGCTCGACTGTGGAGGTACAACCATCTTACTCGCAAATCCTCCCGAAGTTATTCGGGGGCGAGTAAGAGAACAGCTCTCAGGCAAAATCAGGCGGCCCACCATTGCCTGGGACCGATGGATGGCGGTGTATCTATCCCCAATTGCCGGGCCTTATACAAAACAGACTGGTGACGGGCAGCGGCGTCACTGGTGCAAGGGTTTCGGCACCGCACTCACCAACCCACCGGCACAGCGAGTATGGGCATTTCTTCCAGGAGGACCACCTAGAGTGGCGAAATCCTAGAAAGGGCTATGTCCTGCAGTGGACGAAACATGCTGATGGATGGATGGATTACAACAATGAAACCCATGACGCCTATGACCCTCGTCAAGACGCCTTCCCTTCAAATATTAATAACAATCGAATTAAAAGTTTCAATGAGGTCTTACTCAAGTGTACTTTAATGGATACGATCTTTAGAGATCAAGTTGCTCTGCAGGATTGGAATTTTATTGTTACAAACATTTCCATAAATGGAAATAAGAAGGCGCAGGAGATCTAGGCGCCAATAATGTCATAAGAATAATTTGAATAATCAAAGAACATTTTATACTTATAGGGAAATCTTTTATCAATGGGAATCTACCATACTTTATTCATACAACTTTAGCCTTTGCCCGCGGCTCCACCTGCGTTTATTTAATCTATGCCCCGTTTTCGGTTTGAGCGTTATTTTATGAACATCTTATAGCCTTTATGTTGACCTGACCCTGGTACAATGATAATTAAAAAAAAAAAACGAAGTTAAAACATTCTCGAGTTAAAACGGAACATAATCTAGGTATATACATACATACAGTGGGACAATAATAATTATTTAAATTTAAAGAATTATTCTAAAAATTGTGGTTTTGGCCTTAGTATGTACAATACTTAATAACCCACTTCATTTAAAATTTCGCAAAAATATTCAATGCCAAACACGTCTTCTTTACAACTTAGTTCCTAATATAAACTTAATTTCTAGGAAGAAAATTGAGAGGGGGATCCCCTACACCCCCCCTCCTCACAATTAAATTTCTGTTGTACCCATGATTATTTTGCGTTCGGTTTAACTATACAGTGAACAGTTAGACTAATAAAGTTCAGAAAGTTACTTATTTATTTGTTAATCATTATTAGCCAACAAAAACAATTATTCAAATTTACTTTTTCGGTTTTAATTATTTTAAAAATATAATACCAATATCGAAATTATTTGGGCATAACTTAAAGAAACTTCAATGTTTTTTTGCTAGTCCTTATTATGCGAGCCTAGTTTAAAGAGAGTGGGACGATATGGATGGATGTCTGGTTGTCTGTATGCACCGACGGATCTTTTTCGGACTAAAATATTGAGAGTTACGTAACTTTTTGACGTGAGGCAAAAAACCCGATTCTGAAGGCTTTCATTTTAGTTTTAGTGCCGTCGGAACTAAAATTGCTTCATTTCAAAATAGATTTTTAGTGTCAACAACAGAAGCTATACTACTTTGGAAAAAATGTAAGCTTTGACAGCACTAAAACTAAAATTAAATCCATTAGAATTTATTATACGCTTATCTGATATAATACGAGAAAGACTGGAGTGTTAGGCGAAACTTTTTCCTTTGAGTTATGTACAGTTTAACCTATTCATTTATTATTAAGAAAAGGAAAACTTACGTATATTTAGTTTAGATAAATATGTACAAGTAGCAAATTTAACAGCACAAAAATGAACCACCAGACCAAGATGGAATAGTAGAGAAAGCAGAGATAATGTTCCTAAATCAAGCGAGGTCCATTAACTAAATGAATCATTCAGTTCACTGAACTCCTATAAAAGGGATTGGGCAAAGAAACGAGTTCATTTGCAAATGAACCTGAAGCATATGTTCACAATGAATGGTTACTATCATTGAATGACAGACATGATCAATTCAATATCACTGAAGTACAGTACGAAATACAGTTTAGAAGTTGTGCAGACCAATAATATCAAATCATCAAAAGCAATCGGTTTTTTTAACCTTTTGACTTTAATGTGTACTTTTGTATTTAGGTATATTGCCGCCCAAATTGGTGACATGCCAAACAAAGAATGTATAAGCAACAAGGATAGAAAATCTTGAAGAAAGTAAAGAACGAAAGAGCTGTGTCAGGATCGTTGCAGATACAGAAGTATAGTCTCTAACTCCCCCTTAAGGAGACAGGCGTGAAATATGTATGTACCTATGACGTATGTGGTTCACCAGGGAAGGTACAGATATTCTATCTCATGAAGTCCGTTTGGCTATGGTTGTAGTAGTGACGTGTACAGATAAGCACATTTTGTGTGTGTGGCGCGTTTTAGCGCTCCCGAGGCTACACACACCACAAAAAGTGCCTGCTGCAACCATAGCCAACGGAGATGAGATAGAAGAAACTAAGCAACCAGGGAAGCAACCAGTAATTGTAACAATGTTAGTTTCGTAGAAAAAGAGGCTATATTACATGTGTTACACTATAGCCCACAGAAACGTAGCCCATATAGAGCGAGAGCCCTGACATCAACCACCAAATGCAGCAGCTTGTCAGCCTTGTCTCTCTATTTACGCGTCTGTCACGGAGATAAATTTTGATTTTCTACAACTTCCACTCAAAGTGGGCTTTTGGCAAGGGTTGTTTATCTAGATGACAACGTTATTAACTGTCCTACTAAATAAGCAGATATGTAGTCTCATAATCGTGAATCGTAATTCAATTGCGTTGCATTTGGATGAAATTTAAGTACCTACTTACTTCTTACTCTCGTATTTACCGAAAATGGGGAGAACGAAAGTAACACGTACAAGCTATAAACTTGAGAGGAGATGACAAATAGTAGAAGTGGAACAAAAGAAAACACAAATCAAATGGACAAACAAAATCTTAAACTTCGATTATAAGTCAATAGTAACACCATTCAGAAGTCAGTTTGCCCACTTTATAATTGTGTAATTAATGGACAAACAATTACGTTTTTGTTTGCTTAAAGAAAGCTTCAAGTCACTCCAGGTTGTCGTGGGAGTAAGATTGACAGAATGGATGGTAACAAAAACAAACTGACTTTATGTGTAGACAATTCGACCATTTGCACTTACACTTATACCTTTTATTTGAAACATTGATTTAAGAGAACCTTAACTTTGGAAATGATATTGGGTCAATTAATGGAATAAGAAAGCTTATGTATATTTTCAAAAACTTGCGTTTAGTTGCGGATCGTCAGCGACTTTTGCAAACATACAAAGCACTCTGCCCGTGCATTCTATGTTATTGCATATCTACCTGGGGTGGCGCAGTAAAATCTAATCTCATTGAAATTGAAAGAGCACAGCGAGCCGTCTTGAGGGTGCTTATGTCTCTTCCATTTCGGCATCCCACCACTCTAGTGTATGATCAATCGCAAGTGCCTTCAGTTCCAAAACTGTATATCTATGTATATTTTCAAAAACTTGCGTTTAGTTGCGGATCGTCAGCGACTTTTGCAAACATACAAAGCACTCTGCCCGTGCATTCTATGTTATTGCATATCTACCTGGGGTGGCGCAGTAAAATCTAATCTCATTGAAATTGAAAGAGCACAGCGAGCCGTATTGAAGGTGCTTATGTCTCTTCCATTTCGGCATCCCACCACTCTAGTGTATGATCAATCGCAAGTGCCTTCAGTACCAAAACTGTATATCTATGTATATTTTCAAAAACTTGCGTTTAGTTGCGGATCGTCAGCGACTTTTGCAAACATACAAAGCACTCTGCCCGTGCATTCTATGTTATTGCATATCTACCTGGGGTGGCGCAGTAAAATCTAATCTCATTGAAATTGAAAGAGCACAGCGAGCCGTCTTGAGGGTGCTTATGTCTCTTCCATTTCGGCATCCCACCACTCTAGTGTATGATCAATCGCAAGTGCCTTCAGTTCCAAAACTGTATATCTATGTATATTTTCAAAAACTTGCGTTTAGTTGCGGATCGTCAGCGACTTTTGCAAACATACAAAGCACTCTGCCCGTGCATTCTATGTTATTGCATATATACCTGGGGTGGCGCAGTAAAATCTAATCTCATTGAAATTGAAAGAGCACAGCGAGCCGTCTTGAGGGTGCTTATGTCTCTTCCATTTCGGCATCCCACCACTCTAGTGTATGATCAATCGCAAGTGCCTTCAGTTCCAAAACTGTATATCTATGTATATTTTCAAAAACTTGCGTTTAGTTGCGGATCGTCAGCGACTTTTGCAAACATACAAAGCACTCTGCCCGTGCATTCTATGTTATTGCATATCTACCTGGGGTGGCGCAGTAAAATCTAATCTCATTGAAATTGAAAGAGCACAGCGAGCCGTCTTGAGGGTGCTTATGTCTCTTCCATTTCAGCATCCCACCACTCTAGTGTATGATCAATCGCAAGTGCCTTCAGTTCCAAAACTGTATATCTATGTATATTTTCAAAAACTTGCGTTTAGTTGCGGATCGTCAGCGACTTTTGCAAACATACAAAGCACTCTGCCCGTGCATTCTATGTTATTGCATATCTACCTGGGGTGGCGCAGTAAAATCTAATCTCATTGAAATTGAAAGAGCACAGCGAGCCGTCTTGAGGGTGCTTATGTCTCTTCCATTTCGGCATCCCACCACTCTAGTGTATGATCAATCGCAAGTGCCTTCAGTTCCAAAACTGTATATCTATCAGATTCTTCGTAAATACCACCAAACTATTTTACCAAATATACCAGATACTAACAACGAACTAAACGCTGTCCTATATTTGTCAAAGTGAATTTGCCCGCAGAAACTTCAACAACATGGCTCCAAGACTTTATAACCTATTTTCCAATAACAATGTTCTCAGTAAACGCTTAAGTAATTTTAAAATAAAAAACATATACTAGAGTGGCTGAAACGATTTGATTATGATGATACTCAGAAATATAATAAAACAATAATCTCGATATAATTTTTATGTAGTTTTTATTTCCTTTCCAATACATAGGTAACACTAAAAGTTTCCGGAACTGGCCACTTACATAAACAATATTTAAAAATTTATTGCAACATTTGAAAATAGAACTCTTTGGCTGTAGAATGCAGTTTGTTTCATCTGACTGTCTTTTGTTTTTACCTTGTGGCGCCATTTAAAAAATTGTGTGTCTGCATCAACATGGATTTAACTCGGGAAAATTTTCGTAGTATGATTTTCTACGATTTTGAGTGTAATTTGACAGCTCAACAGAGCATCGCTCGGCTTGAAACAGCTTTTGGCAATGAAGCACCATGCAAGACGACTGTTTATAGCTGGTTTGCAGAATTCAAGCGTGGTCGTATCAATCTCAGTGACGAATCTCGCGATGGTCGGCCGTCCACCGCTGTGACCAACAAAAACATCGATGCTGTGCGCCGTATGATTGAAACAGACAGGCATGTGACCTACCATGAAATTCGCGCATCCTTAGAAATAGGCATGAGTCAAATACAATCAATCCTACACAAACATTTGGGTGTGAGAAAGCTGTGCTCGCGGTGGATCCCACACAACTTGACAGAGGCTCAAAAAACTGACCGCGTCACTTGTTGCAGTGCCATGCTTACCAGATTCAACGAAGGTGCGTCAAATTTGGTGTGGGACATAGTAACAGGTGACGAAACATGGATTTATTGCTACGATCCCAAAACAAAGCAGCAATCGAGCGTATGGGTCTTTCAAGATGAGCCGAAACCAACCAAAGTGGCGCGCGTGAAAAGTGCATCTAAGCGGATGATTGCTTCTTTTTTTAATAAAACTGGACACGTGGCTACTGTTGCTTTAGAGAATCGTCGTACCGTGAATAGTGACTGGTACACGACCATTTGTTTGCCGGAAGTTATTGACGAACTCCGTAAAAATAACCGTGAACGCCGTATCATCCTGCACCACGACAATGCTAGTTCTCACACGGCCAGACAGACAAACGACTTTTTGAAGACGAAAAATGTAGAACTCATGAGTCATCCTGCATACAGTCCCGACCTGGCACCTTGTGACTTTTTTCTGTTCCCAAAAATTAAGAACCAATTACGCGGTCAACGATTTTCATCACCAGAAGAGGCTGTCGAGGAGTATGAAAAACACGTTTCAGAGGTCACCACAGGGGAGTGGCACAAAAGTTTTCAAAACTGGTTTGATCGAATGAAAAAGTGCATAGACGCCAAGGGAGATTATTTTGAAAAACAATAAATTAATTCTGTACCTTTAATAGTATTTTTTCATATTCATTCCGGAAACTTATTCTTATTCTTATTCTTTATTGTACACAAAAAAGGAGATTACAAATATTTGATACAATAATTTGAGTACAGCGGCGAGCTTATCTCTCAAAGAGATTTTTTATAGCAAACCGAATGAGTATAGGAGTGCTTTAAAAAATAAATAGGTAACCATATGTGTACGTACTACATACTAAAATACTTACATAGGTGTATAAAATATATATAAATATATCTAACATACATACTAATATAACTAACTCTAATATAAACTGACTATATATAAACATGACATAACGATACATGATAATTGATAATACAGCAATAAATAATTAAACATATTTAGGATAGCTTAAGGATTTGCTGAATAGTATTCCTTTAGTTTCTTTTTAAAAGAGGAGATAGTGCGACAATCTCGGATTGTGTACGGAAGAGAATTCCACAGCCTGATGGCTCTAACAGTGAACGAATTTGCGAAAGCTCCGGTATTGTGAGAAGGCGTTTTAAGGAGTGTGACTGTGTGCGACCTGAGTGGTTTATTGATATCTCTGCTAAACAGGAAGTTGAAGCGCTCACGAAGATAATCCGGAGCTGTTGAACTCTTGAGGACATTGAAAAGGCAACACAACGTATGGAGATTTCTGCGCTTCCGAATAGGGAGCCATTTGAGTTCCGCGCGGTAGTATGAAACGTGGTCGTATTTGCGCAAGCCATACACGAATCTGATGCCCAGATTCTGCAACCTTTCCAATTTACCCAAGAGCTCTTCATTCGCGTCTATAAAACAAACGTCAGCGTAATCGATTAGGGGTAGAAGAAGAGACTGTGCGAGAGTGACTTTAGTTACGAAGGGGAGGAATTTCTGGAGGCGTTTGAGCGAATGGAAAGCAGCAAAGACACGTCGGCTAATCTCAGTAACGTGCGATGACCAAGATAAATTGCAGTCAAAGATAACCCCTAGATTTTTCACCGTTTTCATGTAGGCAATCGGGATGTTATTAAAAGAAATCTGTGGTACACTAAATGAACTAAGGGAATTGGTCATGTATCTAGTTCCAATGATAATGGCTTGAGATTTCTTTGGATTGACTAAAAGACCGTAAGATTTAGCCCAATCATGAATGTTATTTAGATCATGGTTCATAAAAGAAATGGCAGAGTTAATTTCAGCTATGTTAAAATGGCGGTAGATTTGCAAATCGTCTGCATAAAGATGGTAGCTAGAAGAGAGAACATCAGAAATAGAATTAATGAATACGGAGAAGAGAAGTGGAGAAAGGACGCCGCCTTGAGGTACACCTGCAGTTAGTTGGCACCACTCCGAGGTAACCTCGTCCGAGCGTATGCACTGTAGGCGATCCCTCAGATAAGTATCAAACCATTCAGTAACCAGAGGAGATACGCTAAGAGAGTCGAGAATACCAAGAAGGACATCGAAGTCTACGCAATTAAAGGCACTGCTAAAGTCTAAAAGTGTCAATATAGTAAGTTCCTTATTGTCCATTGCTAGCCGTATGTCATCAGTTACTTTTAAAAGAGCAGAGACAGTACTGTGACCAGCGCGAAAGCCAGATTGAAATTTATTAAGAAGTTTGTTATCAGATAGGTACAAGGATAATTGGTTGTGTACAAGGGTTTCAAGGACTTTAGAGAGAATCGGTAGGATGGATATGGGACGAAAATCTGAGAAGGAGGTAGGATTTGAGGATTTAGGAAGAGGAATAACATGTGCCTTTTTCCATGCTGCAGGAAATGCACTTGTGACTAGTGAGTAGTTAATGATATGAACCAAATATATAGTGCGTCCCACGTATAACTTTCATTTTTCACAGTCATTCATCTAACAACTCCCTCACTCCAATACTCTCATATAATCACATATCACATACACCCACACTAACTACCCCATTACCTACATTAACACATCCTGTATCACCCACAAACACACCCCCACCCACACACAAACATTCACCCTCTTATATTCAAAGGCAAAGCTTACATGTCCAAAATATCACACTATAATATTATGAATGCGAAAGTTTGTGTGTGTGTATGTTTGTTACTCTTTCACGCTGAAACGGCTGAACGGATTTGGATGAAATTTAGAATAGTAATAGAACTTAACACATAGGCTACTTTTTATCCCGGAAAAAAGCATGTCGTTAAGCCGAATAACACGCGGGCGGAGCAAAAGCTAGTATTATATAAATATTACTTTAATGCATGCCTACTTTTGTTTTGTATAATTTTTAATTATAATTTCTTCAAGACACATTAGTAACCTGATTTACTCACTCGGGTCGAGTCTAGCAATGAAAATTAGGGTGGGAGCTAGTGCACCACTGTCCGACTTTTACTTCTGGGAATAAACTTTATTTTTGTTATTTTGTTAAGAGGATAGGTTCCGAAAAACCATAATTTATTCTTCCTTGTTTGAAGAATCTAGCAATACTAGATATTTGAAAAAAATTTGGACTTCTGTCAAGAATATAATGTACACTCTTATCGAAACAGAATCTTCAGAAGTCATTCCAACATTGAGCCATAAAAAATCAAAGATGACTCCAAAAAAAGGTTTCATGTCGAGTTTTAACATTATTTGAGCAAAATCATATTATATTATTTATTTATTAAAATCTGTATAAACTTTATTATACTGTTATCCGAACAGATATTTGATACAAACTTTAGTTTTTTTTTAAATAATAAAATTCGTGATAAAAGTCGTCATTTTGATAATTTTCCAGAATTCGTCCCTCTCGCACTGCAGGTTTTTCGGCATGGAGTAACAGCGATCAATGCAATCGGAACCTATTCTCTTAAGGACGGTCGTCATGATCGCAGTAACTCAGCTGTGGGTGTGACCAAAGGTAACGCTGTTTACGCTATAGGCGCCAAGAGGCTCACTAATGTGAGTATTGCGGTATGGGAAAGCACATGCGTGAATTCGCAGGCCATTTTGAGAACTGTATAGCTCAGTTGGTAAGGCAACCGCCCGGTAAGCGAGAGGTATCGGGTTCGAAGCCCGGTTTAGAGCTCCTCAGGTCCAGATTTACTTTTCTGATTTTCTATACCGCAATGATATAAATTTAACGCTATTTAATTTCGCTATTACGTGCACACTCGATGAACCTTGCGAAGGCAATACCATCGCACCGATTTCGTCGCGGGCACTAAGTTGAAAACGTGTGTCAGGAGCCAAGAGAAATAATTTTGGCAATGCTGAGAAGGTTTTCAAACATATTATTAGTAATAATGATTGGACTTTATCTAAAACAATAAAAACACATTCGGCTATACTTTTGATTTGAATAAACGTTAAATACTTGTTTTCAGGGAGATTAAAATTTTCTAATTTTTATTTCTAATTTGATATTAATTTAAATAATGGTAATGAAATGAGCCAAAAATATTCTAAAAACATTCCATAGACACCTTACAATTTTGTGTTCGCGTTTGTATGAAGGTTCGCACGTGGAATAATTCACTATTTATCTAATTCAATCTTAATGTTTTTTTAGGATTCCGTACCCAAAGGTTAACCAACGGGACTCTACTACCAAGACTCCGCTGTCCGTCCGTCTGTCACCAGGTTGTATCTCATGAACCGTTGAAATTTTCATAGATGATGTATTTCTGTTGCCGCTATAATAACAAATACAAAAAAAAAACAGAATAAAATAAATATTAAAGGGGCTCCCATACAACAAACGTGATTGTTTTGCTCTTTTTTGCTCGATATTGATAACGGCACCTGACACGCTTGAAATATTCACAAAATATTCAGTTATATTATCCACTTTAAAAATAAATAATTAAATTAAAATAATGGTACGGAACCCTTCGTGCGCGAGTCCGACACGCAATTGGCCGGTTTTTAGAAAAAAAATACTATCTTCATTTTCTTGCAATAAGATTTATGTAAGCAATTTTGTTTCTAACAATGATTACATTATTCAGAAAAAGAAACTTCAAAGTTATAGGCTCTATTTTTGGCAAACCTAACAAACGTAAAAAAAAGAAAACAACAGTGTATTACAGGAAGTTGTTTTAAGAATATGAAAGACACAATAACTGAACTTAATGTGAAGTTTTATGCGTACGTTCATACGGTCTCAGGAATCTGTCACTTCAGTCGTGTTATTCGATACAATCTAACATAGTCGGCGCGTTTGATACTTTTTTCGTTTCTTCAACCGATTTGGTTTTAATTGCTCACTTTCATAAACCGGACGGCATGGATTAGATTGAGCACACGCGGCATTCGCATTTATACAATCTAATTGTTGAAAATAGCAACAAATCTACTCACATCTGGATGCTCTTTAACAGGTACGTAGACTTTTTCTGTGAGTGTAGTGACCATGCCTTCTGCCTCTGGTAACACAAGGGGTTCTTTCTTCACTCCATTTATTTGGAATAAACTCGCTCGTACTTTTGCTATTTCTGAAATAAAAACACAAACAGACATTAGTCAGTAAGAAACATGTGTTGAAAATAAATAAGACATAACATTATTCCACTTGTCATGTGGAATTAACGAAACTTATGCTGCTATTGTTGACTGCCCACAGAGATGCTTCCCTAATTTATGACTTCAGTAAATCAAATAGTAATTAATTTTGGTCAGCATAAAACAAAACTACAACCACTAAAACACCAAATAATATAAATCAAAACGGTTAATATCCTCTTACGGCACAGGTTTACGTTAAAACATTACTGGACAATAATTTTCAGTTAAGTTTAGTGGAGTTGAAGGCTAGGCCAACACCTACTGACAGTTACATTGTCATGACATCATGAAACTGACATATTATTGATAGATCTTGGCTGCGCCTTTGATGAGATGACGCACTGTCATCTATTGGCCTCCCAAGTTGTGCTGATGCAATCACTATACGAGTCTCTGATACTCAAAGATGATTGAATGGTTCAACTGCAAACCCTAATAAAACATCGCCAAAGGCGTTCCTAGAATATTGCATAAACACTCGTATTATATGGTTATTCTCTTTATTTAATAAATGCTTTCCTTATCCAGATAAAAAGTAGATGAGTCATTCAGTAATGTTTGATACGGCGGACTGGCACCATATGTTTCAGAGATAGGTATGTAAAAGACTGTGCCAGCGAAACTGACGTAAACAATTTCCGTGTTTCAAAGATTTCGTTTTAAAGCTGAAGATTTCATACTTTAGGATTTAAATATATCGTCTGTTTAGAAGCTATAAGAATCGTAAATGATATCGCTAGGCATAATCCGATCTCCAGTTTAATGGTCGCACATGTGGGCAAGCAAACGGCTTTTTTGTGATGCGTGTGCGTATCCGTATGACCATAAGTGATGCCAAGCAAGAGTCTCAAGCGGACGACAATATGCCAGCTCAGAGCTTTCACGCCATATAAGGCCGCTGGTCCGGCTCCAAAGTCAAGCACCAAGATGCCAGCTATGCGCTTCGGCAGTCTTCGTTTCACTACAAAGACATATTTAAAACTGTAATCGAATTTAATTCTTGATACAAAGGACGTAGGGTACCAATTGGAGAAATTTTATGAAAGCTATCGAAACGCAAACCCAAAATAGTGACATAGTAAACATGCAATTAACCCAGGACGCGTGTGATCGTCGACGGATTATGTATTTAATTGATGGGTTGTTGGGGTGTATTTATAGCCTTTCTTTTTGAATAATATAATCTTCCAAGAATCGATTGATCCTTATCGAGATAGCGGTTTTAAATGGAAATTGCTAAAAGGCAACCTTATTTCGACAATTTAAGGTCTTGATGGAAAATAATACTGATTCGTAGTCATAATGCTGATCTAAAATCATTAGGGTCAATGCAAAAACAAAACGACAATAATCAAAATTGAAATATAAGGAATTCTAGCAAAATATTACAAATTTTGCAGACACTTAACGTCGTAAAATCAGAGGCTTTTGGACCAAATGAACGGACATTGCTACACTGTATATCTACATCAATAAACATCAAGACGTCCTTTAGCATGTAAAATATTTAATTGCGTCATAAATGTGGCTGAGTGTTTTGCTTGATGACACCTCAATTTTACGGACAAAAGTCCGAGGCTGGACGTCTTTGAAATAGAAACTTCTGTTATCTCATTAAAGACACGTATATACGGTACATTGCTGTTCAGTAAGTTAAAGAGTGGCGAAAATTGAAAAGGATAGAAGGATGGATACTTTGTTGGACACGGGTATCGACAACATAACTTCTTTGATCTCGCGCGTTAAGCAAAACATCTATTGCCTCTAATCAATCTATTTAGCCTTCAAACCCTTCTTCGAAAACATTAATCACCATGCCAAGATGTATGACGATAGTCAACGTCTCAGGGCGAGTTATGTAGCCTACAATTTAAAAAAAAATTTCAAGCTTGTCACAACTCACAACAGCGGACGTTGACGAGTGTCGAAACACTTGTAAATGTCCGAACAATAGAAGTGGCTTTGTGGTGGCCTGACTTCTAGCGAAATATAACTTGTAAGGAAAAACAAAGCCTGTATAATGGAGGTGATCTACTCTACCTATCCACGCACATGATCTTGGGGGCTGTCCGTCCATCGCTCGACAAGTTTATGGTGTCCATTAGATTAATGGATCCAAGTGTGATGTGGCCTGCCTGGCTTTTAATAAGAGTTGTCGTTTGAGTTCGTTTTTCATTCCAGTTGCGCAAAGAATACTAAGTTCATAAGACGCCGGCCATTGAGATCGCTCGATCTTAGTTTAGAATTATTTTTAATATAACAGAATCATTATCATCAAAGATTAATTACGGGTTTTCCTAATGTAAATTTCTAAGATATTGCAGTTACACTCGTAATGGATAGTGAATTATAAGAAAAAGTTCCACTTAATTTTTTATCAACTACCGATCATATGACCTTTGTCTCAGTAAAGCCCTGTCCAAGGATAAGTTGCGCGTTAGAATTTTTGTTAACTATGTTTAATTTTACTGTTAACTCAAATTACATCAACTAAGGCCTCGAGTAAAGTGAAAAACACAAAGCAAAATGTTTGTGCAGTCGAAGCATACGAAATTAAACTTTATTTTTTAAGTCTTAGAGATTTATCTAAATCTGGAGCTAGTTGAGGTAATGAAATGACATTAAATGTGTGTAGGCGCAGCGTAGCTCTGTACATTCACCACACAAGCGAGTTGTGTGTCACTGAGTGACAAATGTCGATTTGGATTCTTAACTTTGGGACCACCTACGAATTCGAAGGTTCAGAATTTTTATTTCGACTTTTTACCTCACCATGATGCATGCGGCTTTTTCTTTGCCGGACTCTTTAACCCTCTAATAAGATAGTTATACATTTTGTTTTAAACGAAAATCTTTGTTTAACTCTGTTCAGTACAAATCAGTATGCACGCCGTGTATATTTGGAAACAGCTCTTTCATCATAATTAAAATTATAATTTATACCTTGTACTGATTAGAATTTTCAAACTAATATATTAGGCAATCAACTGTACGTAAAACACGTCATAACCCGAAATTAATCGGATTCATTTTAATTGCATCATAAATAGCCCTCGCTAAGGTTAGTCCACACATTGACTATGCCCTTGCTCGTACATGGTATTCCGGAATCATAAAGATTACAAGTATACTCTTGTATTCTATACCAATACGGACTTGGGCAATTTTCTCCCCAGAGCATTAACATACCGTAAAGCCGGCGCATACGCATTCTAGTTCCAGATAATGCAATCTCAATTCCATTGTCAATGTCCACAATGCAACCAAGACTGCGACATAAGCAGAACTATCAGCTTTGTATTCCTAATCCCCTGGTACCATTATCTTCCTAACTGGTGCGGCATTTAAATTAAGATTCCTAAGGTCTTCATTAAATGCCTTGAAAGATATCATCTAGAGCTGGGCATCGCGCAGTCTGCCTTAAAGGATGATGATTTCATTGTACTTACATTAGGTATGTACAGACAAAGTCAATTCACGGCATACTATGGCAGTTCTTATGACCATCCAATTAAGTTTATAATCAAACAAAAAAGTATTCCTTTACTTGGCGTTGATTATACAATCACGTAGATATTGCCACCCACATAGTATTTTACGATCAGATTGAACGGTAAGAAAATAAAAACACTGTTCAGGGGCTATTTCGATAAAAATGGCACTTTTTGAAAATGTATACCTGCTTTTCAGATGAAGCCACTAATTTGATAAATCAGTATATAAATTTCGGAACCTTTTTATAGTTTTGTTCAGTACAGAAACGCGATTGCATAACTTTCGCTCGATAGAAATAATTATTGAAATGAGGTCTTCTTCTACACTTTTTTCATAGTATGACAAACAGGAATGACATACAGACCTGAACGATATTTTATTAGATAGATTTTAACGATATGTAAATTATCTCAGTTGGAAATTTTAATAGCTATTTTAGTTCATTTTATATTAATTTAAAACCGTAATTTTGCTATTTTTTCGGAATCCGTCCCTCTCGCTCTACGGGGCGTTCCGCATGGAGTAAATTGGAGTAACAGTGACCTTTGCAAGCGTGTCATATACTCTTAACTCCAAGACAATCTTCTAAATCAGACATCTTTTTTAAATAAAACACTTGTACTTGTCCACAGAATTCAAATTAATCTTCAATGCACCCGACCGGTTTCGCTTATAAGCATTATCCAGGGCTTTATAACATAAAAATAACTCAAATAATATTTACATAGTTAATACGTGCGATAAATGGACAAGTGGACATGCATATAAGCAAAACCGGTCGGGTGCATTGAAGATTCAGAATTATAATTAATCTTCAATGCACCTGACCGGTTTCGCTTATGAGCATGTCCATTTGTCAATTAATTCTGTGGACAAGTACAAGTACTTGATTTTACAAAAATGTATAACAAGTTCCACCAAGTGCTGACAATCACAACCATCAACATTCTAAATTAGATGTTGAAATATAGTGAAGAGCTTATGATCGCATTTTTTTAGGGTTCCGTACCTCAAGAGGAAAAAACGGAGCCATTATAGGATCACTTTGTTGTCCGTCTGTCTGTCCGGGCATGGGTCACTTGCGCGCCAGAGTCAAAGCACCGGGTCAAATCTCCAGGTAACAGAAAATACGACCGGTCAGTTGCGCGCCGATTACCCTCTGCGATTAGGATAGTTGCGCACAATGGCTAGCCTTTTGGTTTAAATTTTACTTCTGGGTGGTCATAAAAAAATAACCACGAAGGTTACGCATGGCATATAACCTAAGCTACCGCCTGTCTTCTGCGCTGCAAGACTTCCGGAAATTTTCCTCTTGCTGATTTAAATCAGGCGACTGATTTAACCAGACAGCGGCGACATATATATGTCACGGGTAAAAGCCCTAAGTCGGGTAATGGCCGAAAAAAGTCAAAAATAGGTGCGACGACGAGCAAATCGAGGAAGAGCGTGTTAGGTTGACATGTTAATAAACATTGGGCGCCGACCGAAGCGAAACGGAGCGAGGCGACCCCCCAAGGTTTTGTATAGGTTTATCCGGGTAAACCTAGGTGTATCCTATCTTCTAGTATTACCCCTAACATGTACATTACTCGAATGTTCGTATATTCCGTGCTGCTGGACCAAGATGCCCATATTTTCGGCGGGAAAAAAAGAAGAAACAGAGTCATAAACATTTTTCGGCTTAAAAATCTTAATACCAAATTTGCGCGCAAGTGTCCTATTGCTAACCTGGTCAGTAGAGACATAAAATAATTAGAGGTGTCTGGAAACTGACCGCAGCGCGCAAGTGACCAACACCCGTCTGTCCGTCCGCCTGTCCTTTTATCCCTAATATTAAATTAGACCCTTTTATCTCGGGAACGCGTGGACGTATCGAGTTGAAATTAAAACCATCTTACTCAGGTCTACAGTCACTACAGTCCCTTGAAAAAAGTGAAAAATCATTATGCCGCAAAAAACGTACTATATTTCGACACTCGAAGAGGGAATCAAAATTTATAGGGTATTTTCCGTTGACCTAGAACTATGAAATTTGCCAAGACATACCGTTTTACGGAAAAAATCTGAAAACTACACATTTGTTTAATTACAAATGTGTAGTTTTCAGATTTTTTCATAATAGATCATCATATATATGATCATCAAAAAAAATATCGTCCCTAAAAATCGTAAAATATACCGAAAAATATCATATCGTAAAAAAGTTCGACTTGCACTTGTCCGGTTTTTTTAATATAGACTAATTCTGCGCGCGGTCTTCATTTTGACTGATGGTCTGATTTGAGAAAAAGATATAAGATAGCCAGAATACGTGAATGAAAGGAAAATTCAAAGACGTTACACTTTTTTAGGAAAAGACCTCGTTTTAAGACTAAATAATCCTAAACAATTTCAAAAGCAGACCCAATCACAGACAGTCATGATGAGAACCTGAAAATCCTTACGGGAAGGTCTTTAATGGTATTTATGTAAATCTTCAAATGAGTTATTATATTACAGTACATTCATTACTCTGATTTCAATGAACAATATAATTTACATAATTCCAACCACATGATACAACATTATGTGCAATACTATTATACACATGAAAGCTAATGAGCCTAGCTAGCATAGCTTATATCACTTTCAATCTTGCCATCAGTCTGGTGGATCGTTTACTGAGGCTTTCCTCAGCATAGTTTTCATTGCAGATATTGTTTATGTTATTATAGCGTCCATGAGTAAGTGGTATGACTGGTATGGTCTAGAGTCTAGACAAAGCGGAAAACATGCCAAGATTCATTATTTCTATGAAGAATATAATGACGTTTGTAAATCTATAGCAAATACTTTTACGGAGCAGAAACATCGGGTAAGATCAGCTTTCCTACAATTTGAAAATATTGTAGATATAGAGACGAATACAAAAGAAAAAACTTCGAAATTGTAGGTGTCTAATTTTAATAGCGATGAAACATTCCTCCGCCATACCCAAACGGTTTTAAAAGTTTTGATAGGCCCGGGAAACATATTAGAAAAACAATGCGTAAATTCTCAGTTGGTTTTCTCACGATATTCAGCGATGCGTGAATACACCGCTACGGTCAGTTTGCGCCTGACTTACATGCAGCGGCGACCGCTTTGACTTAGATCACGCAACCAATCAAAACTACACTAATAGGTACAAATCATAATGCATAAATGACGAGGTTGAATGAAGCAAAATGAACACATGCTAACAAATATGCACGAGTAAGGTGAATTCCCAAACCTGAATGTGCTATCAGTAGCAGTACATCAAGGAGAAAATAGAATAGATGCCTGTGCATTAAGAGTACATATATACAAATAATATGTTTTGTCAATAAAATAAACGTAACTGCCAGTAGAAAACAAAAGACCGAACATATCCGGTGCCATCAGCAAGAACTATTGTTGCATTGTTTAGTGATGGGGTCGAACGGACGCCGCACCCGACAATTTGTTAGAAGATACGACTTGACAAATCAAATCATTAAGAAATCAAATCAAGGTGGACCTTATTATCTGAGCACATTTATTTAATGGCAACCAGAAACAAATGAACAATAATTTACTTAATCTATTTTTATATACATTATAATATAATAGCTTCATCCGGCCGTAAAGTTTTAAGTAAATAGTCAAGTTGCTACTCTTACAAGAAGAATTAAAGAGTGCAATAAGGAACAGTCAATATAGTGAGTGATTTAAATATAGAAATCCATGCATTGAAATAAAACAAAGTCCAAAAGCCACACTCCAGAAATGATGGATGTGATAGAGATAATCGAACGGCAGCAGTAAGTAAGCCTGCCGGTACAGTAGCGTCAAACAATATAAGAGTAATGCTGCCTGACGTACATGATATCTTGGTGTACTATCGCAAAAATATTTTGTAGCTTGGAACTGGCATGTGAAGTGGTGAATTATAGCCTACAGCTGAGGATAGCTAAGAAAGATTTGCAGATATCACTCGTGACTCTTGTTCTTTTGCACAACTAAGTACGAACTTTGTAAGATTGTACGTAGTAGGTACCTACTTACATATTAGTAAGGTGTAAGTTGACTTTAACAATTTAGAAAGTACTAGACATATAAAATAATACATTAACAAGATGAGCGCACTTATAGATATTGAGGAGAGGGAATTTGCGTTTAAAGAGAGTTTGAAAACAATTTTCAAAACCACAAAATTTTTAGCTTAATATTATACGTATAATTTTATGACCGAACCGATAAGAAACATTTTAATTTGGGATGATCAAACCTCTGCAGAAGGGCAGTTGATAAAACATTTACGACGACTCATAAATAAACACGTTATTTAAATACTAAGTAGGTTTTGGGAGAACGGTCAATTTCTGTCAACTTCCCGTCACTTACAACGTGGTGTTGTCACAGCATGCATTATGCATGAACCTTGTCTTCTGCTAACGGAAGATTTACCTATTTGATAATTTTATGATGAACACACAAAACTATTAACAAGACAGGTGTTTCAATTAATTTTAGCAACATTACTATAAAAATAATTTATTCTCGAGTATATAAGAGCGAGCTAGACTCGCGTACTGAAGGCACCGTCAAAACTTTTTTCTCGCAAATTATACTTACTCATCGAGGCTACTTAAATCTTATTTCGATAGTACGTAGGTCGATATCTTTATCCGTTCCAAAAAAAATACTGTGGAGCCTGCCAGTGAAACAGGTGAGTAATAAATGTTCTATTTTTTGGGTAATGAACCCTAAGACAACTGGATCCAGTATCATTTTATTTGAGAATATTGTGGCCTAGATCTGCTACCTAAATTTTGATTGTTATTCTCCTGTTCGAGCTACAAATGAATGAGTTATGCATGCATATTTATTCATAGAATATTGTGACAGTGACTAAATTAACAGCGATGACTCATTCTTGAATTATAAGAATAGTAATTTAAGGATACTGTGTGTTTAAGGGGGTAACTTTTTACCTCTGTACAAAATGAACATCATAATATTGTTTTCCTTACTTTTGAATAGAAAGTATGCAATAAATGTGTTTTAAAGCAATTCGCGCGAACTGCTTATTAATAGTTAGGTGATCGCATGAAAATTATTATTATTGGTCCGCTTGTCTATTGTTATCTCTTTGGTTATTTGAGGTACGTTAGAAAGAAATTTGCGGAGATCCTTTTGTGTTTTGGAAACATTTCTAGTAGTCTTTTAGCGGAACCTCCTTTTCCAAGTACCTACTCATTTAATATTTGGCAGTCTTTGTGCACCCCGTGCAGTACGTTCTGAAACGCATATTAAAATAAATAATCCTACTTCCTACTAATATTATAAATGCGAAAATGTGTGCATGTGTGTGTGTGTGTGTGTGTGTGTGTGTGTGTGTGTGAGTGTGTGTGTGTGTGTGTGAGTGTGTGTGTGTGTGTGTATGTGTGTGTGTATGTTTGTTACTCTTTCACGCTGAAACGGCTGAACGGATTTGGATAAAATTTAGAATTGATATAGCTTATACTCTAACTTAACACATAGGCTACATTTTATCCCGGAAAAATGCATGGTTCCTGTAGGATAGATCAATATCATTGAAAAATCAGGAGTCTAATTAGCGCGGTCAATAATTGTTTGTGGTGAAATAAGACAAGGCTATGTTAATCTCATCACACTTCACACTAATATTATAAATGCGAAAGTTTGTGTGTGTGTATGTATGTTTGTTACTCTGTCACGCTGAAACGGCTGGACAGATTTGGATCAAATTTAGAAGGGATATAGCTTATACACCAACTTAACACATTATGTTAGGTACTTTTTATCCCGGAAAAAAGCATGTCGTTAAACCGAATAACACGCGGGCGGAGCCACGGGCAAAAGCTAGTAATAACATATAATAATAATAAAGCGGTTGGCGTTTATACTGCCGGTATAGTCCGATAAATGTGCACTTTTCAAATCAGTTTTGAGGCCTCGTCCCTAAATGGATAACGCGAGTAACTTTTTCGTCATTATTTCCCAACGATATTAAGAAAAAAAAATGTTTCATCATAAAAAGTCTGATTTTAACCTTTATCTGTAACTACCTACATCCCATGCATTGTATGTTGCGAAAAAGCCCCAAAATGGAAACCTGTTGGAAATGTCAACATCGCAGTTTTGTGTTGACAATGTGATTGAATCTTGGTTGTTGGTTTATCGTGACATCTTAATCTATGCACGGTCAGTGGGCTGGCCGATTATGGTATTTGAATACTGATGGAGCAGGGAACATTTGAATAGCATTTTGGAAGAGCAGCAAGATCTATGTGTTCTAGACAACGAAGTTGACAGGTAGTGACTGTCTAATCAAGGTACCTTACTCTGCCACGGATAGACAGACACTGAAGGTTTTTATAATACGTTTCTTGAGAATTATTTATTAGTCTTTGATTGAAACATACTCCAGCATATACTGTTGAAAGTACATGATGTAACATACATATTACATATACTTAGTAGCGTAAGTCATGTCAATATTGCAAAACAAATTAAAAGTATAAAATCTCAATATCATATGAATAGGTGAGTAATAATATAGTTCAAACGAATCTCAAGAAATCATTACAAGCCAAATATTTATTAAGTGACAGAAAGGTATTTGCTGAGAGCCCGAGCCTGTGAATGGAAATAACTACAAGTTTTATTTACATACCACTAACAAAAGTAGCTATGAGAAGAAATTTTCGCACCTCAAGTGGCATCTGTGAGAAGGTGACCTATGAATGAGACAAGTTTGTTCATCAACATCAGCTATCGTAGGGTAGTTTTAGGCGATAATCTTCAAAGGTTCTCTCTTTATCTTATCTTGTAATAGCTACAAAATAGTAATTTGTGCAACAAGAAAGCGTGTTCGTTTTTGTTTTGAGTTTAAATCCCGAGCACGTAGCAACAGAATAGTAGTGAGGGTTCTAAGACACAAGAAACAAATCACTTTGCTCTCGTCACAAACACTTTTCACCTGACGAGCGAAAAAAAACAATATATAAGAAACGATACTTTTGAATTAATGAAGTCTTAAACGCACAAATTAATCAAAAATTCAATAGTTTCTTCTCAATAATACAGCACGTAAAAATATTTCTGAATGAAGTTGATTGTTGAGATTGTCGGCACTCGGTAGAACTTATGTTAATTGTGACGAAAACCCTTGTACTTTTCCACAAATTATATTTATAATTACATCACACAACCGGTTTCGCTATTTAAGCATCATCAAGGGCAACTTATTATATATCGTTTATTGGACGGACATCTATAGCAATGCAAACATTGTTTCAAAATATGTATTTATTTTTATTTCAAGCCCTTGATGATGCTTAAATAGCGTAACCGGTTGGGTAGTGTAATTGTAAATATAATGTGTGGAAAAGGACAAGTGTTTTCATCAGAACAATATTTCTGAAAGTTTCGTCAGCCAATGAAATGAGAGAGTCTGAAAAAGTCGCGAAGAGCCCATGGCAACGATTTTTATTTGATTGTATAAAAAATATAGCATTTTGGGAGTTTTGATTAATAATAGTGATATAAATATAAATGTTGTGGATTTTGTCACTTTAACCTGTGCACTGCTTTGTTCAACAAAATTGTAGGCTGTACCTTTGCGTGTTTTTTCGTCCCATTCGCGCTTGGCCAGTTTTTACGATTGATAGTACTGCATTTCAACTATTTGTTTAATTTGTTATTAATTACCTAATCTATGGTTTTGGTTATAGTTATATACTTCTAATTACTCGTATATAGCCGAATTCATACTGAAGGAGACTCAGTGAGTGGTCAGGACCGAACCAAGTTTCAATGGCTCTTTTTGTGAAAAACGCAAACCAAACTTTGTGCCATAGGGGCACTACGACTACTTGTTAAATAGAACAGTAAGCCTAAATTTTATTTTGTGTTTTTCACAGAAAGGATCATTGAACGGCGGTCCTGACCACTAACCGAGTTTCCAGTGTGAATTTGGCCGTATAATTAGAAGTCACCTTATATTGTCAGCGTAAAATTGTAAAATCCGTTAGTTCATAATTTCACTATATAATTATAATACAAGAACGCCAAAGCCAGTGCTAATATAATAAAGCTGCAAAAGTGAATGAGAATTAATAATTCATTTTGTAATACCTATAGGTCCATTACATATATTATACACTTATAACATGTCAATTTAAATAAAACAATTGAAAAAATTAAATTTAACGTTATTTTCCTATTTATTTTGACAAAGGCTGTTTATATTATTTTCTATTAAAGACGTAATTTAGCAGGAAATTGCACCTTAAAAGCAGCATTAAAATCATTATCAACTTTCCAACAACTGGTCCTCGGCTGGCCACAACTACTTTTAAGGCAAGTTTCACAAAAGTTAACGGCACTTTTGAAGCACACTTTGCATCAGGAATATGCTCTTCGCTAAGCTACGCCCCAACAACGCCAAGGTTTAATATATCTACTTATTACAAATAATATTACCTAGCTGTCAAAACAAAAGATCCTAAAATACGAAATCTCATTCAAAGCAGAACCGAATTTATGGGCTGTTTCACAAAATTTACGTGTGTTAGTTTCAGGCAAATAAGCGAACGAGTAAAGAGCGAGTAAATGTGTCGAATTTAGAGTTGAACCAATAGGCGTATCGCAGCTGCGTTTCCAGAATGCAGGCCACGTCCCGAACTATTTATTCTGAGAACACTGTCAGTAGTTGACGGTTCTTTTATTATAGCTATAAAGCGATTTTCGCTGATTTATCGCCTAATATTTATTTTTCACGGTTTACTTGCGGCTCTGTAAATAGGACGGCTTGTCGTTTACAGCCAGAAAACTCTGGTTGCCTTTTAATGTTCTTCGCTGTTGCCAAGTTTCTGTGAGATGCGAGTTGGCCTGAGACCGGAGACAGAGTTCACCGTAAATTAGCTCAATATTACTAAATTGAATACAGTAGAGGATGAAGAAGGTTTAGAATAATGTGTTGATGATTTAAAACTTTTATGGCTCATAAGACTAGCAGAATACATAATAGAAACTTTATAGCCTCCGGTACGGCTGTTTTAAAGGTGCCTGTGGAAATATTGAGGTCAAAAGGAAGGTGTAAAGTTAGTAACTGTAGCTTCAGTAATAGTCGCAGTCACATAGCTATTGTTGTCAGATATCAAATTCAATATTTTGACATTATACATCAGCAAGCAACAAGTAAACTGTGATGCGGCAACAATTAATTCATTTGACTGCTCATTATTGGTAAGCAAGAGCAACCAGTACCAATTCACAGTCAAAACATGCGTTACGTTAATTTGAATGGGCTGCCAAATTTCGTCACCTATCCGAGTGGGATGGGCCCACCATTGAAAATAAGACCACTAGTGGGTGTTTCCCACTAAGTAGGCAGTTGGTAAACCTGTAGTGGGGAAGACCATTGTGAGTCAGTCAACAAACTATCAGTTACTTGACACGAAATCAAATATTCTGTTTGTAATAAAAAAACACGGCAGTACAGACGAATGAGGTGAAGTCTACATTAAACGTAGATGATTTAGAGTAGAGAGCAACCTAGTCGTAAACGCCTTGTGGTTACAATTCATAATACTGACACATGAGAACCGTATCCACAGTAATTCAAAATATAGAACTGGGTATTAATAATAGAACGCGAACCAAATTTAATTTTATTGGTAAGATACACGATAGAAACGCATTATGATTGTTTGGAACAAATATCTGACAATTAAACAGTACGCGACAGCAGCGTCGGCGCAAGCTAACAAATTGACAATCTAAGTAACACCAACTCATCCAATCGTAGTTCTTGATACAAATGGCAACGCCCATATGACAAGCATTGCATTGTATTCAATTATTAATGTAATTAATGAACGCAAAGAAACAATGTATCTACAGACCTACAGACTAAATCACGTGTATAAATCTCAGATAGGTAAGTCCAAACAGTACACTATTGCAAACTGTAAATAGATCATAATTTTCCATCATGAATAGGTCACAAGACAGGTCTTTTTATTACCAAGTAAAAAATATTGTTTATGTTATTTTAAGAGAAGCGATGAATAATTATACATTTTACGTACCGGTCGTTAGTACTTACTGCAATATAGCCAAGGCAAAGTTCTGCACAAATATGAACATGTCAACGCTTAAAGCCAGGCAAGTAAAATTAATATAATATTACCAAGATTTTCCAGCCCAATATAAAACATGCTTAGAATAGTGCTGTGATGATGAAATGCAGCATTTATTAATTAATACATATGGCATTCCTGGTGAGGCTCAGGTGTTGTGATGTATGACCACCTTTGTGGCTCGCCGCCCGATGCAAATTATTCTAATAAAGAATACAGAGCTAGACCAGACTTTTAATTCAATTCAGACCTTGAGAAATTACCAAATAAAGAAAACGAAAGTAGATCAAAGACCCGCATAAAAAAATAAAATAAAACTGCCTCACTGAAGAATATTTAATGTAATCTTTAAAATAATGAACCTATTCAAGCAACTTATTGACGGTGGTAAGATTTCATTCATTCATACTGCGAGGTAATTTTATTCGTGACAATTTGATGCCAGCCAACAACCTTATTTCATTTGTTAGACACGTTTTGATAAATTTACACTGGACAATGTTTTCTAAATTGCTGACACCACCTGTACATAAAAATACTCTTATTACGACGATGTTGATGTTATTTACTATGAAGATGAGATGCTGGGCCCATCACCGCAAATGTTAAAGTATGAGAATCATGTTCAACTATCAACACAATATTGTTCTGTACAGCAGCACCTAGTATCAACACCTGGTTACTAGCTGATTTTACGACTAATGTTATTTAATTATTATGCAAAGCATACAGAGGAATCGAACCCTTCATTGACGAATTGACTTTAACGGATATTTCATAGATATTAATAACATATTTAATAACACCTGACAGAATTTAGATTTTGTATTACTATCATTTCAAATAAGGTACTTCGTATCCGCGTTAAAAAGGGTATCTTTATTCAGCTGAAAGTATCACCAGTCCGTAAAATTTATCAGTCGCTACCAAAGAAACACCCGTCTGTACATTAACGACACAGAGGAAAGGTGTTGAAATGTTTTACAACTAGCGTTGTTGTATAGAATTTCTCACCCTTGGATTGTCTTG
The DNA here is from genome assembly GCA_910592155.1 of Ypsolopha scabrella. Taxonomy (NCBI): domain Eukaryota; kingdom Metazoa; phylum Arthropoda; class Insecta; order Lepidoptera; family Ypsolophidae; genus Ypsolopha; species Ypsolopha scabrella. The sequence goes on from OU342968.1 coordinate 13,505,931, forward strand.
TGGTTAATTTTAGTGGTCATCTCACAGTTGGGCTTACCTGTAAAGAGGCAACAAAGGATTATAAAATTGTTATTTCTAACAATAAATAATGGTAATGAGCTGGAAAGTTGTGTGGCATACTTTTCTCTTCCTATTGTGTCTTAAGAGAACCATTCTGTTCATTACCTACCCTTCATATTCTTTTTGCCATTGTTTATTTGAACCACTGGAATGGCAAGAGTGGAGATTACTTGACATAGGGCAGTTAAATCACTTTTGCCAAATGTAAGACTAACATTAAAATGCCGTCGTAATTGTATTTTTCCATCAGCTGATTATAAACAGGATGCGCAAATTTGGATCAGATTTTCAAATTCAAATGATTGGACTAAACATGTCAATCAGTGATTGATCAAAGCCGTCGAAGTTCAAGCAAGTGTATGTTAGAATCTGAACGTTGTCATTGTTTCTCAGATCGTGAACACAGAAGGATTGTGTGGGTATATCACTCATGTATATCGCAACCTGAATACAAATGCGTGCAGGGTTACTAGATCTCAAAAACAATTTATCAAGCATTTTTGTTTGATGCTTCCAATAGGTAACATAATTATGTAATTAAGAAAGGTGTGCAACTCATTGTCTTTGTTTTAACCTAAAATTTCGGCAGTTTTATTATTCCATCCCTTAAACATGCTAACAGATTAATGATGTCAAATTGAGAAAAAAAAACTCATTTATTGTATATTTTATAAACCATATTTTTCTTAGCCTTCATCCCATTATCTTAGAGTTGGCCCTTCTATCCTTTTACGCCATTCTGGTCGGTCATTAGCCGTCTCTACATGGTCATTCTTTCAATAATTTTCTTGTTTAGGTTCGAATTGGTCAAAACAAAACTTCTAGAGCGTCGGTTTCTTTCTTTTAACTCTATTGTTTTTGTTATGTAGTTGTAATCTCAACGCATCACATACCAATGCTGGCGGTTCTCTCTTCTTTTATGTTGCATTTTAAATCGAAGTTTCATAAAATACAAGACATAAGTATTTACTTGTATTGATAGTCCACAAAATTAATAAAATTAAGGAAATTTACCTCATTTTGGTTGCAAGAATCTTGCAAGTAATCGGTTTTTTTTTGGAATTGATTTATAAGTACTTAAGTATGCATAATAATTTAGTCAAGTACGAGACACACTCGCGTGCAAAGGGTTCCGTGCGTACCACTATACAATACGTGTACGGAATCCTGAATACATTATGGCAAATAACAACAATAGAGATAACATAGCAACATCAAAGCGACAAAAAACATGCAAATAATTCAGCACCGTTTGACTATGAAACCCTGATTTTTAATATTTGCTGTTTTACTTTAGGTTAAGTACTATAATTTGGCCAAATTTTTAGCTTACATGTTGTAAGTATATATTATTACCGTTTTTAAGACAGCTGAAAAATATAAAGTTTAAAAATATTTTTTTTTTTTCAAGTCGTTATTAATGGAGACTTTCTTCGGTTTACATTTTTTTTTAATTACTTGCCGTGAAAGACGGCGCAGTAATCAGTAACCCTTAATCTATGAACATTTCAACTGGCTACCAATTACGGCTGAAGCTGTAGAACCCTTGTGACAGACAACTGAGGCTTAGTACGGAACCATAAAAACGGTGTATGTACCTACTGTTTTTTTATTGGTATTTGGAAGAACAAACATTACAGATGGTAACCCTAAGCTCAGGGCCTACTACCGATGATATTTGGTTGGCACAAATGACGTAACCAGACTGCTCTTAGAACACACATGCTGTTTGCAAGTCCAGTATTATGAGCGGTGAGATTTCACCGCTGCCGTTAAACGATTGTGAAAACGTTACACATTGCAGAAAGCGGTTTGATTGCTCAGAGTAAATGAAGTCTCATTTGGAGGGGACAATGCAAATGCTGAGTTGAGAGTCGTTCTCACGGTCTTCGGCGTTGAACCTTGACTTGATATTTATTGTTGGACTGGATTTTCACCATATATTTCTTTGTATACAAAGTACCTTGCGTGCCTTGCATACCTTGTTTGTCCACGTTCAGGAAATACATTATATTAAACTATGATCAATATAAGTTTGATTATTTCATCGTAAAAAGAAACAAATTAATTTTAGACTAACGGTCATTGCGGTACAGAAATGCATAAGAAAAGTCAAACTGCACGTGAGCAGCTCTAAACCGACACAGATTTATATATCTTTTTCCATACTACTCGTACTTGATAAAAAAGAAATTATATTAAAATGTTGATGGTTGTGATTGTCGGCAGTTGGTGGAACCTATTAGGCATCTTTGTTTAAATAAGACGTACTTGTCCACAAAATTATTATATATTTCAATACACCCAACCGGTTTCGATTATAAGCATGTTCTAGGGTTTTCTCTCATAACTGAAGTAAATAATTACACAATATTGTTTACACATTTCATGCGTGGAATAAAAAAAATCTCGTATCTTGAAAAATATTGTTAAACAATTATAATGATATTTTTCAAGATACGAGAAAACTTGATTAACAGCTTGAAGGATTAAGAGACGGACACCATAGAAACAACTTTGAACTCTTCTAAGCGTCCACCTTATTATAATAGCCCTAATCCTTCAATTTCCAGAATAAATATCGGGCAATTACCCATGTAAAGTTCGTTCCCAAAGATCATAATTTGAACAGCCACGTCTGTATTTACATTGGCTGTTAACAAGGGTGCCGTGCATGAGGACACAGCAAGATTTGGCCGCGTTCCTAATTGTTTACTATCGGTCAGAACATTATTTTCAGATTCGATTAATTAAATACCCGCCACCAGCTCTGAAACATCAAATGTATTCTTTCTTTTTAATCAGCAATAAAAACGGCTGAATAACATAAACAAGGTCTTCTTGGATAACAGAAGACATAAAGAGAACAATATTCTAATGATTTTATCAGAACGAAGCTAAATGCTTTGTAAGTATTTTATATGATATCGGAAATACCTGCCTATATGAATCTCTGATAAAAGATACTGTTTCTTAATACTATTATATAATAGGAGATCGGAGATTGTTAAACTTTTTAGTATTAAATACTAAAAACTTTTCAGTAGATGTTTAACCCCACTTTCCACTGCGAAAGGGTAATGTGCGGGAAATGGCTAGACTGAATGAAGTAAAATAGTCATGGCCTTCCACTAAGAGTTTTACAGAAAAGTGCCTAAGCTAGATGAGTTTAAATAGGCGAGTTGTTGGATTTCCATTATCATCGGGCTTTGCTGATTGAACTAGGCGGCTGAAGGAGACGGGACGTCGCGAAACCAAGACGCGGTTGCAGTTTTCTTGAAATTTTTCGTTGCATGATATTTAACGATCATAGTGAAGATAAATAGATAAGTAAATACGATAATTAAATGCTTGCTACTCTACAGTAACAAAAAAAACAGGAAGCTAACACACCCAGATTTTTGTGATCAACCATTAGACATATATCTATCAAAGGTGATTTACTACAAATACGTATTATTGATTTCTTTTGTCATTTAATAATGGAAAATTTCTCGTAAATTAGGTAGTTAAGTTAAATAGATAGTAGTATTTGTTAAAATGAAACTATAAATTGTGACTATTTATCTACTATAAAATATGATATAAAATATTAATATGTTGATGGTTGGGAATTTGGGATTATCGGCACTTGGTGGAACTTATTAGACATCTTAATTTAAATAAGACACTTGTACAGTGGAGCCCGCATCAAGGTAAACACTTTCAGTATAAGCTGACCTCTCATTGTATAGACTTCCCGTACAATGAGAGGTCAGCGTATAATGTGTATAGCTTGATGCGGGCTCCACTGTACTGGTCCACAAAACTATTATATATATTTGAATACACCCAACCGGTTTCACTTATAGCGTATTATAATAACTTATATGTCAATAACAATTATTGTTATCCAAGAAGACTTTGTTTATATTATTCAGCCGTTTTTATTGCTGATTAGAAACACATTTTCTGATAAAAATGCTTATAAGCATAACCGCCGCCGGTTGGGTGTATTGAAATATATAAGTTTTGTGGACAAGTACAATTAAGATGAATAATATAATTAATAATATAGAAATTAAGTTTTAAAATATTGCTACGCCTTAACAGGGTATCACATGAAACTGTGTTACTTTTTCACCTGTATTGTTTTATTATTTATTACACTGTGATATGCAATAAAGAATCTGAATCTGACATGGAGAATGTGTTGAAAATTAGCATATAAGGCTTGCAGATTCCGTTCAAAACTAGCGCGCGAGAGCATGTCACAGCGGATTTCTTTTTACTCGCTCAGAAGCAGTTTTATGAACCCCGCAGTCCGAAATAATTGTAAGCTATCTTACAGTTCATTCAAATTCATGCCGTCCTTATCGCACTTACTAAAAAAATAGTGTGCTATCTCTGACTCACTCTCAGTTTGAGCGATGTAATTCTATTTCGGACCATAAGGGAAATTGACTGATGCGAGTCAAGCAGAGTCCGTAGCTTTTTCACTCTTTGTATTCGTTCAGTCCGCTCCGCTCCGCTCACTCGTTCACAGAGGGAAGGGGTTGCAAGTAAAGCGAAGTCCGTTTTTACACTCGCAGTGGAAGGTGGGCTTTAGATGCACAAGCGGACGTTATTGTTCGAGTGTTTGTGGTTTTGTCCACAAAAATAAAATTGGTGGACGTATAAAAATATAGGTGGAAGAGCTGATGCCAGGCTCGACTGTGGAGGTACTACCATCTTACTCGCAAATCCTCCCGAAGTTATTCGGGGGAGAGTAAGAGAACAGCTCTCAGGCAAAACCAGGCGGCCCACCATTGCCTGGGCCCGACGGATGGCGGTATATCCATCCCCAATTGCCGGGCCTTATATAAAACAGACTAGTGACGGGCAGCGGCGTCACTGGTGCAAGGGTTTCGGCACCGCGCTCACCAACCCGCCTGCCCAGCGTATGTGAGTATGGGCATTTCTTCCAGGAGGACCGCCAAGAGTGGTGAAATCCTGGAAAGGCCTATGTCCAGCAGTGGACGGAACAGGCTGATGGATGGATGGATGGAAATGAAGAACACAATATATATTTAATACAATTCTTTAAAATGCTCAACATTTGTAAAGGACATAGATAAGGCTTTTGTTTCTTTTTTTTATTCCTCTCCATCTGGAATTCGCGACAGACAGACAAACTCAAATGTTTTCAATGCGTTTTGCTGAACTTGAAGTTAGATCGATTACAGAGCTGCTGTTAATAGTTTCGGGTTTCAGGAGCTATGCTAGTCATCTATATTTTGGAAATAAGAAGACTTATAATCTGATCCGTATCATAACAAAAAAATCACCCCCCCCTTTCTGAGAAAGAGAACTGAGTAATTAATTGTAACGCTAGATACCTAAGTATTTTTTACACTTTTCTTCCGTTTTCATAACCTATAATAACGACAGATTGTAGTCAAACAATCACCACACATAAATAAATAATGAACGTTTGTATTTTTCCGATATCCGGTAATTTCCTTATATATAGTGAGACCATTATTTGCTTTGACACAGTAAGCAAATTGCTTTATTGGTACTGTATAACTCGAATCCGACATTAGCAACAAAGTGCATAAATAATTACTCGCCTGAGGTTACTCCTTATGTCCAAATGACAAAATTACACACAAAAGTTCAGTTTGTTGCAAATTTTATTGTCTAAAGATTTACCTTCGCGGTTAAATAATTGTAGACCACAAGGGTAATATCACAGATTATGTCTTTTCGATGCAAAATATTGTGTTTCAACTCATCAATTTATTGGGAAACTTCATCTACCAACAAAACTTAATGTCATATTGCTCGGGATATGTTTGTTCTTAATTTGATTTCTGTAAAATAAAGAAATGTAGGTATATAACAGATAGGCTTTTTGTCTTTTAAGTATAATTTTGTATAAATATATTTAAGAAAACACATGAAATTAACAATCCAGCATCAGTCCCAATAAAGTAGATAAAAACATTTGTTGTAAAAAAAATATACAATACTTAGATGAGAAAAAAGAAAACAAAAAGGTTTTTTTTTAACTTATCTAAGTATTATGTTTTTATTTACTTCACTGTGATTGATGCTGGGCCCGAACGGTCCGTAGTTTATCTTACAATAATTTTTATACAAAATCATTTGGTTTTCATGACATGTTACAATTCGACAACGCCGTTTACAGATAGTTTACTTCAGCCACTAAAATGATGACTCTTCTAGACAGGAAGATCGTGAAACATACAAAAAATCGTTTGAGAAGATGAGGTTTGATATACCAAGAATTTTTGGTACTGATAATTTTTTTTACAACTGAGAACGTGAAAAATTTATGTGTCTTTATAAAAATAACGTGTCAATGAAATGAATTTGTAGATTAATAAAATGATTTAGTACGGAATACCGAATAATAACTTGGCCTTAAAAAGGTTTTTGATATCCGTAAATAAAAGATGTGTTCTAAAATGATGGAAGAAGAGCGGTTATAAAAACTTATCTATTTCCATCCATCCATCAGCCCCTGTTCGTCCACTGCTGGACATACGCCTTTCCCAAATTTCGCCACTCATGTCGATCCTCCGTCCTCCTCATCCAGCTGCCTCCCACAATGCCCTTTAGGTCGTCTATCCAGCGGGCACGAGATCGGCCTATACTTCACTTTGCTGTACGTGGTCTCCATTCTAAAGCCTTTCGGCCCCAACGGCCATCATTGCGGCGACAAATATGTACTGATTCTGCAGGCTATGTCGGTTACTTTCGATCACCGACGAATCTCCTCATTTCGGATTCTATCCATCAGAGATACCCCAAGCATAGCCCGCTCCATAGCTCGCTGAGCGACCTTAAATCGGTAGATCAGGCCCTTTGTAAGAGACCACGTCTCAGCGCCGTACGTCATCACAGGAAGGACGCACTGGTTGCACATCTTAGCCCTTAAGGTATTGACGACGTAAATATGTGACGCAACTTTCCCAACCCAAGCATATTCTTCTGTCAGCCTCGGCGTCGAAGTTGTTTTTATCCAGCTGTATGACTTGACCCAGATAAACATATTTTTGAACAACTTGACATTGCGACGTGGCAGTTATCAAAATTCATGCGCAGGCCCGCTTGTCTCGAAGAATTGCTAAGGCCGCGCACTATTTCCTCCAGTTCCTGCAGCGATTCCGCCATATTAACACGATGTCATCGGCAAAGCGAAGATAAGAAATGTACTCTCCGTTTACGTTTATGCCTCGTCCACTTCAGTCTAGTGTTTTAAAGACGTCTTCCAGCGCGGCGATAAACAGTTTTGGGGAAATAACATCTCCCTGTCTCACACCGCGCTGAAATGTATCGGTCTTGTTTGTACACCCCGTACTTGGACGGACATCGTAGCGAAGTCATACAGACATTTCAACATCTCCACGAAACGCCATTCAACTTGGCATCGCTGCAAGGACTGCAGAACAGACCAAGTTTTGATAGAGTCGAAGGCTTTCTCGTAGTCCACCAACACTAGACATAAAGGCTGATTATACTCTCGAGTTTTCTATATAACCTGCAGCGTGTGAGTGTAGTCCACGGTGCTGTAGCCCTTTCGAAACCCAGCCTGCTCTGGAGGTTGGAAGTCGTCGAATCTTTGGGCGAGACGATTCGTGATAACTCTTGAGAACAGTTTCTAGGTGTGGCTCAGGAGCGAATTAGTCTATAGTTTTTAAGTAGGATTTTGTCCCCTTTTTTGAAGAACAAAATGACCAGGCTCCTGCTCTACTCCTGTACGAATGACGGCATTAAAGAGGTCCTGTAGCTGTCCGAGTATAGGATAACCTCCAGCTTTCAGGAGTTACATTGTCATGCCGTCCTCACCCGGCGCCTTGTTGTTTTTCAGTTGTTCAAGAGCTATCTTAATAATCTCACCCATTTCGACATCTGGGAGTTTATGGGAGTTCATTGGTGTAATGGCGGACTAGAGGTGCACGTTTGTCGTCTTCATCGCGAGCAGTTGGCTTGGGAGCGTGTGAAGAATATAGGAGGCCGTAAAATTTCTCGATTTCGGCGAGTATCTCTGGCATAGAGGTAACAGTTCTATTGTCAGATGTCTTCAGTTTCGTCAGATTGGTCCTTCCTAACTGCTGGGCAAAAACTTTTGAGCCTTTGTTTCGCTGGATCGTGTCTTCAATGACGCAAGTGTTATGTTGGCGCTGGTCAAAACAAATTTGTCTTTTAACGCGCTTGTTAAGAAGAAATCACTTTATCCAATAAATATAAGGGTTCGTGTAAGGTTAGCTAGATGCATCAAATGAGCATATCACATTGCGTAACTTGGTTAATCGGTATCGTAAAAATAATATAGACAGTAGACTATAGGGCTGATAGATTCATCTAAGAAAAAACGTAAAATATTTAAGTTCGCTTGATACAAAAAAATTACGAATTTACCTCTAAATTTCATATTTTTCGAGTGTTATAGGGCCTGCCTTGATATTTGTATTAGAAATAAGAAATGACATCGTCAGCTCGTCTTAGAATATTTTAAAAATTTCATCTAGCAGCAGAATTATTACATAAAAACGCAGATTTTTATGGGCACGTGTTTCATAATGGTCGTAATAGCCACAGTTGATAGTGCGCTATTTTAAACTAAAAGGAAAATGAGGTGCTCAATCTGACCTTATATGCAGCCTTAAGTACAAATAGTATGCAAATAAGTAGAATATTTAGGATTTTAATTATTTATTATATTCTTTGGTATTGCATACCTACATGGTGTTGAAGACTGAATCTATGTAAGTGTCGTCAATTTCTTACACATCACCCGAATTCACAATATATCACAGTATGAGCTGTCAAATCAACATCACACGTACGCTCCATTGCAAAGGCGCATTTTATTGACCATAGGGCAAAGGAGCACGACGACCACCCATGGTGCTGTGTCCACTAATTGACTTTAGAGTTATAGATCCTATTGTGCAGAGGACACGGTAAGAGGGTCAGAGGTCTCCGATTAAATGTCAATCAATAGGCCCGATTTTTCAAAATGGTGCCAGTAAATATGACAACATTATATATTTTTAGAATTAGCCCTAATTGGACACACGTAAGTATTGTAATACAAAAAATATATTAAGTATTATTCTACTTTTTGAAGATTTGTTATTTGTGCTGGAGTTGTTTTATCGCTATTGTTTTCCTATGATTTTCACGTAATACTCTGAAAACGAGAATCTTTTCTCCAGCACTTGTTTTGGAGATAAGGGGACATACAATCTTTTGCCGTTTTTTAATGTTTTTCTAAAGTAATCATAATATTTAAAGGATTCACTAAAGAAAAAAAAAATCAAATTTAATTTAAATTTTTGTAAACTTTTTATTACACTAAATTGTGTGAACAAATTGTTGCTACTTTTAAGCAAAATTTCAAGTCATTACCTTGAACGGTTCAAATGTTATGTATGACTTTAAGAGGCTACACAATACGGACGGACTATAATGGTTCCTTTTTACCCTTTAGGTACGGAACCTCAAAACTCGGATAATTGCTATGTATAATTATTTATGAATTGTCAAGTCTACTTTATTAGAATGCTACGGCACCCCCGGGGCGTGATAAATACTCGTACTTGATATGTTTTTGCTCCAATGTGGAACAGTCTCACATGGAAACGTAATTTAAGTAATAACTATGTTTGCTTTACTGATGATCTTGTTTTTGTTGATTCAACGATGATGGGGATAAATTATTGGTGTCAGAATATACCTCTGCAGGGAAATCTTGGAATTGAGTGATTAGTGGATTAGAAGATAATGAACAAGTAATTTGTGCAATCTAATCAATACTAGTCACACAAAACGTCAACCGCAAACATGAATTTAATGGTCGGACATCAATCAAACAATCGTTGTATACCTCCAACGGTAGCTGTTTTACTTTCGTTCAAGCAAACGAGTTGGTTTAGCCATATCTTTAAAGGTAAATTATAACTTTAATATATTCTGGTCGTGGCAAATAAGGCGTGAAAAGTTGATTGATTATTAAAAATTATAAACGAAGTACTGCGCCCACGTCATTATGTCATATCTTTATAAATAACTATGAACAATTCGTCGGTAAAGCTTACGCTGGGGTTCTGAAGTGCGCATAAAACTCTCAAGGAGGCACTTTGACTAAATGAACTTAGCATTAAAATAGTTCTGGTGGCTTAATATAACATGCTTCAAGAACTTCCAAATCGTTCACGTCAGTAACCTTCCATACTTAGGCAAGCGCAGCAAGGAAATATGGGATAAGTAACATGGTTGAGCAGTTTAAAAGTGAATATCTACTATTTTATCATTAACAATTAGATCGTCCAGAAAACGAATAAAATTCTTGTTTAAAACGAACGTTAAATCTTTGAAACTCTAAATTTCTCATAATTTTCGAACCCTTTGGATATTTTTACAACTGTTGGCACAAATAATTCACAATTGCGTTCGCAGCGCGAATTTCATACTGGAACTGATGCCAAATAATATTTCAGTAAGCTTCCACACGTATATAATTAAACACCAACGCGAGATCGGAACTGCGATTATTATGAAACCAACGCATAACGCATTGCGACACTTCCTGCTGTCTGTAGGTAGGCTTCGATAGGTACCACCACCTACAACAATCTTAATATCGAAGGTGAATCGGACGCCACCGCCCACAACACGCAGCAAAAACCATACAATCATCAACATCTAACAAAGGTAGCGATTCGCCGGATATCTTAGTCAGACCGCCTCTTAATGACGATTATGGACATTTGTTCTGTGTGGGTGGCACTTGGAACGGCCCCAGACCTTTTATGGTCATATGAAACTAAGAAAACCAAGATGTGTGGTGTGTTTGGACATGTAACTGGGCAACTGGAGTTGTTTTTCCTGCAAACAGGCCAGCAGGCAATGTGTACAACCTCACTGCAACCATCATGTGCTTACTGGCCCAAGTTGTTAGTGCTACTTATAGAAAAGTCAAACATCGAATTCAAGTTGTGTGATGATAATACCGGATGAACGAATATATATCTATACGTGTATCACTTTATTCAGTTATTTCAAGGCTTAAATTAGTGTCAGCTTTTGAGATTAATATCTCAAAGTGAAGAGAAAAATTCGGAAATCCGAAATGTACCAAGTTATCTCCAATTTACGCAAGTCATTTAGCTGATCAGTAGAATTTAGGAATATCGTCATGCCATTTGAAAGTTCATCCACAAAACGACACACACAATGAGCTTAATGTGTTTTTAAAACGCCATTGACAAGAGAAAATTGTATCTGTCAATACAAAATAAACATTATCAAATCATCAACAGTTTTAAACCGGTTAGAGAACGCATATGTTCAAATAGATAGTATATCATGGAACATACCGTGTCGGATCAATATACTGTCATAGTGTTGATGAACAGCAGGACAGCAAGCAATATTTCATACAACATACGGCCCATTGTAAGGAGCCCTATGACAAATTGTTCAAGACAAGGTACGATCACAAACAACGTGTATTGCACCATGGTACCGTCATTTGCATGGTAATGTGAACAAATTGTTACATAATCAAATAGGTATCTTGTGCATGGATAAATTAAAATACTGTTTAACACGAGAAAAATATAAACAGATTTTACCACTTTCTATATTAAAGAGAATGTATGTAAATGATTCCACAACTTAGAATGTCAGAATACTTTATATGTGTTAGGACTGAAAATTCAAGGGACGGAAGATTCAGTCCCAGATTGGACTTTTACCATAAAAACTTGTTTAGCATAAGCCCTAAAAAATCTAAAAGTTTCATTTATATGCCCAAATTGGCTTTATCATTTGAAAAATAGTTTCCGAACGCACGCCCGACCGATCAACTTGATTTCTCTGACATTTTGTAAACCTGCATTATTGTGGTGTTAGGTTTGGGTTTGTTTTGGTTTTGGAAACATGTATGTAAATATATTTTGAATTTAGTGTGCGTGCATTCCTTGTGAGTATGAGTTAAGTATTTTATAGTTTAAAACAACGTTTGTATACTTCAGTAACCATGCAAATAAACATTCTACCCACTCCATTGAAGGAGTTCAGAGAAATTATATATTTTTTCTTCTTTATTTGTGTCAATGTACACATAATAACATATACTGGTTAACTAAACATTATTTACAAGCAAATAAAGAATTCTTATGATTTATTTATTGAAAAACAGTGCACCAAAAATGGTGCTTGTATCATCTGATTATATCTGTATATACATATTATATTCTTCTAATCAATAGGTCAGTACGTCTTCAGTTTCCAATAGAGAGGTAAGTAGAGTATGTAATATGTGACTATTTCCTCGGATATGTTCAGTTCAGTTTCAGTATACTCGTACAATAGTAATAGGTACTTCAATAGTGGAAATATAGTTGTAAATTAAGTATTTAAAGCAGTAAAAGAAACGGAAAAATACAAACTATAAAGTAATTAATCTTCAAATTTAAGTGAATAAAGTATAAGACTACCAAAATGACCAGACGATCGTTATCAAATATTTGCTCGAATTAATCAAGGCATTATAAAGGATAGTAGAGGCCTTGTACGGAGTAATAAGCTAGTTCACCTCACGGACCCACCTTCGTGTCATAAAGTCAACATTGTCCTGCGCGAAATTCCGTCCAAGTTGCGTCACAATGACCTAACTTAGAGGAGATAGGATCAGTAACGAAGGCTTTCATTCAGATATGTAAATAGGTACAGCGCTTTAAACACAAGCCCGTCTCCTGGAAAGGTAGGAAAAGACTACAGATCTCTATCTACAATGATGCTAACATTTTTTTTTCTTCCTCCACATTCTCTATCAAGCTTTTATTCCGAATTTTGACTTTGCTTTTCTTTATCTTCGCCAATTTGGTCTGTCGTTAAAGGAAGCTTTGCCTTCCACTTGTGCTCCATACAATACTCGTATTTCTTTCGCTACCCACACTTCTATAATCCCTTCTCTCTACTTGGCTAAGCCAAACCAAATATCGAGTTATTTTTGAAATCTCAGTCGTCAGAAGTAATTTCTAAGACAACGATATCGATGTAATGCGGAAAAAATTATAATGAAAAATTCTTGCAGTAGTCGTGATAAACACACCCAATGCTTATTTGAATTCAGAGTTACTTACTACAATTAAGGTTGTTCAATAGCAGTATGTTGTTGTTAGTACATATTAGCATTTTGTCTATTGACTATTTTGTTTAACTTGACTGAAATTAAATTTCTCTTAGAGAAGTACCATTATTAGGCAATAATGGGTTAATATATTACACCAGAAGTGGTATAGTACTAACTAATTAAACATGACAAGTAACTAGGTAACATGAGAAACATTATAAGCATAATTTCGTTCTGGACAAAGAAGCTATTGTTGGTACAATTGTTTAACACATTTTACATGCATGAGGCGAAGACCCAGTTTGATTAAGTGAAGTGGATCTTTCGAGTTTACGTTTAATGGAAACTGCAAAAAAATTGTGACATGAAGGTACTTCGAGATACATAGCAAACGAAAATGAAGACTTTAAAAAGCGCCTGTATATTGGTCAATAACACTGGTAGAGAAAAATAAAAAAACGAAACTGTGTCTATTTGTACAGGCCTAACCATTTAAACGGCTGTTTAGCCTGCCAAAGCAAATTACAGTAGTTAAATACAAAGAGCGGTTGATCGTAGAAGCTAACACCTTACATACGTCGGTAACATGAGAAGTCTGCAAGTACTCAGACTCCGGCACACTTCGAGATGCCATAAACAATTGAATTCCGAAAATAGATTTTATTGCAAGAGCAATTGAATTCAATGTCGATGTAGCCGACAAAACAATGTTCCCTGCAAAAGATGCCACTGAAATATAAATTCTAATCATTCGAGTTTAGGATTGATATGCGCTTTTGAGAATGAGAGACGTCTGCAGATCTCAACACAGGGTTTGTCTTGTGGTCTGACCACAATAGATGCAGAACAGTTATTTTGCTGTTAAGCGTTTCTACTTTGATTGCATTCTGGATTTGAAACCGCAAACTATGCCTATTATTTCAAGTAGGCTTTTAAATAATATAACATTTTCAAGTTCACTGACAAAACGGCAACAACTTGACGCTTGTTTGATAAAACAGTTTCAATATAAACAGAACATAATCAGCCATTTTGTTTTCTTCATGACACCATACGATCTACTTCTGTCTTAACTTAAAACCGACTTTTGTAGTGATAGTTTAAATTAAAACTGTTCAAAAACCGACTTAGTGCACCCCGACTCTATACAGTCTTGTGGATACTACCCCTAGAGTATTTTTAAAAAGCCGGAGACGCGGAGGGATAGTAGCCCCCGCCCGCTGTAATAAAGCGCAGGCAACTGTGCGAGCCGTAGCGGCTGAGGCTGGTCGCCGAGCCGAAGCTGCGGAGGTGAGCATGGGTGCTTGCGCTTTGTTACGCAATGGCGAAGGGGCTGCACTTCCCGCAGCGTCGGAGCCGATGCAGAAGTGAAAACTAACAACTTTGGCGGCCCTCCATTTCCTTATTTTTTTAAATAAAAACGAGCAACAGATATACTTGTATTTTACATAATGAGCTCTAGACACCCATATGCCAGGACAAGAAATTTTTTTTTAAAAATAAATAACCTTTAAAAATAATGTTTTTTAAAAATTAAATATTCGGTTTTGGGTCAACTTTCTACACATAATGTCCAAATTCCAGATCTGCAACTTTATTCCTTCTACGAGCTAGAGACTCGTGACCTACGGATAGACGGACGGACGGACAGCAGAGTGAAATTAATAGGGCTCCGTTTTGCTCCATGGGTAACGGGACCCTAAAAGGGACCTAAAAAGATATTATAAGATTATAATAGAGTGAAAGCTGACCCATTAAAACGATGGTACACAAAAGACGTGGCACTTGTAACCACACTAGAGACAGGAAACTCGAGGTAGGTACATAATAGAAAAGAAGACTAAAAAGGAAGAAAGAAACTAACGAGTACATATCCCTTTGTCTCTATGTTTGCAGTTGCACGTACAAGAAACCGCACTCACAATCAGTTCTGATTGGGCAATGCAATTGTTAGCTCTGAACTCTCTGATAATTGTTTAAACAACACGCAGGATACTGTTTTGCTAAATGGCGATAGAGTTGATTTGATCATTGATTTGTTTGACGGAACATAATTGGATGGCCTTTTGTAAGATCTGTAATTAAAGCACAGTGGTTATTAAAATCTACACTAATAATAATGTAAAAAACTGTACATCAAATATATTGGCGAAAATTTAAAAGAAATAGGTTATTGTTATTAGTATTGTACTGAGACCAAAACTATTTCTGCTCTCTGTCTATCTGTCCACTCAAATGATTTGGATGCGGTTTTCTTTATTATCATCGTAGTAACCCTGCACCTCTGACATGAAGCACCATGACCAATTGTGACGTCATTTCAAGTGCGAACGTATCCTTAGATAAGCGGAATTCGATAGTATATATGTATGTTTTCGACTATAGGCACTCGGTTGGCAACTGATTTTACGATACAGAGTCAGGGGGCTGGTCAACATATTCGCCGTAAGGGGTGTTTACAATATAATCTGATAGCTGAAAACTGTCGATACTACTCAAACATTGAGACACTTCCACGAGAGTGAGCCCGCGCGCAAATGCTAATATTCCATAAAAATGAATTCGCTAGTTAGAACGCAGTAAATATGTCAAGATACATGCATTTAGGGTCATTTATTATTGAATTAAATTTATAACAGATTTATTAATTAAACTTAGAACGTAAAAGCTAGATTCTCAATCATACGAGCCATGAGTTTGATGTACGAGTATCATTATCGTTATAAATAATTGGAAAATGACCTCTATCAAACTAAAAGTTACCGCCATTGGTGTCGATTCGGTGTAACACAACTTATTTGACAGGGCTAACCTTATTTTAGGCGTCCCGTCACTGTCTTTTCGATAAAGAAAGAAAGAGACAGACAGACTGCATTAAGTTTAGCCCTGCCAAATTAAAGCGTGCTACGCCGAATCGACACCAGTATCTTACACATTATTGATGCTGACTGTTGTTCAAATATAGTTAAGCTTGCTTTATATATTAAAAATATTAAGGCCTGCGAAAATGCTGCTACTCGAAAAACATTTTTTACATACAAGTTGGCTCAACGAGAGCTGATTCAAAAACAGAACTCACGCAGACACATTTATTGAATTGGGCTGATTAATTATTGCTTTATTATCGAATTTAAAATAGAAGAAGGTCCTGATTCCTGTGCTCAGTGTCTGCCTCATCTTAAGTATAGTGACCCATTGAGCTAGTCGTTTTCACCTCAACTCTTGTTGAGTCACCTTATTCCACAATGAATATTGAAAGTAGGCCCAATTAAATGCTTAGAAATAGCAATTAACTATTTTTAAATAGAAAATTTTCCGTAAGCAACGTCGGGTTATGTGGCTAAAATTCAAGCTTATTCTAAAAGCGACCGTTTTTAGCTGATCGCCTCTGTAGCCGATTGATAGAACATTCGCCCAACCGTAAGGTTGTGAGTTCAATCTTCGTATTCTTACGCGTGCTTTGGAAGACACGTTAAGCTGTGCTCGATGTACGGCGATAGAGTCGATAGGGCTCACTACCCATCACATTTGGGACGTAATAATTATCGGTGAAAAGCTTGACTTGCATTTCACAGTTCACACTTGTTAACACTTCTGCGCCACCCCAAGGATTCATGTTAAATTCAATTTATGTTAAACAAGATTTTTTTGATCCCGTCTACATAGTTGTTAAATCATCTGACGTTAAAAGATTTTTAACAAAATGTTTCTAACAAAAAGTAATTTACACGACGTGTTTACATAATTACTAATCTCTTTAGCAGTCAAAAGTGATGTCATGCCGGTTACTGCGTTGAAATCACCTCTAAGAGTTTTAGTCAAACGATAAACTTTGGACATCTCTTCCTGTTGTATGGTCAATGATAAAGACGGACATAACCTTAGCTGATTGTCAAATATCTACTGATGACGTCATACTCAAAACTGCAATGGAAAACCTGTTAATTAAACGTGACCATGTAGTTAACGAGACGCGATAAATGAATCAAATTGTTTACAAGTAAAATTATTGCAATAAGCGGGCTTTGAGAAAGTAGTGACTTTGTTATCTAGTGAGATTAACATTGAAAACATTCACATGATTTTTCTGAAGAGAAAAACAGGTTTTCCTGCGCTACAAACTGATCTGAGACCTCCGATACTGAATATTTTACGAATTATAGATTTACAAAATACGGAATCTATTTTGGTACATATCGCCCATGATTTTTATGAACCATGAAAGCTGATATATTCTGGCTTAACGCTACCATAATCAAGTTCAAGGCAGATATGACACACTTTTAGTTGCAGAGAGCGACACACTTATTTCAACCAGATCAGGTATCGCTTTCCATTGTGGACGCGGAAAGATAAATTGGCGCTGTAAACGTTTCAAAACTGCAATCACATTACGTGGATCGTTGAAGGCAGTTTGTCCCTCGATTCACGAGCCCAATTTGTCCACTTTGGTTGCGACAGCGTGCTCTGTTGCTATCACTCCTAATGCATATGAGCAAGACGGCATCAAAGACTTCGATTGGAATCTCCCTGGAGCTTCTGAATCAGAGTGAGGTACCGTTACTTTTGAGCGGTGCAGACCTGACCTAGTGTCGGAGACACAACAGAGGCGTGATCGAGTGTTCCGTTTTACCATCAAAAGCCATGCAGATGTCTGTTAAGAACGTCTATATCGCTTTGGTATTAATCAAAGTTTAAAAGGGGGAACTGCAAAAGTAATTACTGAGCAGCGGGTCATTGACTTGGATCGTAATAATATCAGATCTCTTGCAGACCCATGTATGTATACGGGCTTTTATTGTTCTTACCGAAAGATTTAGGAATAAAAAGAGCTTTGTAAATTACTTTCTTTCTTGAGTTCAGAACTTTGAAATAAACTTGTGTCATCTCTGTCTGTTAGCTGACCATTAATTAGGAGCAAGTGGAACAGATTCAATTGCTATCATCAATGAAGATGTGGCAATGACCTTTTGCCGAAACATACACCAGCCACCAGCACGTGACTAAATATGATAGTATTTTACAGACAATAGACGACACATTTCATCAGTAAATAATTATTCTGTTGAAAAAGACAAGGAAGTTAAAGAAAGTCTAGTATTAGCTACTCGTACATACCACGTTCAACCAGCAATTACTGCCAATAGCTCTTCACTTTTCTACAACATGTAAGACTATTTCCTGTCACTATTGTTTAAAGACATTCCCAGGTCTAAGACATAAAACTTACAATATACCTACCTATTTTTTTATCTAATTCGGAAATAAAAAAATAAAATGTGATAAGTACTTTGATGACATTATAGGTACCTTTTTACTTAGAAACTGATATCGAAACTCCTGCAAAGAACAAAAGCTAACAGATAATATTAAGCAAACATTTTTTGAGGCACTCTCGCGCAAGGGGCACAGGGCGGCAGGCAGGGAGTTCCCGACGCGTGTTAAAGATCCAAGTATATTTATAGTTGAGCGGGGTCGACGTTCCTGAGACGTCTCCCACGCCGCGGCCACTAGTTGCTGGCGGCTTCGCTAGCTGAGGTTCTAGCTTGTGTTAGAAATGACGTTATAAAAGAGATAATCCAAAAGGTTTTGGAAACTGAAGTTATGCGGAAGGTAATAGATATTTCGGATTTTTATTCAGACCACATTTTATAAAACACAGTTAATCCATCGAATTTCACGAGGAGCGATAGCATTCCTTATCTATTGATCTTCAATTGTAATCTTAAATCGATAACTCAATCATGCTCCCAAAATACCATTGTTTAGGAACTGTTGAAAACTTTTCATTCGAGCATCGACCACAAAGCATCACAAACACAAGTCCTCTTAGTTGCGGTTTTAGTTCTATCGTTAGTTACGGCAGAACTGTGGATCAAGGGGGAGCAAATCATTATGATTAGACGAAAGATTTATGGCAAAAGGGGAGGCTTAAGACGATGGAGATGACAGTGCTAGAACAAACAAATCTTAGAAGTAAAACAAACAGATAATCATGTTAAACTCTTGAATGAAAAACCTCACATAAAGCTGTGGGTTGAACCTGCATTCATTGATCACAACATAATGTATGCAATGTGCTTTGAATTGCTAATGTTAATAATTTGTATTCTTTCCACAAAAGGCATACCCTTCAGACTCCTTATTAAGCGACAAATTTATCCAATCAAAACATTTCGACAAACTACTTGCTACTTATTTGATTTATACCCATGTTAACTCCCACCCAAGTAAGTGCGGTGCGAAACTCGAAAGTAACTCGTGTCCAGTAAGTAGGCTTGTTAATGCAATGCGACGAGTCGGGTCGTGCATTGCCTATTACGGAGCAGATTGGCGTGTGGCGGCACTTTACGACCCCTGTTTTCAAC
This sequence comes from Ypsolopha scabrella, assembly GCA_910592155.1. NCBI lineage: Eukaryota > Metazoa > Arthropoda > Insecta > Lepidoptera > Ypsolophidae > Ypsolopha > Ypsolopha scabrella. The sequence continues at coordinate 13,525,494 of OU342968.1, forward strand.
GGACCAAGTGACACATGGCTTGAAATTACGTCACAATCGCGCCATACGTGCGAGAAGACAGCGAATTTCAAAATCCAAGCTCGAGTCCTATTAAACGGTTAATTTGCCAAGCACTCGTATAAAGTAAACACAGTCCTGAATGTCATTCGCAGTAGCTCATTCATAATCTAAGGCATTCCGGGAATAAAAATAGCGGTTGTCTACGTTCAGAGCGTAAGTATAGTGAAAAATAAAGCAGGTGATGCGAGTAGAACGCAAGGCGAGACATTGGATGACAAACAGCGGCGGTCGTTCAACTTCTTTAGACGTGAGTCCGGAATTTATGTCAGTTTTAGTTCATAAAGACAGAAAGTTTGACAAGTTGATACGGAACATAAAAAATTTAAAAGTAAACGTTAACGCCAACTAGGTACGCTTCTTTTTTGTTGCTCTTGATTTTAATGACGTCGACAAATTGTGATTTAGTGACGAAGCGTTAGACATCACACAAATTGTTCGAAATACGATTAGCAATATAGATGACAAAAGGGACAATGAATTATAATTTTACCTATATATATAGGTACCATATCATAAGTTTTTATAGGTCTAAAATGTCGTAATAAAAACAATTCCGCTGTCAGATGAAAACTACATTACCGAAGAAATAGCTTAGTTTTTTACTATTTCTACACCCGTAAGGCTAACCTCTCAAGGATCACCGGTTTCGTTATTTAAGGAGGTCCTAATGAACGATTTATGCCTTGTGGTATCCGAATTTATTTGGAATACTTGGTTTTGCACTATTCGGCGAACTAATGAGAGAGAAAAAAAAATTGTTACACTGTCCCGAAGAAACAGAAAATAAAGCTACCTACAACTACTAATTATTGTGTGGACAGAGTCCCAACAGATAAACACCCAAATCTCAGCCAAAAATACACAAGATGGCGTCCAGTTCATAATAAAACAATTTAATGGGCCGCCGCGCTTTCCGCAGTGACGAAATCCGGCGCCGACGCATTTGGTTGCGTAAACTGAAACGCGATCTTCGCAAGAAAAATCTACGGTCCATACGGTAACATTTCTTACGCCCTCGCACTCCGATGATGGCCATAAAAGAAACTTGACTGAATCAAAGAAGGAAACCATAACAAAAATGAAATAATACAGCAGAAAGATAAAACAAAATCCGCAACATTAATACTTCGATATTCCGTATCCAAACAGGAAAGTTTACTTATTATTCCACTTGTAAACACCGGTGTTAACGTCCTGCAATCGTCCCCAAAAAAATTACATGTATTTGATACAATTAATTACGGCATATTTCCTCTTTTGTTACCCGGCGAGGGGAGAGTAACAAACGAATCTCATGATTGTTTACGCGCGATTGCGGCGACACGGGCGCGGCGGAAACACCGGAATCGCGCGTCATTGGCGCACGTCTATCGCTCTGAATCTTGGCGACCAGCGTTTCATTCATATCATATCAATCGTAGCTACATCATCTGTTACTATCCATCAAGCTTAGGAACAATAGTAAATCATAATTATTGTTATTGAACCCCAAAATTGCCTTTCTGATCCATAAAATTCATTGTTTCCTTTTAGTTATTTCAGATATTGTTATTGCACATGCATCCATACCTATACATTCCTGTTCATCTTAAGATGTCCAAATGACGGGGAATTCTTAAATCTAAGCAGAGCGTTATTTCATTTTAGATTTATCATCTTGTTCTCTTCATAAATCCTTTTTTCAGTAAACGAAAAGAGATCGTTTCTGACTCCAAATGCTTTACTTATTTTGTTGGCAACTAGTATAAATTGTTTGTTATATTTTACAAAACTCATTGGCTGTGTAGACATTGTTCCATTAGGCACTCCCTTCATCTGCATCTTATATTTTTATTACTCCTCCCCGCATTGTTGTAGAGTTTAATGAGCGCGCATGCGTGCTTGACATCTCGATGGTAACCAATATAAAAAGTCGAGGTTCGAAATCGAGTACCCCTAATGATCAGTGTGTGTGGGAATATATTGAAAAAATATTAATTATTTTAATTATTATATTTTATTTATTTATTATTTTTACAATTTCCAAGAATTACATGCAAACTTATGTTGAAAATTTCGCGCCTAAAAAATAACAAATTTTCTTTTTCAGTTGAACTAGTTTAAGACCGAAAGGAGCATTGAAATATTACGTTACTAGCCCTAAATAGCACATCCGTGCAGCGACGCCACCAGATGTTCTATAAATAATAATTTGACTCTTCGTGTCATTAAAAATATCCAATTAATTTGTATTTAGTCTTATTTGTACATTCACAGGTAACTAAATTGCAACCGTAACAAAGGGGAATAGGGTTGATTTTTCCACTTCCAGATTTGTGGTGGCGTTTTACTCGTTCAAAGAAATTCAGAAGATGGTTGTTTTGCCTCGTAGCAGAACATTCCGAGGAGCGTTTGATGCTGTCTAGAATATTTTTACTTCTCATGAGATTTCGTAACTCGGTAAACATCTATGTTTCTAGCAATTTGGCATTCGGTAAGGCATGTCACGTGGTGAGAATGCGACTGCCGCTAATGTTTAGTACAAAGAACTGCACTGAAGTCACAACAGCGATAATACTACTAGTAATCGTTGAGCACTAGCGCCTTCTTACAGCTCACAACTAATGTTGAGCAATCTAATTGTCTAGGTCAGTTATTATTTATTGATACCTACTTCTGGTAAGGGACAAATATAAGACTACGATATAGTTATAAATGCCCTAATGAAGGATGGCAATATTATCCTAGAACTTAGAGCTACCCATCGAAACATTTGTACATTGTTCGATGGAGCTACCTTACTACCAGAAAAACTCGCAGTGTAGATTGAATGAAACGGTAGTTTGTTTATCGTAACGAAGGGGATCGTTATCAGTGCGTTATCAGAGACCAATGAAGTGCCGTTATACAAAATATATGTGGTTATAATGTAATACAAGAGAGGGTGACGAAAGCGATGCGGGTGCAAACGAAGATTCATTCACAAAAGGAACCATTCATTTCAGACGAGAATTATTAACTCATTCATATAAACTGTAATTGAATACCACATAGAGCACGAAGACCACAGTTGACTTTTAGAACTTTAATAAAAATCTTATTTTCAATAGATTTTATATCTGTCAATCTAGAACAGAATAGTAAAACGCGAGTTAATGGTTTCGCTGGACTAGCAGCAACGATATCAAGTATTTTAGAAATTTGTATTACAAATGACCCAATTACAGCAAATTGGCATCCATCCAGATAAAATCGTATGCATTTGCTAGATTCAGTTTCTTAAACTTCTGTCTAATGAATACATGTTTGCAGTAGTTGGTATCCCTATAATCGTGATGTACCTAAGTAATGAAATTCAACCACAAGGTACCGTAGAAGATGAAACCGCATTATATCACGATATCGAGTGTACAATTATCACTATGCAAAAATCTATCTAGTTTACGACAGGTAGATGATAATTGATAAGTAATAACCGATAAATAATCAAAAAGGACTTTTAAAGGACCTGCTCATAACATAACTGCCCTTTACGTTGCAGGTTTTCGATGATCTAAAAGGTCAAAGTGCTAACTTTGCTATTATAGGCTTACGTTACCCGAGCAATAACTCGAACAAATTTCATTACCGGTAGGAACCTACTTGTAACTCCACATCTAGGTATAGGCTGCCATGGCATACCTTACTACCCCGCGCAAATTCACTACATAAAATGCAACAAAAAATACTTATAACACGGAAATTCATGGAGTTTAGTCTTAAAATGTGGGCAACAGTGGTTAAGAAATGTTGATAACTGAGAATCATCCAAGAGCTCTTTTCCCTACGTTAGGATTACTTCTTATTATAAGATTAACTAAACATCAATCATTTGGTTATTTTAAATTATGCCTTAACATCGCAGAAACCAAAGCATCAATATTTGCAAAATGGCATAGGGTTAATTACCGAGTGTCATCTCGATAGGAGGCCTGAAGATGCCAAAGCCGATAGAGAGAGAAGGAGATATTAGAACTAGATAAGTAAGAGCGAAATATTATCAATCTTTCAGCTTCTTCTTTTAAAACTTATAGGTACGCAGCCAACTTCGCACCACTGAGTCATAGCATCAAGACACTTTTAGACTCAATATCTAGAACGAAATCGCTGTCAGTCTGTGACTGTTTTATTTCCTTCTTCACAATTTCAGTGACAAATTCTTTCCTGAAGTAAACGACTTCTTTAGTTATTTATTATTGCACTAGTGATAAAGTACCTAGCCAACCGAAACATAGAGAAGTGTCGTCTTAACCTGTTTCTAACTCTTCATAAAAAAATACCCCACTGAATTTGTTGACCAAATAATTAAAATCAAACATCGGATGTTGCGTAAAGTCCATCTTCAATGAATGAATTAGTAAACGTTGTGCGTTCACCAAATTGCCCAACGTGGAGTGGTGCGAATTGAATGGGTCCAACAAGCAGTATTCACATACCTAGTAACCACTTGTTTTTCCCGATATTTGAGGTATTTTTCATTTCCAGTAGATATTTAGGATAATTATTTAATCACACCTGTCCTTTTTTTCATTTATTTTCTATACGAGTTGGTACACGTCAAATAATGGAAATGATGGAATCTTTCCTTTTCGGTGAGACGAAAATATTGTGTTTCAATAAATACCGAGATATGGGATTAATTATAAAATAATTATTTGGTGGTTTGTGCAAATAAAGGAGAATCTATCCACAGATAAAAGAATACATACAAGTATTATGGTACATATATATATATACTTATATATATAAATTTTTATATGCGAAATTTCCATTAACTGATTGGCAACACTGCCTTCAGATCTCATAGCATGGAGGTGGTACAGGCGGCTCGTTGGCGCCAGATTCATCCTACACGTGTGGCGCAAGCACAACACTACAGTGGCACTTTCGTCATAGCTGTTTGTAGTTCTCGTTAGTGCTGCCTATCGATAGAAAGCGAATGTTCCTAACTACTTACCTGAAGAAGGCTGGCTTTGATTGGCGGAGACATAAATTACCTACATTATAATAATATTCTTCTATTTCATCGATACAAAGTGAAAGTTTGCATAGCCACAGTTATAAAAGGTTGCAAAAGTATAGACGAAATTAATATGACGCATTTTAAGATTATTTAGTGAACATCATCAATATATCACTTAATGTTTAAATACTTATAATACAACAGTCAATCCGTACTTTACTTTTTATCAACCGGTGAACTCTCTGGCAGCCAGCACCATCTAATATTGGGTACTTGAACCCCAGAATCATTAATAAACAATTTGTCAATCTTAATCTGCGATATTAATGCGTTCAGAATCACGTAATTACACAAGATGTGTAATTTAAATTAGGAAGATATAAAAGCAATACCTAGTAAAACTGTCAACGGCGACTCTTGCGGCCGTCTCAACGGCGCCTAGCCGTGATATGGTTCTGCAAATCTCCTTTGATAATAATACAGTCGGTATACCTACGAAATAGAGTCTACTATTGCTTGCACAAAGACCAAAATAAGACTGGAAATATCCGCCCACATGCATCGTAGTAGAAAGTTGAACTAGACTCGAAGCCCTGTTTTGGGCGAATTACGAAATGACTCACACGGTTCTTTGATTTTCTCCCCTATGAGAGGCAAATTTATTTAAAATTATACACGAGTGTGGGCGCTTTAAACTGATTTGGAAGTACGGAAGACAAATTTTGTTTTGTAAGCTTTAGCTTTAGTATGTTTACATACCTACTTATTTAAAAATATCAGTTGTTTCGTCGCTTCTGCCACAGTACAATTAAACGATAATTCAATTATACTGTGCTCGTGGTGTGGTGGTTCAAACGTTACGGCCACTAATTCGGAGGTCGCGGATGTAAGTCTCATGGTTCCTGCTCGGTCTGCGTGCTTCGGAAGCACAGACAAGGAAGGCACAGTCCATATTGTCCCCGAAGTCCGGCGATAGGGCTCACCATCTATTACGCTAATTATTGTCGGCGAAACGCGGATGTCCGAGGGTGGACTTGCCCTTCTGAGCCCATACTGGAGAACAAACCTGATTGTTACCAGCAATAATTTTGGAATGCCGCTGAGATTGTTACGAAATCCCGTCTAAAATCCTTTATACTAATATTTTTCCGTCAATAAAATCCGTCATAATTTGATCCTTTCAGTTGCGGTGCGAATTGGATTTCTTTTAATGATTTTATATATTTGTAGATATATAAGTACAGGATCTCCCATACCTGCTATTCAGTATTGTGGATGTATCTGTACTGGTTTCAATACTTATAAATAAAGGTTACTACTTTTACTTTACTGACATTGTATTTTGGTGAAATTTTCTGATTGAACTTTGCTTATAAAAAATGAGACAAATAATAAAATAAATAAATTGGCAATGTTGACTCTGACAGCCTCTCGAGTATTCGTATCAGCTGTCAATATAACTTTCCGATGAAAAATTTGGATTATTACAAAATAAAGAACCAATATAGGTGGCAATTTTAATATTTCGGTCGACAACATAAATCAGGAAAATAACACAAATGACAACAAATGCAATGCAGCAAAACATATTATATTCGAGAGGGTTTCAATTAAAATAAAATACAAAACATAATTGGGTCTGCTGCGCCTGCGCAGCGTACCTACTCCATGCATCGCGATCTAGACTATGAACCGTGAAGGCCGGACTTGCGCATTATCGTAACCGGTGTAATAGGGTAAACAATGAAAAATGCCTATTTAATTTCCCTACAGCCGTTATGGTCCGTAGTGACAGTAGCTTTTGGGTCAATAGTAAGTTTGCAGTTAGGAAATAAATTAAGATATTTTTCTGACAATATGTTTTGAATGTTATTTTAGGATCTAAAATCAATGCATTATATATACCTATGCACGATTCTATTGCCAAAAACTGTGTTATATTATAACATAGACTAAATATTGTATTATTTAGTCTATGGTTATATTGAATAGCGTATTAGCACATGCTCCCAACGGTATTTTTGTTGGTTTCCAAACGATGCAATTCAATTTTTAATAGTCTGGTCCAGACAAATTACTTAGCTCGTTTAAAGACCGTTTCATATGTAAGTAGATTTGAGACAAGAGCATTTTTTTTCTGTCTATTCTTAAAAATTGTAACGATCCAAATTATTACATAGCACGATCTTTGCTACAAAAATAAATTAAATTGTTCGAATTGAATAATTTTGGTTTCAACATAACTCAAGATTTAAATGGAGGTAACTGACGATAAACGATTTCAGCTTTAAAACCGTGTGTAGTTCAAGATCCCTATTTGTAAAAGATTTTAAGAGAAAAGGTCGCGCTTTCTTCAATCACTCCACGCGGAAAATCCCGCGGTGAGAGAGGGGGAAGGTTTCTGGAAACAAGTCAAAGTTAGGATCTTTGTCATTAAAATTATTATAAAAAAAACTTCAGGTAGCTAACGGTTTTTATTTCTCAATATTGAAATGACTTCTGAGGATTCAGCTTCGATAAGAGTGTGCATTACTTATATTCTTGGCAGAAGTACAAAGTTGCTAGAATCTTCAAACAAAGTAGATTGGGTAATGTTTTGTTTTGATTATCCTTTTACAGACTGACCTGCCAATAGGTAACCCGTCATGCTAGCGATGGTATATTTTAGGAAGGTCATCAGTTATTTCATACACATAAAACTTATTAGGTACATTTAAGACTTTTATTGTATTGGTATCTATAAATTGTTAAGGGCTAACATTCTAATCAATCTAATCATACAAGACATAACGGGTTATTTCTTGACGTCAATAATAACATCAAGAATATTTCTTACTTACTTATGTTGATTTACAAAACAAATTGGCAATGTTATATTTGAGGTTATGTGTCTACAATTTAGGTTGTTGTTGTAAATCTGTCATATCTCTGCGAAATTTATCAATTGTCAAATCAACAGTTCACTTCACCCACTGGCTATAAAATGTGTAACCTTTTTTGTCTAAACAAGAAGATTTATTTGCCCATTGTACTTTGTAGGTCAACAGTTTTCCACTGTTTATTTGGACAGTTTGTTTACTTTGACCACCAGCAACAGTCATTGTTTCTGGTGAATGTATAAAACTATGTAGAACAAGTTTATGTCTATTGTCTAATACCGGGTCTGTATTGATCAACATTCTATCATTGACAGCATGGAATGTAGGAATATTTTTCTATGCATTATGTTCATCTTCCCTAAAGTGTCAAGCCTACGTCGTCTTGCGTAGCACACCTATTTTAGTTCTATGTATGGTCAAGATAATAAGTTGATACACATCCGCCGGGCTGCGTAAAGATTCAGTGAAAGCTAGTAAAACAAGTTTTACACAAAGTAATTCAGGAAAAACGGATTTGAAAAGGCTTTTTGCAAGCGATGTAAAGATAATGCGTCGGTTACAATTACAACAGAATTATTCTAACATCTGCTACCGAATGCAAGCAACAAAAACCGCGTAGGTGTCGAGGACACAACAAAACTAAACAGGCATCCATCTTTGTCACCTTAAAGATCCCCACGTTGCGACAGAGTAGGCTGATCTCCCACACTCCCAAGCTTTTTATGTACACAATACTTAATACGCCTTGTTTCAAACTGGACTACCGACTTACTGAATATTCACATATGCAAAATTATCACTGGTTTGTTTGCAGAGATCTAATTAATTATACCAGCTACAATGCATATGCATCAAGATTCCCTGTCAGGAATACCTTTCAATCCAAGTAGCGAGTAACACTAAAGCTTTCTTCGCAATCCTAACCCCGAAACAAAATTCAAAATCCCATAGCATAGGCATTGGCGCTCATTGTGTACTGTGACGGAATTGAAACCAAAGGCGATATCTATAGAATTGTCAGACGCAACGCTTTATGCGTAGGCTTAACTCCGGTCCCCGCCTACGAGACAAAGACAGGTTCACCCCGGGCCACAATTCTGAAGCGATTGATTTTCATTTCAAATTACAGTGCTCTCATGCGGCCCACGCGCCCTTCCCAAACGCATTCTTTGTGCGTTCAAGTACAGTGAACGCGATGGTCACGCGCTTTGATTAACATTTTAGGTAGGTGTCACAGAATGTAGGTTGCTTAGACAAAGGTAATATACCAACCATTTCTTGCTTTAATTTTGATTCATGGCAGCCAATATAACAACATAATATTGGGAACACGATCTGTAGTTTCCATTGTTTTGAACCTAATTTCATATTTTCGCACACGCACAGCACAGCACTGCAGCTGTTTTCACGGCCTCAAGAAAAAGTCTCCTTCGTTAACAGAACGATCACGTCTCAACAAAGTACTTGGACCGGCATAACCAAGTGTATAATAACGACACCGTCGTCGTGGGAACCAGCAAAGAATGGTTGATCCAGTTTTCTAAAGATGCAGTAGGTAGGTTGTACGTACAAGTACAGCCTTATCGAGGTCGAAACGATAATGGGTGTCAATATTTACTTTCCGAGCTATTTTCTAAAGAACCGTATACGGTGTGAGTCAATGACTAGCGTCAAGCAAGCGGCAACTCTTTGGAGCGGCCTTTGACAGAAAATCCGAGTTTTTATTTTTGGTACCTATCTAACTTGGCGCATTTAAGACACGGGTGGTAGTTAATGTCCAATTTAATTTAGCTCCAAGCCTTATTTGTCAAGTTGTCTCATCGGAACAGACTGACCCATTAATAATGGCGTCAGATAAACACATAAATCGAAGATCCTAAGATTTTCAAGACTCTTTTAATTATGCAACCCACGGCATGTTCTAACCTGTTGGAGAGCGGCAGGAGCAGCCTTGGCTTCTCCGCCTCCATGCTGCCCACATTTTACCCTCATTTGGTCATCTACGTGGGCTGTGATCTAATCGCATTAGCTAAGCAACCTTATTACGACCCGACTAAGACTCGCTTTTGGTTTTCAGGGTTGCAGAACCGTCACCACTGAAGGTGGGTGCGCCTACCTACGCATCAAAACGCAATAATTGCAATATTATCATTATTTATCTGCCGCCGTTTGATTTCGTTTTAATGTTAGGTAAGGAGGTCAGGGAACAATGATTACGCTGTATCTACTTGAGTGGATTTAACATTTTGTTACACACAAATACATAAAGCGGAAAGTATGTACTCATACCAGCTGTTTATCGCGATGACTCCAGCATCACTTACATTGTACCCTTTAAAGGAATATATTTTATTTCAATTTTCAACATTTTCTCCTTTTAATGTTGCAATCCAACAGGCTATTATCTCATAGTTTTCCAAGCGACAACTGTTTTAAAATCCATTAAACTCCCTCTTCACATTATCAGCTATCACGACATAATCTGCTTGTCAAGTACCTGATAAAAAAATATCAGTCAATCTGGTGTATGATTACAATTTCTACTTGTCCAAAATTGATAAACGACAATTTCAGCACTACAGTATTGTAATTTATTAATGTTTTGCTATCTCGATTACATGATTTGTCAATATCAACTGTTTTGATTGACGAATTTGTTGTATTTACTTTTGAGAGCACATTGTTATCAACTGATGCTCACTTTGTTGTCGGAATGCAAACAGCCCAACATATTGAATTGTAAACATGATTTAAAATTCATTGTGCCGATGAAACATGCGCTTTCATTAAATGTTAGTAAATATTATGGGAAGTAGAACCTTGTGTCGAACAAGTTGTTACATTTGTGAACTTTAAACTTGCATATACGAACATGGTCATTATCAAAGAAACACTTTTAACTTATGTTGCCCTTCAACTATCACCATGGTTCTTTTTTGTCTTCATAGTGGTTATCTTGTTTAGTTTTAAGTGGTATCAAAAATACTCTCCCATATTAACTATCCTTCAGCTTAATGATATTCCAGCGTCCAAAATAGCCATCGTATTTCCTTAGTTTGGCGTAACACAATATGCCACGCTTGTCGGCTGTCAGCTCAGCGTCGATATTTTCGTCAAGTCTACGAAAGACTGGACCGACGACGTGTCAAATAAACGATAAAACCAGCGAGTAGGTACTACATCGTAATTTTAATTTTGGACAGTGATTTGTATAAACATCAAGCTGAGCTGTTAAAAATGATTTTTCCTACAAACATTTTGTCAAGCCTCTCATTGACTTTTTCATCTTGATGAAAAAAATAATCAGATCTCTTCAAATACCTATGAATAATTTATATTTTCATGTATGAAACTTTAACTCTTGTCAGCATTTGTTTTATTTGACATTGGATTAGTTAATCCCTCAAAACAATAACTAAATTGCTCTGAGGTTAATCCTACGGGTTCTTGTCCCATCTTATCTCAATTGCAGATTATTTAGCATTTTGACTATAATATTCAATGATTTGTTCGTTCTGGCGAGACGAATCTTATTAGATACGTTTACCATTATGTTTGGTAAATGGCTCATTAAAATGCGAGCAAACACTGGATGGAACAAAACAGATGAAACAGGCCAAACGCAAATGTAGACATCTGCTGTAAATAAATGAACTCTATTCAGTAGGTTGCCGAAATTGGTTGGGAAATACTAATACAAAAATAACATTGTTTTAAAGTGCTATGCTGCTTCAACAAACATCATGTTAAAAACTTGTTATTAAACTTATTGATCTTAACAGTGAAGATAAAATAGTAGAAGCGGTTGGCGTTTAAATTCTTCAGTGTCATATAGAAATAACTGTTAAATATAATGGTTATGTCCAAGTATCGGTCCACTAGACCTTGCTTCGCAATGAGACGTGACTCGATTTCCAAGTAGCTTTAGCTAAAGCAGTGATCTGAAAACTGATTGTTATACTTTGTACATACTTTTGAGCAGCACAAAATCTTGGTTTTATGATTAGTGGTTGTTTGCGAATGAATTTGAATGTTACTAATGGTTTGCGTACGATCATATTTTTTGTAAATTCTAATGAAGGTTGATTGATTTTACTGGGGACCTGCAAGCTAAAACGTAATAATAATATACATACATACATATACATACTTACTTTTACATAAATTAATATCCTCAAAAGGGTCTCAGAGGTGTTACTGAATGTTGACTGTGATTCAAAAAGTCAACACTCAAACAAACATATTGTGGAATTGTGAGAAAAAATCGTATGTTATACATTTGACAGCTAAAAAGTACGGAAGGTTTCGATTGTCAAACGGGCTAATTTCTTTAGCCGAATAACCATTTGACAATCGAAATCGTACGCTTTAAGCTTTTGATTAAATGTACTGACAATTTTTTTTTCATTTGTGTTTCTCATCACAGTGTTTTCCTTTACCCTTTAATTGTAGGAAGAGATAAATACAAGTATGATATTTTAATATATAGGTATAGGTTCTTACTATACCTACTATGTTCTTAAGTACGCTAATTTTGAAAAGAAAGTGACTAAATAGCTGTTAGCGGCTTCCCTAGTTTTAATTTAATTCGACCGCTAGGGATAGCTTGCAATGACGAGCGAAGCGAGGAGGAGCGGTTGGGTTGACATGTAAGTACATATTAAGGAGCCGAGCAAAGCGGAGTGGAGCGAGGCGACCCCCGTAGTTTTAACAGAATTCACGATATGCAGAAATCATTTTCAGAGCACTTTCCGATGACTTACGGTTCAATAATTTATAAAATTAAAGGACCGCTTCCCTTTCCGACCTGTACATTGCAAAATGAACTTTATTAGTTCGTACTAAGGAAGATATTCCAACAGCTAAATATATGATTTACGGTTCAATAATTTTTAGTCACTTCCTTTAGAATAACGTGATACAAAAAGAAATCCGAAATAAGCTCATTTAAATGAATTAGGTAATCTGTGTGTGGTGGTAGCTGGCTATTAAGAAATACAAATTACAAAAACGATGCAAAATTTCTCTTTTGGAATCATAAAATTTACTTACACCTGAGGTGCAATATTGTGTAAGCCAATGATTGTAATCAAATTGATTGTCATATGGTTAAATTGCACAATTGCACCTCTGATTAAACACAATAAATAAGGTTCTTAAAGCCAACGGATTGGTCTTTACGAGTCCAGTTTGCAAGTCAAAATAAGGGCCATATGAAGTAACGGAGGACCAGCAACCAGTTGCATTGCAATAAATGAGGCTACATCGAGCAAGGAGCGGCGCGGCGCGTACAAAACTCGAGCGCTGCCGACTGACCGTACGGTACTCGCCGTGGCGACATTCCGCCAACTCGCACACGGAATGCAGGCCCTCGGCCCGGCGAGCTAACAGGTTAAATCCAAGAGGGCTCGTGCCGAACCCATCACACCAATACATTACATAACCTAATTTTCATACAACCACGCCATCCCTACGCTACTAATTAAGATTTATTTACCACAGCTGCGATGGTAGGTTATCTCATCGCGTGTCGAGTGGGTACATGCTAGTCTTGCTACCAAACCCGTTTATTCATTCGTTTCACCAATATCTCGAGACGGCGACAATCTTTGCGACCAAACTGACCACAAATCGACAACAACAGACAGCCACACTATCTACTTTACATTGTTTTTCGGAATGAGGGATCGCGTTACAAACAACGCTGGACCATAACTTGTCGGGCCAAGACGAAAATAAACGTAATATCATGTGTTTTAGCATTTGACGACGTATCCGATTTATGAGCATCCCGGCGACAAGATTGGACGATGGACAAGCTAGTGTTTCATTTGCAGATGTCTTATAAATAGTAGGATTCAATTTCGACGTACCTTCATCCAGAAGTCGCTCCATGTGCATGAAAACATTCGGGAACGCGGCCAGTTGCTTCCTGTCTTTGAGCAACTGAGCTAAGTAGTCCGCTATACTTTGCGTCGAAGGATTGGTATTATCACACATTTTGTCTAATGTTTTTAAACTCGAGATACGCGAAAATGTTTATCCCTACACGTTCGAATTAGAAATTGTACTTTAGTTACTGGTTATTGTTAATTTTGTGAGAAATGTTAGACAAGTTACACCTCACTTCCACACACATCGATGTTTCGATCACCACTAAATGACGGACAAAGTTCGATGTGAAGTTTGTGAGTGCCTTCTCGCCGAATGGTTTTTTGTGTGCGCGTGCGCCAGCGTCTCCCGCAGTGTAGGCGTAGTAACTTCATATAGCGATCTCTTTCTGGCGCATCTCTTTTGTAGCATGTTGTCCTGCTCTAAGCAGACCCCACATGACAAGTACCACGTTCGTGATTGTGGCGCCATCTGGGTCACATTCTTGAAACAATTATTGTGTTCAGTTTACTTGAAGAGTTATATACTGATATTTTGTTACATGGGCCATGGTTACACGCATGTTTTTTGGGGTTCCGTACCTCAAGAGGAAAAAACGGAGCCCTTATATGATCACTTTGTTGTCCGTCTGTCTTTCCATCCGTCTGTCTGTCTGTCCTGTCAAGTCAAGACAAGTCTCGGGAAAGCGTGGAGGTATCGAGTTCAAATTAAAACCATACGACGAATGAATGATAAATTAGATAAATAAATTATAATATACCTACTTATATTTCATAATGTACCGATATCTGGTATTATTTGCTGTGTTTTTTTTTACTTGTAACGTGTTTTTGTGAGATCCACCTTTGTGACGTTTTTGGTGTTTTGTGCGCTGTGTTACAACAGAAATAAATAAATTGAATTGAATTGAAAATACACTCAAGTCTACACAGTCCCTTGAAGCTGTGAAAAAATCAAACTTCCAAGTTAATGAAAAAAACTGGCCAAGTGCGAGTTGGATTCGCGCACGAAGGGTTCCGTTCCGTATCATTATCTATAAAACGGCAAAAATATCATGTCTGTTTTATGGTAGTGCACAGGTGGGACTCGCACTTGGCCGGTTTTAGTATTTGTTGTTATAGCGGCAACAGAAATACATCATCTGTGAACATTTCAACTGTCTAACTATCACGGTTCATGAGATACAGCCTGGCGACAGACAGACAGCGGAGCCTTAGTAATAGGGTCCTATTGGTTACCCTTTGGGTACGGAACCCTGAAAAGATACGGCCGTTTATGCCGCAAAAAACGAATATTTCGACACTCTCAAGGGAATCAAAATTTATAGGGTATTTCCCGGAGACCTAGAACTATGAAATTTCGCAAGTAATACCGTCTTATCACTCAAAGAAATTTCCTGACTTTTCTTCTGAGTTTATCCTTCTGCCTGTGTTTCCTATCAAAAAATAACTTTTTCCCTCCAACCTTTACCCACCAATTCGGAAAACTGATGATTTCCTGCCAAAATGTAGGAGGTTTTCTTAGATTTTCAACTAAAACAGACTAAAATTACTGAATGTAATTTATTAGAAGGATTGCACAAAGATGGAATAATCTGCTACATTATTATTTCCTCTAACAATTACCCATCCATTCAGAAAACTGCAAAATAATTAGCGAAGGAAATGTTTGACGGTAATTGGATAATCTTCTTATTCTAACAATTACCCACCAAAATCCATCTTAATAAAATGGAATTTTTACTTCTGAGTCAAAAGGGATGGATTGTTCTTCTATTTTTGGAAGATTATTTATTTCAGTGATGCTACAAGTATAGGAAAAAATCTGAAAACTATACATTGGTGTTGATGCTCGTGATTGTTGGCACTTGGTGGAACTTTTGAAACATTTTTTGTTTGATAAACACTTGTACTTGTCCACTTATTTATATTAATTTCCCTTACCGGTTTCGCTGTTAAAGCATTATCAAAGGTTTGTTTGGTTGTTTACGTACAATATATGAATCGCTTGGCATGCGGGTAGGACAAACAAATTCTACAACAGAAACATTTGAGTATTTTAATTTCTACAACGTTATATTAAGAAATTAAAATACTCAAATGTTTCTGTTGTAGAATTTGTTTGTCCTACCCGCATGCCAAGCGATTCATATATTGTACGTAAACAACCAAACAAACCTTTGATAATGCTTTAACAGCGAAACCGGTAAGGGAAATTAATATAAATAAGTGGACAAGTACAAGTGTTTATCAAACAAAAAATATACATTGGTAATTAAATCATAAAAATATAGTCTTTAATGGAACCCTTCGTAAGCGAGTACGACTAGCACTTGTCCGGTTTTTTTACATTCTATTCGTGCGATTTACATCATTTGTTTGGGTTTCCTCGATTTTGAATAACTTCGATTCTATTATAGGTAGGTACATCCTCAGAGTAAAGGTAATTTATATATCTTATTTTTATTTCGCATGGTTTGCATCCTTCCTTTCTTACATTACTTTTTCATCCTATAAATAAGTGCCTGATTATTGTCTCTCTTTACCAATGGTTTCCTCCTAACAATTTTTTGTAATACTTATTTGACTTGTTTTATCTAATTTCTAAAATCTTTCCTAGCTATTTCTGTCGGAATAAATTATTTCTTGTACTTCAATAACTAATATTTCTGCAAAAATATTTTGTTTTCTACATAATACTTAGATAGAAAACAAATATTTAATCTTCCTATTCTATTCTTGTAACCGACCAAACCTAATTTTAAGGGAACCTATGTATAGGTAGTTTTGCCTAGGCCAAACTAATCCTTCAGCGCAGAAGCGAGCGGGTAGGTTAGGTTAGAAGGTTCATATCGTGCCTACACAACCTTCGTGGTATTTTCTTATAAAAACCCAGAACCAGTTAAGCTTAGGCAAAATTTGGCCTTTAACATATACTTAAGCAGTAATACGATACCTGTTTAATGGCAAATCTATAAGTATAATAAAAACCGGCCAAGTGCGTGTCGGGCCACGCGCAGTGTAGGGTTCCGTAGTTGCCCAGTACATTTTATAAGTTGGTCTACTAATACAGATCGCGCCAAAATCTTCGGAAGTTGCTCTCCCGAAGAACGGCCTATACATTGTCGTGTTTAGAGGGGACTAAAAGTTTGGCGCGACATGTACTCGTAAACCTGTAAGGCCTACTTAGCTGTGATAGTTTTCCTTTTAAATTCATTATGTATATGTATATAGCACTTCTGTGATTTTTTTCACATAACCATAAATAACCGTTAAGCCGGCAGGGGCGAGGACACATGACTCTAACAAAAATTTGCACTATAAAGCTTAATATTTCGCCTACGGATTCTTATATAGAAAAATGGTTTTCTTTTCGCACACCTACAATATTTTTGAACGACCTATCTAACGATACCTCGCACCATGGGATAAATGAGAAAAAAAAATCATCCTCACTTTTAACGTGTATGGTACGGTACAATTAAAAAAATTTTTTATTCAAGATTTTATTTCACCGTTTTGTCAGCGTGGTTAATATGTATACTCATGTCAAATTACAGCTTTCTAGTACTCTGAGCTAAGCCGCGGACAGAACGGATGGACGGACAGACGGACATGGCGAAACTGTAAGGGTTCCTTGTTGGACTACGGAACCCTAAAAACGGCACATTTTTTTTAAAGTAAATTATTTATCAAAGTACGTTACTATTCCTATTGTAATGACTAATGAGTTAATTGGTTAATGGTTTAAATGAGCTACATAGTGCTATACACTGAGTCAGGTTTCAAGAGGTCCACGCGAACGAATTAATATAAGAAGTTATGTATGACCATCACTTTGATAGAGTTTGCTCATTCTTACTTAGCTGTCCCATAAATCTTTTTGACGCCAACGTCAATTTCATTCATTCTTTCGAGGCCATTCCATTGCTATAATCATAGAAAGTCTGTGTTTTAATGTAAACCTTTGTGTTTTTATTCTCTAGCAATGTAAAAGGAAGTAGTGGGTAGAGCTGCGGAATAAATTTTTCCATTGCATAATCCACGTGACTTCTTGCATATTTTGTGACATGAAATCTAATTGATTTAATTCTTAGGGTAAATATCGCATTGTAAGAATGATACCTATTCTTACAATGCGATATTATGGCGTTATCCTTTTTGCACAGTTCCATTTTCTAAGGTATATGACAGCTATTATGTTGAGATAAGTGCGTTACCGCATTTAGTTTACTTCCCATAAATGTGGGGCATTCTACAATCCGCTACAGAATATATTTTTATCTGAAAGTTCACCTGGGACAATCACGCCGTCATCATATTGTGCAAAGATATTATAAGAAAAAGTGGCTCATTGATATTGTATATTAAAAAAAAACATAACATATAAAACACATCGTCACGACATTAATCCCCAAGGGGGTGTCAGAGATGTTCCCGAGTGTGAACTGTGAAATGCAAGTCCCAGTCCACACCCGGTACACTCACGTTTCACGGACGATTATTACGTCCGAACGTGATGAGTGGGGAGCCCTATCGCCGTACTTCGGGCACGTTTTCATTCAGCAAGTAGTACCTAAGTATTACAGATATTTTAAATACCGAAAAACTCATTGGTGCATGCCCGACCGGGGATCGAACTTGGGTCTCAAGATTGAGAGGCCAGCGTTCTACCGCCTGAGCTAGCACCGTCCGATATATTAAAAGGAGACATTGCGACCTATTCTCGTGTGGCAAATATTAGATTTAGAGCTGCCATAACCTAAGACTTTTCATTGCAAAATAGGCTTTAACGCAGATGGATAAAAGTTAAATGAGCTTGTATTATTTTAGGTTTTTCAACTCCAAATTTAAGGTTTGCTGCACGTGAATAGGTCACAATATGTAAAATGTATTACTTATTATTACCACGGTCAGTAAAGAAAAAGAAGTGGTACCTACCTTGTTCGGTACTGAGATCTGCCCCATTTCTCACAGTGCAAATGTATCTAATGATTTTAACTTGGATACTAAATATAAATTTATCTCTACATAAATACTTCTGAAATCCTTCGCAAATTAATTCTCAAACCCACTAGTTTGGTTTGAGATAAAAGTGGAACTTTATTAAGAAAATACGTTTTTAACTAGGCAAGTGCAGTGAGATCAATTAAATTCACTAAAGCGAGTTTCGTTTTATCAATTACGTTAAGGGGATAAATGGTTAATAGGCCCCTATCCAATGATGGATATAGATCTATCGAATTAAATACTTAGATTAAACTCTTTCGACAAAAAAGTTCCACGCTCCACATTTTGGCCACTGCGTTTACTTCAAATTGATAATTTCGATATTTATTATTACTAAAGAAATACATTTTAAACTCCTTTAAAAAAATATATTATCCTTTTATTTATTTTATATACTTGATTTAATGTGAACTGGGAGGAAACATATTAGGAGTATATAAATTATTATTTATTACTAAGTAGTGAGCATATATTTCAAAACGAGCCATATTAAAGATTTAGAAATTAGCAAGATATTAACAATATGTTTTAAAAGGCAGATCATAAAAAACAATCGAATTTATATCGGAAAATCTATAATCAAAAGCAAGACCCAAGACGCAGGCAGATGGACAAACACTAACCCCTTTCTTTGGGTAAGGAACCAAGGAAACAAAAAAGGGGGGCTTTTGATGTTTTTGTTAGTACCATGAACTTTCATCATTAAGTATTTAATTAGTTACACCTTGCAATACAAATCACGATTTAGGTAAGTATTTCTGTTGACTCATAAAAAAGAAAACTCAAAGAAAAACAATTTATTTCAAAATAATTCAAGAAAGTATAAACTCTTTTGATGTTACATAGAAAATAATATTAATCCACAGGCTAAGAATAGGGCATTAACATTAAGTAAGTGGTACCTACGTTGTAAACATAGGTACTTCGCTTAAAATGCTATTATATTCTAAAACACTTTTTAATTACGATTGTGATTATTTTATAAACACAGTGAGTTAAAAAACACATAGAAGACCTACGAAAAAGAAAACCAAGTAACAATATAGCCAAAGATATCAATCAGATACGTGTCATAAATGATAAGGCAGTTGAGAATTCCTCTTCTTCGGGAAACAGTCCTGTATAGGCGAATAAGTAAAATAAAAAGATCAAAACTAACTAGTAGGTAAATACAGAAATGCTTACATCCCTCAACCTCGAATAGGAACCCAGCTCAAACAAGCTAACACGAACTAACAAGGAGACTACTTAAAGGCAATCAAACATGCTGCAAAATGCTAAAGGTATTTAAAATCGTTTTATGACAACATTTTTCACCGATACTCGGCCTGAACTTCCATAAAAGCCTCGAGATTATGCGGCCGCTCCGACTATGGTAGGTTGTTTTGAGGCACAGCCTAATTATCTAGGCGCTTTAGAACTTAGAGCTACGAAGATAAAATACATTGGAAATGAAAAACCGCATAAGAATATTGCCATTTCTACTGTTATTGTTAGTATGATAGCAATTAAAGCACCGGAAAATAAAATAGGCTCTTATAAAAAAATATTATTGCTGCCATTATTTTTACCAGGCACTGACCATACAGACGTGTGGTACAAGTTTACTGACTATTTGTGCGCTTCTAAAAAAAAATTAAAGTTCATACTAAAAAAAATTAAAGTTCCTACTAAAATGGTAAAAGCTCCGAAAACTAAATAGGTAGGTACAATGATGTAATAGGTGGTAGAGCTGATGCCGGGCTCGACTGTGGAGGTACCACCATCTCACTCGCAAATCCTCCTGAAGTTATTCGGGGGAGAGTAAGAGAACAGCTCTCAGGCAAAACCAGGCGGCCCACCATTGCCTGAGACCGATAGATGGCGGTATATCCATCCCCAATTGCCGGACCTTATATAAAACAGACTGCTGACGGGCAGCGGCGTCACTGGTGCTACGGTTTCGGCACCGCGCTCACCAACCCGCTTGCCCAGCGTGTGTGAGTATAGGCATTTCTTCAGGGAGGACCGCCAAGAGTGGCGAAATCCTGGAAAGGTCTATGTGTGGACTGTGTGTCCAGCAGTGGACGAAACAGGCTGATGGATGGAATGATGTATGAGCCGAAAAGACTATCGAATATGATCACAACGCAAGCAACCTAATACGCTCCATCTCGCTTCGCTTGTCGATGGTTTGAACCAAATCTAGATTTGACTAGCTGATTTAATTTATTTTGATTTCGTTTGACTACAAATCCATTAGTAGTTTCGCCCTTTGACTGAGACATTTGTACCTAAATTAAGAATTTCTGACGAACACGAATCTTTGCAATTATTTCCATCAAAACTAAATGTTAGAATAGGGTAAATTAAGTAAGCAAATAATTCTACATAGTTAATGAACAGAAAATCATTTGTACTATACAACGATTTTTTTTCCTGACCGGTTTCGGAATTTTCAAATGATTTATAATTTTATCTTAAGGACCAAAATGTTAAATTCCCAAAATGTTGAATTTTCAAAATGTTGCATCCTAAAATAACCAATAACATTTATTAAAAGCTGGTGCCTACAGAGCAAGAAAAGTTACTGTTTTTCGTAACTCAATAATAGTTGTCGGTAAGACAGTTTTTTTTTTCAGAAGTTTAGTATTTTATTCGGAGGACTGTAATTTGAACATAAAATTTTTGTTTGCTTCTTTTGATTTATTTTGTCCAGTTGATACATCAAGTTACTTTTGTGTAATGAATGAATTAATGAATAAACAATTTATTGCACAAAAAAGAAGACATTTACAAATATGCAAAGAACAGACAGAAGGAAAGGGCGGACTTATTCCTATAATAAATTTCTTCCAGTAAATATTTGGAAACAAATTAAGACGCTGCAAAGTTAGTATTAAATTTAGTTATTTTCCCATTTAATGTGGACTGATTTCTATTCTACCAAAGATAGGATTATAAATTTAGAGTGATTGAAATAGGTGGTAGAGCTAGTTCCGGGCTCGACTGTGGAGGTACCACCATCTTACTCGGAAATCCTCCCGAAGTTATTCGGGGGAGAGTAGGACAGCTCTCAGGCAAAAAAGATCGATGGATGGCGGTATATCCATCCCCAATTCAGTCACTATGTCCAATCACAAGGAAAGAGAGGTGTCCATTAACAAGCATAAGTCAGTTCAGTTATAATGGCAAAAATTAAGTCCAGCCGTGTGGAGGTTCAATCCTACAACCTGCTAATATACGCATAGTATGTCAGTCAGTGTTTCATTTTTGGGACTTTTGTTCATGGTCCTTTGAGTCGGATAAACGGCGCAAGGAGTAGTGGAGCAAGTACGTCCACGAGTGCCGATGCAGTGGCCGATTGTCGCTGATAGTGCTGGCAAGGAAGGAAGTACGAGATCATCGGTCCTTTGGACGGAAGCTGCGGATCCTATCGTGACGTCACAGGAAGTCAACTCAACCGAGGAAAAAGTGTTCTGAGTGAAAAAGTTAAACTGTGAGTACTTTATTCTAACTAAGGCAGGGCCTTATATAAATCAAACTGGTGATGGGCAGCGGCATCACTGGTGCAAGGGTTTCGGCACCGCGCTCACCAACCGGCCTGCCCAGCGTGTGTGAGTATGGGCATTTCTTCCAGGAGGACCGCCAAGAGTGGCGAAATCCTGGCAAGGCCTATGTCCAGCAGTGGACGAAACAGGCTGATGGATGGATGGATGGAACGAAATAGTAGCTGAAACGAGAGCATATATGAAATTAAGCAAGTTCAAAGCATGTCTTCGTCTATCGTCATACTATTGTTATATACTCCGATGTTACGATCAAGCTATGCATGTTTATAGGGAAATATGTTTTTGTTTTAGTTTGTTTGTTTATGAGTTAGACCACAGTCGGTAAATACCATTGCATTAAAGGAAGCATTGTAAAGAATCTTAACATTAACGTAATCAGTAGCGTTCCAATAAAAAAGAAAATTGAAGAACAAATAAAACATTTGTGCCAACGGGTTGACAAAAGGATAGCATAGAACTCATGGAAAAGTAAGAAACTTTATAGAATATTGCCGAGAATCTAGAAATGCCACCTCCGCAGAATCATACATCTATGTTTTGAGCCGTGTGCACATCATATTTATGGGTATCTAAATGTCCGGCTTTCAGTCTACGAGTTTGTTCTTTAGAGACCATATTGCGTCACCAAAACAGTCGCCCGGTGGAAAACTCCATATTGGTGGTTGCAGGTTTGGGAACGATATCAAAAGTTTATAGAATATTGCCGAGAATCTAGAAATGCCACCTCCGCAAAATCATACACATCTATGTTTTGAATCGTGTGCACATCATATGTATGGATATCAAAATGTCCGGCTTTCAGCCTACGGGTTTGTTCTTTAGATACCATATTGCGTCATCAAAACAGTCGCCCGGTGGAAAACTCCAATTGGTGGTTGCAGGTTTGGCAACGATATCAAAACTTTATAGAATATTGCCGAGAATCTAGAAATGCCACCTCCGCAGAATCATACATCTATGTTTTGAGCCGTGTGCACATCATATGTATGGGTATCTAAATGCCCGGCTTTCAGTCTACGAGTTTGTTCTTTAGAGACCATATTGCGTCACCAAAACAGTCGCCCGGTGGAAAACTCCATATTGGTGGTTGCAGGTTTGGCAACGATATCAAAACTTTATAGAATATTGCCGAGAATCTAGAAATGCCACCTCCGCAGAATCATACATCTATGTTTTGAGCCGTGTGCACATCATATTTATGGGTATCTAAATGTCCGGCTTTCAGTCTACGAGTTTGTTCTTTAGAGACCATATTGCGTCACCAAAACAGTCGCCCGGTGGAAAACTCCATATTGGTGGTTGCAGGTTTGGGAACGATATCAAAAGTTTATAGAATATTGCCGAGAATCTAGAAATGCCACCTCCGCAAAATCATACACATCTATGTTTTGAATCGTGTGCACATCATATGTATGGATATCAAAATGTCCGGCTTTCAGCCTACGGGTTTGTTCTTTAGATACCATATTGCGTCATCAAAACAGTCGCCCGGTGGAAAACTCCAATTGGTGGTTGCAGGTTTGGCAACGATATCAAAACTTTATAGAATATTGCCGAGAATCTAGAAATGCCACCTCCGCAGAATCATACATCTATGTTTTGAGCCGTGTGCACATCATATGTATGGGTATCTAAATGCCCGGCTTTCAGTCTACGAGTTTGTTCTTTAGAGACCATATTGCGTCACCAAAACAGTCGCCCGGTGGAAAACTCCATATTGGTGGTTGCAGGTTTGGCAACGATATCAAAACTTTATAGAATATTGCCGAGAATCTAGAAATGCCACCTCCGCAAAATCATACATCTATGTTTTGAGCCGTGTGCACATCATATGTATGGATATCTAAATGTCCGGCTTTCAGCCTACGGGTTTGTTCTTTAGAGACCATATTGCGTCATCAAAACAGTCGCCTGGTGGAAAACTCCATATTGGTGGTTGCAGGTTTGGCAACGATATCAAAACTTTATTCATAAATGCGTTTTTAAACATAATCAATTTTACATTCTGAGATGCTGTTTTTGTAGGTAGTAGTTAAATGGTTTATAGAGATGCATAAAATATTATTTTTAATCTGCAATTATAATCGAGTTTGCTTAATCAACAACTCGGTTTATGTAAGTATTTAGGTAACTTGGGTTTTAATAAGCAATTTTCTTTAGCAGACGAATCTTTGTTTTTCATTGCGTCTTCGCCCGCGCTAATAGTAAAACATTTTCGTCTTAAAGTTTCACAAAAATGGTCATATTATTGTCACAGCACTGTTCTATCTCAGTTTTGATACTAGCATAAAATCATTTGCACACCCCCTTCATGGAATTGGTAGGTTTATACTAATAAAATAAAAATGAAGTATTCGACTGATGCCGGCCCCATAGTGGGCCGAAATATATTTCGAAAATTAATATTTTTTTATTATTAATACAAGTTAAAATAAAATAAAAAATAACTTTTTAATAACAAGATTAGATCGCTGGAACTGTTAAATATTTCATGTTGAATTATTTGTTTTCAAAAAGCTTGTCACGCAAGAGGGTTGGTATGTAAATAAAGATCGCCATCTTGAATCGTCTGCCATATTGGATCAATAAAGACGAGATAGACAAAAATTTATTTATTGAATAAAAAAATTAACTAGGTTACATACTTACATAATCAAGTCACTTAGCTTATCGTGCATTGTTACCAAAAGCAAACTTGTTTGCAGAATTTCGCCTTAACAGGTTGGGGGATTTAAAATTTAGAAGTAAGATTTGACCCAGATATACTAACTAACCAACTAAGTAACACACAGGTGATTTTTATTTTAAATAACAATAGGAACTTAATATTAAATAAATATTTGGCTCTTTGAAGCTTTTTATTGTTTTTATTTGTAGTATATGTATATGGATATATATAAAAAACACAGAAAAAATTAATTCAAGATATATTTTGGGCCCTACTGGGCCCGGCGTCAGTTGAAAAATAATTATACATACAATGTCACTTACATATTTACAAAAAGAAAGAGGTTAATTTACAATTTATTAGACTGACCTACTTAATGTTACTAACATAGGTATTTATAGAAAAAGAGGTTTATTTACAACTGACTGAACTAATCTATTTATAAATTTTCTGAGACAGTGGCACCATCCAGCAGCAACTTACATCTTACCCATACCAACACACACACGACTACACAACCTCACATTTAATCAATGCTTTACAGTCCGAATCATTAAATCATTCAACCCACCATTAACTGAAATTCAACTCCGAACATGGGAATCCTCGTTTATATGGTCACTTGGTGCGCACTACGGATCAGGACTAAATCGTCAACACTGACCCGACTCAATTCTAACGCAATAACACATCACGGTTACTGGATGGTGCCACTGTCTCAGAAAATTTATAAATAGATTAGTTCAGTCAATTTTAAATAAACCTCTTTATTTCTGTAAATATGTTAGTAACATTAAGTAGGTTAGTCTAATAAATTGTAAATAAACCTCTTTCTTTTTGTAAATATGTAAGTGACATTGTATGTATAATTATTTTTCAACTGACGCCGGGCCCAGTAGGGCCCGAAATATATCTTGAATTATTTTTTTCTGTGTTTTTATACATATCTATATACATATACTACAAATAGGAACTTAAAAAACATAAATGGGTACTTAACTTAAAATACTTAAAAATATGAAACTAATAAAAACTAAAATACTTACCAAATAAAAGCTATAAACAAAAATATGTTTGCCAGATCGCCGCCGTCATGTGGCAGATTCCCCAGAAGGTTGGCGGCATTCCCTCTTTGGATTGCCAAACTAAGGCGTTGTCCGAGGTATGCCCCAGCCCTCCCCGGAAACGTCAACCAGCCGCGAAGAAATCTCTTTAAGGAGACGTTTCGCGTCCGGGCCCTACGGCCCAAGTGTTTCAACACCAAAAGGCGCAAACATGTATTCAGAACCAAGCTGTGCATATTTACGCCTTTTGGTTGCCTCAGCCGTTGCCGCGGCTGCGCCAGCCCTAGCGGCTGTCGCTTGGATGTGGACGGAGCAAGAGTGTCAACGCATGTTGCATCCCACACCAACTACTTGCCGCATTTCCAAGGAATGCGTGTCATACCGTCGGGCCTCTTGCCATCGCTGCATGCGATGCCGTTCGGCTCTAAGATAGCCGGCACACTAACGGTGGCAAAGGTCCTTCGGATGACATCATTTAGGCTGGCATCCCGCGACAATCGGCCAGCACTTCACACAGGTGAAGTTAAATAAAAGGTTTTATTAATAACGATGGTTAGAACGCCATGAGAAACTGAGCCCTTATGATACCCTTGGGTTGGTATGTAAATAAAAATCGCCATCTTGAAGCGTCTGCCATATTGGATTAATCAAGTCACTTAGCTTTTCGGGCATTGTCACCAAAAACAAACTTATCTGCAGAATTTCGCCTTAATAGGGGGATTTCAAATTTTGTACCTAGTAAGTAAGATTTGACCCAGACATACTAACTAACCAACTAAGTAACACACAGATAAATAAAAGGTATTAATAATAATCATGGTTACAACGCCTTAAGCGATCATCATAGAGCTTTGGATGATTATATATAACAAAAAAAACAGACTTTGATGTCTTCTTTTTATCTCAGGGAGTATACAGAAAAAAAGGTACTGATATTCTGAGAAAAGTGTTATAAATATGGTTGTAATTTTGTAATGTTGTAACTTCATATGCAACTACTAGATATATATATATATATATCTTTGTGTTTCATAAATGTCTAAATGTATATTTTTTTTAGTTTCATTCTTGTTACTATAAGGTTATAAACAAACACACAAATATTTCACTTTACATTATAAGTAGACAGCGCATATTGAAATGTATCATGCTGTGTTTGCACAGTTCTATTCAAAGCCCTACAGATTTCTATTCCTACAACCAACGCGATTTCCAAAAAAAAACTCAACTGCTACTACGTAACGCTATTTGAATCATCGTAAAATTATCAGAACAAATTTCAGAAAAACTGAAAAAATGGGTGGTAAGGCTCACTAATTTATGTTTTTACATATAATTACACGGACCCCACACCCTCACAAGAAAAATATCGGCGTCCACGTTTTCGTCTGGGACATAATTTGAGGGACAGCTTGGTCGAATGAGCTAAGGCAAAAATATGCAGAGTACCACCGTAATCACGAAAAAATATACGTAAAATTCGATTCAATTTTACATTCAGAAAGTGTCAAATGAAACGTATTTACAAACAGATTAGATAACAGTTATGTTTATTGCCGTTACCC
Source organism: Ypsolopha scabrella (assembly GCA_910592155.1). NCBI lineage: Eukaryota > Metazoa > Arthropoda > Insecta > Lepidoptera > Ypsolophidae > Ypsolopha > Ypsolopha scabrella. Next base: position 13,553,163 of record OU342968.1, read on the forward strand.
GTTATTATGTAGGTACTATGTTTGCACGGTGCCATGTATTGTTCAATATTTCAGATGAAAAAGAAAACTCGGGGTTAGAAATTTACAAATTTAGACGAAAGTCTGACAGAGATGAATTCCCATTCGTCGATCAACCAATCACACGTTCCCAGACGCATCACACGTACGCGGTTCTACAAGAGGCCAGACCAGACTTTGCGAACACCAGACTGCGTTACATATTCTTACTATTCTCTAGCCCAGGATGGAAAGTAGTGGTTCTTGTTACGCTGGTTATTAGCTATTTTTTAAGCACTTGGTTATACACATTTTGCACACCAGAGGAAAGACCATTTGGAGCCATTGTAGTGCTAATTTGTTTGAAGTTGGTATTTATGATCGATGTTGCTTTCATTATGGGACTCAAGTTTTCAAAACAGTGGAGAAAGACCCTTAATCTAGTGGAACCAGAAACAACAAGAGTGGTCATAAATGCTATTTTAGCCCCACCATATGACCTACTCTACCTGATAAATGTGGAAAAGGATGGTTTTGATTACCAATCTATCGTACCACTGATGTCGATGCTATGTCAGTACAGGATTATTGAATATTTCTACATGAAATCGTCACAAGCGGGCAGTAATCAATGGACAACATTTCTATTTCAATATCTTATTCTTTTTGTGCTTGCGGTTCACACTTCTACTTGTATTTGGTATCTGTTTGCGTACAAAGACTTCGATGTTCATAAAATTCGAAAGTCTTGGACAACATCTTCAACGTACCTCCCAACTGAGACCACTTTTGACTGGTATTTCGTGTGTGCTTATTGGTCAGTTATGTTTTTTACTACAAATTCTCTCGGGGATTTGTACCCAGTAACCACCATAGAGAGAATCGCTGCTATATGTTTTGTTTTAGTAGGATTTCTTCTAACAACAATAGTGTTTGTCGGTTCTTTGACGTCTCAGTTTATTACAATCACAACTAGGAGATCGAAGTATGTACGACAGCTAAAGAAGATTCGAAATCATCTTCATTTGATAAAAATGGACCCTGATGTTACCGACAGAATTCTAAGGTAATTTTTATCGTCCTTCAAACACCAACGAGTCACAATTTTATTATTTATTCTAAACATACAAAAATAACTTATTTCCTTTTCATTTTTGCAGATATTACGAAGACCTTTGGTACCAAAAGTCTGGAGTTTTTAAGCCAAGGCTATTGAATTTACTACCGTACCCTCTTCAAATGGAAATATGTTTTGATCTGAACGCAGTACCCCTTTATAGTTCGCTATTATTTAGACAAGTGCCTGAACCATTCCTGAGAAGACTGTCACTGGCTATGACGCATCAATTTTACTTGCCTGGTGATATAGTTTACAATCATAACCACAACAAAACACTTATGGTACCTAAATTATTTAAGCCTAGCATTACCTAAATAAACATAGCTTCAATTATTAATCCGATAACTAATATATTAAAGGTATGTATAACAAGTGGTGTACTGGAATTACTATCAGATGAAGATGACGAAAGCCCGATGATATCATTTTCAAAAGGAACATGCTTTGGTGAAATTGCTCTCGTGTATAACATTCCTGGTTAGTATAACATAATGATATTGTAATTATTTGACCGTTCAATATCATACCAAAGAAGTTTTTTTTATTACAGCAAGATGCACCGTAAAAGCCGCAACTTACGTAGAATGTCAAGTTCTTCATAAGACTGATTTCATAAAACTTATGATAACCTACCCAGATTTAGTTGATGATATTAGAAAACAAATACAGGAAAGAATCGATAGAAGCAGACTCCGAAGATTTCTGCAAAATGAACAAGCTCAATTCTCACTGAACATTTATGCTTCGAGAAGTCGTAAGAAAAGCAGTATCAAATGCTTGAAGGACAAATTGAGATATATACAGGGTATGCAGTAAACTTAAATAATATCACTAATGCTCTGAAAGTAGCTCGTATTATATTATTTAGTCAAAATGTGGGATCTTTTGCAACGACTTGTCAAAATTCGATGCAAAAAATTTTTCACCAACACATGCACGCTTACGAGATTCAATTAACACAACATCTGAAGCCTACAAACCAATCCAAAAATCCAAAAAAAAAACAAAAGACTTACCCATTTCGGTGGTGAATTTTCACAATTTCTATGCGTTGCCCGACTGAAAAAAGCTTCATGACTAACTTTAAACTTTACTGATGACAACCAAAGAGAAATAATACTAATCTTTTACTTCATTTACAAATAAACGTCACAGAAATCTGACATCAAACACAAAATGAAGATTCTTTTCTCAAGCCAATAAAAAAATTGCTTATGATTTAAAGTGAAAATGAACATATTGTTATAAAAGTGTTATGATAAATAACGTATGAAAAAAAGAGAAACAGTGCCCTGAAATATTTTCATAAAAGTTATAAGAACATTAGTTCAAATAAACACATGGGTACCTACCCATATAACAGCTCGAAATGATTCAGATCTTACAATTCAAAGTAAAAAAAAATAATTAAGAGATAGACTTACTTTTCAAAATAAATAAACAAAATAAATGTTACTTTCCAAAATAAATAAACTCTTCAATATAAATAATTTACGAAATAAAAATAGCTAACTTCGTTACCTGAACCAACCTTTGCACTTGTTAACTTAGTGATTTTTTTTTCTGGGGTCGCTCATATCTCTTTTTTTAATTTTGGGGTCGCAATATCAAAAAGGTTGCGGACCGCTGAGATAGAGTATCCCGAATAGACCACTTTCCACGCAAAATAATATTATTGCGCGAACTTTTTCGTAGTAATAAAGCCAGCGGATTGAAACACTTTGAACTGGGAAGTGAAAAAAAATATTTGACCAAAAATATTTTTCTTCTTCCTGAGCGTGATCTTTTAACGAGACACAATCCACCTTAAAATTATTTCCACTTATTATTGAAGGACCCTATATAACACACGGCTGGTCTTTTCGTTTTCGAACGCGGCGCCGGACACGCTGCCGCGGTTCTAGTTATTTGATCCACGCAACTCATATCAAAAGCCCGTTTGAACATCGCAATTTTTAGGGTTCCGTACCTCAAGAAGAAAAACGGAGCTCTTGTAGGATCACTTTGTTGTCCGTCCGTCTAAGGAATGCGTATGGTATCGAGTTGAAATTAAAACCATATAGGTACTCAGGTCTACAGTTCCTTGAACATGTGAAAAAAATCAAAAAAGTAAGGCCGTTTATGCCGCAAAAACGTATATTTCTATATTTCTCAAGGGAATCAAAATTTATAGGGTATTTTCCGTTGACCTAGAACTATGAAATATAGCAAGTATACCGTTTTATACGTTAGGTGGTAGAGCTAATGCCAGGCTCGACTGTGGAGGTACCACCATCTTACTCACAAATCCTCCCGAAGTTATTCGGGGGAGAGTAATACAACAGCTCTCAGGCAAAACCAGGCGGCCCATAGTGCCTGGGACCGATGGATGGCGGTATATCCATCCCCAATTGCCGGGCCTTATATAAATCAGACTGGTGACGGGCAGCGGCGTCACTGGTGCAAGGGTTTCGGTACCGCGCTCACCAACCCGCCTGTCCAGCGTGTGTGAGTATGGGCATTTCTTCCAGGAGAACCGCCAAGAGTGGCCAGCAGTGGACGAAACAGGCTTATGGAGGCTAATGAAAAATCTGAAAACTATGCATTTGTAATTCAATCATAAAAATATAGTATTTAACGGAACCCTCGGTGGGCGAGTCCGACTCGCACTTGTCCAGTTTTTTTTTTCTTATGCATCTGTCACTTTTGTAATAAGAACCTTTATACATCTTGCCCACGGAACTAACAGATCGAACCAAAATAGGTTTTTAAGTGCTCTACAAATGTTCTTGTTTTTTTCTCTGACTCCTATGGGATAAAGAAAAATTATTTTATTTTTACAGGAAGCCTCGACTTTGATCCTTTGACAAAGGATGATTATCTTGACACCAAATGTTTAGATCTTTACATACTATCGGAACATATCAAGAAAAAGAAAAAGCTATTCACATGCATGTCTTCTAAATTCCCCTGGATCTTAGAAGCTAACTGCTACCTTGTCAAATACTGGGAAATCTATATGCTTATCCTAGTCTTCTACATTTGCCTCGCCTTTCCCTACTTCATCGGATTTAAAAAAGAATTTCCTGACGGAATATTTTTCTACGTCGAAATTGTTCTTTCGATCTCGTTATTGTTCAATGTCATTATATCGTGTGTCACAGCAGTTAGAACGAAGAAAAAATATATCAGAAATTTTAAGAAAATACTGACCTACAGGCTGGGCACCTTAGGTTTCTACCTGGATCTGTTGGCGATTATACCATTTGAACATCTTGTCACGATACACACGATATCCGGCTATTTTGATAATCACAGGAATAATTTATTTTATTTGTGCCAAGGCATCAAATTATGTATGGTTTGGAGACTATCCAGTTTTTTTGAGGAATTGGAGAGAAAACTTTTGATAAATGCTATTGTCGTGAAGGTACAGTTTTAAAGCTTATTTTTACATTTCTTCTTCCAGTAGACATAGATAAATATAATACTATATGCTAGTAAAGTAAGACAATGACACCTATTCTCGTGTAGCAAATATTAGATTTAGAGCTGCCATAACCTAAAACTTTTCAGTGCAAAATAGGCTTTAACGCAGATTGATAAAAGTTAAATGAGCTTGTATTATTTAGGTTTTTCAACTCTAAATTTAAGGTTTGCTGCACGAGAATAGGTCACATCATCATCTAAGTCGCAATCAGTTGATATTGTTGTTGTAATTGTAGGTGACAAAATACTGCGTTTACATTAGTCTGTTGTGTTACTGGTGTGGAGTTATATTATACATGGAGGCATGTTTCGTTGATCGTTGTTCAGAAAGTTCTTGGTTTGCTAGAGCTTTGACTGTTGAATACAGTTCAATAGAAACACTTAGGTACGTCATCAAAATATCTTAAATTCAACTCCTATAATTTTAATATCGTATTGCCAACCTGCACTATCATGTTATACGTGGCAAAACTACATGTGTGACATAATATGTACCTATGTATCTTTCGAGTTTCAAAAATAAATATTCTCAAAAGCATACCGTTAATATCCAAATTCAGTTTTTCTTTATAAAGGTACCTATAATATATTAACTCTTAACATTAATTTTTAACGATTTTATTCTGATATTGTAAACGTTTAAAGGTGGTAGAGCTGATGCCGGGCTCGACTGTGGAGGTACCACCATCTTACTCGCAAATCCTCCCGAAGTTATTCGGGGGAGAGTAAGACAACAGCTCTCAGGCAAAACCAGGCGGCCCACAGTGCCTGGGACCGATGGATGGCGGTGTATACATCCCCAATTGCCGGGCCTTATATAAAACAGACTGCGTCACTAGTGCAAGGGTTTCGGCACCGCGCTCACCAACCCGCCTGCCCAGCGTGTGTGAGTATGGGCATTTCTTCCAGGAGGACCGCCAAGAGTGGCGAAATCCTGGAAAGGCCTATGTCCAGCAGTGGACGAGACAGGCTGATGGATGGATGGATGGATTGTAAACGTTTAGAGTTTCGGTGTAATAAAAAGGATTATTTTTCTTTTCTTTACCATTTCATATTTATAACGAACAAAGTTACGTGGTTAACCTGTGTACTTTTTTCACAGGACTGAATATCCCTTTGTAACTGCAGTATACTTTGCCACTACGATACTGCTATCAGTTGGATATGGTGATTTTCCACCAGGCGACCAGTTTGATATGACTCTGGTAGCCTTTCTTAGTCTTTACGGGGTTTTACTCATTGGATTCTGTGTTGCTGAATTTTCAGCCGTGGTAACTCACTGGACAAGGTAAAAGTATTCATAATAATTTAATTAAGGTGGTTAAACCGAATCCCGGTGCTAAATGCACATCACAATATTGTTTTCCTAACTTTTGAATAAAAAGTATGCAAAAATTGCGTTTTAAAGCAATTAGCGGAAATTGATTAGTAACGGTAGGGTTCTCGAATTTTAAAATTATGTTATTTTATGCCTTGTAAATGCAATGTATTTTGATTACATTCTATTACTACGTTAAATACGCTTTTAAGTTTGTTAATCGAATGCAATCAAAATGTAAATCATAAAATGATAGAATTTTAATGTAAAACTTTATTCTGTGGTAAAACCCTGATTATTACTAATCGATTTCCGCTAATTGCTTTAAAACGCAATTTTTGCATACTTTTTATTGAAAAGTTAGAAAAACAATATTATTTATTTATTTATTTATTTATTTATTTACTGAAAAAAGTTAGTAATACAAAAACTTAAATAGACCTAACCTAGGGTTAGTAGAATACAAAAATATACAACGGTTCGGACTTATACTATAGGCAGGGTCCGGCCCAATAAAAACATTGTACATTATGTATAACCAACATGTACGTTGCACATATTATTGCGAATGTAAGTGCTCCGATACTAGAGTTCTCCGTAACACGGAAGCACTATGAAGTTATTTTTCGCCATGATTATGATGTGCATTTTGCACCGGGATTCGGTTTAACCACCTAAAGTTAAAAACGTTTCGAATTAGACATCTAACTAAGAAGTCAGAAAATAGAAAACCAACTTGGAAAAATAAACACTGCTTTGTTTACAGGACAAAAACAGCATTTTTAGAAATTATAATTACCATAGATAAGTTTATGGATGAGAACAACATGCATCGTGCAATCAAATCTAGAATAATGGCATTTTATGAGTTGCAATGGCTATATAATTCGGTACGTGACGTATCATGTCCCTTTTGTTATATCTGTTACGTTGATGTATGTATGTTAATAGTAAATTTCAGGGCGTGGAGTTGACTGGTGAAAGCTGGCTGGAAAGAACTGTAGTTCCATCAGAGTTGAGAAAAAAAGTTCTTCATCAAGCTCGGTTTAAAGCTTTGACATCGATAAGATTCTTTCAAGTGAAAAATAAAGCATATATTCACACAATCACGGAAAGTCAGTACGATCATTACTTTAAAATGCTTCTTTTATAAAAACACTAATTTCATTATTTGATATGTTCATTTTAAGATGCCAGAGATGTAATTCTTCCTCCTGGAGAAATCGTGTACTATGGTGGTACAGTTTCAAGGGAACTCTACGTAATAGAAAGTGGATTCTGTCTAATCACATCCAAAACTCTTAAAGAAACGAATAATGAAAGGGTCATCGGACCCGGTAACCATCTGGGTTTGCTAGTTCTGCTGTACGGTGTACCAGCTGTTAGTACGGTGATCACTCTGACACATTGTAAAGTGAGTTCATTTCTTAGATTACCTATATTTTTTCGTTATTTTCAAATGCACTGAAAACAGCCAGAATTTCATATCCAAATCTAAAATGGTCATTTGGGTTTGCTTATAAAAAGTCTTACCTTACTAAACGAGCATATTTCACAAAATTCTGTTTCAGCTTATAACTATATCTCACTCAGCGTACACTTCAGCGCTGAGTCTTTATCCGGACATGCGAGAGCACGATGGTCTTTTGACTTTCGATGAACGTCGCATTATTGAGAACCTGGCAAGATCAGAGTTCGTTGATAAGCAAACGTTCTACAGCTGTTTTCAAACAAAAAAAATCAAAATAACTAACATACTCCAAAACTTTTTTGATGGTAATATATCATATGAATATCATCATTCCCAGTTCATAAATATCTTAACTTTTGTAAAATTTGTGTTTTTTATTATTTTATTGCATCACGTTTTATTGTAAACTAGCTTTTGCCCGCGGCTCCGCCAGCGTCGAATGGATTTTCGTGGAAATAAGGAAAACAAAAGAACATGATTTTTTAACGATAATTATGTCACCATGTTTTTACCAAAGCGCTAATAAATACCAATCAAATAAGCCCAAACTCGAAGGGTCTGCTGTTTTCCGTTGAGGAGATCCCGTACCCACCTTCCAGTCCCATCCACCATGTTTTACCAAAGTGCTAATAAATACCAACCAAATAAGCCCAAACTCGAAGGGTCTGCTGTTGTCCGTTGAGGAGATCCCGTACCCACCTTCCAGTCGCATCATCTGACCCTGGACACAATGTTTTACTAAAAAGACCAATAAAACACGAACTCTGTATCCGTTGAGGAGATCCCGTATCATAACTTCTAATTACTACCAGTAGAAAAGTAAATTCCAAAAATCTTTAAATGACGATAACTTTTTTCCGAGATACGATTTTAATGAAATAAAGCCTATATTCTATTCCAAATTAAGCTCTGTACAGCTGGAAACTACATGAAAATCCATTCAGTAGTTTTAGAGATGTGCGTGAACAAACACACAGACAGACAGAAAATAATTCTAAAAATAGTTGATTTGTGTTCTATTACTCTTCTTTAGTCACCCCCTTTCTATTTCTATTACTTTTTATCAATGTACAGACAGCGGTTTCTACTGTTTTATTATAGATATGTATTAATATTGATGATAGTCCTTCCTTCTTAAACAAAATATTTTTTTACAGATTCCTTTATAAACGTAAGAAAGGCTTACAAAATCCGTCACGAAAACTACATGGAGTCTTACAAGCAATTTCATTCGTTGACCGGTATTGCTCCTTACTTGCTCATGCCATTTACTATTAAGCCTGACGGTAAATTCCTGAAGACTTGGGCCGTCATACGAGTTACTACTGCCTTTTTTATATGTCTGATTGTACCGGTAAGAAATTCAATAAATAGTTAATTATAAACTAATCACGATATATTACATTATTTCGCCTAGTTTCAGTGTAATCGAATAATTCACAAAGATCTGTTTCTTCGGTTTGGAGGCAAATAAGATATCGCGAATCATATACATGTGCGCATTTAGATGGAGAAGAATGTGGGAAATCTAAGCTTTATTATTATTTTATATTCTTTATTATGAAATTTGCTTAAAAGACTCTCGTCAATGACTGGGAAAAATGTATAACTGCATTCAAAACTTTTTGAAAAATGACTTATCTTAACCGGGAATCGAACCTGTTCACTTTGCAAAAATAATAATATCTGTATTATGTATTATGGCATAAATCTATAGTAGGGTGCTTCAAAAATGTAAGAAAAAACATTTTTTTAACATCCCTTTATTTTCTTCCTTAGGTTACAAAACTTATACTGTATTTTTTCAGAATTTTTGAAGTGGTTTTAGGGGTCGCTCCCAGCCACGAAAGTATAGGGTGATTTAGAGGCGGTAAAATTTAAAATAAGGTAGGTATTTATTATACCAATTACTGTAAAAATACTTAATTTTAAATTCTACCGCCTCTAAATCACCCTCTAACTTTCGTGGCTGGTAGCGTAGCGACCCCTTAAAACCACATAAAATTCTGAAAAATATACAATATCAATTTTTTAACGTATGGAAGAAAATAAGGGATATTTCGAAAAAAATGTTTTTCATACCAGTCAAGAAACATGTGTAACATGTGTCAAAACAATTAAAATTAGAAACATACTTATTTTTTTATTTTCTTGGAAATTCATACCACTCTTTACCTTGTAAAACGTATTGTACGAGGCAATAACATTTTTTTTTAAATAATTGTGTTGTATTGTTTTGGGATCTTTACGAACAAATAGTACAAACGAACACCATATATTCTGTTAACAGGTATATTGTTTTTTCGGAAGGGCTAACCAATTAATCAACCACGAATTTCTTAGTAATAAAATTGTATAAATATTTTATTTTCGTCTTAATCGTTTAATGCCACAAGACAACTAGCGATGTTGAAAATTATCCTCTTCTATGATAATGATGACTTTTAAATGTTACATATATCTCAGCATATATTTACATATTTTATAAGGTGACTTTAATTTATGCAGCCAAATTCTTACTGAAGACTCGGTAAGTGATCAGTAACAACGTTCGATGACCTTTTTTGTGAAATTCGTATTTTTTTTCTTTTTGTGTTCCTTACAAATGCAAGCCCAGCCCTGAGTCAATTTCTATGGGACGTCAACATTTTATTTTGTGAAATTTGCAAAAAGTGTGATCGATCCGTGTTACTGATCTCTTACCAAGCCTAGAGTATGAGTTTGACTGCATAAATTAAACCTAATTATAATCCATCCATCCATCCATCAGCCTGTTTCGTCCACTGCTGGACATAGGCCTTTCCAGGTTTTCGCCAGTCTGGCGGTTCTCCTGGAAGAAATGCCCATACTCACACACGCCGGGCAGGCGGGTTGGTGAGCGCGGTGCCGAAACCCTTGCACCAGCGACGGCGTGCCCGTCACCAGTCTATTTTATATAAGGCCCGGCAATTGGGGATGGATATACCGCCATCCATCGGTCCCAGGCAATGGTGGGCCGCCTGGTTTTGCCTGAGAGCTGTTCTCTTACACTCCCCCGACTAACTTCGAGAGGATTTGCGAGTAAGATGGTGGTACCTCCACAGTGGAGCCCGGCAGCAGCTCTACCACCTAAGTATACCTAAGTATAATAGGTACATAATTATTTTTAACTTGTTTTTAGGTAATTATCGCAATGTCTCCTTTATGCGCCACTTTCAATATTATTATTGTGGTCTTGGAATGCATCTGCTACATTGACATCTACCTAAGACTCCATGTTTCTTACTACGGTGACAAGAATCAATTGATATACCATCCTTACAAGACGGCAAAGCATTATTTGACAGTAAGTGAATACTATACTTCATTTCTCTTCCTAGGAATCTGTACATAAACGGTAGATAATTTGTAGGTATACCTACACCGTGTATGGTGTATACATACACGTATACTCATTCTTCCAAAATATCTTCCACTCAAGGGTTTTCTGGAAGAAATCACTTAAAGCTAAAATCTACTCAAATTCGTATCGATTTGTTTATTTGTATTTTTTTGTGTTTTAAAGAGTATTATGTTATTTTAACCCTTGTAGTTTCGCCATGTCCGTATATCCGCGGCTTAGCTCAGAGACTATTAGTACTATAGGAAGCTGTAATTTGGCATGAGTATACGTATTAATCACGCCGACAAAAAATAAAATCATGAAAAAAAAATGTTTTAAGGATACCAAATATTGGGGTTGATTTTGTTTCTCATCTATCCCATAGTGTGGGGTATCGTTAAATAGGTTGTTCAAAAACATTGTAGGTGTGTGAAACCTATTTTTCAATTTAGACATCCGTTGGCGAAATATTAAGCTTTAAAGTGCTAATTTTTGTTAGAGTCAAGTGTCCCCCCCCCCCCCCACCCTGCCGGCTAAACGGTTGTTTATGGATATGTGAAAAAATTCACAGAACTAGTATATAAATAATGAATTTTAAAGGAAAACTATCACAGCTAAGTAGGATTTACAGTTTTACGAGTACAGGTCACGCCAAGCTTTTAATGCCCTCTAAACACAGGGCGATTCGTACGGCAATGGGCTGTCCTTCGGAAGACCGACTTCCGAGCGGAGTAGAAGTTTGGCGCGATCTGTATTAGTAGACCAGTCCACATGTGTAGGGTAACTACGGAACCCTACACTGCGCGTAGCCCGACACGCACTTGGTAGTTTTTTAAAGTTTGCATTGCAAATGTACTTAGCTTATTTTAAAGTCTTTAATTTAAGTTCTGTCAACACTAAAATTTTGCAAGCTAGTTTTAGCTTTTATTAAGTCCTTTTAAGTACTAACATGGCAATGAATAAATTTCAGTTTTGACAGCATTATACTTATAACCTATAGGTGGTAGAGCTGATGCCGGGCTCGACTGTGGAGGTACCACCATCTTACTCGGAAATCCTCCCGAAGTTATTCGGGGGAGAGTAAGAGAACAGCTCTCAGGCAAAACCAGGCGGCCCACCATTGCCTGGGACCGATGGATGGCGGTTTATCTATCCCCAATTGCCGGGCCTTATATAAAACAGACTGGTGACGGGCAGCGGCGTCACTGGTGCAAGGGCTTCGGCACCGCGCTCACCAACCCGCCTGCCCAGCGTGTGTGAGTATGGGCATTTCTTCCAGGAGGACCGCCAAGAGTGGCGAAATCCTAGAAAGGCCTATGTCCAGCAGTGGACGAAACAGGCTGATGGATGGATGGATACTTATAACTAAAACCCTCAAAGTCAGCTAAGTTGTCAAACTAGCTGTAAAGATGACGCATTGTGGGCGGGGCCAGGGAGTGTATTTTTGAATCATTCGAATTTCAATTCGCATACGAATCCGCATGATTCGCATACGAATACAATACTAATTTTAAGTTTTCGTATGCGAATCATGCGGATTCGTAAGCGAATTGAAATTCGAATGATTCAAAAACACACTCCCAGTACTAATGTACTCCACAGTAAGTGTTGGAACAGTTGACTCCAAAGTCTGCAGTCTCGACAAAGATAGCTATCGCTAATCGATCCGATTTCGGTCGTTAAATGGGTTTATCCCGACTTTGTCTCTTTTCAAATTAATTTTAAACCTATAAAAAGAGACGATAAAATTTTGTAAAAAATATATGTGTCATATTTGACTCTTTGATCTTAATATTTCGGCTGTTCGATACGCGATTGCTTGCACTTTCCTCGATCTGATTAAATCGCAAAGATAGGTCTAAGCTACGATCCAAATATAATTCCATTTGAACTACATTAAGTTTTGGACAATAAAACTTATACTAAAATAAACGTTGTGAAAATTGTGATATCATATTAAAAACCCATCCCTCCAATTCCAAAATAATAAATAAAAACACCTCAAAACCACGAGTTTTCTAAGCGGCCCGCTTTCGCTGAGCAGGATAAACATGTGAAAAATGAAAGCGTTGGAGCAGGACAAATTTTTCTGGATAACCTCGCCTTATGTGATAAAAATCGATTTATTTTAGTTTCCACCGTCAAAACTATTGACTGAAATTGGAAGCGTATCGAATTCACTTTCGATTTCAGTCAATAGTTTGTACCTATAGCGATCCCAATCTTTGCCGAGACTACAGGCCAAGGGCAAATATCTTGTTATTTATTTTTAACAGCAATTTTAAGGTAAGTATATATTTTATAAAAAATAAAATAATATAGGTACAGTTTTCCTATTTCAACACGAACACATAATGAACAATATTGCAGGGAGCTTTTATATTGGACTTCTTGACCTGTTTCCCTTGGTATGCATTAGTAAAATTGTTTGTGCCAAGACACACTGAAGGCCATACTGCGAAAGACCATGCAATCAACGATCACATGTACCATTGCATTATCCGTATGATCAGTGTTTTACAAATTTACAAACTCTACTCTGCATTTTGGGCTGAATCAATCAATGCGTTAAAAAGAGTAAGTAGCTTCTTCAGAAGATATACAAATATAAAATGCGCTTTCTCATAAACTTGTACTTGTTACAGGCATACCTGACAAGTGTCGTCCAATTCTTGCTGTTAACATTATTTTTCTTGAATTTCTACACTTCTATCCTGATTACATTGACTTGTAGATACGTAACAGCTTTGGACAAGAAAGATTTTGTCGAACGAGTAGATCACTTGTCTCTAAGAGGGCCCTTTATGCCATATTCTTATAATCCAAATGGGAATATGATATGTCGGAAGGGTGAGCACTATCATTTGTATTCTGGTATTTTATAATAGGCATGATGACAATTTTTTTACAATTAGTCCGTCAGTTAGATAGTCACAAAATATTGGAGACATATTTTTTCTTTTTTCAGTTAAACAAAAAATGATAAAGATATAGCCCGCTGAAGTTCCGCGTGACGTCACAACTAGGTACAATTTTACTTAGAAGTGACGTCATTTTCCCCCACTCCCAAAATTTGACGCGCTTTATCTCTGTCATTTTTTGTTTGATTGACAAAAGAAAAAATACGTGTCCAATATTTTTTGATAATCTAAATGACGGACTAAATAGAGTAATATTTTGTTTACCCCGTGTACAAGCCTATTATCACAGATACTGCAATACAGTTGTTATGTCATTTAGGTTTTTCATGTGCAAATAATTAACATTATTATAAAAAAGATTGAAAACTTAGCGTTCTACCCCTAATATCGTCGGTGAAACGCGGGTGTACCGGGTGTGGACGGTGACTTGCATTTTACAGTTCATGTTCAAAACACCCCTGACACCCCTTTGGGGATTCATGTCGTGACGATATATTTTATTATAAAAAAACATCATTTTTGTATTATTCACAAAATTAATCACAAAAATATTATAAATGCGAAAGTTTGTGTGTGTGTGTGTATGTTTGTTACTCTTTCACGCTGAAAGGCTCCTTTTTTATCCCGGAAAAAGCATGGCGTTAAACCGAGTAACACGTTATTAATATATATTTTGACGTTTTACATCAATGCTTCAAAATTTTACAGGGTCATGGATTGACGAATCAAAAGTAACAACATATGACTCAATATCTCCAGGAAAAGTGTATTTGTTGGCACTATACTGGACTGCAGCCAGTTTTAGTGGAGCTGGGTTCGGTGACATAACCGCACAGGATACCATTCATATCATTCTGACAATATGCGTTAATTTGCATGGCACTTTGTTCTTTGGGTATGTTGTTTTCTTTATGAAATTATTGCATGAGTATTTTTAATCAAGGCAAGGTTTTTTAATCCAATCCAATCAATCAGCCAATATAAGGGCCACTCCAAGGGCACGCCACATTTTTAGTTTCCGTACCCAAAGCGTAACCAATGGGACCCTATTACCATGGATCGTAATTTTGTCTATGCTATTACTAAGACTCCGCTGTCCGTCCGTCCGTGGAGGCCAATTCCGGTGGTATGGAGATGAACTCCATGGTCGAAATATTAGGCGAGATACTGCTTATCTCCGCCGAAAACCAAAAAATGCTATTCTCACGATCTCCATACAGAGATTTCTCGACCGCAAATCAGCGAGATATTACGACTGGTCATTTGATATGGAGATGCGGTATCTCCCTTGCAACAACTGCCAAAATTGTCAAAAAATCAAAAGTAATGTTTATTATTTTGAAGTCTTTAGTGGATTATGTGTGGTTATTTTTATTAGGTACTTACTTACATACATACCTATCTTCCTATTGCATGTTATTTCTCATTTGACTCGGCCACGTTTTACGGACTCTTGTTACCTGTAACTGTGCTTTTGATGGGTACTGCCACCAGACTTACATGGAAGATAGAAGTCTTTGACTGCCACAGCCACATATGGCTTATTGACACATATTGACTTTCAAACAAACCCCGATAATTTTGGAGGTTACTAAGAAACGTTAGTAGAACACATTTTAAATGTAAAAATAATTAAAATTAAAAGTAGTAATATTAAAAAAATATTAGGTACTTACTTGGAAATAAAATTTATGGTTTTAAATAATGGGATCAATAATAAAAAAAACTTTTACGAAAAACATCAAAGGGACCCAACTTAAAAAAATTATTATGAATATGATTTTCAATGGTTTTAATAAAACCAGTTTGTATTCTTCTACAAAATACTCAATTATCGGGGTTAGGTTAAAAGTCATCCTGTAAACTACAAGCATGCGCGTGGATTTGATAATGTTGCATTTTCCCAAGTGAGTGTTTTATTCATCTGAGGAGTGAACCTATGATCTCCATCATCGACATATTTGTACTAATCTCCGTTGATGACCACGGACCCACTGACTACTTACCTCCGTAAATTGAATATTTCGTAATATTTAATTGGCAATGGTTTTTTTATGGAAACCAATGAACAAGACAAATACACTGTATAGAAAATAAAAAAATAAAAAAAGTAATAATACTGTTTAAAAAGACTACACATCCTCATCAGCTACGATCACGAACATGATACAGAATATCCACTCCTTTGACTTGTTCCACATTGACCATCGAGTCATACAAAATCTTTTATTACAGTTTTTTGATCTAACGCTTCACCAATATTCACCAATTTGATCAGCATATATCCATATATCACATATCGATTATATTCAAAGTGAATCGATAAAACCGGAACGTCTCTTAGCAGAGATAATTTTCTCCGTTGTAATCTTTCTCCATTGTCTACGAGAATAGAGTTTTTTAGTAGTGTCGAGATTTGAACCGGACATTGGTGCGGAGATTTGAAACAGAGATTTATCTCAATGGTCGTGATATTTCCATCGAGCCCGGAATTGAGGAGGCTGTATCTCATTAACCGTGATAGTTAGACATGTGCAACTTTCACAGATGATGTATTTCTGTTGCCGCTATAACAACAAATATTAAGAAACAGAATAACATAAATATTAAAGGGGGCTCCCAAACAAAAATTTTTTTTGCCGTTTTTGTAGATAATGCTACGGAACCCTTCGTGCGCGAGTCCGACTAGCACTTGGACGGATTTTTTTTTATCTTCGGCCATCCTCATCCAGCCACAACCGGCAATCTTTTTTAGATTGTATATTATTATGATTGCCAATCCAGCGATTGCCGGTCCCTGGTCTCCGCTCAAGAAACCGTCAGTTTACGGTTATTCGGCAGCCACGCCCAGCCCACGGCAATTTCTTGCTAATTTTATGTCGTCGGTAAACCATAGGTGGGAGACTTATTGTTTCATTGAGTGCAGTCCACTGTCTATCTGTCTATATCTATACGAATAATAAAATAGTAAAAAGATCAAGCCTGTACATTGAATATTGGCGCGAAACTTATGTACCTACTGAGGCCAAAACCACAATTCTTAGAATTTGTCTGTCTGTATGTATGTTCCGTTTTCTCAACGGATTTGGATGTGGTTTTTTTATTATCAAAGTAGTGACCCTGGTCAACACATAGGCTATAAGGAGTGTTCATAAAATAACGCCCAAGCCGAAACCAGGGCAAAGACTGAATAAACGCAATTAACTCGAGAACCACTCCACGGATTTGGGTGTTTTTTTTTTTAAATTATCATCGCAGTCAACACCAAGGCTATAATGTTCATAAATTAACACGCCCAAGGCGAAAACGGGGCAAAGATTGAATAAATGCAGGCGGAGCTGCAGGCAAAGATTAGTAGATATACCGGGTGTAAATAGAGTGCTACCATTAAATGAAACCACATATTCTACGGATCATACTGAACCACTTTTCCCGACGACGCGACGTACGGGCGTTTTTGAAACAGCGTCGCCCGTAAAACAGCTCTTACGGTGCAGCGTTCTAAAATAGACCTTCCTCCTACGAGATAAAGTCTTTGAGTTACAGTTGAATATCTTTGTCTCTGAATATTTGCGCGGGTTTTTTTCTTCAAAGAGTTCTTCAGTATGGTCAGTAGAGTATGTGGTTTTATTTAATGGTCGCACTCTATTTACACCGTGTATAATTTTTTAATTCATATTAATGCTGGACATAATTACTTTAATTAACATTTGCATGCGACGACGTAAGATACAAGATGAATAAGGGGCTTCACTGTAAATACATGTTGTTCCATCTCACGTACTTACCCCATCGAGGGTTTATTTCATCGAAGACTTACCCTTTTAAAAGCTCTATCTAAAAGTGCATTGGTAAACAGTATCGGGGATATAATATTCCCCTGTCTCACGCCACGTTGCAGTTGGATAGGTCCCGTTTTAGTCCTGAACTTGGTATAATCTTCTTCGCGGCGTCATACAGACATCTCATTACTTCGACGACGTACCGCTGGTCAACGTGACATCGCTGCAGGAGTTCCATCATCGCTAGTATAGATGATGAAAATAGACAAGTTTTGTTTCTGACCAATGGAAAAGCAGAAAATCAATATCACGTGACCATCGCCTCGAAAAACGTCTCGTCCTGCGTTTCCATTGGTCAAACGCTTCGTCGAGAGACAAAACTTTTTTATTAGTCAGCCCAGTTTTGACTCGAAGGCTGTCATACAGTCCACGAACGCCAGACACTGTGGACAATTTATACTGTGTGTCTATGGTACTGAAGCCTTTGATAAATCCAACCTGCACCGAAGGCTGGTAATCATCAAATCTTTGGGTTAGTTGATTCGAGAATACCCACGAGGACAGCTTGTAGAAATGGCCCAGAAGTGGTCGGTAGATCTTGGAGGAGCATTTTATTTCATTTCGTTTCAGCGGCAATGTGGCCTGCCGTTGGTCCTTTGACTAGGCATTTGGATGGTTATACGATACCGCTCTTAGTTTCGTCGTCATAGCCTGTTATCAGCAGGGTTCACCACGTGCATGTGAAGTTGACATTTGGGTTTGCTAGGTGTATTTACGCTCTTGCACCCCAGTTTTTAATAATCTAGCCCCTAAAGTTTAGATGACCATTTTTTAGGGTTCCGTATCCGATAGGAGCAAAACAGGGAGCTACTACTAAGCCTCCGCTGTCCGTCCGTCTGTCAGAGCGGTCTACAACCTCAGCCGTAATAGGTAGCCAGTTAAATTGGTTCACAGAATACGTGTTATTATGGCCTCTATCACAGCAAATAACATTTAAAAAAATGAATTCCAAAGGGGTCCCCATAAAAAAAAACCTTGAAAAAGAAGATCTTTTTTAACTCACTCTAATTTTAATGAGTGTATCTTTTTTTAACGTTATTTGTTTCAGCTCTATCTTTAAGACGGTAATAGAAAATACAAGTTTCAAATTTGGTCAGATACTACAATCTTATAGCCTTATTTTTTTGTCGCCGGGATGTTGCTGTGGCATTTATATTTATTAATATTGCGCCTGTTTCCCAGAGGGATAGGCAGAGACTACAGATTTCTATCTGCCACGATCCTGTTACATCTCTTTTATTATATTAATATTTTTTATTTACGAAGTTTTCTTGAGCAATTTATTTGTGTATATTTAAGGTATGTTTACGCAAGAATAGCATCACTTAAAGCAATGGCGGATGGAGTAACGACAAAATTTCAAGAAAACTTAAAACATTTGGAGCTGTTCATGAACAGGGAAAAGGTTCCCTTGATATTAAGAAAGACTGTTTTGGATTACTGGAAATACCAATGGAAACGAACAGGCGGTTGGTCGGTAAGTCCCACTACTAAATAAAAATAATGGCTGAATCGCCAGCCTGTATCTAAATACAAGATCAATTTAAAGTTATTAAAACAGAAACCATTTTACAGCACCAATCTATACTAGGTAAATTACATGCTAATTTGAATGAAGACGCAGTATTATACATGTACGAAAAGACTTTAAGGGATATACCTCTTTTCGAAGGGGTAGAATACTCTTTCTTTAGAGCTTTCGCAAAGAAGTTGACAGAACTATACTTCCAAAAGGGATACGTTGTCATCAGAACTAACGAAGTTATTAGTAGCATGTATATTATTTATCGGGGAAAGGTAACGTATAAAATTTTTGTATTCGCTCTAATTGGTATCGTTTTAGGTTTCGGGGGAGAGAGGAGCTTGCCAGATGTTACCAATCAGCTGCTACAACTTACGTAGTGCTATCCTAGAACGTTTAGCTTATTCAGAAAACCTTCAAGAGCCTTAAAATTTAAGACTTTAATTTAAATTTAATTTAATTCTCAACTGCAGCCGGGCCCAATAGGGTCCGAAATATATCTTGAGCTAATTTCCTTTTTTTTCCCATTTATTATTTATCTCTTTTTACAAAATACTTAAAATTTGAACCAATATATCGGATGTATTAATGACGTGCTCAAAAACTTAAACTACAATCTCTACTGATTATACTGAACGACTTCCATATAAAAACTTTTGAAACACCGCGAATAAAATTCACTGCCCACATAAGTTTTTAATAATAGGTCAATCTTTGAAATAGCTGTTTTGTGTGGAGAACTTAAAGAAAATTCAGTTTTCAGTACAAACGTTTTTTCCATTTATTTTAAGAATGACACATCCAAATTTTATAAAACAAAATGTATATGAATGAGACAACAATTAGCTAACAGAAACTACAATTTAATTTTTGATAAGTGTCACCAGTTAAACGTTATTACGAATCTTATCATGATACGGATGACACTTAAGACAAACTGTCTTTGAAGACTTAATTTTAGTAATCAAACTGAAAATACGAGTAAAATCAAAATTTAATACGGAGATTTAAGACCATGAAATCAACTTTCAAACAAAAAACAAATGATGGAAATAGATATCATAAATTTGTTAGAAATTTTCGGCAACTTCATAGGTAAACCTATTATTTACTCGTCATTTTTCATAGAGGAAAACCAAAAGAAAATTCATATATGTATTTGCAAAAGTCATAAAACAAATATGTAAGATCAGTAGAGGATGTGGTTTAATTGTGGTCATTAATACATCCTGTCTTTATTCTTACTATAAATGAGGCCGTCAGACCCAGAGTGGCCTATCTTTTATATACACAATCAAAATCAATTTGTGTCTAGAAATTGTGTCTCTTCTCTGGTTTTGATCTTTAGAAAAGATAGGCCACTCTGGTTCTGGCGGCCGGCCTCAAATATCCCGCTATAAGTCAAGACAATTACATATGCTTCTAGAAATCACACGGAACAAAAATTTCCAAAAACATAATTCGTGTTTATTTATTTCAGCTAACAACATTTCTTTTTCATTTCTTTGGATATCGTTTTTAAGTAGAATTGGAATCATTCAGTAGAATGTGTGGTTGTTTCCAGGTAGACATAATGTCAGATATAAATGAAGTAGAAGCCTGCATGGGGCCTGGCGGAATATTTGGGAACATCCGGGGCGCTGCCAAATACCGCACAATGTCTAATGTAATAGCTTCCAGAAATATTGATTTGTTGTGTATTGACGGTCCAGACTTCTACACGCTTTTGAAGGTAAGTTTTATAACTGTATTAGTAAAGTTACCAATTCGGGTCACTATACCGGGTGTAAATAGACTGCTACCATTAAATGTAACCACATATTCTACCGACCCTACTGAACCACTTTTCCCAAGAAAGTTTCACCGCACCGACATACGCTCGCCCGTATAACATACCCGCGGAAACCCTTAGTTTAAGAAATAAAAGTTTCAAACAAAATTGCGTGAACCCTAACGCACCGACATACGGGCGAGTTTCGAGTGAGCGTCGTCCGTGTAACAGCTGTTATGATGCAGCGTTCTGAAACATACCTTCCTCCTACGAGATAAAGTCTTTGAGTTATAGTTGAATATCTTTTTCTCTGAAGATTCTCGCGGGTTTTTTTTTCTTCGAATAGTGGTTCAGTATGATCAGTAGAGTATGTGGTTTTATTTAATGGTCGCACTCTATTTACACCTGTATAAGGTGACTTTTATTTATATAGCCAAATTCATGCTGTAAACTCGGTAAGTGTTCAGGATTACGGTTCAATTACCTTTTTTGTAAAAAATGCTAAATAAAATTAGGGCTTTCTATACTAATTGAGTTGTTTGTGAATTAGAAAAGGGGCACACTATTTTTTTTTCGTATTCTGCAATTTGGGTCAATTAACCTTGTCCTGACCACTTACCGAGTCTACAGTATGAATTTGGCTGTATAATAAAAGTCATCTTATATATAGCGTGCTTTACGTTGAAATAGCCGTCATTAGAGCAGTCTCCCCCTGCGTCCCCACTGCGATAGAAGAAATATTGATATTTTTACTGTTCAAATACATTCACTAAATGATTTGGGGATGTTTCAGAGTTATCCATCAGTGCTGAAGAAAGTAAAAAATTCAATAGATTTTGCTGCTAAAGACTATGTTCTGCCAACTGTTATGTCATCAAAAGACAGTTACGAAATAAGGGTAAGCCTAGTGAGCGTTGAAAACAAAAGCACTTGATCACATAATAAACATAAACAAAAACACTTTTCGTCACAACATGAATCCCCGATGGGGTGTCACAGGTGTTGCCAAGTGTGAACAGTGAAATGCAAGTCACACTCCACACTTGGAAATCGGCTCTTCACCGATGATTATTACGTCTCAGACGTGATGGGTGGTGAGCCCTACCCAAGTACGCAGACTGAACACAAGTTGATGTGCAATGTAGGGATTGAACAGACTCTAAGTTAGCAGGCGAACGGTCTACCACTCTGCCACAGAGGCTGTTATAAAAATTCCACAAATTTGTTTTTCGATTTCTGTTTAGTAACTAATAAAAAATACAATGTGACTTTACTTGATACATGTGCTAAATGCACCCATCATGTAATTATCATACGTGAAATACACTCATACTGAGACTAATTGGTAAAAGTAAAGAATACCACTTACGGATTCCCGAGGAGCGTGGTATGGAGTTTTGAAATTCCCAATAACAATTGTCAAACAATGTCTGTTAAATCAATGAGATTACATATTATTGGCGGAACCCAATACTATTAATACTATGTTACTAATTGAATATTTTCTAGATGTCGGTCATACGGACAAAAGATTCAGATGAAGAAGAAGAGATTAGTGACATGGAGCCAAGTTTATTCATGGAGGTATGAAACTTCCCATTCTATACAGGCTTTTTAGGGTTCCGTAGTCCGACAAGGAACCCTTATAGTTTCGACATGTCCGTCTGTCCGTCTATCCGCGGCTTAGCGCAGAGACTATTAGTACTAGAAAGTTGTAATTTGGCATGGATATAAATATTAATCACGCCGACAAAATGGGGAAACAAAATCTTGAAAAAAAAAACATTTTTAAGGGTACCTCTGAATCCTCTGAAATATTAAGCTTTAAAGTGAAAATTTTAGTTAAAGTGGGGCGTCCCCCCCCCCCTCCCCCTCCCTGCCGGCTAAACGGTTGTTTATAGAAATGTGAAAAAATTCACAGAAGTAGTATATATAATGAATTTAAAAGGAAAACTATCACAGCTGAGTAGGCTTTACAGGTTTACGAGTACAGGTCGCGCCTAACTTTTGGCCCCCTATAATGTATGGGACCAGAAGTTTGGCGCGGTCTGTATTAGTAGACCAACTTATATGTACCAGGCAACTACGGAACCCTACGTTGCGCGTGGCCCGACACGAACTTGGCTGGTTTTTATTTTTATTTTCATTGTATTATTTAATATCTATTTATTTTATTCCAGAGTCCAGACAGAAGTGTTACCGAGTCTCACGGGTCCAGGTCAATTCTTTCAATGAGCAATACTGACTACGTGTCAGCTGCATTTCTTTTGCTCAAACCATATAGGTAATATCAATTGTACCAAATGAGATGTACGTATATTATGAGGGAATGCAATGGAGAATAATCCCAGGGAATTAATTGAAAAGAGATTTTTGGACTCGAGTAAAAAATGTATAGGATTTGACAGATGGATGATGAGAACAAATAAATTCCCCAAATGTTAAGCCCAATTGCCCGTAGTGTCAATTGTCAGAAAAGTGTCGAACCAAAAGCGAATAATGCGATGCGACTGACTATTAGCCACTAATTTCGATTAGATATATACTTGTCTTGTACAGAGGCCCACGCAAATTTGCAGATTTTGAAATGTAATATTTTTGTTGTACCAAATCAGACTGGCCACTGATCATTTCGATCACATGCCAACAAGAAGTATAAACATTTCTCCATTAAAGTTTTTAAAAAAATCTGCAAATTCTCATCGGCTGGAGTTAAATTAATGGAAGGAGAAAAACGAGGGATAGTGCAATAAATTATATTCTTCCTTTACAGGTGGTTTCGAAGTAGTATTTTACCAGACTGCAGACTTGTCACCTTTATGGGTATAACTTTAAGATTATATTCTTTATCTGTTTTGAATTTGTCTCCTTCTATCGAAACCAAGACAGAAATCTTTTTATTTGAACTTTAGTTTTTTCCATCGTATGGAGATACAAATGAACATTATATCACTACGGTTTCTATGCCGTTATGATATATCTTAATTTGTATCTCATCTTTCAATTCAACCTTCAATGTAACCTCTCCTTTTTCAGAATATTTTATCCTATTTCTATCGTACACTGACTTTATATTACTGGTGTATCAAATGGCGTTTCTATCCATCCCTTTCTATTTCTACATCTGCGTTACTTTTGATGTGATTTTCTTTTACAAGCTTTTCTTGGATATCCATACTGGATTTATGAACAGATATGGGGATTATGTTTTGAACCCAAGGAAAGTTAGGAAAATGTAAGTATTGCCCGATTTACCAATGCTGGGACGAATAGAGTGAACGAAACTATTGTAATCTGTACTTTTTCATCGTTTAAGTTAAATTTTATAATTCTTAATATCGTTGCGTTTGCGTTTAAAAATCATAAATTTAAGGACAGGTTGGTCTGAAAACTGTATTCAATCAACCTGTATTAACCATTTCATTCAATCTATTCGTGCTTTTCTAAATCGGACTATAAGTTGAGATACTTTTTGGCCCGTTTATGAATTTCCTAATTACAAGTGTTGAATCTTATTTCAGGTTTTTTTCAAAAGTACTTTATCGACGGCAAGATTTCTTAGCCAATCTACCAATAAGCTACTTGGCTTATGCTTTGATATTACGTCCTGAAATGCAGAATTCTTTATTCGTTTATCTTCGGACCCCGCAACTGTTTAGAATAACCTACTTGTTCACGTATCGCACACATAGGAAACTTAGCATTGGATCTGCGAATTTGTTTTTTAAATTAACGTGAGTAAAGATTCAAATAGCTTATAGCTTGGCTAAGCCTAATTTGGTAATTCGTACATTATTTTCAAAACAAACATAAGCAGACTCCTTTGGAGTAGTTAGCTTAAAAAAAACATTATTAAAATGTATTTTCATACGTAGCTAGCATTCCTACACTGCATTTGTATTTCTTTAGTATAGGAATATAATAATATTTAATTTTACAACCTAACAACAGGTATATTTTTGTATAAATTATAAAGTTAAAATAATACTTGTAACTTAAATCCACTCTTCATTAGTCTAATAATAAGCTCACTTTATTTATTATTATTTTTATATAGGGAGCTCCAAGTCCCATCATATTTTTAAGTTATATTTTTTGTTGTAAAACTGTTTGTTTCCTGAATAAAGAAAAATTAAAATGAAAATAAGCTAGTTGCGAAAGTTGATAATGAAAAAACCGGTCAAGTGCGAGTAGGATTTGCACCTGAAGGTTCCGTAGCATAGGCTTAAATGATTGATAAATTTAAATTTATTTTCAAGGTTTTATTTTACTTCTTTGTCGGCGCTATTAATATGTATACTCATGCCAAATTACAGCTTTCTAAAGAGTACTTGAGCTAAGCCGCGGACAGACAGACAGGCGGACGGATGACGAAACTACAATTGTTACTTGTTGACTACTGAACCCTAAAATGGGGAATTACAGGAAGAACATGCTTCGGTCACCTTTTATGGTCATTGGTTCAGATATTATCCCAATGATAGCCACGCTCCCAAATGGAACAATGTAATCGACCAATGACAGTCAAAGAGTTCTAATTTGCGTTGCTTGCTTTCTTTTTAAGGACATTTTCACTGTCGATGGTATAGTCAAAGGTCTGTTTGAAACGACTGCGCTGGTAGAAAATTAGCAAATTGCCAAAAACTAAAATAAATAAAATTTTCATTCATATTGTCTTGATTTGTCCTGATGACGTAGATAGAGTTTGTCAGGCGATGATTTATTTATAGCATGCTCGATAGAAACGCAAAAATTGTGCTGTAATCGTATAAAATTTTATAGCACAAGTGCGGAAAATGCCGACTTTACGCAAGCGCAGCGTGCGTAAAGCGGTCATTTTACGCACGGTGTGCTATAATAGTACATTATGATACAAGTGAGCTGCGTGGCGTGGCCCTCGCGGAGATGAAACTAGAGGCACTGACGCACTCGCCAAACAGCCAATATAAAATATGAACAAACTGAATATTTATGTATTTACAACAAAGATAGAGTTATATTGTTGATAAAAATAAATCATTTGATAAAATGAAATGATTATTCATTATATTTTAACCGATACAGTTTATTTATTCGCAAAAACTTTACAATTTCTCGAGACATCAAAACTCTTTGCTAAGATTTAAAAAAAATACTGTAATGTAAAAAACACTAGTGCCATAAAGTAAAGTAAAAAGCACGCATGTTTAATATGCTGCATTATGACCCTAAAAACGCTGCAATAAGGGCCACTGTATAGGCAAGTGTGTTGAAAAGTATGTTATAAAGTAGTAATTATTAAAATGCAGCTTTTACACAGGTCTATTGGAATCTGGGCATCAATATTGACGCATGTAAACGCTTGTCTATTCTTCAAACTATCATGCTTAACGCCAGTACATTGCACCTCTTCTAATTGGATGACTAAAAACGCGTTGAATTTACGGGGCAATTTTGCAGAGGTAAATATTTCAAATAGTGAATTTGATTAAGGCGCAAGGCATGCAACCGTTTTAGTACAAAATTTGATAACCCGTTTCTGAGTAGATTTCGTTATAAACATAACTTTAAGACCTCTACACGGGATGACTTTTAACCTAATCCCGATAATTTAGTATTTTGTAGAAGAATACAAACTGGTTTTATTAAAACCATTCAAAGTCATATTCATTTTTATTTTTTAAAGTTTGAGCCCTTTGAAGATTTTCGTAAAATCCAAAGAAATCATGATCACCCGGAGAGATAAGCTAATTAGATCGCCCGAAGTTATTTTTATTATTGATCCCACTATTTTGGACTATTTTCAATTTTTTCCGTATGGGGATGGCTAGGACATCCATAAATTTTATTTTAAAGTAACATTTTTTAATAATATTTTGACGTTTAATTTTAATTGTTTTTACATTTAAAATGTGTTTCACTAACGTTTCTTAATAACCTCTAAAATTATCGGGGTTTGTTTGGAAGTCATCCTGCCTGTATAGTTTAATACTGGCATTTACCAAGTCACTATCTGGCTGAAATGTTAAATTTTGGTATAGGTGCGATCTTAGACAAGAAAACAACTTTGTATGTAAATATGTCCAGCTTGATATCTTTAAAACAAAAAAAAAAAAAAAATTCGGCGAAATGGTGCCTTTTATCATATCAGTACCAGATGATAGAGGTCTTATACTTTGGCCTAAAACAACTAAGAAAGGGATCATCAAATTTTATACTGAAACAGTGGCGTGCCTATGCGCCTTAAGCGCCGCGCAATAAGATTCGTTGACGACGAATCAATTATGGTCGTTGAGTATCAAAGCCTCGAAACCGTAGAAAAATAGTTCTGTCAGGTCGTAACAGATAGAGATCTGTTTTGTCTGCCCATCTTTTTGTAAGACTGGAGTGTGTACGTACATTTCTGTAAATTTTACAGAAACGTTTCTTCGCCCTCTACATTACTGCCTTGTGGTATATGATAAATCTCCTGACCATAACAGGGACTGGAGACGTATCTGCTCAAAATGACTTTGAAGTGGTCGAAACTATCATTGTGGTTATTGTCATCAAGTTTTGTACCGGTAAGTTTCAAATTTCTTCTCCAATAACTGCGAAGAGAAGAAAAGTGAAAAATGAAAGACAGAATTCAACATCTCATTACCTATTACTTTTGACGCAGAAATTTACAACAAGAAAGTCTCTTTCATTTTTATCAGACTCTAAGTCATCCAGATTCAAATTCAAATAATCTATTTTCTGAAATTGGTGCATAAAACTACACTTTTCACAAGTCGATAAAGTGAAAGCTTACGAATTTTAACGATACGAGCATGGAGGCTACATGTTGGTCTTCTAAATTTTTATGTGATATGGCAGAAGTATTTGATTTTTAGTCAGATGATCAACCATGGTTTTAGGTGATAGAGCTGATGTCAGGCTCGACTGTGGAGGTACCACCATCTTACTCGCAAATCCTCCCGAAGTTAAACGGGGGAGAGTAAGAGAACAGCTCTCAGGCAAAACCAGGCGGCCCACCAGTGCCTGGGACCGATGGATGGCGGTTCATCCATCTCCAATTGCCGGGCCTGATATAAAACAGACTGGTGACGGGCAGCGGCGTCACTGGTGCAAGGGTTTCGGAACCGCGCTCACCAACCCGCCTGCCCAGCGTGTGTGAGTATGGGCATTTCTTCCAGGAGGACCGCCAAGAGTGGCGAAATCCTGGAAAAGCCTATGTCCAGCAGTGGACAAAACAGGCTGATGGATGGATCAACCATGTGAATTCTTGTTGTCCGATACGCGGTAGTGTATGAAAGCGAATAATGTTATGATTAGTGCGAAGAGGATAGCACGAGTTTTATTCAATAATAACTAAGCGTGAATCGGATCGAAAACTAGTGTGATTCCAATTAGTAAAAAAACAAGGGCAATAGAGTTTGGCCAGGGAATCGTGACACAACTGTCTCAAACACGGGTATGGAGAAATTTTTTCCATATCCGTGTAGGGTAAAGTCGAGGCACGATTCCCTGGCCAAACTCTATTTATCAGTTTAAGAAGGGTTTCTAAATGTTGTAGGTCTCTTAATCTCCGAGATGTCAGCTCTCATATCCGCTCATTCATCATCCCGTATCGCATATGACTACGGCATCAACGAGCTTAGAGATGGTCTGAGAGACACAGACCTCAGCGATCATCAGATGAACAAGATGTGGGATTACGTGAGGGAGCTCTGGAACCGTCAGCAGGGGAGACAGGTGAAAATAAGCTTCGATAATATACCGCGCCTTAGGAGCGGGGAGGGGGAGGGGGGACGAGCAGCTGTCATTTCGTTCGGCAACGTTCGCCACGTCTATCCCCACCCAAGGCGCGGTATAGCGCTAGCGGTCAAGGTATAAAACAGTTATACGTACAACAAACGATTATCGGTGAACTAGATGTTGGACTATGTACGGGAGCTGTAGAAACATCAGCAAGGGATACAGGTGAAAATAATCTTTAATACTTAGTGTTAAAATCGAGATTTGAAGAAAGGGATTGACAGCCTGTGAGATAGTTCTAAGCTTAGACCATACAACACGGGACTAGGCAAGCGCACTTATCCCCCTCTGCCGAAGTACATGAACAATTTGTTAATGTAAGTTTGCTTGTGCGCGTTTTGTGTTTGTGTTGCAGCTTCTGATTTAGTGTGACATATCAATTTTTCGCAGGAGTGTGCGTGAATGAGTAAATGTGTGCTGTGCGTGTTTACCTCCCCTCCCGTAGAAAACGGCAGAATAATTTCAGTATTAAGAGTCGCGCTTTGCCAGGTCCCGTGTTAAACGGTCTAAGGTTCTAAGTGATCAGATGATCAAGAACCATGTGAACATTTGGAACCGTGAAACTGACGGAATTTGTCAATCTAGGTAAAAATTTAGCCTATGACTAGCCAATAAAACCGAAATTCGTATGATAGAAAGCCTGGAGGATCGTAACAGATTTATCTAAAAACCTTAAGACTGAATACGTGTAAAATACGAGCAAATGTTTCCAGATGCCTGAACTGGTATACGACCTACCATTCAGACTTCGATGTCAAGTAATGCAAGCTGTGTACGGATCGCACATAAACGAATCTATCATCTTCAGTAAAACTACAACTGACTTTAAGAGAATGCTGGCGATGTGGATGAGGCATTGCGTGTTCTTTCCTGGAAATTATATCGTCCAGTGTGGAGACTCTGACCAGTGCATTTACTTTATTCATAGAGGGGAGGTAAGTTTCGAATATCTGTAGCCATTTGATTATCATTTCGACTGATGTCCCCATAGTGGAGCAGAATATATTTCCAACACAAATTGTTTTCCGTATTGTGCTTCTAGACATTTATCTAAAGGAGAACAGCATGAAGCAATAAACCGAAGGACCTAGATTATAATTTAGTTATCATAAATTAACAAAAAGCTAATTGGTCTGCTACTATATGTTTTCTTTCTAACACATAGATATACTTAAATATACTTAAAGACCACTTGTGTACTTGTGTGCGGCATACTTCAAGTGATTTTAACAACAGGGTTTTAGTCTCTAAAGAGGCAGGAGCCAATAGGAATAGATAAGTCTTGGCAATAGCTACGAAATATGTACATAAAGAGATATCTCCTGTGTTTTCAGGTTGAAGTCTTAACAGTTCATCCGAACTTGACTGAGTCTATTTATGACATCTTAGGACCTGAAGATAGTTTTGGATTAGCGCAGGTAAGATTATTACACAAATACGATACGTATAGTCTGACCTGTCATTGTGTAAGCTTCCCGTACAATGAGAGGTCAGCTTATACTCAATGTGTATAGCTTGATGTGGGCTCCACTGTACATAATTAAAATATTTAATAAATTAATAATATCTAATGAATATATCAAATATCAAAGCTAATATTAAAAGTTACAATAAGTACTCGTATTAGCCAAAACCTAAACTAGAGCCAACGAGAGATGGCACCAAGTTTCATAATTGTTTATGGGTAGTGTCCTAAAATAATCTAATACTTCATTGTTGCTGGCAGCAAAAAGTGACGTACTAATCGTTTCGATCATAATTTTTCGATTTTCTAAAGGCATTATAGCAAAAGTTTCTAATTTTATTTAAACTCAACTACTATCACCTGTTTGCGTTTCCTTCCAAAACCATTTCACCGCGTATTTTTTTCTCTTCTTCTGTAGAGAATTATACAGGCCGTAAACTTAATTATGTACTTCCCATATATGTTTTGATCGCTGACAGAAAGAAAAGTGAAGTATAAGATTGTATAAGTATAGTAAAGTAATTTATGTGATGATGATGGTCTCCATGCCGGCACGGCTACGGCGACTGCTGCTGCATGAAGGGCTTCGTTGGTGTGCCCGGATGTGGCTGACGTAACCAATCTTGGCTTTAAACATTCGTCCGCATATGTCACATTTGAGGATTCCATTCTCGTAGTTGTAGTCAATAGCCACGGGTGGTTGGGCTTTAAGTTGGTCTCGTTTTGTGTCAAGATCTGCTTGTCATTTATCTATTATTTAATTTATTATGTAATTTATGTAATATTTATATAAAAGGAAATAAATGTATATAAAATAAACTTTTCTAGTTTCTTTTTTATTTTTGTTTTTTTTTATATTATTATAGTAGGTATATACACAAAACACAAAAAATATTGCAAGATATATTTCGGGCCACTGATGCCGGGCCCAGTAGGGCCCGAAATATATTTTGCAATATTTTTTTTGTTTTGTGTATCCTACTAATATTATAAATGCGAAAGTTTGTGCGTGTGTGTTTGTGTATGATTGTTACTCTTTCGCGCTGAAACGGCAAAACGAATTTGGATGAAATTTAGAATGGATATAGCTAATACCCTAACTTAACACATAGGCTACTTTTTATCCCGAAAAAATGCATGGTTCCTGTAGGATAGATCAATATCATTGAAAAATCAGGTGTCTAATCAGCGCGGTAAAATCGTTTGTGGAAAAATAAGACAAAGCTTTGTTATTTCATACATCAGGTGTCTAATTAGCGCGGTCTTTAATCGTTTGTGGTGAAATAAGACAAGGCTGTTATCTCATCACACTTCACACTAATATTATAAATTTGAAAGTTTTTGTGTGTGTATGTTTGTTACTCTTTCACGCTGAAACGGCTGGATGGATTCGGATGAAATTTAGATGGATATAGCTTATACCCCAACTTAACACATAGGTTACTTTTTATCCCGGAAAAAAGCATGTCAATGTTAGCAAGGTATTCCTGTTGTTAGATTTGTGAATAGAATATACTTTATTTTATAACTGAAAAGTGACTCTCAAAATGGCGTGTTTAGTACCGTTTAACAAGTTTTTCTGATCTTTTTATTTTTTTCTTCTAAAGCATTGTGTTAAAAAAAGAACAACAGGGACTTCCAGATATAATATGTTAGATCAAACTTATCTAGTTATAAATAAAAGGTAATGCAATCTGGAAGATTTAGAGAGGAACTCGTTTTGTATGGCGGAATATCACGCACAGTCCTTAACCAATAGAGCTGAAATTTGGTATGAAGTTTCGCTGAGATACCAGGAAAATGTTTGAAGCCGTAAAATTTTCATGTCTATACAAGCTACAACAGTATTGACGCATCTTTTACAAGTTTACAACATTTTATACGAAACATAATTAAGTGTTTTATTTTTCAGGGTCTTTTCGTGGGTATTTCCCATCACTTCTCTTTCCGAGCACGGACAGTGGTGGACATAGTTTACTTGAAATTAGACCAGTGGAAGTATTTGCTAGATTTCTTTCCCAAGTCAGCCAAAATCGTCAAACATAAAGTTGAAAACGTTTATTTAGCTCTTTAGATGTGTAACTTAGGTATTATTATTTACGCTTCAATGTTAGATTTATAGTTAAAATAATTAATAAGCGTTTTGGTATGAAATTAAAATGTTTTATTTTGTACCTTAGAAATAATCAACATTTTCATGGTAAGTATTCAAATTACTTTAACTTAATGCTCATTATTTCAAAATGAATTTAGATTATACGGCTTAAAAGATAAAACAGCAGCACATTATAAAACTAACTATTCTAACTACAATTTAAACTCAACCTGAGATCTACCAAATCACCCGTAAGAAGCTACAACAAAAGCTTTCCTGTTCTTTTAAAAATAGCTGTGGCTAGTCCACATAAAAAAAATTTAAACATACGATCAATAGTGCAACAGCTTTTAGCGACAATCAACAGAAATGCAAATATTATTATCAGGATAACAATTGGTATCACCATTCAACGTTAACGCACCAAGCGAATGCGTCTAATTTATTTAGAAGCACCTGTACAGTTAGCATAGATGATGAAGCTGATCGAGAAGTCTTGTCTCTCGACTAAGCCTTTGACCAATAAAGACGCAGGACGAGTCGATTGGCGAGGCGATGTTTAGGCTTTCCTGCGTTTCCATTGGTCACACGCTTCTTCAGGAAACAAAACTTCTCTATTATTTTCATCTATGCTAGCTACGCTGATGCAAATAGACAGCTCACATTTACTGAAAAGTGAAACATCATAGTACTGATCATCATTAAGAATATTTTCGAAGAATCCAGATCACGCCGCGTCTTTAAGCACCACGTGAAATAGCTGTCATCGTAAATTTTCCTTATGATATAGTCAAGTATCGGGAGATACTAATAAAAAGTTGTTTACCTTAATCAACAAAGAATATGGTGAATTAAATCAGTAAATGTCAGTTGTCTATTAACACCGGTTAAACAAATCTTGGTGGATGCTTCACTCACTCATTCCCTCAGACGTTTCCTTTTCCTGGTAACACTCTGGGATATCCCTGCGACGGTATTCTGGGTCAGGTCTATGTCCTCGCTGAT
Organism: Ypsolopha scabrella; assembly: GCA_910592155.1. Lineage (NCBI taxonomy): Eukaryota > Metazoa > Arthropoda > Insecta > Lepidoptera > Ypsolophidae > Ypsolopha > Ypsolopha scabrella. Next base: position 13,586,298 of record OU342968.1, read on the forward strand.
GGATTCTTCAGTATCGTTCGCTGGTTCTACCACGGTGTTGTACACCTCAGAGTCCTCGACGTTTTCTAGACGCTGCGTGGGAGACAGTCTGGAATTGCGATATAAGTATTGTTAAATCGCAGTCAGGTATTTGCAACACAACATGCAAAAAAGGCTTATGTCTATTAGGGGTGTAGTAGGGCTTGTTGTGGTAGTTCCTTTCAGACTTCGTCAACCGGTCAATACCATAGGTGGGGAGCTACACTGATCCACACTGGTCATACAGAAGTATCTGCTGAGCACACAGCGGCTACACCCTGGTAACCACGTGGACTCGTGTGCTAAACCTGGTGAAGAGGAATATGATGGCTTCGGCGGACAGACTGAACTCAGATACCTCCTGTGAAGTACAAAAAGACTGTCTCGGGGTCGACGACAAATCAAAGCTGATAAGCAATGGATTTTTTGTAAAGTCGATAGGACAGTGAGGCAACGTGAATGGTCTAAGTTGCCAAAACAGGTGAGGGGGGCCTAGAACGAAGAACAAAATGAGTTACTTTTGAAAGAACCTTCAACTGTTAAATTTGATTTCTTAGATACTAAAAAGACTCTTTTAAAAGACACTCCTTTTGTCCCTCGTTTCTAGGCCCTAGATTGGAACTGTCGGTAGTCAAACACTGCATCCGAATTATTTTCTTGTCGTAACGGGCTAACGTTTCATCGGATAAAGAAGAATATAGGCAAGATCTTACTGTAATATAAAGATAAATGAATTCAAAATATCAAGATTGATATTTGGTGCGTGGAATGTATTTACGCATTCTCCTTAACTGTGAAGGCAATTCATGTCCTGAACGAAGACTGCCATAGCGGCCCGTGAGCTTCGACGCTACGATGTGGGTATAGTCGCTGCCATCAATGAAACACATGTGCCTGATGAGGGGGAGTTAGTGAAATACGGCAGCGGCGGCGCAAATACTTTTTTCTGGAAAGGTATAGCAGCCTCGGAACCTAGGAGAACTGGTGTTGGTTTCGGGATTAAAACAACATCGCTAAAACCTGGAGTTCACATCTCGGACCGAGTTACGTCACTTCGCTTGCACCTGAACAATAGTTCTTTCATTCATTCAATAGAAACACCGACAGTGGACAAGTATGACGAAATCAAGGACAAGTTTTACGAAGAAGTCACACTAACACTCAGACGTACTAAGACACAGCCTTGAGAGCAAATATTGCTGCTAGGTAGTTTCATTACAAGGGTCGGCCGTGATTTCGAAGCTTGGCCTAAGTAATTCGATCTTATTGGACACGGTGTAGCGGGCAGACGACGAGGAAATCTCGAAGCCAAGGGCGACAACATGAAGGCCTGACCGACCGCGGCTGCGTTTTTTGAAATTATACAAGGCTAGTTACACACAGGTTGGGACTGCTCACGTATAGATTCAAACTGTAATAGGACATCGATTCCTTGGGAAGTATACATGATTATTAAACACTTATCGCGTATACGAGGGGTGGCTGATATAAAATCTCCTTTGTTAAAGAAAGTTTAAAAAATGTTACTGGCCACTATATTCTCGTATTCTTTGTTTATTCCTTTTTTAAAAATTATGACACTTATTTGTTTCTACGAGTTCAATTTTTTTTTGGCGCGTCTTCGTTTTTATCAAGTTGCAATAAAATTAAAAATGGATAAAATTGAGTATCGCGCTGTGATTAAATTCCTCGGTAAAGAAGGGAATACGCCGACGCAGATCCGAGAGCGCATGTTTAAGGTGTTCGGAGATTCATGTCCTTCCGAATTTGTAATAAAGTTTTGGTCAAAGCAGTTTAAACAAGGCCGTGTGAGCTTAGAAGACGATCCCCGTAGTGGAAGGCCCATTTCTGCAGTTACCGCAGATAATGTGGAAAAAGTGAAGAAACTGATCCTTGCCGATCGGCGAATTAAGCAGTGGGAAATAGCTAGAGATGTTGGCATTAGCAAGGAACGAGTTCATGAAATAATTCATGAACATTTGGGAATGTCCAAGGTGAGCGCACGTTGGGTGCCTAAAATGTTGACCCCGTTTGATAAGCAAAGGCGTGTGGAATGTTGTCAGTCATTTTTAGACTTGGTAAAGGATAAAGAGGAAGAAACTATCTTGCGAATAGTGACCTGTGATGAAACTTGGATTCGTCAGTGGGATCCCGAAAGCAAACAAGAATCGATGCAATGGAAATTTAAAGGGGAAAAACCACCAAGGAAGTTTAAGGTCCGGCTGTCAGCGGGCAAACTAATGGCAACCATTTTTTGGGATGTTGAGGGGATTCTTATGATAGATTACCTGCCAAAAAACACCACGATGAATGCTGAATACTATGCGAACTTACTTGACCAGCTACGCAAAAAAATAAAAGAAGACAGGAGGGGCAAACTTAGCAAAGGCGTTTTGATTTTGCATGATAATGCACCCGCGCACACGGCCTTTAAGGCGCGGTCATCTCTGACAAAAAACGGCTTTACAGAGATCAACCACCCACCCTATAGTCCAGACCTGGCTCCCTCTGACTACTTCTTATTTAAAAATTTAAAGAAAAATTTGAGAGGGCGCAGATTTTCAACAGACGAAGAGATGAAGGACGCTGTGAATGACTATTTTGACGAACAAAATAATAATTATTATTTTAATGGTATGCTGTCACTTATTGACAAATGTCGTAAGTGCATTTCAGTTGCAGGGGACTATATTGAAAAATAAAAAATAAATTATTAATCCATGTATTTTCTTTCATAGTCAGGTAGATTACTTTTCAGCCACCCCTCGTATATTCCAATACGTGCGCTAACATTGTGTACAAAAAATATACTGCACTAGTTATTATGATATTATTATGGTAAGTGGGCGAAAAATCTTTCACCAAAGTAAAAAAATAGGTGCGACGACGAGAGAAGCGAGGGGGAGCGTGTTAGGTTGACATGTAAGAAAAAACAAGGAGGCGAGCGAAGCGGAGCGGAGCGAGGCGACGTCGCTAGTTTTAATAGTAAAGTCGCCGTTTTCAAAAAGAAATAGTTACAGACTATTTAGTTCTCTGTTTTAAAAACTATACAGTGTCAGTACGTGTTGGTTCTAGCCTTGTATAGTTTCCAAAACAATTCACTTCATTGTAATTAGAAAGTATACGCGACCAGTACGGGCAAATCGTGTATACTATCCGAGATTTTTTTTTGCTAATAAATTTTACTATGGATGCGCCTTGTATACTTTCAAAAGTCGCCCCGCGGGTATACCTGTAATAATATCGAAGGAGTTACGACCAGCAGTGAATGTGGTGGCACATGACTGATCGATGTGAACGCAGTAATTTCTACGAACAAACATCCCGCGAGCCACTATTAGGGTACGTTCAAGGAGACGCGGCGCGTCAGGCGGCACGGTGCGCGCTCCTACATCGGGGTATGATTGTGTTTCCGGCGGCCCGCTACGCGCACCGCGCCGCTTGACGCCTCCTTGTTCGTCGCCTTAGGCTTTGTGTTCTTACGAAATAGAGAAAATTGTGGATCGCAACTGGCGCGAAGCAAATGCTTTGGGTGCTCGAAACTATCAGCCTATATATTGCATAGTAAAAACACAATAGTAGAACAACGCCCGCGCCGTGCGAGGCATAAATGCCTAGTACTGCTGCAGGGTCGTTAATTTATTTTGCGGCGATGCGACGAACGGCGCGCGGCCACAAAATACCTATCTGTTTTGTAGCGCGGCGTACGTAAGCGCGACTGCGGAGCACAGCCGACCCTAGTCACACCGCCAGAAACAGTCTTGAGATATCTATTGTCGTTGTGTGCGTGCTGTGGTTCGTAAGTGCAGGCTTGCATAAGCCGCGCGGGCGACACCTCTGTGAAGATAGCTTACTAGTCTGTTTTACTATGCCTATAGTCAAATGCTAGAAAAAAAAACTTAAAGCATCGGAACTCTTAGGGCCTTTGGGATAGCGCACAAAAGATTTCACTAATTACCATGCTGGGCAAGCAGTTTATCGCGCCTGATGAAAACCGTCTGAGACATAAGATAAAGTACGCTCGCCCATAAAGTAGATTAGTGAAACCTGCGGAAATAGGTAACGTACAAATGACTACACAATTGCCTTAGCCACTTTCTCGGTACGGTTTGTGACGTCATTCCGGAACACGACAAATCGCTTACAGGCATGGTTTCGTCATGAGCGTGGTGACAAGCCACTACCAAAGCTTAACTGTCCAGGGTGCGGCAGGCCCATTCGGAGTATTCAATGGTTGTATTGTATCTCAGTTTACGGCTCCTTAAATGAAACTCAATATATTAATGATATTAATAAATACTATGATCGGGATAGCTCATCAGTTTCAGAAGATTCAGACTGCCTTAGTATGGGCGAGTGGAGACGCTTACGCGACGACACACTGTGTGCGTAAGCTCACAATGCGCTGGACGTCATCGTCAGACGCAACATCATCGCGTATCTTCACACACCCTCACGAAGCATTCTGAATCTGTTCAAATTGGTCGGCTACCCTGATCATAGTAATCATTGGAGTGAGCCCTTTGTTTGTTACACCATGAATTCTACTCAATTATAATTTAATCATTTAATTATAATGAACATAAACACTAACATTCATATCAACACACATCATACATCGGATACATACACAACACAACCAAACAGAAAACTGCATATACATCCTGGAATGTCGGCACTGCCCGGCATTCTACATCGGCGAAACAAAGAACGCACTACACAAACGCATCAACCAACACCGACACACTGCCAAAACAACAAATAACATTTTACCCATACCCACCCACACACGCCTACACAACCAGACTTTCAACCAGTGTTTCACCGTAAGAATCATTTAATCATTCCATCCCCCACTAACTGACATACAGCTCAGGACATGGGAGTCCTCTTTCATATGGGCACTTGGTGCGCATTATAGCCACGGTTTAAATAAACAACACTGAGTACCTACTGATACAGACACCAAGGTTGCCTATTGTTAAAATTTTTAAACTAAGGTTCTTCCCAGATAAAAAATCCTATAAAGACCTAGAATAATTAAAATAAAATCATATAGTTGTAAGTTAACCTACAGACAGACGGACAAACCTAAAATGTAAATAAACTTACAGACAGACAAATATAGACATCATAGTCTTTTGTACATATTTAATTTTAAGAGAACTTACAGACAGACATACAAGAAATTAAATTAAATTATTCATAAGATTCCTTAGTTTGTCTATGCCAGATGTGTTGTATATATTTTATTTTTAAATGTCAATGTCAATATTTTTATACTCAACTGATGCCGGGCCCAGCTAGGGCCCAAAATATATCTTGAGCATATTTTATTGTTTATAATATATTTTATTCCACCGTTATATATACTAAAATAACAAAAAACTTATAAGCTTTTACAGCACCTATATATTTTTAATTAATTATAATGAATGATTAATAAAATTATACAAAATTGTAATAGGATAAATAATAACCTGTGCCCAGTAAACTGTTCCATTTGAGAAGCACTATAATCAGCCTTGCAGCATGGCCATTTCTGCACCTTCTCCAAGTAGCGATTCAGACAGCGGGTGTGGACAGCCAAGCTGCAGGCAGGGCAGTTGCAACCCTGAAAGTTGCAATAATACGTGTTAGTAATGGCCTTTAGACAGTAGGAGTCATCACTGTATACAAAAAAAAGCCTCAAGTGTTTAACTATCCTAAAACATGTGCAATAATTGAGATCAAACTCATCAAGGAATTACAAACAATTAAGTCTTTTTCTATGGAAACTGTGCGCGATCTCGGGCGGGCCTCTATAAAGCCACTCTCCCCATTCATAATAGGTCGGGGAAAAAGTTTCTTCGTATTTTATACAAAAATTCAAGACACATTTTTTCAACGTTTATTTACATTTAATTATAATATATATAAACAATTTTGTTCAATAACTTGTTGCCATCTTGTAGGTATGATCATGGTCCCGTTGCTATAGAAATTTTGGGACTTCTGATCAAAAAAATGCGACAAGTAGTTTTGACAGTCCTCTCTTGATGTTAACCTTATACTACTTAAAAATTCTGAAGAGACTGAAATAGGTGTAAATTGGAGGGTGCAAAGTCACGGCTATATGGTGGATGCATTAACACTTCCCAACCCAGTTCTCTCAATTTTGCCTGAGTGGACAAAGATGTTTGTGGTCTGACGTTATCATGATGAAAGACCACACCCTTTCTGTTGATCAATTACGGCCGTTTTTTCTCAATTTATTGCTTGAGTCTCATCAGCTGTGGGCAGTAGAGATCCGAGTCGATGGTTTTGCGCGGCGTTAAAAGCTCATAATGAACGATGCCCTTCCAATCCCACCATACAGACAGCATCACCTTATTGCCTGTTAATCCGGATTTTGCTATAGTCTGTGGAGCTTGCCCGCCCTTTTCACACGTTCTTGTCGTAAGTGATCCACTTTTCATCACCAGTAATCAATCTCTTCAAAAATGCCAGAACAAACAGTACTACCAAAGAGACTTTATTATAACTTGATGCGTACAAAATACGAAATTACTTTTTCCCCGACCTATTATATTGTACAGAAACCACGTCTTGAATCCTACTCGTATAAGACCAAAGACAAAGTCTTGAAATAAAGCTTCAGTGTACCATGGATGAACGTAATTTTGTATATGAGTGTACTCAGCATTTTATGGTATTTTTAAGGAATATTTGCATGCAAGCAGTAAAATCATATCAGAAATCAAAAATGAAAAAAAGGACATCTTTCGAAACCAAGTTCTACTTGTTTTTAAACTATCATAAGGAAGGCCTCCGCCAAACTATAGATACACTCACACCGGCAAGTAAGGATTCGGCTGAGATCTTATAGCAGCTATCCAGAGTATGGTTGAAGGGGTTCCAGAGACACCCAACTGATCAGATAAGCCGTGTGTGTTCGGTTTTTCTGTTTTATGGACAACTCTGGTGTGAACCCCATGGTTTGATCAGTTGGGTGCCTCGGCGGCTGAACCTGCACCATCCATAGTATGGCTGCTATCAAATTTCATTTAAACCCTTACCTGTGGGTGAACCCTTTAAAATGATCTCGTTTGTACGAAAATATTGCTCTAGGCTAGATTTTGTGCGGCTGAATGCATTTTAATCCAATGATCAAGGACCCAATTTCAGATTGATTACCTAAACTTTTTTAAGGTATGCCATGCCACTAGCAGAGGAAGCTTCCCAACTAAATCTAGCAACATCCATACCCTGAAAACAATTTGCTTGCACAGGCAGCACTCTTCAATAGTGTCGGGCATGTTCTGTCGCAGGTAGCTCTCAAACTCATGGATAGCCCTCACTCCGAGAGCATAGTTGTTGCCACTCTTGTCTAGGTAGTACATGCGGCACCAGGTGGTAAGAAGTTTCTGGAATTTCGGAAAACAAGTTTTGGTTTTATCAAAAACATTAATTTCGAAACCGACGTGACTTTAAAGTTATATAGCTTAAATTATAGAGGGACAAGTTATTTGGCATGGATATTCCTATATTAACACTTCTAGCTATAGGCTGATGGATGGATGGAACACTTCTAGCTCGGGAACTACAATCATGACATGGTTTTGATAATTAGTTAGGAAGTAAAGTGGTATAGTTTAAATCAAGGATTGGATAACTCATAAATTACGAAACCTTATTTACCGAAATGACGTCATAACGAACAATGTACACAGAAATTTAACCGCTTATAACCGTTGGGAATTTGGATTTACTTTGTTCAGCACGCTGTGTGCCAAACGTGCACTAGCTCTGGCTAGGTACGGCAGCTGTGTGTCGAAGGGGGTAGGCAGGGGGGCTTAGACGCAAGTCAGAGAAACTCAGATGTTAGAAACAAATAGCCCCCGCCACCCGATCGGTTGACTGCTCGCACACCGTAGGTCCGCGCCAGAATGTTGGGTTCGTCCCGCTCTGATTCTTGCTCTTCGGAGTCCCACACCACCGCAATAGTCGCTCGTCGTCAGCCAGAAGTCCGCCGTATCGGTGTGAAGCCCGCAGTACCCAGTCTTCCTCTGCGTGAAGTGACGCGGCGCTCCCCGATGTGCTCGAATATTCCGACTTGTTGCTGGCTCGGCGTGCGGTGGCGGACTGAGTGCGCGCGCATTGGTAATCTCACATCTCCCTTTCTGGGGCGTGGGTATACAGCGTCGGGGCGCAGTTGACCTGAGTGCGCGCCCGTCGGGGCCCTATTTATATCCCTGCGCGCGTGGGTGTTACGTGTGCATGGGTGTGCGATTTAGCTGTCAACCAATCAGTGAGCGGGATAGCTCTCTTTATTGTTGTCTCTTTCATAGTAGACTGTATTTACATATTTGATTTTGGTACTGAATAATTACTAGTAAGGAGTCTTTTGGGCCGCTTCTTAGTATTTATATTTATATGCGACCCAAATAAAACTGCGGTAATGTTTACCTTTAATAATCTTACAGCTTAATTAACTTAGTTAGTTATATACATGTTTGGTGCTTTTATGCACATAATTAGTTGTATTACAGGTTTGTAGCGTCGTGTACATACTTTGAGTCGCCGCCGCGCCGCCTTGCAAAAAAGTAAGGGCTACAGAAAATTAACCGCTTATAAAACTGATTGAGAATCGCGGGCGAGCAGCGGTGGCGAGCGGGTGTGATGCGCAGCGTACTCTCGTCGCACACCCTCGCTTACCCCTCTTATATCCATCACGCACGGAATCGTCTTTATATCAGTACCGAAATGGGAAAACAGTAAAATAACGGTACAGAATTCCAAAGGGCTATCGCTATTTATTTCGGTTAATTTTTCGGTTATCGGTACGGTTTTCAATCCCTGGTTTAAATTGTAGAATGTACAAGAGCAACTCAGTTTTGGGTGTGACCAAATATAATGTTATTTCATTTCGCTATACGTGCACGCTCGATGAAACTTGCGAAGAAAATACAATCACACCGATTTTATTGCAGGCACATAATTGAAAATGTGTGTTAGGAAAAAAAAACAATTTGGCAAAAAAGGATTTCAAACATATTATTGGTTAAAACAAATTTTTTTATATTTTCGTTGCACAATTAGTATACATTTTTTGATTTTGTCTAAAACAATAAGAACACATTCGGCTACACTCTTGGTAAAAACCGTTGAATTTGCGTTTTTTTAGGGTTCCGTAGTAGCTAAAAGGTACAAAAGGAACAAGAGAAAAAAGCGAGAAAATTTGGTAAATTTGATTATAATCGACATCATTTCATTTCAGGTAATCATTTGTTTGAATATTTATATTGAAAGTCTGCGTACAAATAAAGCTTACGTATTTTTTATTTTGCTTTATTGTGTATTTAACACGCTTATTCTAATATTTTTTTATTCACTCATTCTAAAAGAACGTAAGTCGCAACTGAGGATTTCAAACTCGATGTTCATTGCCATGCCAAGGGCTCATTAAAAAAACTTGGCACATTTATGTTCGCTGTCAATGTTAACAGTCACAATGACATGTCATTGTTTAATTTTTAAAAAATATATGATGTGCAGAAAGCCAATATCTCGAAATGGTTTTTAGTTTCGTACCAATTATTTATTTTTAATGTTGTTGATTATGAAAGTATTTAATAAATGTGTATTCTTAATGAATTTAGAAACATACCTGTGCATCAGTCTTAGTAAAGGACCCCTTCATTTTACCAACCAGGTTGATGGCATGTATGCCAGTGATCTGCCGAGCCTCAGTTGTCATGATTTCCTCAATAAGTAGCCTGAAAAACTCCAGCTCTGTAGCAGAGAAGAAGTTTTGAGCTTTTGTTGCATCATCATAGCCCAACGACAGAAATATCAGGAGTTTCTCGTCAGTAAGTTCATCATTAACAGTCTTGATTGTCTGCTGGAATGGGCGGATTTCATCATTAATAGAACTAATCAAGTCTGGAATAGAATGCTCTGTTTCCTCATCTGAAAAAAAAACAATATTCTTTCAATAAAACTGGATCAGTGTCAAACAAAGGCAGAAAAGTGTTTACATATAACAACTCAAAGTTTGGCCTTCTGGATACCAACACTCCAAGCAATAAGAATTGGATGAAATAGCTCCAAGTGGAGAGCAGACCACCAGTCTGAGTAGAGCAGGTGTCCCACATCATCATCATCATCATCTGGCATTGCACCTGTTTCTCCCCTTCACTACACTCTTAGTTATAATGCTGAACTAGGGCTCCGTAGAGTTATGTACTGGCTACAAAAAAATCTGCTTTCCCTGAATATAGATAAAAGCAAATTTCTTTCCTTCTCTATAAAAGACAATCCTCACCGAAGTATAAAACTTCAGGCGCATACTTGCCATATGAACAATAATCAACCTTGCACTTGCATGACTCTCGAGAGAGTTTCCACTATAAAATACTTGGGTGTAATCGTTGACGACAAATTAACATGGACCCCACATATTGACTCTCTGACAGTTAGAGCACGCAAGCTTATATTTTTATTTAAAACTCTACGCAATGTTGCACCTGCAGATCTATTGAAAACTGTTTACTTTTCGATGGGACAGTCAATTCTCAATTACTGTATATTGGCGTGGGGAGGAGCATGCAAGACGAAGCTTCTTAAACTGGAAAGAGCTCAAAGATCCATTTTGAAAGTGATGACTTTTAGGCCCTTCAGATTTCCTACTGAGCAATTATACAATCAGTGCAAGCTACTCACTATACGCCAATTATACATTCAACAACTTATACATAAACAACACTCAATAACAATATTTGATCCAAAGCTACACACGGAAAAGAGACGGAATGACAAAGTATGCAAAACAGATAAATGTAGAACTACCTTTGCTCAAAGACACTTTAATTTCTTAGGACCCTTTGTTTACAACAAACTAAATAGAATATTAGAAATAACGTGTGTTTTTTTTAGAGGTATAGAACTTTGAAATGGAATAAAACAAAGATGATTTTTTTTATTGATATGAAATTTATTTTATTCGGAAGACAACCTTCTGGCATTATAATTTAAATATGACTTCTGGCATATATCCGCCACGGCTGGCTCGGACGTAGTGTAATCTGAGGTCCAATTTTCGATGACTTTTTCCAACATTTGTGGCCGTATATCGGCAATAACTCCCAGAATGTTGTCCTCCAAGTGGTCAATCGTTTCGGGCTTATCGGCGTAGACTTGCGACTTCACATATCCCCACAGAAAATAGTCAAGTGGCGTTAAATCGCAAAATCTTCCATAAAGTGGATGGACACATATCCAATTCCTGTGCACGGTGGCGGATAGACTGATTCGGGTCTTCCTCTACGCTACGCTCTATAGCAGCAATGACTTCTTCTGTACGCACTGTACGACAACTCTGTGGATGCGTATTATCATTTAGAGTAAACGTGGTGCAAAAACGTTTCATAGTTAATTGAATTAATTGCTCTGATGGACGATTATGTTAACCGTAAATTGGACGTAATGCGCGATACTTCTTTCGAACAGAACCATGATTTTCAAAATAAATTTGCACAATTTGGAAGCATTGTTCAGGCGTCAGTCTATTCATGTTGAAATGCCAAACCAAACTAAACATAAATCACTTTTCAGCTGACAAAATGGCCGCCAGTTAAAAAAGTGTTGCCAAATTAAAGTTCTATACCTCTAAAAAAAACACCCTTTATATCCTATGACGCGCTATGCTTGTAAAACTACAACAAAAACCTGGCTTCTGGATCAGAGCTATGATATAACAGAAACGCTCATTACAACAGTAAAATAGACTCAATGCTTATCAGAGATTTACTTTTTACTTTTTTTTCTCATTTTTATTTATTAACTTAAATTTTCTCTTTATTGTTTTACTTCACCATTTAATTACTCCTACAAATCTTATATTTTTAATAAGATTTAATATAGGTATATATATATTTTTTGTTTGTTTAAGTCAACAGGTTGATAAATTGAATTGATGTACACTGTGCCCTCCCAAACTGTAATTCATTTTTATTTTTATTTTTGTAACAAAAAGTTTGTAATTTCAAATTAAATTTGTCTTTGAATTACTCCTATGAATACTATAAGAGGTACTTTTACAAGATTTAGTTTTTTTGTTTAGTTTACATGTAGGATTTTGTTTTTTTTTACAATGTAATATAATCTAAATTTTATTTGTTTCATTTGTTCATAACAAAAATGTAACTTGGCCCGCGGAAAGGCGCTGGAGGCCATTACTCAGGCTTACCACCTACCATGGCTTCCAACGTTACTCCCTAATGATTAAAATTATATTATTTTTGTACTAAATATAAGTGTGTAAATTTGTAACTTGTTATAACGAATAAACTAAATTTTTTTTTTTTTTTTTTTTAGTTATTATTGTTCCGCAATCAGAACAGGAATGGTGCATAAATGTCAACTTCATGCATGTAAATGAAAGACAGACAGGATGTACACAGTGAAGAACACATCAAGCTTCACACATTAGACTTTGTCAAATATGATATGCAATCACTCTTACTCAAGAGTCCCATGAACAGATGGGTGAAACCTGTGCTGGAAGGTGTGTGGCAATGGACATCATTTCATTTCAGGTAACCATTTGTTTTCAATATTTATAGTGAAAGTCTGCGTAAAAATAAAGGTTACGTATTTATTATTTTATTTTATTGTGTATTTTTAATGCTTATTTTAATGTTTTCTTATTCACTCATTCTAAAAGAATGTAAGTCGCAACTGAGGATTTCAAACTCGATGTTCATAGCGAAGGCATTATTTAAAAAAAACTTGGCATGTTTATGTTCGCTGTCAGTGTCAACAGTCACAATAACATGACAGTTGATTTTTTTTTAATACGGAATGAACTTGAAAGCAAAGGTAATTGTTTTTAAAATCCTGTATTGACCAAATTTTTTTTTAATCTCTTTATCTGATGGTGATTTAAATCTGAAAAAAATATATGTTGCTCAGAAGGCTAATATCTCGAAATGGTTTTTAGTTTTGTACCAATTATTAATTTGTAATCTTGTTGATTAGTTGTCTCGCTCAGAGCTACACACCCTGCTCTCAGTGTGAGAGAGAATTTTTTGGTGCATTTTTCAAGTTAGTACTTCTGTTCCTACTCAATGATATCAAAATTTTATGGCTTTAATATTAAGGGGGTAACTTTTTGCCTCGGTACAAAATGCACATCATAATAATATTGTTTTCCTTACTTTAAGTGAACACCCATGAAAATTTATCACCAGCCGCCTCTGCCAGGGGGGTATGGCCCCCCTGAGTACCCCTCCCAAGAAATATGTATGTCATATCATTGATGTATAGGCCCCTTTACACATTGGCCAGAGTGAAGGAGATAATACTATGCAAGAAAGCGAGAAGAATGAACATTTCACTTACTTGCATAGGTTTATCTCTTTTACACAGGCCAGCGCTTTGGCCAACATTATTATCAAATTAGCCTTTTTGTCAACTGAATTCGAAGGTTTTTGGGTTGGAGTGTAGCAAAGGCTGTGCAAGGGATCCAACACTTCATGTAATTGTTGTTTCTTCTAATGTAATGTAGAGTGCCTAAATACAAAGCTTTTTTTCTACTTATCATGTTTTCTCCTAGATGATTTTTCGTAATTTTTTGTAAAAATAGGTTGAGAGATCCAACACTTAAAAAAATTTTAACCAAAAGTTTTTTCTCGTGTAATCGTCGTTTTTTCTAATGTAAAGAAAATTTTCAAAGTGTCGGATCCCCTGCACACCCTTTGCTACTTTCTGAACCCATGAGTTGAAGCCAGGGACCGCCCCCAGTACATATCCAACCAATCCAAGTTTCTGCTGACAAAATGAGTTAGGTATTTTACTGTTTATTGACTATGATTGTTTTTCGAGAATTCTCAACTTGATAACACCGTGATATTTTTGAAAAGATGAAAATATTTACCGGTGAAAGATTTTATAGCATTATCCGCTTCGACCGTTGAAACTACACCACGACTAGCCACGGATCTTAGTAGAAATCTGTGTATATCACCGTATGACATATTAAAACCTAATTATTTAAAGTCCCAAAAACACAAATTAGGTTTTCTACACAAATAGGTATTTGATTTGACAACAAAATCGAGACCAGTGTTGCCAATGCCTAGTCCACAAAAGTAACCCAGGACTGTTCGAAAAGTAACATTTTCGCAAGAAAAGTAACGCCTTTTTATTATTTTCGTATTTTAATACATTACGCACAATTTAAATTTTATTTAGTACTTTCACATCATATACCTCTAACTATCTCAGCATTTTCTTAATTTTATTCGTTTGGTGTAATCCTGCAAAAAAAAATGGTGCAATAAAAACAACAAAATTATTGTTACTTACGTGATCATTGAAGAAGAAATTAATGAGGCTTTAAATAAACTGAATGAAAATTTAATAACAACTGGCCACTGCTTAGATATTATTAGTCCAGTACTTAATATTTATACCTACACCAAAAATTATTTATAAGATAATATAGGTAGAGAAGAGAATAGAGTATACACGTACAGCGGGTGTAAATAAAGTTCGACCTTTAAATGAAACCACATACTCTAGTGGTCATACAACTTTCTGAAGAAAAATACCCGCGCAAATCTTAAGAGAAGAAGATATTCAACTGTAACTTAAGGACTTTATTTCATAGGAAGAAGGTCTATTTTAGAACGCTGCACCGTAACAGCTGTTTTACCGAAGACGCTGTTTCAAAAAACACCCTTATGTGTCGGTGCGTTAGTTAGAGTGCACGCTTTTAAGTTTGAAACTCAAATATTTTCTAAACTAATAGTTAGCGCGGGTTTGTTTCATGGGAAAGTGGTTCAGTGTGATCCGTAGAATATGTAACTGTTATTTTTTCCATTTTTTTTCTCCCGTAAGTACTACCTACTTATGAGAAACGGAGGAAATCGAGCTTTATTACAAAATAAGAACAGAAGATCGTTTTTGGTAACTGTTTTATAAAATATGACAGAAATTCTTTCATGGTAATAAATTAAAAATATTTATAAGCCAACTGAAATATTTACCTCTTTGTAACTGGTTACGAGAAAAGAGAAAATTTTCTTCTTTTGTAACCGGTTCCAAATACAGTTACATAGGCGGCCGAAAGGAGAAAATTGACTCTGCCGCCGCCACGCCGCGCCTCGCCGATCTGTCAGTCAGTCAGTCATTTCTATCATTCATTGTGGCAAAAATATGTACACGTTCATCTCGCTCTTCTTGTTTGTTCATTCTAGCCGTGCGATAGAGAAAGATATTAAATTCTAGCTTTGGTTTACTTGCAATGCACGACACCATAGAGATATTGACTTATGACAGTTCCTCTGAGCACGACACTTGCTTGCGTTCTGTTTCATCTTGATTAATTCAACTTTTAAGAATTTGTTAAGACAAACTCCGTAAAGTAACGTTTTCAGCCATGTAACGTAAAGGGGTCAAAAAGTAACGTAAAACGTTACAAAAGTAACGTTCTGGCAACACTGATCGAGACGAAACGAATTTAAACGAAAATAAATCGCCCCCCCCCCTCCCGCTCACGCGCGCATTATTGATGCATTCCGTTTTGGTCGCACGCATCCGGTGTTTCCAGATGCACCAGTAGATTTACTATTTTGCTGAGAGCACTGCATTATAAAATATGAAAATTGGAACGTTCTTGTAACTTCACGAATAGGGGAATATCCTTGTCGCCAACTATGATATTTGAAACTATTAACCAACGACGGCATGGCAACTGTCTTAATTTGACATTGACAAGGAAAAGACAAAGGCTGAGATTCAGAGTGCATTTGGAGTCCGAGCTCAAGAGGAACTCAATCTTACAGACGTCACTCTAGTATGGGATCACGTCGCTTTTTGACTTTTGTAAGATTGAGTTCGGACTCAAAATGCACTCTGAATCTCAGCCAAAGACCATCAAAAAATCGTTGATTTTTTCTGATTCCTTGAGTTCCTTAAGTGCCTTACTACAAAATCAATTTATTTATTATTTTATAGTAAAATAATTTTAGAAATCAAGTCTGCTCTATTAAGATGTGCTAAAAAGCAACTGGATGTGTTCCTAGTTTGGATTCCTAGTTTGGGTTCCTAGTCACTCTGGTATATCTGGAAATGAATGTGCTGATCGCTTAACAAAAAAAAATTCTTATGACCTTATGAATACTGCAAAAACAGACATTCATTCATCTTGGAACGAAGACTGGAACATGAGTAGCAAAAGAAAAGGTTCTTTCTATGCTCAGGGACAACCAGTAGCTCAATGTAGGCCATGGTCTTTTTAAATTTAAAAAAGTTTTGAAGCGCGTTATTTCTGTTATTATTAGGCTGCGCTTAGGTTTTTGTTGTACTCCTGTATTTTTGCATAAAATCAGAATCCGTGACAACTCGCTTTGCGAAAATAGACGAGGAGATGGTGACTTAACCATATATTTTTCCAATGTAAATTGAACCAGAGGTCTTTTGATTTATACAAATTACTCCCAAAAATAAATATTCAACTTCCTGCAAACTTTTCTACTATGATTTCTCATTTTTCAAAGGATCTTATAAGGGCTTTAATTAGATTTGTAAGAGAAAATGAAATTAAATTATAGGTGGTGGTGGATTTAAGTTTTATTTTTGTGTGACTAACCTTTTTTATAGGCTTTCATATTTATATTATATACGTATAGTACCTATTACTAACTTATTTGATGTGTTTGTTTCAGCATTTACAAGTTCATCCTCTTTGTTGTATAAAATATATTTTATTGGATAGTGCGTTTGCAATCTATTACGTTACACTGGCAGAATAGACGAAACCGGCATACCTTGCCAAAAAAAAATTGAATTGAATTGAATTGAATATTTTTGAATGGGACCTTGCGAGTTATAGCCTTCTTTGAAGCTTTGTACCTTCCTAGCCCTAATCAGCCATTTCTGTGACGTCATTTAGAGGTCATAATGAAAGTGATATTGATGTTGTATTTTTGTGAAAATATACATGATTTCACAGTTTTTAAAGCTATATAGAAAAATATGGTCTCGAACCTAATATCTCGTAATATTTTTGGAATCAGCACCGTGTTCTAATACTTTATATAACAAATTGTGAAAATTTCAACTGTAATGTTATTATGAAAAATTCCTATTATAATATACTGTATTTTAGTTGTCAAAAAACACTGTACTTCTGGTTAAAATTCTGTACTTTCAAGTTGTCTACACTGTAATTTTAATTTGCCAATCTGGACATACTGCACGCATCAGATGAAATCAAAGCTAGCATCGCATTGCTACGCACGCACGCAACGCACAGTGTTCATAAAACCCTTGATATTGAATATTTTATTTTTATCTGTCTCTATGGGGCACGATAGGGATTGCTACTTAATTAAAATGCTTTAGTCAAATTCCTTCGTGCCAATTATTGTGAACAGATTTAAGGAAAACAATACAGAGTTGGTCTTTTTTGACAGGCCCAAAACAAAGAAAATAGATCATGTCCGGCTCTTTCAAATCTTGTTTTATTTATTTTTTACTTTACTCCTCTGATAAATGTATATATTTTAGACTTTTTGGAATTTCACTACATTTAGTCAAAGCAAAAAAAATATTCATGGTTTTCAGTTTTTTTTGTTCTGGTATCATCGTTTCCTCAGTAATATTTAATTAATATGCGTTTGGCATACTTTCTATGCGCATAAAAAAATCTACCAATGTATGGAGATTAAGAATAATACCGATTTGACAATTTTTGGTAAGCGCCTCTTTGCTTAGTTAAGGCAGACTTCACGCTTTAAGCCCATTACACAATGAAAAAAATAAGGTATATGAGATTTTTTTTTTTAATTTATTAACTTTACATTAAATATTTAAATGGACCAGTGCTGCTGTAAGATCACATGTGATCTATCCCAGCATCACAATACGTTATACAGAGAAATTAGCCAATAACCAGTGTGCTAACTAAAGTACAAAAACTTTAACACCTATTTAATTTACTCAAATAAACCAACATAAGCAATAAAATTATACAATAACCATAAAATTGTGCAAACTAAGGTACAAAATCTTTACATTTATTTAATTTACTCAAATAAACCAACCTATGCAATAAATTAGTATACAAAGAATTTAGCCAATAACTAGTGTGCTAACTAAGGTACTAAAAACTTAAGCACTTGTCACTCAAATAAACCAACTTAAGCAATAAATTATACAAAGAATTTAGCCAATATCCAGTGTGCTAACTAAGGTACAAAAACTTTAACACTTATTTAATTTACCTAAATAAACCACCTTACGCAATAAAGATCAAGATAAAGAATAGGGAATCGCACAGCAACTAAAACACAATAAAAAGTTTGTGTTTATTAAGTCCCTAAAATGATTTGATTGTTAGAGACAGATTAAAATAACACATAATCTAAATCGGTGGCGAGTGTAGATTGTGGCGTGCTTAGAGTAAATTAATAAGTATAGAGCGCGTGTATCTGAATGGGAACTGTACGCACAGATGAGAACATAGCATCATTTTGGCCGCGAGCGTTAGTAGTCGTTTATGATCACTAGCAGTACGAACGTCCGTTGTAAATTCTTCAACCATGGTCTAATAAAAGTGGTCTATATAAGGGTATATATACCGGGTGTAAAAGCAAAGGCAAGAATCCTGCCGAAACTGCTGGAAGTGCTTTGATTGATACGCCTGTTCCAAATGGTGCGGGCCGCGCGCGTAGTGGTTAAGTTTATTGGTTTTTGTGGCTTTCCTCTTTATAAATACAACATGTATTGTATATCGTTTTAACCCTAGATTAATGTACGCATAGTTAAGCCAACATGAGGATAGTATGTATTTAATTTTAATTTAATTTTAATATTGTAATTTAATTCTTCATTTTGTAATTTAATATTTTATATTGTAATTCTATGGGTCCACAGTGCCTGAAAATAAACAACTATTATTATTATTATTAATTGACTAAAGTACAACAGTATTTTCATTAAAACACTGGAATGTAATTGTAGTATGATCGAACGGAAGGCAGATAAACAAAGGAAAAGGTTACCCGTATTTTGAAGGTTTCGTATTCAAAAGTACGGGTAAAAATCTTTAAAACACCTTTTTAAATCGATTAAATATGTACTTACCTAGGCATGTTTTCCTCGTTTGTTGTGTGTATTTAAACACATTTTTCATTTCACAACACTAAACAACACTCAACTCGCCATTTTCCGCCATTTTGCGGCACCACGGCACAGTTAATTCGACTTTTTTTTTAAATTCCAAGCCTGTTTTCCTTGAACCGACTGTTTCCAATGCACATTTATAACCTGTGGAACCATTTATAATATTTAAAATAACAACCACAGACCCAAAAACCTTGTATACCCCTTATCTGGCGGCAGTCCTAATTTCCATACCACATCGGTCACTCAGTGACTTTCATCAAATGAGCGCTACATCGGGCGCGGTCATTAAACGACTGCTGCGTGTTCAGTGTTAGTATGATCGGTAAAGATATTATTTTAAATACTGGGATGTCTAAATGAAGTACCAGTACCTCATAATAAGACGATTTTCTTTACTCAAGACACACCAATCGTGTGGACACCCTCACTGGTCGCTGGCCACTCGGATGAGGGATGCGGGTTGCGGGGTGCAATTAGGTGTATGGGGAGGCTGGTGAGCTGCGTAGCCATAGCTTATAAAAATGATGGAATTTTTGGTGAAAATTCAAGGTATTTTTTTTTCTCGTAATGACATCAGAATCGTGTAATATACTTTCATACCCTAAAGGGATTCTTGACTTTGCATTGACACCCTGTATAAGGTCCTATTGAACCGGAAACCATTTTAAAGCGTGATCGGGTTACGTTATTAGAATATATCTTAATAGGAAATAATTAATTGTGAGAAAAATTTGTATATTTTTTTCAGTATAACATATTATGTACTCAGCTAATAATACTGAACAACTTTCCCAAAGAAACATACCCTCTTAAATGCATAGTTCTAAAGATATTAAATACTAACATTTATTATGCACTAAGGGGATAGGGGCGCACGCGCACCACCCCGACCGATCCTGCGCCATCAATACTTGGATACAACAAACAGATACCTACTAGCACAATCAGCTGGTCGCGGTGCGTGTGATGTGAGGGTTCTAAAGCTGGAACCAGGTTGACCAAAATGGTGGTCACCGAAGACAAAATTGTTATTTTCAACTTCGGAGTCTTCTACATCAGCCCAACTGCTCCACATCAAATGTGGTTTTAATAGTTAAGGACACTTTGATTCTGTAGTCAGGATGCTATTCTTACGAGGGAACTCTTTATCAAATACCCAGAGTACTTGTAATGTATTTGGTGTACATAATCAGCGTTAATACCTACTTATCATTTGTCTGATGGCAGGCAGGATACTCTTTGCGAGGGAACTTTTGGACGGGTACTGGTATCAACCTGTATTTTGACATACCTACGTAGATACACGTTGTTATCGTGATGATAACTAAAATTCTTTTGAAGCGAATTCGTTTGAATGTGAAAATTATGTACTTTTGAAAGCTTCGTGCTATTAAAATTAATGAGTTACAAACAACCAAAAATGTTATTTATATGAAGACGAAACCCATCCACCGGTCGATAGCCGATCCACATTCCGATGGGTCTTGAGTTTTTTTTATCTTTGTCACGAAAACAAGGCCCGACTTCTACCCACCCAATTTTTCGTCATAACTTTGACCTCATGGAAAAATACAATTAATGCTCATGCTTGCTCTGATATGCAAAAAAGAACACGACCTATCACGCAATGTCGTGTCTATTGTGCCTCTGAGGGTGAGGTCGTGTCTACGTGTCTACAAATGGTGCTGCAGGGTGCAGTGGTTGTCTGTGCATTTTTATATTTTTATCGTATTACGGCTCTGGAAATTTGTCCATTTGAGCCAACTTTCATTGCTAGGTGTCTTCTTGATGAAGATGTTTTTCGTTTCTAAAGCCAAATTTATATGTACAGCGGGGCTATTATGCATATAACTCAGTGTCGGTTGCCAGCTATAGTTGCTATTCACCAAAAACAGATATAAAATGAACTTCCGAAATAACTTTTAATGGGTATTGAATTATTTACGAATTATGAAGTCATTTCAAATGTGAACTTATCCTTTGATAAGCGGTTATGTATGTTTCAGACGATAGCCACTTAGTTTGGCAACTTAGTTTACGATACAGAATCAGGGGGCTGGAGACACGGTAAGTGTCAGGAACAAGGTTCCGGTGCGTGTATCATCACGCTAAGAAACGTGATTGCTGATGAAAAACGCACCGAAATATCTCTGGACGGCGCTAGTCTGTTAAAGTTAAATGCGCGCTGTCACACGCAAACCTTTTTCCGTTCGACTCAAAGGGGATGCTTACTGTCAAATTAGTTCAGCATAGAGGGCGCTGTGTGTTTGTGTCTTACAACTTGTCAGTTTACATACAACTAAACAAAGAAAATCCTTTTTTCATTGAAAAGTTTAAACAATGGGTGTTTTTGTGACTTTTGGGTGTAATGGAAAGGGAATTTTCAAATTTCCTAGTGATCCAAAGTTGAAAAAGGCGTTAAGGTTTAAGATATTTATTTCTCAAAAAGAATACATCACTTACATGAGAAACATTTAGGATAATGAACTATAAATCGACTAGTTATTCTAGGTAATTTCGGAACAACTTCAACGCCTCCAATCTAAAAAAAACAAAGGAAATTATTACTTTTTTTGAGGTTATGTTAAGAAAGTTTTTGATAGATTTATCAAATAATTTCATTAAAAAAATAATGCATAGGGCAGTCTCTGACTATATAGACGGCCAAGTCTGATACGATAACAGGTGTAAAAACTGGAAAACATTCTTAAATTTACAATAATTCATTACCTTTCGACAAGGTCTCCTTTCTTTCCACGCAGCGAGGCACCTCTTTTCTTCAGCTTCTCCTTCAGCTGAGCGACACGCCAGGTAGAATACATGACGAAACACCAACAAAAAAAGCCACAAAAGACTTTAGAAATGTGGAATGCAAAAATAAAATCTATCAGCGACTTTGACAGAACACAAACACTCAGCGCCCTCTGCCGTAAAAGTTTTTGGTTTTCTTTCCCAATTATTGACTTCTAATAAGAACCATGAATAAAAAAACTAATCATAAATTACCTATCAACTTTTTATCTGAAAACAAAAAAACCGGTCACGTGCGAGTAGGACTCGCGTCTGAGAGTTCCGTACGTGGCAATCAAATAATTTAATAAGTACCTAAGGTGAGAGGGGGCAAGTGCGCTATACTTAAAAAAAATTAATGGAATGAGATAACAATGTCACGTTGATTCCGTGAATCTACTGATAAATTTATGATATTTTCCTAGAAATTAAAAAACATGGAGATAAGCGCACTTGCCTCACAAAACGGGGCAAGTGCGCCTACATGAAATTAACTCCCAGAAGTAATGTGTAGCAGAAAAACATTTCATTTAAGTTAAAGAAAATCTACAACAAAATGCAATATTTTCATCTATTTTTCCTAAATGACAATAACAAAGGCTTTGAAATTTGGGGTAAGTGCGCCATAAAATTCTAATCAGGGGTTCTCCACAATTATGTTACCTAGGCTTTTTTAACTTTTGATAAAAACTTTAATGTAGGTGTACTTGAACTTTTAACCCTATATTATGACAAGTTACAATAAAAGAACAAAACTTCTACTTCAGGCAATCATTATGTTTATTAAGTAAATATCAAAACAAAAAGAAGAAAAAAAATCTTATTAATATCCAAAACTTCATAATAACAGTCAGTCGAAAAAGTCTTCGTTAACCATACAAAATAGATATCTCTTAGAAGAGACCAAATAAAAAGGGAAGGGTACCCACTTTGGATTCTTTATTAACTGAACATGATTTATGTACATTTATGAAATTTATGTAGCTAAATTTATACTGAAGATTCGGTAAGAACTCAGTATCCAGGTCTTAGAGCAATAACCTACAATACAATACCTTGTGCTTCCTACTTACGCTTTATGAGATTAGTAAAAACTGTTATCGAGCCGTGATATTGGTCACTTATCAAGCCTCCAGTTTGAAATGGGGTAAATAAATTAATGTCACCTTATATAGGAAGTATTAGGAAGTAAATTTACCAAAGAAAATTATCTGCCCCCTAATGGTTGGTAATTTCTGCCTTGGGAAAACTGCGCTATACGACCAAGTTCGGTTATAATACTTAGGCGCACTTACCCTTCTCGACAATTTTGAGGTGAATATTTACAATTGTTTAGAAAATTATTAATTTTGCTAATAAAAAGAAAAATACGAGCATAGAATTGAAGCAAATCTTCTAAATTGTATACTCATCTCATTTCTCTATCGAAACACTGTTAATGTTGTGAGATATTTCCAGTGTTGGGACGTATCTAGATAATAGCATCCAAAAATACCCATTACTTTGAGAGATATTTACATTAAAAGATTGTAATAAAATGCATGTATCGAAAAACGGCCGGTGAGATGCACTCAAGGCCACGCGGCCGATGTGACGTCACTATCGTTGAATCTTGTTCAGGCGTTATACGGATTTGGCGTTGTTTTTCTGGTTTATCATAGTGTTTTTAGTTTAAAACTTCTATGAAGTGAATACATAGTAGCTATGCACTTTTAAACTTAATTAAAATGACCGAAGCGGGCTTTAGTAAAGGCCAATCCAACAATCTTCCCAGAATTAGATGGCATAATGATGGCAGAATATTTTTCTACCAACACAAGATTCTTCAGTGCCGAAATCAAGAGTTTTAAAGCGGAGAGGTTAGCAAACGTTTTATAAACCTACTTACTCATATGGTATAGGTACCTAATATGAAATAGATAATATTGGTGATTATTGTTTACTTCCTTGTTCATATTACAAACACATTTTGTGTTGTGTCCAAATATTCTTCATCTTTTTTAACCAGATTAAAGGTACATTTTAATTTCAAGAAAGAGTATCTAAACCTACATAGGAATTCAATTTTTTTTGGCAAAATGACTATCTTAAATCCATATGAGCATGCATCGAAGGAAGTCAAAATACCTGGATGTGTTTTACGCATTTTACGGGCAAATTAGATGACATGAGTAGTAAGTATAGATTTTAATTAAATAAACACTTAGGTACGTTAAAATGATCCTCACACACAGCAGTAAGCTAATGTTTTCGGAGATTACGCTTCCCTTCTTATCACTTTCAGCCATTTATTTCGGAGTTTTTTTTCCTTAGGAACAATTATAAAAGCTTTGTCCGGTGTAGAAATGGTTGTGGATTGGCACGACACAGTATCTATACGGTTGTTGCTTAGTTGTAGACATTTTTAATAACCGTTTACTTCGCGCGCTTCATACTCGACTCGCTATTTGCGACGTCACTGCGGGAACCTGCCGTTTTGTACCGCGCGTGATTCAAGCTTTAAAGTGCTCTCAACTGGTCAATTGTTATCATAAAACAATAAAAAGTATACCAAAATTTACGAAAAGGGCGGCTCTTTTGATAAAAGTAGTTTACTTAATAACTAAAATTTAATACCAATACTAGGTTATACGTGGGACGCACTATAAGTTTCCGGAATGAATATGAAAAAATACTATTAAAGGTACAAAATTAATTTATTGTTTTGCAAAATAATCTCCCTTGGCGTCTATGCACTTTTTCATTCGATCAAACCAGTTTTGAAAACTTTTGTGCCACTCCTCTGAAACGTGTTTTTCATACTCCTCGACAGCCTCTTCTGGTGATGAAAATCGTTGACCGCGTAATTGGTTCTTAATTTTTGGGAACAGAAAAAAGTCACAAGGTGCCAGGTCGGGACTGTATGCAGGATGACTCATGAGTTCTACATTTTTCGTCTTCAAAAAGTCGTTTGTCTGTCTGGCCGTGTGAGAACTAGCATTGTCGTGGTGCAGGATGATACGGCGTTTACGGTTATTTTTACGGAGTTCGTCAATAACTTCCGGCAAACAAATGGTCGTGTACCAGTCACTATTCACGGTACGACGATTCTCTAAAGCAACAGTAGCCACGTGTCCAGTTTTATTAAAAAAGAAGCAATCATCCGCTTAGATGCACTTTTCACGCGCGCCACTTTGGTTGGTTTCGGCTCATCTTGAAAGACCCATACGCTCGATTGCTGCTTTGTTTTGGGATCGTAGCAATAAATCCATGTTTCGTCACCTGTTACTATGTCCCACACCAAATTTGACGCACCTTCGTTGAATCTGGTAAGCATGGCACTGCACCAAGTGACGCGGTCCGTTTTTTGAGCCTCGGTCAAGTTGTGTGGGATCCACCGCGAGCACAGCTTTCTCACACCCAAATGTTTGTGTAGGATTGATTGTATTTGACTCATGCCTATTTCTAAGGATGCGCGAATTTCATGGTAGGTCACATGCCTGTCTGTTTCAATCATACGGCGCACAGCATCGATGTTTTTGTTGGTCACAGCGGTGGACGGCCGACCATCGCGAGATTCGTCACTGAGATTGATACGACCACGCTTGAATTCTGCAAACCAGCTATAAACAGTCGTCTTGCATGGTGCTTCATTGCCAAAAGCTGTTTCAAGCCGAGCGATGCTCTGTTGAGCTGTCAAATTACACTTAAAATCGTAGAAAATCATACTACGAAAATTTTCCCGAGTTAAATCCATGTTGATGCAGACACACAATTTTTTAAATGGCGCCACAAGGTAAAAACAAAAGACAGTCAGATGAAACAAACTGCATTCTACAGCCAAATAGTTCTATTTTCAAATGTTGCAATAAATTTTTAAATATTGTTTATGTAAGTGGCCAGTTCCGGAAACTTTTAGTGTTACCTATGTATATGACATAATGTTTTTTTTTGCTTTCTGTTTTATTAACAATATTTTGAGCAAATTTAAATATTTCAAATACTTTATTCTACGAATGCTATTTTTGTGCAAAATTTCAAGTAAGTATCTATCTTTTATGGTACCTGCAAAAGTTATTTTGCTGTGACATACGGACGGACAACAGAGTCTCACTATAGTGGTTCCTTTTTAGCCTATAAGGTACGGAATCCTAAAAACAGTAGAGGTGTCCATATTTGTACGCTTTTCTAAAGGTGAGCCCTGATTTTTATTGTACCTATATTGTTTTTGTATTCCTTATAATTTCAAAGCAAATACCCCCAAAAATACTAATAAATTATAGAAAACATATTAATAATGAACTAAGAGAATAAAATTTATGTGTCTAAGCTAGTATCTGAAGATACTTTTCATGTCTCTGGTATCTTTATCTAGATACAATCTTAACCCAGTATCTAATATCTAAATCTAGATAAAATTTACTAGAGTATCTGGTATGTATATCTAGATATAAATAAAAGGTATCTGACCCAACACTGGATATTTCTCAATTTTTAACAAGCTGTCATCTCTGAACTTATATATAAATGACACCCAAAAAATGGTGGGTATCTCAAGTTAAAGAGGCCAGAGCCACCCGTGATTTAAACCCGGAACTTCGTTGTACTTTGTTACATGGATGTCAAATGTCGCTAGGAGTCTCATATCAGATATCATATCAATCAGTAGTTTTTGAGATTTTACAGCGGGTGCACTTACCCCGTAGGCGCACTTGCCCTGACTCATATAGACATAAATGATTCGAATAAAAATTACAAATTACTTGCAACAAATTACAAACTTATGAAAATGTAAACATATCTGCAAAATTAAGTTGCGAATATTACTCGTTAACTTGTTAAGCCTACTTAGCTGTGTGTGATAGTTTTCCTTTTTGGTATAGTTTTCAGATAAATAAGGAACGGAGAATTCCGTTTTGCTACAATGTTTGACCGTTAATATAGGCAGTTATTTCTCAGAAAAATTATGAAAAAAGGAAAATTTCATTGAGAAAATTTGCATTCTAATGGGCATAACTTGAAAATACTGCAAAAATTTCAGGAAAAAAAACTAGAATATAGTCTGTTTTATGCAGATTACAAAAATATAAACTTTGTAGCATGTTACCTCACAAAAAGTTGACAGAAAAAAAAATTGTCAGGCGGCGGTCGTACTGGTGTGATTAGTTTGTACTCAATATAGTGTTTAAAGGCCTTCCTTAAATCATGCATTCTTTAAATTTGTATTAAAAATATGTTAACAAATGACGTCGTGGGTTCGCATGGGGATTTTAAATAATTTCATCCAGAAGCAGAGATATTCAATAAAAACCTAACAGCCAAGACTGAGAACGCTCTACTTTAAACTAAAAGGAAACGTCGTAGAGTTCAGATCTGATTGATGCAAAATGAGGTGATCAATCTAGCTTTATATGTACACACACTTAAAGTTGGCAACTTCCAGAACGTATACATAATTCTGTACATTTGAGGTTGCGCTTCATGTAATTGCAGCGCTTTTTACAGCCTGTTTTGATCTTGCACCTAGTCAGCTCAAGGCGCCACTAGCGACGTCCGGCAAATCTGACCAGTGCGGATTCCAAATATTTTCTTCTAATCTCCAGTCCCAGGAAGAGATATGCTACATGCTACTAAGTGTATATTTTTGTAATCTGCATAAAACAGACTATATTCTAGTATTTTTTTTTCTGAAATTTGCATTATTTTCAGGTTATGCCCATTACAAAACAGATTTTCTCAATGAAATTTTCCTTTTTTCATAATTTTTCAGAGAAATAACTATACAAAAGGTCAAATATGATAGCAAAACTGAATTCGCCGTTCCTAATTTATCTGAAAACGATACCAAACATGGGATATTGGGTTCAGAGTAAAGGTAAATGAGCTCCAAGTAAACGCGGGTGCTTCCCCCCTTTGGGCCCCCGTACCCCCCAAAATAGTATTGCGTTTTCACGTTTCCCGGACTGAATCTACTAAAAATAACCCAAATAGCATTTGAGGTGAGTGGCTTGCTTGTATCATTAGAGGTCTTTGACAAAAACACCCGTAGTATTCGGCTCTTCGATTTGCTAAAATTCTCTAGTAAGAAGTACTTTCTCTAGTACAAATGTAGTTGATCAATGAATCAATGAATGGGTCGCGGTCTTTGCTGGTACTGGTAGTTGAGTTCCAGCTGGGGCATACTCAGAGGGCCCTCTTAGAGGCCCCTCCGAGTGCGAGGCCGTGGGCATGGGCCCGATTCGCCCACGCCTAGCTACGCCACTTAGTACAATACCCGATTTCATATAAAATGTTGAAAAAATATTCACTGTACGGACACGGCTTCTAATTTTACGACTTAGGTACTTTAGTATTACTTTGTATAGATTTAGCACGACTAGTTAAATACAACGGTACGGAAACCTCAGAGCGCGGCCCCTGTCCGTATTTTTTTGCAAGAACCCTCTTTTTAAACAGGGATTTAAAAAGCATCCAGCCAGAAATAAACAGGATGGTCCATCTCAAAGAGGCGGGCAGAGTCCCATAATTGATAAGAGGAGCAGCGGGAGCACCGAGCACAGGACGCAGTAATTAGGGGACCGGGAAGCAATTAGGACTTTAATAGGACTACCAAGCCTGTGGTCGGTGCGTTTGCTCGACTTAATAACATTAAACCTGTTTTTGTTGCTTACGAGTGTATGGAAACTTTGGGTAGGGGTATTAGTCTGCGGTCAATAGATATCCTAAACGAATTTATATATACAGCAGCTGTATACAGCAGTAGAATTTCGTCATTTTTTAAATGCAGAAATGTGTGCCTTATGGTACGGAATCGTAAGGTGCAAAATGACAAAATTGGAAAAAATCAGATTGCTTGGATTTAGCTTAGCGCAGCCAAGCGCTGTCTACAAAAATTTAAGAGGTACTTTATTACTTTGTAATACTAGCTAATGCCCGGAAGTTCGCTTGCAAATATTGAGTTTTCTGAGGTTTAATTCTATAAAACGAACATTTTGTACTCCTACATACATACAAAATCGATCACCTGTATGGCTGAATCTGTATCACATAGTAATAATGGAGTTTCTAAAAATTTTAGCGCGAGCCTACCTCTCGTATTTGAAATCTACCTGCGTTCCAATTTATAGTTCCGGACATTTTTAACCGACTTCTAGCCTAGACTAGCCTAGGCTAACCTAGCTTAGATTGATCTATTAATTGTAAATAATTTGGGCAAGTGCGAGTCGGACTTGCACACAAAGGGTTCCGTACCACCACACAAAAAAAGCAACAATATCATATCATACCATAGCAACATACAGGTGTTAAAAAAGCCGCTAAAATGATAGCGCCTGTCAAATGATTCGGCATCCTTTGAGTAAGGACCCTAATTTTCATTATTTATTCTTTTACTTTAGAGCATGTATAACAATCTTTCCAAATTTGAAACTTGTACTTATTTATGTATTAGCGTTTTTAAGATAGAGATGAAACAAATAACCTTAAAAATATAATTTTTTCATGTTTTCTTGTATGGAGACCCCCTTTGTTTTTCATATTTTTAAATTTTTTTTAATTTCTCATGTTGGAGGCCATGATATATGTACATATCGTGTGAAAATTTCAACTTTCTAAATATTACGGGTGAAGGTAGACCTGTGAGACAGATGGACAGACAAACAGCGGATGCTTAGTAATAGGGTCCCGTTTAGCACCCTTCGGGTACGGAACCCTAAAAAGCATTGTAAAGTAACATTTTCGTTATGTCCACCCACAGATACAATAATTAATTTCAAAACGGCTAAAACTGCCCCCTGATTCTAAAATCAGTTGCCAAACCGAGTGCCTGACGTCGAAAACATACATATCCACTTGTGATTATGACTGAATAAACATAATATACAAATAATATGTATTTTTTCCTTTTTATTATATTTATTATAATTTTTCACACTAAAATATTTCGTTGCTAACTCTAATCAAAGTATTTTGGAGTGCGGTGGAACTAAAATATTGAAATGTTTTATTGATATATTTATTGCTAAAATTTTTTGGAGCTTGGTGGAATCAATGTATGAAGATTCAAATTTAGAGAAAAATAAGATTTGGAGCGCGGTGGAACAATCCTATCTAAGGTTAGCACTTGAAATGACGTCACAATTGGTAAATTGTTCAATAACCATTGAAGGTTATTTTGGAAGTTCATTTTTTATCTGTTTTTAGGGTTCCGTACCTCAAAAGGAAAAAAAACGGAACCCTTATAGGATTACTTTGTTGTCCGTCTGTCTGTCAAGACCCTTTATCCCAGGAACGCGTGACTGACAGCAGGATAGCTTATACAATTTTCAAAGCGTGCGACAGAGATGGCATTAGAACCCGTGTCGAGACCCCAAATTTATGAACGCGGCCCTGGGAGTGTATTTTTGAATCATTCGAATTTCAATTCGCATACGAAAACTTATAATTAGTATCGTATTCGTATGCGAATCATGCGGATTCGTATCCGAATTGAAATTCGAATGATTCAAAAATACACTCCCTGTGTGGCTTGCACCCATTTTGCACCGTAACGTTGTATCGGTTGCAGTGGCAAAGGGAGAATATTTGGAAAAGGGAAGCCGGACGAAAAATTCTCCTTATTCAGAAAGCAACCAAGGAAAACATAAATCGACAAAGCGAAGAGCACGGAATAAAGAAATGTGGTATCTATGTAGGTAGATGCCATTTCCTAAACAAGCCGATGGGAATCGTGTTATATGGACCCTTCGCTACTAATCGGTTGCCATCTGCGGGCCAATTATGTATCTTTGAATCGGTTGCCAACTATGGTTGCTATTCACCAAAAACAGATAAAAATGAACTTCCAAAAAACCTTCAATGGGTATTGAACTATTTACGAATTATGACGTCATTTCAAGTGCAAACGTATCCTTAGATAAGCAGATATGTATGTTTTCGACGATAGGCACTTGGATTGGCAACTGATTTTACGATTCAGAATCTCTGGGCTGGTTGCTATCACTAAAAACATTCATAAAAGCTGAACTTTTAAAATTCACGAACTGTGACGTCACTTTAAGAACGAACGTATCCAATCGGAATTCGATAGTACATCTATATTTTAGACGTTTGGCAACCAGTTGGCAACCGGTTAAACGATACATTATCATGGGGTAGGTTAGGAGGCGAGCATCCTACCACCCGGCCACAGAGCGGCAGTAAGTTATGGCAGTCCATCAAGAACCACTCATCACGTGTTTTATTAGGCTCCGTAGGTATCTACTAAGAGGTTTTAAAGCCGCCAACATAAACATAAATTCACTAGTTTTCAGTACCGAGTGCCCCTTTTATATAGAAAGCATAACTCTCTCCGTAAATTATCTAAACTGCGAACGCTTTCAAAACTTTTAATGGAGTCAATTTGGGCTCGCATTCAAAACACCCAACGTAAGTAAAGGAGGCCAGGTAGCATACGATTTATGCAACACTAGACTTTCGTCCGCGGGTCCGCCTGTGCTTATTCAGTCTGCCCCGTTTTCGGCTTGGGCGTTTTTATCAACACCACTTATAACCTGCACGTTGACCAGGGTCACTTCAATGGTAATAAAGAAAACAGCATCCAAATCTGTTGAGTGTTCTCAAGATAAAACGGAGCATACGGACACACAGACAAAAAAATATAGTTTTGGCCCCAGTACAATACAATAACTCATTACAATTGAAAAATTAAAATAAATTATGTCGCTGCTATACATATGTGATACGAACGCGAAGGTTTAAAATATACAAGGTGAAATTCAATCAACCGCCTAAATTCATATTGGAGACTCGGTTAGTTATCAGGAACAAGGTTTAATGACCCTCCAGATGAAATTAGATATTTTTTTTGCCCCATTGTGCCTGCACTAGGAATTGTACTTGAACTAGTAGTAATGGGAACAAAACATTTTTTTCGCCCAAAGGATCTTTGAACCTTCTTCCTGATCAAGCGAGTTTTCAGTATGAATTAAGGCGGTTAATTGAATTTCACCTTATATTGTAGACCAGCCTTTTGGCCGCGGCTCCGTGTGCGTTTATTCAATCTCTGCCTCGTTTTTGAATTGAGCGTTATTTCATAAGCAATCCGTATAGCCTATATGTCAACCAGGGTCACTACTAGGATGATAATAAAAAAAACGCATTCAAACCCGTTGGAACATACATCGAACAAAAGACAGACAGACAGATAGACAGACAAAAATTCTGAATATTGTTGTTTTGGCCTAAGTACAATAGCAATAACCCATTTCATTTAAAATTTTGCGAAAATATTCAATGTACAGATATGTCTTATTGACTACTTTATTATTACTAAGTATACGTAACGTAGATTAAGATAAAGGTTTCACTACAAGATATACGGGTAAAATAGATTTATTGATATCTAATAAAGACCTGCAGTATAATAGAATAATTTCTTTATTTAAGATATATATGTAACAAATGTAATTTAGACACTAGTTACCACTATAAGTTGTCTTGAAGCGTGGATAACTAGGCTCTATCCCGAAACATGTATTAAGAAATTATATAATGTAAATTTAACTTAAGTACAACATTTTTATATAATTAAAAAAGAACACAAAGAAATGGATAACAAGTAGTTCCTAAAATACGAAAGCCTTTCAATAGGCCAGTTTTACGAAGGTGTGTATTTGTGAGGGAGGGTGTGTTTGTGGGTGTGAGGGTGTGTATATGTGTGGGGGAGAGAGAGCGAGGGTGCGTATGTGTGAGTGAGAGGGTGAGTAAGGGTGTGTGAAGGTATGGTTTTAGTGCATATATATACCTAAGGATATGTCAATAGATAGTACAAATATATGAAAATGATAGTAGATTAATAAGGGTATCTATAAATATATACTTAAATAAAAGTATGCGGATTAAAAATAATGTGTTATTTGGTAACTACAAGAAGAGCTTCTGTTTGATCGTATGACAGACTTTGTAGGTGGTTCCTGACTCGTAATTTACAATCAAATATATTAAGAGGGTGAATATTTAAGGATTTATTAATTTTATTATACAGAAAAACTGACAGGAAGCATTGAAATCGATTTGTAAAGCATGTTCGAAATTTTACATTTCTGAAAACAACATCAACTCGTCTTTTGGTTCTATTTGGGGTTAACAAGTTAATATTATTGTGTTGTCGAGTGATGGTAAGTAAGATAAAAAGCTGCCTTATTGTTAAAACTTTAGTGGCTTGATATAAGCTTAAGGTGGGTGTTCTAGTTGGCATGAAGTGACTCACTTTAAGGACGGCTCGTTGGGCTCTTTCGAGGTTAATAATATGATATATGAATATAATTTGCAATTAAAATGCAAATTTGCAAATAAAATATATTGCAATAAAATACTTAGTGATGGACTTCCGCAAGGTAACGCCTATTTCAATTAATCATGTTAATAATATGAGTTTTGGCAGAGCCTCCCCAAACAGTTAAACAATAAGTGAGTATAGATTCACACAAAGTAGAATAAATCATTTTAATTATTTTAGGTTCAGCTATATGCCGTACAATACAATACAATACAATATAACTTTATTTGCACACCACAAAGAAGGAAACAAAAATAATATAAATTACAATAGCCAAATAACGTAGGTACAATCAGGCGGCCTTATCGCTTATAGCGATCTCTTCCAGACAACCTTTGGGTAGAATCTGGTTTGAAAGGAGATTGATGAATAGGCGGTGCACTAATTTTAAAATAATATTTAAATATACTATACAAAATCTACATTAATAAATTTAAAAAAAAATAATAATGTATTATAGATAAATAACATGAATGAATAAATATATACATACATACATATATTACATAAATAATAAATAAACTTTAAGAGGAATGTAGATAGTTCAGTGGGAGTGAGAGGTAGTGTTCTTTTACCAGTCTCTTAAAGACTGGTAGGGAAGGTGCTCTTCTTATAGATAGAGGAAGATCATTCCACAAACGGACGGCTTGTACTGAAAAGGAATTGTCATAGAAGGACGATGAATGTATTGGGGTAGCCAGGAGTAGATTTTGAGAGGACCGTAAGATACGGTCATGAGTACCATGAAGAAACTGAAAGCGAGCTTTGAGATATGATGGGGTGGCAGGATTATTTAATACAGAATACAAAAGAGACAGAATATGAGAATTGCGACGACGACGAATAGGAAGCCAATTAAGACGCGAACGAAATTCAGAAATGTGATCGAATTTACGAATACCAAAAATGAACCTAATACAGAAATTCTGAAGACGTTCGAGTTTATCAAGTTGGACCTGAGTAAGATCGAGGTAACAAATATCTGCGTAATCGAGAATCGGTAGTAACAAGGAATGTGCAAGCGCAATTTTAGTAGCAGTCGGGAGGAAATTTCGAAGCCTTCTCAGAGCTCCTGCAGCCGCAAAAAGTTTTCTGCTAACTTCATTTATTTGGGGGTCCCATGACAGGCAACTATCTAATAGGAGACCTAAATTTTTTACTTTGTTGCTGTATGGTATTATAGTCCCATCAAATACAATAGTAGGAACTGTTTGCCAGTCAATCCTATCGGTGAACCAAGGACTTCCGATGATAATGACTTGCGTCTTGGAGGGATTGATTTTTAAACCATATTCGTTGCTCCAGACAGATATTTTTGATAGATCGGCATTTGTCGTAGCTATGGCTTCTGGAAGATCTTCTAATTTGGCCTGAGTGTAAATTTGGAGATCATCTGCGTAAAGGTGGTAGGACGAAGAAATAAACTGAGATATATTATTAATAAATATAGCGAAGAGAAGAGGAGATAGGACGCCACCTTGAGGAACACCGGCAGTAGTGTCGCACCATTCAGAAAAGGTATCATCAATGCGGATACGTTGCCGGCGCCCCTGTAGATAACTACGAAACCAGTCAATCACCGTTGGAGATATGTTAAGAGAACGTAGCAGACCCAGTAGGATTTCAAAGTCAACTGTATTAAATGCGTTAGAAAAGTCAAGTAGGGTCAGAACTGTGAGTTGTCCATCATCCATTCCTTTGCGTATATCATCAGTAATTTTTAGAAGGGCCGTAGCGGTACTATGACCAGGGCGGAAACCTGACTGATGAGGATTCAGAAGGTTGTTTTTGTTCAAAAAAACACTTAACTGATGATGGACAGCACGTTCAAGGACCTTGGAAAGAAACGAAAGGATAGAAATAGGACGATACTCAGAAAAAGTAGTGGGATTTGCTTTTTTAGCTAAGGGAGTCACTTGAGCATCTTTCCATAAGTTCGGAAAAGATCCTGTGGAGATGGATCGATTGAGGATACAGGTGATGATGGGTAAGAGGATATCAAGGATAGGAACGATCATTTTACGACTAATACAGTCACTTCCTACAGCGTTGGATGAAATGGCATGCCGTATGTTTTTGAAAATGTATATCAGTTTGCGGACACGGGCAGTAACCGCCCTTATATGTTCCTGGAAAGAGAGGTGTTTGTCCAATATAAGGCCTAAATATTTTATTGAGTTAACATGGTCTAATTTTTGAAAATCACAATCAGGGGCAGGTGACAAAAGACACTGTACAGAGTGGGCAGTAATAGAGAAGGTATTTAATCGAGGCTGGGTTTGGGAAACAATTGAAAAAGACATGTATTTAGTTTTACTACAGTTTAGACTTAATAAATTGTGATCTAACCAACACTTTACCAGATTTAAGCCCTTTTGGGCATGCTTAAAGGTTGAGTACCAATTTTCTCCCTGGAATACAAGAGCAGTGTCATCCGCGAAAGAGATGATGTTACCATTTGGAATTTTTAAATTACAGAGACCATTTAGGTAAACCAAGAATAGCGAAGGTCCAAGGATGCTCCCCTGAGGGACACCATAGTTTACAGGTAGTGGATCACTTAGCACATCTCCAACACGAAAACTTTGTTCCCTATTACTTAAATAATCTTGAAAAAGTCGAAGCTGAAGGCCTCACACACCAATAGATTCCAGCTTTTTTATGAGAACTGGTATTGAAATCGTATTAAAAGCCTTTTGAAGATCTAGAAATATAGCCAGGCACCTGTCTCCTCCATCAAGTCCTTTTACAATTAAGTCTGTAAGGCATGTTACTGCATCGGCAGTTGACTTCTTTGAACGAAAACAAAATTGATGATGTGATAGAAGATTGTAGTGTTCTAGGTAGTTTGTAAATTGTTTATTTATAATTTTTTCAATGATTTTAGACAAAGTTGACAGAATGGAGATAGGTCTATAGTTACTGTACGCGGACTTGTCACCTGATTTGTGTAAAGGGGTTATCATTGATTTTTTAAAAGCTTTGGGAAAAATTCCTGAAGCAGTAGATAAGTTACAAATATGTGTTATGGGTGCAGCTAAACATTGTATGTTTTGTTTCAGTATTTTGGATGAGATTTCATCACAGCCAGAAGAGCATGTATTTTCAAGGCAGTTTATTAATATTACCACTGGAGTAATGCTAGGAGTGCTAAATTAGAAAAAAAATGGCCAAGTGCGAGTTGGACTCACGCACAATGGGGTCCGTATCAACACAAAATATGGGTACGGAACTCTAAAAACATTTCGAAGTAATAACTATATACAGGTGACTTTTAACCTAACCCCGATAATTTAGTATTTTGTAGAAGAAAACAAACTGGTTTTATCAAAACCATTCAAAATCATAATATTCATAATTATTTTTAAGGTCCCTTAAGGTCCTTAGGTAAGAGCCCTTTGAAGATTTTCGTAAAATCCAAAGAAATCATGATCACCCACAGAGACAAGGTAATTAGATCGCGCTAAGTTATTTTTATGATTGATTCCACAATTTTGGACTATTTTCAACTTTTTTCGTATGGGAATGGCTATGACAACCAAAATTTTTTTTTTCAAGTAACGTTTTTTAGTAATATTTTGGCTTTTAATTTTCATTGTTTTTACATTTAAAATGTGTTCTACTTACGTTTCTTAATAACCTCTAAAATTATCGGGGTTTGTTTGAAAGTCAGCCTGTATACCGGGTGTAAAAGCAAAGTCAAGAATCCTTCGAGAGTGTGTTAGTATGATTGGTAAAGATATTTTTTTAAATACTGGGATCTCTAAATAAAGTACCAGTACCTCGTAATAAGATGATTTTCTTTACTCAAAATACACTAATCGCGTGGACACCCTCACGGTCGCTGGACAATCGGATGAGGGGTGCGGGTTGCGGGGTGCAATTAGAAGTGTAGAGAGGTCGGTGAGCTGCGTAGCCATAGCTTAGAAAAATGATAGAATTTTTGGTGAAAATTCAAGGTACATTTTTTTTTCTCGTAATAACATCAGAATCGTGTGTACTTTCATACCCTAAAGGGATTCTTGACTTTGCATTTACATCCTGTATAAGGTCCTACAATTCAAAGTGAAAAAAAATCAACAGATGATAGACTATCCCTAATAGATCACATACCACCAAAAAGAAATTTTTTTTCGCTTACTTTTTTTTTTCTTTTCCATACACATTTAGTCAGCTGATTGAACCACTTTGTACTGGGAAGTGAAAAAAATAATTGAGCAAAAAAATTTTACTTCTGGAATTTGATCAGCGAACGATACATGATCTACCCTAGAATTATTTTCACTTATTATTGTATGACGCAACATCAAGGCGGCAAAAAACGACCCTCTAAAATGATAGCGCCTGACTAACCATTCGGCACCATTTGAGTACCGAATCCAAAATTGATCGTAACTTTGCTTTAAGTATATCTAATCCGTGTTGTTTCGCTTTAGAGTATCTATGTGCCACAATCTGGTCAAATTTGAAGCGTGTATGTATTACTGTTTTTGAGGATAGAGCTAAAACGCTAAAACATGTAACGTTAAAAATGCATGATGTTTTGTTAAGAGACCCCCTTCGGATTAATTTTTCTATATTTTTATTATTTTTCTTGATAGAGACCGTATTAATACGTATTCTGTGAAAGTTTCAACTGGCTGCCTACTACGGCTGAACTTTTGACCCCTTTGACAGACGGACGTACAGACGGAGAGACAGATAGACAGCGGAGGCGTGATAGGGTCCCGTTTGGTATAAATGCATAAAAGAAACTTAAATAATTTCCACAATATTTATATCCCAATATCTTATTTCTACTTCCCCTGAAGTTTAGGTTTGATTAATTAAAATCTAAGTGGGTACCAAGTACTACAAAGCTATCACTCGTCTTGATTTCAAGTCTTTTGTCGGTAAAACGAGAGAACATTACCCTTTTTTAGGGTTCCGTACCCAAAGGCAAAACGAAGCTCTATTAATACCACTCAGTATGGGGCTGTTCATTTATTACGTGAGACGATTTGGGGAGGGAGGGGGTCCGAACAAGTCTTATTTT
The DNA here is from genome assembly GCA_910592155.1 of Ypsolopha scabrella. Taxonomy (NCBI): domain Eukaryota; kingdom Metazoa; phylum Arthropoda; class Insecta; order Lepidoptera; family Ypsolophidae; genus Ypsolopha; species Ypsolopha scabrella. Next base: position 13,624,634 of record OU342968.1, read on the forward strand.
TTCTTACTTATGGGTGGGGGGGGGGGTCTAGATTGTTCTTACGTAAGATCACAAAAGTAAGCAAAATTTACTTTTTATAACATAAGCCAACGCGTTTTTATATTTTGGCTACCTTTTGTTTGCTATGTTTATAGATAATTTATCTTAAGTAAGATTAAAAGGGGGGGAGGGGATTCGTCCAAGTCTTATTTTTTCTTACTTGTGGGTGGGAGGGGGTCTAGATTGTACTTACGTAAGATCACAAAAGTAAGCAAAATTTACTTTTTATAACATAAGCCAACGCGTTTTTATATTTTGGCTACCTTTTGTTTGCTATGTTTATAGATAATTTATCTTAAGTAAGATTAAAAGGGGGGGGGGGGAGGGAATTCGTTCAAGTCTTATTTTTTCTTACTTGTGGGTGGGAGGGGGTCTAGATTGTACTTACGTAAGATCACAAAAGTAAGCAAAATTTACTTTTTATAACATAAGCCAACGCGTTTTTATATTTTGGCTACCTTTTCTTTGCAATTTTTATAGATAATTTATCTTAAGTAAGATTAAAAGGGGGGGAGGAGACTCGTCCAAGTCTTATTTTTTTTACGTAGGGGGGGGTCAGAAAGTGGTTAAAATTGTCTTACGTAATAAATGAACAGCCATAGGGCTGTAATAGCTACTAATGGGTTTCTAGATTAGACGGATTAAGTTACGGATCTCTTTGGATATGTATTATGAACTTTTCTTACCCTGGCATGTGAGATGTATATCATTGTCTATAGAACTTATTAAGTAGAATAAAAAAAATATATATTTTCATTACCAACTTTAAAGATATGGAGGGCCATCAAAATTTACGGTTTTGGACAATTTTTAGGGTTTCCATGTCCGTCCGTCTGTCTTTCTACTGTGGATGTGTGAAAACCATTTTTCGATTCAAAGATTTGTTCGCGAAATATTAAGATAAATGTGCAAATTTTTGTTAGAGTCAAGTCCTTCCCTTCCCTGCGAAAACTACCATTTTTAGATTTTTTATCTGTCTGTCTGTCTTTCTGTCTCTCTGTATGTATGTATAGGTATGTTCCGTTTTAACTTTAGAACCACTCAACGGATTTGGATGCGGTTTTTTTATTATCATCGTAGTGACTCTATTTAACACAAAGGCTCTAAGGCGTGTTAATAAAATAACGCCCAAGCTGAAAACAGGGCAAATATTGAATGAACACGGACAAAAGCTGATCTTTTGTAATTTCAATATTTTTATTTTCGAATGGAATCGTTTTTGTTCGGTTCATGCTCTTTTTATTATCCCTTTAAAGCCGACACCTAAAGTTATTATTATATGCCAATGAAAGTTACAGACAGACGGTTGGACAACAAATCTCATTTTAAGCATTCTAACTTTTTAGTGAGGAACCCTAAAAAACAGACATAGCCGCCCGGTAAATGGTAGAAGTTTGAAATTGTGCCAAATAGTAGTAAAACTTTATAGCTAGCTGCATTGAAGATTACTGCGCGTTTTCTTAAAAACTTTCTTAGTTCGACTCTCGTTCTAGGCTTACACTTTTACTATGTTGGTAACATTAATACATATATACATACTTACGTTTTCTCCCAGAAGGGTAAGCAGAGACCACATATTTCCATCTGCTACGATGCTGACCCACCTCTTTCGGCTCTTCCATATACATCAATCTAATCGTACCAGCTATTCTATTCCGGGTGGTTTGGACTTTGCCCTTCTTTCAGTATGTCGCCAATTTGGTTAGCATAATATCCTTCTACGGTGGCCCGGTCGAGCTTTGCACTTGCGCACCACATATCTCATCCATCATACCTATATTTCTAAATCACCGAAGCATCCCTTTTACTACTTTGGTCACAACATCTTCTTTCAGGCCATAACGATACCTTATATCGGTATTTTTCACTTTTTTATTCAGTGTCACACCATTTCAGGAATGCGTTTCCACAGCATGCACTCTAGTTCGGTGCTTATCTTGCCATACTCAACTTTCACTACGATACATAGCATTTTCGGTCACATTTTGGTAGACCATAAAAGAGTGCAGGGTTCCGTTCGCTTGTTTCTTTCAATGTCACCGTCACATTTTCCATCACTCATACCTAAATATACAACCCAGATAAACAAACGTCTCCTTGAATTCAGTCACCGCTTCATCCCTTTCTAGCCTTTGTTTTCCCTACATTAATTTTCATTCCTTTTAATTGTTACCGTCACCTGCAGCTCATCCGTCGATGAAGCAGTCATCGGCCCAGAGTATCGTATGTAGGTATTTAGTAGTTATCTTTAGGGTCCCGTAAAAGAAACGCCTTATGCAAGCCTTCGTGTCTGTTTGTCTGTTCAAAACACAAAATTGAAAAAAAAACGACTACGGTGATAGAGCTGTACATGTCGTCGGCACTTCGTAGAATAGGGCATATCATAATCTGCCTAGGCATATCACACTTCTGTTAAAATTAGGGGGGGTCACCTCGCTCCACTCCGCTTGACTCGGCTCTGCAAATTTATTTACATATAAACCTAGCATGGTGCTTCTCACTCCGCATCGCTCAATTTGTCGTGGCACCTACTTTTAACTTTTGGTGAGTGTTTTGGAAACGGAAATTATAGATGAATAACTTACTAAGGAGCCAACCCGGAAATTGATAAAAAAAATCAGCTGTTTCTTTCACGCGTTTTGGTTGAGTAAGTATTATAGTTTTCTACGGAACGGCTGATTTATTTTCCACGGTTTGAGGGCCTTAGTTCCATCGTAAAAGTTGTACGTAGTACTATCACAAGTTTTTGTTTCCAAAACCACTGATTGACAAGTTCTAACAAAAATGAGTCAAGCTCTAACAAAAATTTGCATTTTAAAGCTTAATATTTCGCAAACGGATCTCTGAATCGAAATATTGTCTTTACAAACCCACACTATTTTTGAACGACCTTCAACGACACCCTACACAAAGGGATAGATGCGGAAAAAAATCATTCTAGCTTTACGTGCAGGTGCACCCCATATATATTTTTTCTTAAATGTTATTTTATCACTGCCGGCGTTAATAATATGTATACTCATGCCAAATTACAGCTTTCTAGTACATACTTAGGGTCTCTGAACTAGGCCGTGGACAGACAGACAGATAGACAGACGGACGGACGGACGTGGCGAAACTATAAGGGTTCCTAGTTGACAACGGAACCCTAAAAATTTGGCTGAGTGCGAGTGGAAATAACGCGTCGAATATTGACTGCTAAATATTGAGTAAAGTAAGCAACTGTTCGGGTGTAGACTGATTAAGAGTTTAGCGGACTACCTGAACGATTTGATTGTTGACTGCTAAATATTCAGTGAATTAAGCAACTGATCGGGTGTAGACTGATTAAGAGTTTATCGGACTACCTGAACTATTTGATTGTTGACTGCTAAATATTCAGTGAATTAAGCAACTGATCGGGTGTAGACTGATTAAGAGTTTATCGGACTACCTGAACTATTTGATTGTTGACTGCTAAATATTCAGTAAAGTAAGCAACTGTCCGGGTGTGGACTGATTAAAAGTTTAGCGGACTACCTGAACGATTTGATTGTTGACTGCTAAATATTCAGTGAATTAAGCAACTGATCGGGTGTAGACTGATTAAGAGTTTATCGGACTACTTGAACTATTTGATTGTTGACTGCTAAATATTCAGTAAAGTAAGCAACTGTTCGTGAGTGGACTGCTTAAGAGTTTAGCGGACTACCTAAACTATTTGATTGTTGACTGCTAAATATTCAGTGAAGTAAGCAACTGATCGGGTGTGGACTGCTTAAGAGTTTAGCGGACTACCTGAACTATTTGATTGTTGACTGCTAAATATTCATTGAAGTAAGAAACTGATCGGGTGTGGACTGATTAAGAGTTTATCGTACTACCTGAACTATTTGATTGTTGACTGCTAAATATTCAGTAAAGTAAGCATCTGTTCGGGTGTGGACTGCTTAAGAGTTTAGCGGACTACCTGAACTATTTGATTGTTGACTGCTAAATATTCAGTGAAGTAAGCAACTCATCGGGTGTGGACTGCTTAAGAGTTTACCGGACTGCCTGAACTATTTGATTCTTGACTGCTAAATATTTAGTGAAGTAAGCAACTGTTCAGGTGTGGACTGCTTAAGAGTTTAGCGGACTACCTGAACTATTTGATTGTTGACTGCTAAATATTCAGTGAAGTAAGCAACTGATCGGGTGTGGACTGATTAAGAGTTTATCGTACTACCTGAACTATTTGATTGTTGACTGCTAAATATTCAGTAAAGTAAGCATCTGTTCGGGTGTGGACTGCTTAAGAGTTTAACGGACTACCTGAACGATTTGATTGTTGACTGCTAAATATTCAGTAAAGTAAGCAACTGCTCGGGTGTGGACTGATTAAGAGTTTAGCGGACTACCTGAACTATTTGATTGTTGACTGCTAAATATTCAGTGAAGTAAGCAACTGATCGGGTGTGGACTGATTAAGAGTTTATAGGACTACCTGAACTATTTGATTGTTGACTGCTAAATATTCATAGGCGAGGTGAGTTCCGTTTAAGAGTGGAGTTAAGTCCCGTAATTCTAATATCTTTTGGAATAGTTAGATGATATGACTAGAAAAGTTCGCAGGGAGTGATTATCTCTAGTACATTACGGAAGTACTTTAAACATTAGGTATAATTTTCAAAATAACGTAATGTTGGTATGTAAAAGAAATATTTGATACAGGCTTCAGTAGGATATAAACTGGTCTTAAATGCGTTATGGGTTTTAATATTGAGACCTGTAAAGTAAGAAGTAGAGATATATTCGTTTTTTTGTTTTGCCACTCCAGGGAAACTTCTACAATCTGTGCGAAGTAACATGTGAATACTATATACATTATAAACATTCTGATAATTTCGTACAGCACGGCAAAATACGGATCATAGTCAAAATATATATTTGAGAATACTACTTCGGGGGAAACTTCCGCAATTGTGCAAATTTAATTATACCTTTGATTCTGAGTTTTCTTCATTCTCCACATATAAAAAAATATATTTTTTTAATGGAAGTACAAAATCTTCAGTTATTAATAAACAATAAGCCTAAAATGAACATTATTGACGTAAACCTTGACACTGTACTCCAAAACAATTGAAAACTCTTGTAAATCGCAAAAGATTTACACAAAAAAGCTAGGTTAAAACAAAAAGTCTCTACGCAATTTTCTGTGCGTATAAGCTTGAAAACATCCGCATTTTACTAGCTTTCGAATGAAATACAAAAATCTTAAATTGACAGAGGAATGATAAAAATATGGGGAAAACAATAGGAGCAGGTAGAAAAATTCATAAACGGTTAAATTAGAAAACAATGATTATTAAATTACATTTTGTATGCATAAGATTTGTTTCTAATATTTAACGGTAAATGATTTTTTTTTCAAAAAAATTTTTTTTCTAAATAAAAAAAATCATTAACGGTTAAATTAGAAAACAATAAATTATACACTAACATTTTGTATGCATAAGATTTGTTTCTAATATTCTACCTGCTCCTACTCTTTTGGCCATATTTTTATCATTCCTCTGTCAATTTAACATTTTTTTATCTCATTCGAAAGCTAGTAAAATGCGGATGTTTTCAAACTAATGCGTACTGAAAATTGTGCAGACACTTTTTGTTTTAACCTAGCTTTTTTGTGTAAATCTTTTGCGATTTTCAAGACTTTTCAATAGTTTTCTGAGCACAGTGTCTAGGTTTACGTCAATAATGTGCATTTTGGGGTTATTGTTTATTGGCTGGGATGCCAAATAGCGAAACAAATAAAAAAAACAAAAATATTGGCTGGTTTTTTAAATATATAATTAAAATATATGTTTACTTTAGAAAAAAAGCTTAAATTCAAAATATCTCAGAATTGGTTCACTTTTGCATAAGGCATTATATAGTGAAATCGACTGTAATTGTTCTCTTCTACAACCTCTTCAAAGGATTGCATCTAATTACCAATCAAACTGTATACATTCAAAATAATTGTGATTAGTACAATTCTAATGTAATTATTGTTGATTGTTGTTGACAATATACCGGGTGTAAATAGACTGCTACCATTAAATGAAACCACGTATTCTACCAACCCTACTGAACCACTTTTCCTAAGAATCAAATCCGCGGACACCCATAGTTTAGGAAATAATTGAGTTCCAAACAAAAATGCGTGAACCCTAACGCAGCGACATACGGGCGAGTTTAGAAAGAGCGTTGTCCGTGAAACTTGAAGCTGTTTGATGTCTTCTCTCTCTCTAAACTCGCCCATATGTTGGTGCGTCAGGGTTCATGCATTTTTGTTTGGCACTCAATTATTTCCCAAACTAAGGGTTGCGGTGGGGGGGGTATGATTCTTGGGAAAAGTGGTTCAGTAGGGTCGTTAGAATATGTCGTTTCATTGAATGGTGGCAGTCTATTTACACCCGGTATACATTAAAGCTACAATACGGTGACTGACTCACTGATTGACATGGTTGTTTGGGTGGAAGGGGGGGTTTGACAGTAAAGTGATGCAGGGGGGTTGTAGCCGAATATTATCTGAGTCCCAATAAAATCTGTCATTTTTCATTTTTTGACATTTGACATTTACATCGTTTGCATGGGATTTTTGTAAGAAAACATTTTTTTCTCTCTTACCAGAGAGACCAGAGGTCAATCCTATGAAGTGTATCCATGGAAAAAAGTTTGACTTTGACATCTTTAGTAGGGTCCAGGGAAACATTTTTGACATTTCCTCCAATTTCCGTTCCCGTTCTTGTAGAAACTGAGTTTCAAGGCAATCTATTGAATAAACGTGATTGACAAATTTTCGACAGTTGTCAAATGTCAAAATTTGTCATCGGTCGGAAAGAACCCGTGACACCCATCATTCGAGCCCAAGCCCGGAAGCGCTACCACCAGCCGTTCCAAAGTTATAGCAATAAAAAAAAAGTCAAAAAAGTTAAAAAAATTAATTTCAAAATGTCAATTTTTTTGTCATCAAGTAGCCCTTGCCAAGCCGTTTACTATAGTGAAAACCCGGTAGCTCTAGCTCTAACCGTTCCTGAGATATAGCCATGGTACCCAAAGGGACCCAAAAGCTACAAAATTTTCTTTTGCATATTCGGGTAGATCTTGTCGAGACCTTTTGAAAAGCCCCAAGAACAGGGGTCTAGCTTCAACCGTGCAGGAGATATGGGCCAAAAAAGATTTGACACTTGTAAAAGAAGGACATTTTTTTTCGACCCTTGGGGTCTGAGTTTGGGGGTTCCAAGACCAACCTTCGCGGAGATATGGCCAAAACAATTTTTTTTTCGCGCCACGGATAAATTTTTTTAAAAATGTAAAACTTTTTTTTTCGGAACCCCGGAGTCCAAGTCTGGGGGGTCCAAGACTAACCGTCGCGGAGATATGGCCAAAACAATTTTTTTTTCGTGAAAAATAATATATTTTTGGTTTCCGGGGGGGGGTTTCCGAAAATTTTGGGGTCCAAAGAGCTTTTACTCGACCAACTATCCAGTAGGAATTTTTTCCCACACAAATATCTCAACGGGAACAGAAATTGGAGAAAATGTCAAAAAAAATATCCATGGATACTACTTAAAAAATTCAAATTAAAAAAAAAAACAATGGGTAGAGCATATAAAAATATTAATTATAATATGTAATTAATAAATATATATAATATAAAATTATTAATTTGTGGATTTATTACAAAGAATGAAGAAATGAAGTTTAGGAAAAAGAATCCTTATAACAGCCTTTACACGTGGTTTCATTTTCTGAGCAGGTCACCTTTACATCCTGTATAAAACAGACTAGTGACGGGCAGCGGCGTCACTGGTGCAAGGGTTTCGGCACCGCGCTCACTAATCCGCCTGCCCAGCGTGTGTGAGTATGGGTATTTCTTCCAGGAGGACCACCAAGAGTGGCGAAATCCTGGAAAGGCCTAAGTCCAGCAGTGGATGAAACAAGCTGATGGATGGATAGATGGATGGATTATAATTATGCCCGGATCAAACATTAAAAAGATAAAATTCTTTTTTTCTAACGTGGGTTCTAAATGTGGAGGTTCAGAATATTTTGAGATCCAAAAGCCTTATACTTGACCCACTATTTAGTAGGAATTTTTTTCCGTTCAAATATCTCAACCAGAACAGGATCTAGCAAAACGTGCACCAAGGTAAGTGTAAAAACAAAGAAACATTACGCGGGCCCCACCCCGCAGCGCCCCGCAAACTACGGCATTTCATTTATTAATTCAATAAGTACAGTGGAGACGACATCAAGCTATACACTTGCAGTACGACATTAGCCCCTACAGAGAAGAATATAAGATAGGTACAAAGTCAGAAGTGTCTAACTTGTTGCGGTCTCTAATGATACTATGCAGGTGATTCCTAGACACGCACACAGTTACAGTATTGTTGCACACTTAAGCATTTTCCGAGATTTTGTAATGTACGTAGTTTTGAAACGGACAATAGAACTATATTACTCGTATATCTTTTCATGTTCTCTTGTAGTATAAGTCTGCGCAAGTTGAGTGAATCCATTGTAGGGTGACTAACTGACTAATTTACATTTTGCTTCCCTAAAGCCATCTAGTTTAACTAGTTCATATTGGTTTCCTCGTTTACCCCCTTAAAAAGTCATAAAAAGTATTTTTTGTTTGTAATAATTTTCTCTAGCGTATATGTTTATGGGTGTACTAAAGTTGATCGTATTCATGAGCAAATATACCTACCTACTTTCACCTCACTAAGGTTTTTAATATTCAGCAATGTATGGCGCAGGCATCTGGTTAAATTCAGTGACTTAACTAAATGATAAGGGTTTTGGTTTAAGTGGTGGTCATGAAAAAATAACCACGAAAGTTACGTACGGCGGTCACGCCACTACGTGGCGCGACTCGCCATACCTAACCTTCTAACATAAGCTACCGCCTCTCTTCTACCTGATTTAACCAAACACCTGATTTAACTAAATGCCTGTGACATTTACATCAAAACTGTTCAGAATAAAACGTGTCATGATTACTTTATATTACATTTTATATAAAGCAGCTTATATGTTATATGTTGTTGAATTTATGGGTAAGTGCATGCATACACTGAAGTATTACTATCTAATAAAATACTTAATTACGCTGACCACTTCTATTGGTATTTAAGTCTATGTAATTTAGGCCGCTTGCCACTTCTATCTGTTTATTAGTCTGTGGTTGTACGATATACCTACGTATATACCTACTCGTACAACCATTTTGTAAAATTAAGTATGTTCCGTGTGAAATTGCCCATATTTTATAACCGGTGAATGAGGTACTAGCCAAAAGGCTAACTTTGAGATAAGTTCTAAAACTGCAGACATTTCCCCCGTATTAGAATGTCAGATAAATATGAAAATACCTTTTCCGTATGACCCGGCCAAAGTTGCGAATCGGGCAATGAATGAAGACTATTTCTTTATCATATTGCCAATTCGCACAAACTACAGTCATTTCCCCCGAGTCACAATCGCACATTTGCAAAAAAAAGTAAAAATAGTAGTTCCGTAATTTGTATCCCAAACTGCACTTTTGGCAAACGTAGATCAGGGTAATCTAATTCGTATATCAAATTGCACCGACTACAGATAATTTTCCCTCGAAGTTATAAACAATAATAGCATTCACCCCTTTCCATCCCTTGCCTAAGGGATGGTTCTATTGTAAGTTACTATAGAGGTAATTTATTAGTCATCTATCACATTTAAAAACTTTTAAGTTCGAGCAGTGACTTAATGCCACTCTTTTGTAAAATATGAGCTTACTTGCTTCGCCTATCAGTAAAGTAAGCAACTGTTCGGGTGTGGACTGCTTAAGAGTTTAGCGGACTACCTGAACGATTTGATTGTTGACTGCTAAATATTCAGTGAAGTAAGCAACTGATCGGGTGTGGACTGATTAAGAGTTTAGCGGACTACCTGAAGTATTTGATTTTTGACTGCTAAATATTCAGTAAAGTAAGCAACTGTATGGGTGTGGACTGCTTAAGAGTTTAGCGGCTATTAAGCGGCTATTAATTAATATTATTATAATAATTATACCATTAAGTTAACTGCTGAATATTCAGTGAAGTGAACAACTGTTTGATCGTGGACTGCCTTCAAAATTGCGTGTCCAACCCAACTCAACAATTTTGTTGACAACACTTAAAGCGTTTGGAAAAAACGGGCTGGACTTCAAACATACGTTTTTGTGGCGAGCTCATAATCTAAATTAACTGAAAACAGCGGTCATCAACACACAGTATATCATCACTCATCAGACAGATATATTTAATTTTTAAATGACAATTTGTAATTTTTGGTGTATTTTTATAATGATAATAATGATTGCATGACATTCTTGAACTACTGGCATAATGAAAAATATTTTGCATGAACGTCTCTAAAAAATTAAAAAATTAAATTATTACAGGTCTCCAAACAACATAATGCTATAAAAAAACTTTTTCTGAGATTACAGTACATGTGATACTAACTAGGAAGGCAAAGTGAACTTAGCTCATACAGCCATGTCTGAGGTTTAATATCAAATACCAATGAGGTTTTTATATAATGTTCTCCAATACATACAAAATAGTAACGAGGTTACAGTTCAAATTTATTTTCGGCCAGGTATTGTCTATGGCTTACGGCGCGTTGGACTCGGTCTGTCAATGGATGAACTGTTTGTTGCGCCATAGTTTTCGAGGAAATGTATTTATTACTTACAGTGGTTTTATGGGTAAAAATAATTATTTTGCCCTAAAATTACTGACAGCAGGTGATGAATTATATTTGGCTCCACCTGACATTCTGGAAATAACGACGGAAATAACGAACACTTTCAGAACAAGCTTTTACAAGAATAATCAAAAATGGCTGACGACAAATTTACAAATATTATGAAAACAGGTTAGTAGGCATGAGTTTAGATAAAGTAGTGTATGAAACTATATGTACATATCTAGGTATTAAAACACTCGTGTTCTATTAAAAACTCGCCTTTGGCTCGTTTTTTAATCTAAACATGACACTCGTGTTTGTAATAACCTTTTTATGTACCAGTTTCAAAAGTACTAATATCTAACCTCATATCGTAAGATCCTCATTACGAACTTAAAACTACTGGAATAATGAAAAATATTTTTCATGAACGTCTCTAAAAAAATTAAAAATATAAATTATAGTTTAGGTCTCCAAACAACATAATGCTATAAAAAAACTTTTTCTGAGATTACAGTACATGTGATACTAAGTAGGAAGACAACGGGAACTTAGCCCAAACAGCCATGTCTGAGGTTTAATATCAAATACCAATGAGGTTATCATATAATGTTCTCTAACACGTACTAAATAATATTGCGGGGAGTGACAAAGGAGGTCACAATTTAATTTTATTTTCGGCCTTCATTGTCTATGGCTGCTGGCGCACGCAACGCGTACACATGCGTGGTGGACTGTTGGATTTTGGCGCCATAGCTTACGTGGAAATTATTATTTACTGTGGTTTTATGGGTCAAACCAAAAGTATTATTTTGTCCTAAAATTGCTAACAGCAGTGATGGTGATGATAATTTGACTCCACCTGACATTCTGGAGATAACGACGGAAATTACGAACACTTTTAGAACGAGCTTTTACAAGAAAAATCGAAAATGGCTAACGACAAATTTTATCAAGATTATTATGAAAACAGGTTGTTAGGCATGAGTTTAGATAAAGTAGTGTATGAAACAATACATAACTAGGTATTAAAACACTCGTGTTTTGAATAACCTTTTTACCAGTTTCATAAACTACTATTATGTGACATTTAATTATTTAATTTGTTATTATTATATTTTTTATGCATGCTTAAAAGTATCTTTATTAATAATTTATGTAAAAGCATGTAAATTTGTGCGCTCTTTTGAGTCAAACGTAGTGATCGTTTGTTAAATATTCTAAGACCTACAATATATAATATTACCTACGTTTACAATAGTACATTACGATACGAGAGCGATGAAATGTTTTCTGACGAGTGTGAGTTTGCGGCACGAGCACGCTTGCGCAAAGTCGGCATTTTCCGCACTTGTGCTATAAAATATTATACGAAACTCGTGCGAGAAACTTTTCATCGTTTCATCGCTCTCGTATCGTAATGTACTATTATAGCAAAAGTGCGGAAAATGCCGACTTTACGCAAGCGCAGCGTGCGTAAAGTGGTCATTTTACGCACGGTGTGCTATAAATAAATATACTGATTACTGATCAGGCAATTAAACTTTAATTAAATATAGGTAATTTTACCTAAGGTTCAGTTACCTTGACAAGTACAGATAATGAGTTTATAAACAAATATTTACAATTTTAAAAAGTTTTTTTCATGGAAACTGTCTAGAAGTCTAGACCCTGAGCATGAACTTTATTCCAGAAGATAACTTTTTAAACAGATTTCCTGCGAACGGATAAAGTTAAGTTTCTTCTCTCTAGAACAAATAAAGGCTTAATAAATGAAATCTTACCTCAGGTTTTAGAAATACTATTAATGGTACGTATGTTTAAATAGTACTCGATGAGTCTCGATGCGTGTCGGTACAGATATTGACGGAAACTACACTGAAACAACTGAATAATAATGTTGTTCTTCAGTCATTGAACCTTGGTCATAACCACTTAACGAGTCTCCAGTAAAAATTTGGCTATCTAAACGAAAGTCACCTTATGTTCAAAGGTGTATTTATGTATATGTTACGGGTAAAGCCCGAAGTTGGCTAAATGCCGAAAAAAGTCAAAAATAGGTGCGACGACGAGCGAAGCCAGGAGTAGCGTGTTAGGTTGACATGTTAAGGGGATATGTCGCGCTTGCAAAGGTCACTATTACTCCATGCGGAACGTCCCGCAGTGCGAGAGGGACGAATTCCGTAAAAAATAGCAAAATGTCGGTTTTAAATTAATATAAAATGAACTAAAATAGCTATCGAAATTTCCAACTGAGAGAATTCAGATATCGTTAAAATCTATTTACTAAAATATTTTTCAGGTCTGTATGTCATTCCTGTTTGTCATACTATGAAAAAAAGTGTAGAAGAAGACCTCATTTCAATAATTATTTCTATCGAGCGAAAGTTACGCAATCGCGTTTCTGTACTGAAAAAAACTAGAAAAAGGTTTCGAAATTTATATACTGATTTATCAAATTAGTGGCTTCATCTGAAAAGCAGGTATACGACTTCAAATAGTGCCATTTTTATCGAAATAGCCCCTTAATAAGCATTGGGCGCCTAGCGAAGCGGGGCGGAGCGAGGCGACCCCGAAGTTTCGTATAGGATTACCCGGGTAAACCTAGGTGGATTCTATCTTCTAGTATTACCCGTAACATATACATCATATATAAGGTAACTTTAATTTATGCAGCCAAATTCATAATATAGGCTTGGTAAGTGATAAGTATCACGGATCGATAACACTTTTTGCTAATTTTGCAAAATAAAATGTTGGTGTCCCATAGTAATTGACTCTAGGGTGGGCTTGGGTTTGTATGTAGGAAACACGCGAAAAGAATAATTTACGAATTTCACAAAAAGGGTTATCGAACCTTGTTACTGAGCCCTTACCGACTCTTCGGTATGAATTTGGCTGCATAAATTAAAGTCACCGTATATTTTTATAAGTTATATATGTATTTATTTATTTATTTATTAGTAGAATTTTATATTAATTTATTTCGATTATATCTTTTGTAGTACACGTATGTATGATTACTTGTTTTTCCCGCTAAGGTTTGCTGGAAGAAATCTCTTTATAGATAAGCTTGCCTATGTTCATTACATAGCTTAAAATTTTTTATCTGTCTGAATTCTTTTAATGTTGACAATAAAGAATAAAGAAGATGAAGAGGACATAATTTTTCACGCGTTCATAAGGGCGATAAAATGAAAAAAAGCGATTGCTCATTACGTAATAAATTTTATACAAATAGGGTAATTCCAGTTGTCTTAGAAACTTGAAATTCCAATCCCAACTAGGTATTATAGCGTATCTCCAGGGAAAAATATGAAAATCACATATACTTAATAATTCACGAAGAAATGATGGGCCAACTTAATTAGACCTTTGGACACAGATATTAATAGGTAGATTGTAAGTGCTAAGTTGGTCGTCCATAACTGGTCGTGGAGTAAGTTTGTGTGTTTAAACATTATGTACGGAACCCTTAAGGCACGAGTCCTACTCGCACTTGACCTGTTTTAATTTTTTTTCTAACCCCTCCAGGGGGCCTAGCACAAGCAGATCATATCGAGCTTTAACCACTCGATACAGTATATCTATCGCTCTCGAGGGAGATCAACAGAGTGAGAGAGAGCACAGTATCACGCGCTATCGAGCTCGTTAAGGTTTGCTATGCTAGACTAGCTGCACGGCCTACCGGGGGGGACCACTTTTTAAATGTTACCTGTAATTGCATAACCTTGAACCGTGCCAAGTTTCTCCCAGCAGAATAAAGTTCAAGGTCGGACAGAACCATACCCTCCATGCTGTAAAGGTTTAGTTGAAGTCCTCAAAAATTTTAGTGAAGAAGTCAAATTCACCTGATAACCTAATTCACGGATAGGCAAATCAAAATCGATACAGTTTCAATACCAGCAAACAGAATTAAAGTTAGCAAACTCCGTATTTACGAAGCAAACGAGCTGAGGTTGTGCCTGCACGAACCTATTGAATGCAGTCTATTAAAACTTCGCTAACATTCATAATTCAGAGCTCGAAATTTAGACTTCGCCTTAACTGGTTAAGGTAAACTGGGTTTATTCATGCAACACTTAGGATGCAACTCGTAACTTGTTAACATAGCTAATAGCCCACATGAAATACTAAAGGGGGAATCTTGGAATGCAGAATTGCCCCTTCGTATAGAGTTGCATCTCAACCTGATGGACGTTTTCATTTCACACGATACCGACATAACTATCGTCAGCTGTAACGACAGCGATATGTCGGGCCGATATCGTTGTGATATTTATGACACGATCACGCGATTGCAATGGTGCGGCGTCTCATCCCGCCCGCTTTCCTTAACCCCGTCATAGTAAAAACAGAATAGTAGAACAACTCCCGCGCCACTGCTGCAGGGCTGTCAATTTATTTTGCGGCGATGAGACGAACGGCGCGCGGCCATAAAATACCTATGGGTACGTTCAAGGAGAGGCGTCGCGTCAGGCGGCACGGTGCGCGAAGCGGGCTGCGTGGCTTCAAGCGTTTTCTCCGTTTATGGAGAGGCAGCGCGTGTCGCTGCCCGACGCACTTGACGCGTAAAAACAAACATATGGTAACTAGTAGTTTCGTTTATGAACGAGCGGGGCATACGGACTAGCGGTTTACGCCGCTGCATCCGCACTAGGCGTCGTTCACTGCGGCGCCCGCTGCGGCTACCGCAGCTTTCTTATTTCTTGCATTCTACCAGTCGTCTTCGAATAGTAACAACGGAAAAACGTGTGTATTTATGTTTGTAATCATGGGCGACTTTATCGACATACCTATTGCTTGAAGATAATTATTACTTAAAAAGTATCTTATTCACCGCTAAATCAGAACTCGTTACTTCACCCGCTGCTTCTATCGCGGCCGTCGCCCGTCGCTTCATCCGCCGTGTCTCCCGTTGCGTCAGTCGTTACTTCACCCGCCGCGTCAATCGCGGCGTCGTCGCTTGCCGCATCATCCGGCTCGTCCTACGCGGCGTCTCCCGTTGCATGCGACGCTACAATTCAAACAAACGCGTGCAAAAACGCTTCTCCTTGAACGCTCCATACATCGGCGTATGTTTGTGTTTCCGGCGGCCCGCTTCGCGCACCGCGCCGCTTGTCGCCCCGCGTGTCCTTGTTCGTCACCTATCTGTTTTGTAGCGCGGCGTACGTAAGGGCGACTGAGGAGCGCAACCGACCCTAGTCACACCGCCAGAAACCGCCTGAAATATTGTCGTTGTGTGCGTGCTGTGGTTCGTAAATGCAGGCTTGCAGTGGCTCGCACACATATAAGCCGCGCGGGGTACATCTCTGTGAAGATAGCTTACTAATCTGTTTTTACTATGACCCCGTATTGTGTCGTCGTTGTGTCGGGTCAATCCCTGTCGACGACGATATTGGTGACGACAATTAATGCAGTGTGAAAGCGTTTCGTACAAAATGTACGAGATTACGCGTCCAACAATATTGTGCTGGTATCATTATCGTCTGATGTGAAAGCGCAAAATCCTGTATTAGATAATAAACAAGTTATGTTTCAGGTAGAGCTGATGCCGAGCTTGACTGTGGAGGTACCGCCATCTTACTCGCAAACCGCCTGAAAGTTATTCGGAGGAGAGTATGGGGACAGACTTCAAACAGACACAACCAGGTGGTCCACCATGCCTGGGACGTTGATTGTGGTATATCTACCGCCGTAAAATCGCGAAAAAGCCACGACTTTTTACCAACTTCAAAAAAGGAGGAGTTTCTCAATTCGAGTGTATTTTTAGGGTTCCGTACCTCAAAAAGAAAAAACGGAACCCTCATAGGAACACTTTGTTGTCCGTCCGTCCGTCTGTCTGTCAAGACCCTTTATCTCAAGAACGTGTGGAGATATCGAGTTACTCTGGTTTACAGTCCCTGGAAGCTGTGAAAAATAATATAATATGTACTTTGTAAGGAAACGGTACAAGTACTTAACGGTGGGCGAGTCCAACTCGCACTTGTCCAGTTTTTTTGGGTATAGTGTATGATATATGCCTTATTCTACCTTGTTTTTCAAGTAAACCTTTGACTGGTAGCTTTGAGCTAGCGCAACAGCGCCACCGCGGATGAACTTTTAGTCTGCGACCGATATCTGCGCCGTGCGCATCGATTAACCTTGGTGTGATCCCAATTTGTGAACATAAGCCTAGAAGTGCCAACCATTTCGTCAGACCTTGGAGAAGCTTCATACCCAACCCCAGCTGGTGGAGTCATACTGGAGATGTTCAAGGTGAGTGATTGACATTGTGGAATTTGGCGTAGACTCATTACAACCCTACATCATTCCGGTATTACTATTCTTAACAAATAGGTATCTTTAATTTAGAGTAGTTATGGAACATATTTTTGGCCCTTCGAACCCTAGATCCTATGGATTTTAATCTATTTAAATCTTTTTGAGTGCTTAAAAGTACTTATCTCATACAATCTGATTGTAGGGATCATAATTCCTATTTAAAACTGTAAAAAACTTTAAATTCATCAAGTTTTATTCATAAATAGTCTACAGAAAACGTGGTTTTCGTCCCTTTGTACTACGCCATATTGGAAAGTTCTCGCAGTTATAAACGAAGTAAACAAGAAAATGGCGCCTAAAGACCCAATAGCAAGTGCGACTAAGGCATTGCAAAGATTAACGGCATTGAAGCAAAGATATTTTCAACAAATAACTTCAATTCATGATCTCGGTAAAAAGATTACTACCTACCCTGACCAGACGGACATGTTTTTGCTTCAAGTCGAAGAAATAGATGATATTCGAAAAAGATACAATGACCTTATTTTTGACATCTATGAAAATGAATGCATTTTGGACGAAAATGCGTCATTAAAAACGATTGACTTAAATAACTTTGATGAAATATACTTTCAAATAAAACTTATAAAATCAAAATTACAAATTGATAATTCTGAAAGTTCCGTTAAAATGGAACAAACTAACTTAAAACCGCGTCCTCGCCTACCGAAAATTGAATTAGTGCAATTTGACGGTAAGATTGAAGAATTTACAACATTTTATGAAACGTTTTGTTCTTTGGTACACAGCCAGGCTGACATCGCAAATATAGACAAGTTTCACTATTTGATTTCCTGTACTTCCGGGCCTGCTCGTAGTCTTGTTACAAGTCTTCCTTTGACATCAGACAATTATGATTTAGTGTGGAATTCTCTGCTTAAAAAGTATCATGACAACAGAGTGCTTGCCGGACTTTATTTAAAGAAAATGTTGAACTTTGTTCCCTTAACTCTGGAGTCAGCTGGAAATTTAAATACATTTCTCGAAACGTTTGACAATTCTTATAAGGCTATACAGTCAATAAAAATCAATGATTTGGCAGATTATGTGTTTTGTCACATCGCTTTAGGGGCCTTAGATCCTCAAAGTAGAAGATTATTTGAACAAACACTAGAGAAAAATGGTGAACCTACCTTCTCAAAAATCATTGCTTTTGTGGAAAAACATATTAATGTTTTAAATCATTCGACGCCTGAAATTGTGCAACAGGACGCACCTAAAGTGAAATATAACAATAAAAACTATAATAAAAATACTATTAAAAACAATTATTCACACGCTTCTTCTTCAGCGCGTCAAAAGTTTTCATGTGCACATTGCACAGAAAATCACATGATTTTCCGTTGTGAATCTTTCCGGAAAATGAACACTTTACAGCGCATTGACCGTGCGAATGCGTTAAAATTATGCCATAACTGCTTAAAAAGTAATCATTCTACCAGTGATTGTAACAGTGAGTTTAGGTGTTTCATTTGTCAAAAACCTCATCACGCACTGTTACATCTGGAACAAAACTTTAATCAGTCAATCGGAAGTGAAAGGTCGTCAGCGTTTCCCGTGACGGCAAGCGTTTTGCAGTCGCAGGCGCCGCCGCTGGTGCATGCAAGTGATTCCGTGAGCTCAGCTGATGATGACGTCACCGTGAACTTGAACTTGAATCATCACGCATCGACGCAGAACTATACCGTTATCTTGGGAACTGCGATTGTAGATGTTACGGATGCGTTCGGAAATGAACAACCGTGTCGTATTTTAATTGATTCTGCAGCACAATCGAATTTCTTGTCACTTGATTGCTTAAAACGCTTAGGATTGCCTCAAACAAAATGTCCTTTAAACATTTTTGGATTAGGTGGCGTTCAATTAAAAAATAACGGCATGGTAACTTGTGAAATAAAACCTCGCAATAGTAGCAAGTGTAATTTCAAAATTGACGCTGTAGTTTTGCCGAAAATCACTTCAGACCTTCCGACTGTTCAAATTCCTAAAAAGGTTTTACAAAATTATAGTGGTCTTAATTTAGCTGACCCAAACTTTTATAAACCATCACCAATTGACATTATTTTAGCTGGTAATGTATTTCCTCACATTTATGATGGAAAAAAGATTATTTTTGCTGACTGTATTCCTCCAGCATTGAGCAGCATTTTCGGGTACGTTGTCACTGGAAAGTTGGAGGTCGAACAATCCAGCAATGTAATGAGGGTAGCGTCTACACATCATTGCTCAGCGTCGTACGCTGTTGAAACGTGTCTCGAAGACCGTTTGAAATCCTTTTGGGAGGTGGAATCTGCGCCGTGCGAAATTCCACAAGATCCACTCGATGAGATCGCAGAAAAAATATACGTAGAAAATCACTATCGCGATTCATTTGGTAGGTATGTTTCACCGTTGTTACTTCAACCTTCGGGCGCGTCGCTTGGGGATTCTTATCAAACTGCATTGAAACGTTTTCTGCAGTTGGAACGTCGTCTTGTAAAAACGCCTGAAATATATAAGACATATGTTGACTTCATGAACGAGTATGAGTCATTAGGGCACATGGAAGTGTATTCAGGTTCCGAAAAATCTAAATACGTCATACCTCACCATGCTGTCGTGCGATTGTCTAGTATAACGACGCCTGTTCGTGCCGTTTTTGACGGATCGGCAAAAACAGATGGTAATTCGTATAGTCTAAATTGTCATCTTTTGACGGGTAAAAAACTACATCAAGATATATTTAAAATCATTTCAAACTTTCGGTTGTTTGATGTTTGTTTTACTGCTGACATATCAAAATTCTACCGTCAAGTCTGGATACGTCCCTGTGAACGTAGTTATCAACATATTTTATGGCGTGACTCACCTTCTAAACCACTAAAAATATATGAGCTTAAAACAAATACGTACGGTTTACGCAGTGCACCTTTCATTGCCGTACGTACTTTACAGCAGCTGGCTCATGATGAACATGAATCTTTCCCGCGGGCCGCGCCTGTTGTAATGGAAGGATTTTACATCGATGACATATTGTGGTCGACACAAACGCTTGCTGAAGCCTGTACGTTACAGGATGAACTCAATCTTCTTCTGAATAGAGGTGGTTTTGAGTTGCGAAAATGGTCAAGTAACCATTGTGAGTTACTTACCCGAGTACAGACACAACAAACATCTGATATAAGCTTTCAAGATGATACCTTATCATCAGCTATTAAGGTGCTTGGTCTTAAATACATTCCAAATCAAGATTGTTTTGCATTTAATTACAATCTAGCTGATGCAATTTCCACAAAGCGATCGGTTCTGAAACTTTTGGCCAGCATCTTCGATCCAATTGGATTTATTGCTCCCTGTACTTTTGTAGCAAAATGTATCATGCAAGATTTGTGGAAACTTAGCCTTGACTGGGATGAACAATTACCATCAGATGTCCGTGACAAGTGGCAGAGGTTCATCACTAGTTTGCCCATGCTATCTGAACTACGTATCGAGCGTCACCTACTCATAACCGGTTTTAAAGAAATACAGCTAATCGCATTCTGTGACGGAAGTTCTCGTGGATATGCAAGTTGTCTTTTTCTCCGGAGTACAGACTCGATTGGAAATGTTAAGGTTAGACTACTAATGAGCAAATCTAAAGTTGCGCCTATTAAACCACTTTCAATCCCTAGAATTGAGCTGATGGCGGCCGTGCTGCTTTCAAAATTAGTAAAATGTGTCTTAGAGAACCTCAAACATTTAAATTTACAAATCATCGCCTTTAGCGACTCAAGTGTTGTTCTGTCATGGCTTCAAATACCACCATATAAATTAAAAACTTTTGTGTCGAGTCGCGTGGCTGATATAATTAGTGTGGTTCCGCCTAACAAATGGTATCATGTAACCAGCAACAATAATGCTGCAGATGTTGCGTCACGTGGTGTTATGCCTGAGCAACTGGTGGAGCTTGCTGCAACTTGGTTACACGGACCGGACTGGCTATATTGTAACCGTGAAAATTGGCCAGTCAGCACATTTTTTATAAAAAATTCTGAAAATATTCCAGAAGTAAAACCAAACGTTGATACTTTTTGTCTGACTTCAAGTTCTGATATGTCACAGAATAATGAAAAGGCCAATTCAAAACCTCAAAATAAATGCTTTGAAGTAAAAAATGACCTAGAAACTTTATGTTTGAAGTTTTCTTCTTTTGTCAAAATTCAAAGGGTGTTTGCTTGGTGCCTTCGATTCATAAAAAACTCGAAACTTAAATCGGAGGATCGTTGTGTAGGACCTTTGAAAACTTCAGAGCTTCAAAATGCTCACGACTCAATTATAAAATGTGTTCAAGAGAACCACTTTTCATCTGAAATTAAGATGCTGAAGAATGGAAAGTTTGTTCCATCCCTTAGGAAATGTTCTCCTTTTATTGACACTCGTGGTTTTCTCAGGGTGGGGGGTAGAATCTCGCAATCGACCCTACCATTTGGAACAAAACACCCACTTTTACTCCCAAAAAAGTGTCACATTACAAAACTTATCATCGAATATGTTCATAAAAAATATTTGCATGTTGGACCTCGGTCTTTGCAAGGTATTTTATGCAAATTCTATTGGATTCTTTGTGCTCGTAGTATTATTCGATCCATTCTTTCAAAATGCTTAATTTGCTTTAAATGCAGACCTGTTTCCTTACAACCACCTATGGGTGACCTTCCAACAACTCGCTTACAACCTGAAAAGGTATTTAATCATGTGGGTTGTGACCTAGGTGGGCCCTTCTACATAAAGGAAAGTCTCCGAAGAAACGCTAAAGTGTATAAGGCATACCTTTGTTTGTTTGTATGCTTTTCAACAAAAGCAGTCCACTTGGAAGTCTTGACTGATCTAACAGCTGATTGTTTTCTCGCTACACTAGATAGGTTTGTAGCTCGTAGAGGATTAATGACTTGTCTATATTCTGACTGTGCTACCAACTTTA
Source organism: Ypsolopha scabrella (assembly GCA_910592155.1). Classification (NCBI taxonomy): domain Eukaryota; kingdom Metazoa; phylum Arthropoda; class Insecta; order Lepidoptera; family Ypsolophidae; genus Ypsolopha; species Ypsolopha scabrella. Next base: position 13,646,670 of record OU342968.1, read on the forward strand.
AAGCTTCTAGCAAACACCTAAAGGAAGTTTACCAATTTCTCACAAAGGAATCTGTCCGTGATGAAATCTTAAATGGCTGCACTTTGCGCTAAATAAATTGGAAATTCAATGTTCCGACAGGTTCAAATCTAGCAGGGCTTTGGGAGGCAGGAATAAAATCTGCCAAGTACCACCTCATTCGTGCTATAGGTGACAAATCTTTGACGTTCGAAGAAATAACGACTTTATTTTGTAAAATAGAGGCCGTTATGAACTCTCGTCCTTTATGCAGTTTATCAGACTCAGCTGATGAGTTTGAAGTTTTAACCGCAGGACACTTCTTGATTGGACAAAATCTTCTGGCCGTTCCAGAAATTAATTTAGACGACTTAACGATCAACAGATTGTCTCGTTGGCAATACATACAGAAATCGACCCAATTATTTTGGAAAATATTGTCTAATGATTATATTCATACTCTCCAACAAAGACAGAAATGGTTTACAGTGACGCCAAACATAAAAGTAAATGATCTATGTTTGATCAAATCTGACTTTACCAAATCTTTGCAATGGCCTGTTGGACGTGTAGAATGTGTTCACCCTGGTGCAGATAACATTGTCCGCGTTGTAACAGTGAGAACACCAAAGGGTCTCTACCGTAGACCAGTTAATAAGTTATGTCCTCTTCCTAATCAATAAATGACTAGTTCCTAATAGTTTTAATTTAGGTTACTCAATAGTTAGAATTTAAAATTGTTTATTTTCATTGTTATTTATCCTTAGTTCTGTTAATAAATAAGTAGAGTCTCAACTTCATCCTCCATGTAGAGTCTTCTATTTTTTATAGAGTTGTAGATACTTAATCTTTTATTTTTTCTAGAAATCATACTATGATTTCGGTGAGGGGTTATGTATGATATATGCCTTATTCTACCTTGTTTTTCACAAACATTGAAGTGAACCTTTGACTGGTAGCTTTGAGCTAGCGCAACAGCGCCACCGCGGATGAACTTTTAGTCTGCGACCGATATCTGCGCCGTGCGCATCGATTAACCTTGGTGTGATCCCAATTTGTGAACATAAGCCTAGAAGTGCCAACCATTTCGTCAGACCTTGGAGAAGCTTCATACCCAACCCCAGCTGGTGGAGTCATACTGGAGATGTTCAAGGTGAGTGATTGACATTGTGGAATTTGGCGTAGACTCATTACAACCCTACATCATTCCGGTATTACTATTCTTAACAAATAGGTATCTTTAATTTAGAGTAGTTATCGAACATATAGTATTAATCGAATTAAAAAAATGGAGGAGGTTCTTAATTCGACTGTATTTTTTGGGTATGTTACTCCATAACTCTGCCACTGCATAATCGAATTGAATTTTTTCATTTTTATTTGTTAGAGTATGCTTTCACGTTTCCATTTTAGTTTGGTCGTGAACTGATGATGGTCTTCAGAGATAAGCAGTAGAACTCCTCATCGGATGACAGCATATTACTCGATATGAAGCAAACGCTCTGTACCAGGATGGTGATTGGAAAGTGTTACTTGAAAATTGTCATATACTCACTTGACCTTCGATCCTGGCCTCATCAAATAGAACTCCTCAACAGATTATAGCGAAAAGCTCGAGATTTTGGCAATCAGTTTGTGTTGGTGTGTTCATTGCAGGATATTAATAGAAAATTGTCATTATGTTTCTTGACCTTTGATGCTGGCCTCATCATCATAGTACTCCGCAACGGACGACACACATAACACGAGATATCGGCAATCACTTTGTGTACGTGTGCTGATTCCGGGCTGTTACTTGAAAATTGACAGTATGCCCACCTAACCTTCGATCCTGAACTCGTCACCATAGAACTCCTCAACGAATGACAGCACATAACTCGAAATTGCGGCAATCATTTTTCGTTTGATATTACTTGAAAATTGGACATTATGTCACGGGATCTTCCAATTTAAAACTCAATGGATGACAGGTCACTATCGCGATTGAGGCATTGGCTTTGTGTAAAGGGTGCTTCAAATGGCTTAGGTTGTTTATGAGTAAGACAGTCAGTCATAAAAATAGTAATTTTGCGACGTGAATATCTCAAGCACTGTTAAGTTTCATTCACGAAACATACCTTAAATATGTAAAATTGCAACTTCGTAGGTCCAATAGGAAATGAGTAATGGTGGGGTCAAGAGTAGCTCGAAATAGTAGTCAAAGAGTAGTTCGTGTAATATAACACACGTCTGGTGCGCCGGCATTTTCTTTTTAGAACTCAGCTCTGGACACGCTGCCACATATCTAGATAAATCTTAATGAAAATAAACCAGTTATCTCATTCCCTTCAATCTAGGAATGAAAATCAATATTGAAGCGGCGTTATTATGAAAGTCAGAAACTAGTAAACTAGCAGGTATCAGAGAGAAACTGCAAGTCAATTAAGCCCATTGATCTACAGTATGACTATGATACCTGTTAGTTTACTACTTTCTGACTAGTGGGACATCTTCGTACTAGGTGTAGGCGTTTACAATCTATATTTTTCAAGTGAAATCTGGATTAAAACGTTCTCATCTTCCTCTTTCTTGTTCAGTGTTTCGAGTTAGTTCAATAATGCAACCACATTAATGACAGAAAATCGTATAAAACTAAAATATCGTATATATTTTATCACACTCTGATATTTTAGGTGCATCAAACTTTTAGGAACCATTTCAAAATTGCGAAATTTCACTCGTTTAATAGAAAGAGACAGAGCTAAGTACAAGAACGAGAAGGAACATATGGTTTTGAAACGCTTGCGAGTGATTCCAGTGAGATAAACGTTTAAGAACGGGTCTGGGTGACAAACGTCAGTCTCAAATCTAATTAAAGGGCGGGAAATTGAAATTGTCTTTTGTAGTCACAAAATAATAGAAAAATATAGATAAATGAGCTCTTACGAGCCTAATACAACTTTCACAATAATGATTTTCACTTTTTCCCCTTTATAAATGATAAATACATTTTTAAAATTTTGAAATTTGTCCTAAACCCGGCAAAACTCCGAAGTGACAACTGTCAGGCGAACTTTACCGGTATCCAGACAGAGTTAGAATTCGCACTAGCCAGTGTGATTTTCGCATTAGTCGGAAGCGTTTCAAAACACATCCGAGCAACTGTCAGGTAACAGTTCGGTTACCCTCGGTTTAACTCCGGTCAATTTTTGAACGCTGTAGGGTGAAATCGCATCACTCCGAGTGAAATTCACTCGTTTCGAAACGCAACCTTAATATCGAATCGAAGACAACACTAGCGAAAAAAGCAAAGCTTTACAATTCATATTTTCTTAGGGTTCCGTACTCAAAGGGTTCCAAACGGGAACAGCCTTCGCTGTCTGTCCGTCAGTCTGTCTGTCACAGGGGTCTGCAGCTTTAGCCGTATAGAAAGCCAGTTAAAACTTTCACAGAATAGCTGTTATTGTGCCCTCTATCACAGCAAATAATAAAAAGAAAACAAATTAAACACAAGGGTCATATTATTTATAAAAAAAATTCGAAAAAGTAGCATTTCTTCAATTAGCTTTGTCTTAAAAACGGTAAAACATACAGTTTCAAATCTTGTAAAAAGTAAAAAAAAAGTTAGGGTGCCATAATTAGAGGGTGCCGAATTGTTTGTCAGGCGTTATCTTTTTAGCGCCTTGTTTTTTGCCGCCTTGATGTATTAGAGCACCTACATAATAGGTACTAGGTGAAATTCAATCAACCGACCAAATTTATACAGGAGACTCGGTTGGTGATCAGAAACAAGGTTCAATTACCCTTTTGGTGAAATTCGATAAATACATTTTTTTGCTTCTTTATTGACTGGGTTAGGGATTGTACTTAAACAAGTCCAACCAGTACGGAAGCAAAAAAAAATATTTTTCGAATTTGGCAAAAGGATTACTCAACCTAGTTCCTGATCACAAACCGAGTCTCCAGTATGAATTTGGTCGGTTGACTGAATTTCACCCTATATAATGTTGTTATTTACCATAATATTTTTAGATTCCCGTATCCATATTGTATGGAACCCTATTTGCGCGAGTCCAACTCACACTTGGTGGGTTTTTAAATCGATGGATTTACAAAGTTTTACGTTGAATTACTGTAAGGCACTTTTATGTTGCGCTTCGTTCGAAACTGCAGTCATTACAGATTCTGTTTTAAGTCAAACTGTAGCGGCCTTGCCTCGTCTACTGAACCGTTTGTTTATCATTCTACCAAAATATACCTAGGCTTTTGAATCGGGATTTTCGTTATTTTCGTTTTTTGTTTTGTTTGGGGTGATTGGGATACCCCAAAATGTAAGGGAGTCAAAAAAAATTTTGGACGTTTCTTTCCCGGCCACTCTGTATAGAGAGGCAAAATGCGTTACCTTTATATTTTCATTTATAAAAATAAATTGGGCCATCGAAACCAGGTATTTTTGTATATAAAAAACTAATCAAGAGAATTCCTAACCATAAAGCGACGAGAAATTCTAAAGCAGTCTTAGCTCGGGAATTAAGTAGGTAGTTTTTCTTAAACCGAGAGCTGTGCGATGTGAAACAAGAAAGAAAAACCGCTGAACGGATCCAGAATCGAATGAGGAGAATACAAACAAAATTGAACAATAAAACTAAAATAAAATAAAACTAGGAACCCGAGTAAACACCCGATCGGGGGGCTAAGCTTAGTTAGGTTGCGTTCGTACTGGCACGTTGTTCCATTGGATTTGTCTGTTAAACCTGTTTGTGTAAGAAGCTAGGAATTTCTTTTATCGCTTTGATTGAAAATCCTTAGCGATTCTTACGTAATTTAAGATGGCTTGATTGATACAAAATAATTTATACTAGAGACTCGGTAAGCGACCAGAATAAAGGTTCGAAGACCCTTAAGAGGCCGGTCCGTGACGACGACAACTTTCATGAAAAACAATATGTTAAATATTTTTCTGGCGATGTTTTTGGAAAAACTAGGGACATACACCACTTCATATTGGCCGTCTAAAAAAAGGCCTAGAATTTATTTGATTGAATTGTTTCTCTTCTGCGAGTTATTTTATTACTTAGGAGCCTGCTCCGAATGGTTATTCATAATATCTAAGTAGCAAAATAACACGCAAAGAGGAAACAATTGAATCAAATTATTTTAGGTCTTCATTTAGATGGCCAATATGGACTGGTGTATGTCCCTGATTTTTACAAAAACATCGCGGCAATGACAAGACCAATAATTAAAATAATGCTTTGCATCAAACAGACGAAAAATACGGAGCAGGGTGTTAATGCAAAATTTGAAAAAAATGTTTTTCAAACCCAATAACAAAACAATTAGTATGGGATTTTTTTTCTGCTTTTATATTTATTTTAGTCGCATCTTGTTAAAGCAGCAACCAGGTAAGCCCATATTCCTCATTGTCTCCTATCTTCCGCTCATCACCATATTCCACATTTCAGCCCTGCACCCTGACACCCTCGCGGTGTCACCCACTTTCAAAAAACCCTTTACGAAATAATATACCATCCTATTGAAAAGCTATCATTGAGCTCGACTATTACAACAATAGCATGAGTAGTTATATTCAATGTAACTTAACGTAACTTACTTAACCCAGGTTAAAAAATACTTTTTGTGAGTTATCTTTGTTAAAGACAACCATGGAGATATGGAGATACATTTAAAGTTCGCTAACCATAGACCTAATTGACCGACTGGACATTCTGGTAACAGGACATAAGGGCCCGAGAGGAGGACATGGTGCATTCTTTGCGTTATTTGTTCAAACAATTTCCTCCATCGTGAAATCTTCGGCGGCAAAAGGTTTCCTCCACCGTTGTCTTCGGCTTGTCTTAAGGCATCAGTGACCTGGAGTCGAGGTGGTTTTTTGATCTGGTGGTAGGCATTCTTCCAGAGATCATTTTCCATGCATTTTGCTAACAATCACCAGATTGTGGCCGAAGTTACTAAGATATCTTTGGTGACATATTGTGGAGAGGTATGTGTTTAAGGATGGATTTATTTCTTTATGCATGGTGCAATAGAGGTGCGTTTATTATGCTATATTACCTTGGCTCACCGCTGATGTGATGCTGATGGATGATCGGCAGGCCCCGCATATATATTTAGTTGCGATCTCGTAGCACTGTCAAAATAAAAACAAGGTGCAACTTTATTGACGCTACTTCTCCTAATAAATAGGTGTTGATTAAGTTTTCATAATTATTGAAAGATGTACGTATGAGTACATGTCCATAATGTAATACGGAAGACCAGCAGCGTGGAATGAAATAATTGTAAATTCGCAAATGCATTACACATTGACATTAGATCAAAAGTGGTTCATTGTTCTGCTTGATAATAAACTCCGGCATTCAATAAGATGATCGTCACTGAAACATTGGGATCATCAGGCACCGCAGATAGTGCTGCGTTTTCGTGGCAAATGCTGCTTTCTTGTTACGGTTGGCGTTTATGATTATAATTTGCTAATTTGACGGACGAAATGAGATTTTTCTATTTATATGATCGATTGACGATGGTTCATATTCTACACAGGTTTCGAGACAGATGTCACAAACCCGCGGAACAAAAAATTCAGATGGGAATAAACAAAATTGAAATATGAAAACTGTTTTCCCAAACATAAAGCATACGGTAGGAGTTAACAAATGATTCTCTAGTTAAATTTCACGGCTAATGGAGGGTAGTTGAATGAGATTCATTTACCACTGTAACTAGACCTATAAGCCAGTCTAAACTAGTCTCTATTCCCAGTAACTAAGGTTTTCTATTGCATGGTTAGTTTAGCAGGGAAGGTATTAATTCGTAGTTTATCCGCAGCGGTGTTTTGCTCCGCTCATCGATTACTCGTTACTGGAGCTGGTTTTTCGTCGTTTTGTTAAAACTGACGCCACAGCTCTATGTTTTCAAAACATTGCAACGTTTCTGGCATTTTTATTTACTACATATTCTCTGTTTAGATTGGTACAGTAAAAAATAAAAGGTTACTTGCTTGTGCACACTTGCAGACGGGTTCATACTGGAGCAAGGTAAGAAAATGTTGACGTCCCATAGCTTTAAGTCTCACTTTTTCTTTAAATTACGTTTTCGCGTCGTTTAATGTCTCTTCCTGGAGTCTAGAGCATAGACAGTAGTATTCTTACTTTCCTTTATTTTTAAATAATACACATAAGTCCAAAAAAAATTTGATATTATGTCTACAAAACTTTGTAAGAAAGCTCTTCAATCTTCTTGCATCATCGTAAATAAAGACGAGCCCTTGGCTCCCATGGGTGCAAAAAACAAGAAACGGAAATAATTTAATATTCAATCTTAAAACAACAGTATTATACTCTTCTACTTATTCATGAAAAAAAAAACTTTGTTATGGGAGTAATTAATTTGAAAGAATGCAAATTTTTCTTTTAATCGCTTCTTTACCGCGGCAACTTTTATCTACTTTGTTTGAATTACTTTCACTCGAGCACTTCGCGGGTAAGTTTCAGAAACAATTTTATGCCTGGTTATTACCCTTTTTTACTGCAGAAATTTATTGGTTTAAAACTTATTATATGGACTTTGTTACACTTTGGAGTATTTAATTAGCGTTTTATGTCTTTCCTTGTACTGACTCACTTACTTTGTGCTTTTGAATATTATAGGTATAGTTATTGTACAAGGAAACCAGTTTTTTTAAACTCTTTCATCCATCCATCAGCCTGTTTCGTCCACTGCTGGACATAGGCCTTTCCAAGATATCGCCACCTTTGGCGGTGCTCCTGGAAGAAATGCTCGTACTCGCATCACACACGCTGGGCAGGCGGGCTGATGAGCGCGGTGCCGAAACCCTCGCACCAGTGACGCCGCTGCTGCCCGTCTCCGGTCTGTTTTCTATAAGGCCCCGCAATTGGGGATGGATATATCGACATCCATCGGTCCCAGGCAATGGTGAGCCGCCTGGTTTTGCCTAAGAGCTGTCCTCTTACTCTCTCCCGAATAACTTCGGCTCTACCACCTTGTTGAAGAGAATACTTAAAACTCTTACTGATCACGCCTATACAAGCGATAACAGAATTTAATCTCATTTACAAATGGGTGATGAGAGAGGAGGGAAGCTGGAAACCGTGCACCTGATGGTGTCCACTGCAATTAGCTTCGATCATGCGGGATGGCGTCCACAATGGCGGCTTCTTGGTGTCCGTTATTGAGTCCTCGATTCCACACACGGTTATCATAATATATAGGACAGTTCATTTAGCGGATGGGCGATATGTGAAGCTGGTCATGAACTACAGCTGTACACGTTATTGTCTACGGTAATTACTTTTAATAAGTACGACGCTTGTCTTAGAAGTTATCACAGCGCGGGCGGAAGCGCAACAACAACTGACTGACCACCACCCACCGGTCAGATCTTCATTGTCCAATCATATTGGGAATCGATGATGCGCGCGCAGCTTGTTGCGGCGCTGTGTTGGGGTGTCAAAGGTAATGCACGGTAGGAAAGGGTAGGTACAATAGTTTGAGATAATTATATTTATTTGACTTATTTAGCGTTACCACTTACCTTACTTTAATTATAACGTCACCTTTGGTGGACTCAGATTTTAATTCCTAAATTTTCAGGGTCACTGATCTTTAAATTTATAAAACTAGGCTTTATGAAAATGCAAATTGCGTTGTTGAACGGTTCTAGGGTTTGAGAGAACTCTTGTCCCCGGAAGCTTACATACATTTTAACGGTTACTGGATAGTTGAAGGGAATACTCGGAAGTGCAGGTTATGCCTGAAAATACATGTTCTGCACTGTAATCAACAAAACCTTTGTTGATTTTAAGCCATATCGAAGCATCTTCACATTTCGCCCACCCCTTGGTAAAATTGTTGCTCTCACGAGCTGACCTAGGTTTGTATACAACTTTTGTTACGAGTCTCCCTACAAATTATAAACTTGCTACGCCCCGTAGCATTGAAGCGTCAGCTACGGGCTTTGTAGCACGTTCACGATACGAGAAGTTCAAATAAATTTCGTTTTGTTGATATACAAAAACTTACATAGGCAAACCATCCACAAAATTGTTAATAGTAGCTCGTCTCTTCCGGTTATTTGTTTTGCAGTATTTCGACTAAAATACAATCAAAGTATTATGTTCCTCGAGTTCAAATTACATTAATAAATTGAAAACACGAAATCCATTACATATCCGTGTTAGCGATGCTCTATTTAAATTAGCTATTCAATAGCTGAATGCGGATATTAGCTTTTGTTTATATTGTTCACGATTACGGAATAAATCATTCATAATATTTATTTCTGTTTTGTTGTTGTAGCAGGAAAAGTATATTTATGCACCATATGACTACGTTCTATATTCAACATGAATTTGCTATTATATAGCTACGAATTGGTCTCCATCAAATACAATGACACCGATTCTCGTGTAGCAAATATTAGATTTAGAGCTGCCATAACCTAAAACTTTTCATAGCAAAATAGGCTTTAATGCAGATGAACAAAAGTTAAATGAGGTTGTATTATTTGAAGTTTTAAAACTCTAAATTTAAAGTTTGCTGCACGAGAATAGGTCACAATTTGTGTCTACTCAACATTTCATTTATGGAGCTCAAATCAACAAACACGCTCATTAATAAATTTCGAATAATTTTCGGTAAATATCAATAAACAAAAAGGCCCAAATAAAATACGTATTATATTTCCATTAAATATTATTTTGCAGCGCCAATGGCCGCTTATACCAACTTTTATTGAATCCACGCGATATATTTTGGCATCGGCACAAATACTAGCCTTGTTGAATTAAATAATGGTAAAGGCAGTTTTCCACAGGTTTTAAACGGAGGTTTTTAACGGAGCGGTGTGGCAGAGAGCCAATGTTTTTGAACCACGTCTATATATTTTTTATGCGACAGCCGTTTCGTGATGGCGTGTTACCGTTTTTTTGCTATTTCCTTGAAAGATTCAATTCATATCCTTGCTTAATCCTGTGTTTATAAATAAAATGCAACGTCGTCCGCCTGTATGTTCAGTTTCCTTGTTTCTTTGAAAAGCGCGAAACAGATTAAGGTTGCGTTTTTCTTCTTTTGAGAAGGAAATAAGTATACGTTATTAATAACATTGCAGAAATAACGAATAACGTGAAGCTCCGGCCAAGTAAATAGTACAGGTATATGCAAGCGCGAGGTTGTAGACTCCGGTAGTTTAAAAAACACTACCAGTTTGTTTTTGTTAAGTTGTTTATATTATAAGCAAGATGACGATATATTTGAAAATAACCCATCGACAATACAGGATTATTTTTTCAAGTCGGCGTGAATGGCCAAATCCGAAACTATAGGGAATAGCGATAAATGCTCAAAGGAGTCTCGCCGCCGATTTTGATCATATCATTACCAAAACTGATTCATTAGATTTTTGAAAAAATAATGTCGCTGGCCGTGAATTGAATCCGCTGATAAAAAAATATACCTACTGTATATTATTTCATAATTCGATTGCGCCAATGAGGTACTTTATTCATTGAACTCGACTTTGGTACAGTTAAATTCCTGCTCTGTGTTGTATATCCCCCACCCAAAGTTGACTATTTCGACAGTCTTGAAGATCTCCTTGTTACTTACTTGCCCAGTTATGAGCATGCCCTAATTATGGGTGATTTTAACACCAACCTACTTTCTCCAACTGATTCACAGATTTATTACCGCTCACAAAAACTTCGAGCCCTGATCTCCTCTGTTAATGTTTCCATTCTCGAACTTGATGCCACTCATCACATTGGTGATTCCCATACACTTCTGGATCTTATTATGACCCCTTGCCCTGACCGTATTGCTTCTCATGGCCAGTTTACAGCAGCTGGGTACTCTCACCATGATCTCATCTTTGCTTCATATAAGCTAAAAATCCCTAAAGTGAAGCCTAAAATCATTCTTCAGCGTAATTTTGCAGATATGAACAGGGACAAACTTTTGGCGGATGCAAGCAAGGTTGATTGGTCTCAGTTAGAGAGTCTAAACAACATTGATGACAAGGTCAACACATTCAATAAATTGATCACAGACCTTTATGATACTCATGCTCCCATTCGTCCAGTACGGATGAAACATGCCCCAGCCCCTTGGCTCAACGACAATATCCGCAAACTAATGGCTTATAGAGACAGACTTAAGCGCAGACATAAAAATAACCCGATTGAGGATAACTGGATTAAGTTTAAAGCCGCAAGAAATCGTTGTAATCAGGTGATAAGAAACGCCAAACGGCGCCACGTTCACACCAATGTGGAAAAATGTTCTCCTCATAGACTCTGGCAATTTTTACGTACTTTAGGATTCGGTAAAAATAAGCAGGAGCCGATTACTTCTCTGGACATTGATGGTCTAAATCGGCACTTCTCATCCCCTCCTCACAGTATCGATACACTGTTAAAACAGTCGACAGTAAGACATCTTCTAGCTTCGCCCTCGCTAAATGACAACAGTTTCTCTTTCGCGCCAGTTTCGGATTTCAGTATTGAAAAAATTATTTTGTCGATTCCAAGTAAAGCAGTGGGTCATGATGGCTTGGGTCGTGATCTTCTTTTGCCGATCCTTAATACCATTATTCCTCCTATTACCCACATAATTAACTTCTCACTTTCTTCAAGCAGTTTTCCTTCCCTGTAGAAAATGGCGTATATGGTCCCAATTCCGAAGTCTACTAATCCCACCACATTCAAAGACTATCGACCTATAACAATCTTACCCTTTCTTTCCAAAGTACTTGAACGAGTGGCCAATCGCCAACTTCTGAATTTTCTCCACGCGAATAACCTCCTTAACCCTTTTCAATCGGGATTTCGTCCATCCCATAGTACCTGCTCTGCTCTTATCAAAGTTACCGATGATATCCGCCAAGCTATGGACGATAGGCAACTTACACTCCTTACCTTACTTGACTTCAGCAGCGCCTTTAACTGCGTTGACTACGACATCCTTTTGGCTATTCTCCGTTCACTTAACATTTCTGACTCTGCAGCGACATGGTTTGATTCGTATCTACATGGGCGTCAGCAGCGCATACGTATTGACGACAAATTCTCCAATTGGTGTGACGTGACAGCTGGAGTTCCGCAGGGTGGGGTTATATCTCCATTACTATTCTCTGTTTTCATAAATACTCTTGTCTCTGTTGTGAACTTCAGCTCTTATCACTTGTATACCGATGACTTGCAGCTGTATTTATCTTGCAAGCAGGACTCTTTGTCTCATACTGTTCAGAAGTTAAACATCGATGTCGACTCTATTAGTGTTTGGACAGAGCAGTATGGACTCTTAGTTAATCCTGCTAAGACGCAAGTAATAATCCTAGGAAGTAGGGCCCTAGTGGACAAACTTGACTTACATACCTTACCCCAAGTTTGCTTCAATAATATACCACTACCTTACTGTACCGAGGTAAAAAATTTGGGTTTGCACATTAGAAATAACATGTATTGGGATTTGCATGTGTCTGAAAGCAGCAAAAAAATATTTGCATCTTTGCATGCTCTTAAACGCATGCAAAAGTTTCTGCCATACTCTGCTAAAGTTACTCTTGTTAATTCATTGTTGCTCCCCATCTTAGATTATGCGGATGTATGCTATCCCGTCCTCACTATGGAACTTTTTAATAAGCTTGACCGTCTTCTCAACTTATGCATTCGTTACATATTCGGACTGCGTAAGTATGATCACATTTCCAAATTCCGCACTGAACTCAATTGGCTTAATATCAGGTTCCGTAGAGATTCCCATATTTTGACGTTTCTTTATGGTATTCTCCATAACCCTAGTTCCCCATCTTATCTTAAAGAACGTTTTGTGCCCCTTTCGTCCCTCGACCGCAATCAGCGTCCTAGCAAGGCTTGGCTTCTTCGCACACCTGAGCATAGTTCATGCATGTATACAAATTCTTTTACCGTGAGTGCAATACGCTTATGGAACCGTTTGCCGCTACACATCCGTGAAGCTTCATCTGTGTCAGTCTTCAAGACTAAGATAAAGCAACACTTTCTTGATTTGCAGAACGATCCATGATAAATTAAATCTTTTGTTTATAATGATTTGAGTTGTTCGATCAATTCTCCTCAATAAAGCTATCGACGAGTCTTTGAGTACTTATGTATGTAAACTTGCAAGTAGTATATGTATTTTATCACATTATGTTGTTAGTTCTTAATATTGTATATGTTTATTAGGATGTAGTGTAATATTATAATTTATTGAGTATTTTAGTGACAAATAATATATCTATTTAAAATTGTATCTATACTATACTGACATCATGGCACTACCCCCAACAACTTCCCCATTGCCAAAGGTTAGCTGGTAGAAAATACTAAATAGTATTAAGCTCGCCTGTGTACAAATTTTTATAGTGTGCAATAAAGAATTTTATTATTATTATTATTACTTATCCTAGACTTTTGAATTTTTCCACCATACTTGTCCACCGAATATTTTTGTAACAATTTCATCTAACCAGCTCATAAAGGCACGTACTGAACGCTCAAGAGGGCGTTATGTGATTTCACGCCTTGCTTTTAGGAAACAGCGCTGTCGTCGTTACATACGTCGTTATGTGTTGTGTGAAACAGTTTAAAGTTCTCAAGATTATGTCTGTTTTTGTAGGTTTTATTGGTTAAATTTGGTAATATTGTATACATTTATCACTGATGTTTTCATCTGTACTGTACTGTATCAGATGATATAAGCAGCATTTTTGGTTTGTATAGTTTGTCAAAACATTATAAAACTTCAACCACTTTTATTCATTCACGATAATCACTGATATGTTTTTACTTATCAAACTTTTTATCATGTTTGTTTCACCAAATAAAATATTGCTCTGAAGTTGAATAATGGGTGGATTTTTATGAAAGAACTGTGCAAGATAAGATACAATGTCTCTTTAGAGAGAATTTTAACATGAATACAAGGAAATGAGAATAAAAATTGCAATTAAAACGTAAAAAAGCATTTTATATGCCTATTAAACTCTTAATTCCTTATGCTCGTTACTATTTGTGTTTATTTTTATTTGCATTATTATTTATATGCTGACTGAAGTTTTTTTAATGTGTCTTTCTCATTTACACTTGTTAAAAATTGCAGTATAACTTTTACGTTTCCACATTATAGCTGTTAAACTAATCAGCTGATCACAATGAAACTTTTGCGGAGGAGTATCGTGACCCTAGCTACCATACATCATTCTCAATTACGTTTTAGGGTTCCGTAGTCCGACAAGGAACCCTTATAGTTTCGCCATGTCCGTCTGTCCGTCTGTCCGCGGCTTAGCGCAGGTACTATTAATACTAGAAAGCTGTAATTTGGCATGGATATAAATATTAATCTCGCCGACAAAAAGGTAAAATAAAATGTTGAAAAAAATTGTTTTTATGTGTACCTCTTTAAAACACAGTTACTACAAAAATACAAAAATTAACGAAATATTTCGACTCCTTCAGTGGAGTCGTCATCAGTCGAATAAAATAAAATTAAATAAATGACATAAGAGTATAGAAGAGTTGAAAGGTGAAGTCTGTACAAGTTGAAAGAGGAAAACAGAAACTTTTTGGAGATACTACATGTAGGTGATGATGAGGATGAGGATGATGAGGATGAGGATGAGGATGATGATGATAATAATGATGATGATGATGATTATGATGATGATGATGATGATTATGATGATGATGATGATGGCGATGATGATGATGATGATGATGATGATGATGATGATGATGATGATGATGATGATGATGATGATGGTGATGATGATGGTGGTGATGACAATATTTATATTTAGTAGTCAGTATTTAATGGTGAGTGACGTCATGTCTGTCAGTTAGTGCTGTCTGTTAAGTCCTGGTCCATAGTGAGCACCAAGTGACCATATGTATGATGTTTCCCAGGTCCTTAATTCAATATCGGTCAGTGGAGGGGTGAATGCTTTGATGATGCGTAAGGTGAAACAGTCGTTGAAAGTTGAATTGTGGAGGCGGGTGTGTGTAGGGATAGGAAGAATGTTGTTTGGCATGCGATCTGATGTGTGTCGATGTTGATTTATTCGGATGTGTACTGGATTCTTGGTTTCACCTACATAGAATGCCGGGCAATGACGGCATTCTAGTAGGTAAATGCAGTTGCTCGTTTTGCATGATGTGTTAGGGTGTGTTTTGTATATGTTTGTCGTGTGATGAGTGTTGATGTCTGTAGCTGTATTGATGATGGGGCAGGTTTTACATCGACGCCGTCGACAGGGAGATGTACTGGGTGAGAAGTTGGTATGGTCGGTATGTTGTGTCGTTTTTGTTTTGCTAAGCGTGTGTCTCAGATTTCGGTTTTGTCGGTAGCATATTTGTGGGTTTGGAGGGAGTAAGTCTTTCGTTTCGTTATTTTGTCGGAGAATGGGTAGGGATTGTTTGATAAGGTTCTTTAGTTTGTGGCTGCCGTGAAAGTAAGTGGTTATTAGACGTGTTTGGTGGGGTTTGTTTGTGTTCCTGTTATGTCTGTGAAAATTTGGTCTGTGGTGCAAGTGTTTTTGAAGGAAGTTAGTTGGATAGTTTCTTTTGGAGAGTGCGTTGTGAATTTTGGCGTGGTAATTGTCAAGTGTGTGTTGGTTGCTGCAAATACGGCGGCCACGTAATGAGAGTGAGTACGGTATGGATTTTTTGATATGTGCCGGATGACAGCTGTGAAAGTGCAGGTATTGAAGTTTGTTTGTCGGTTTGAAATGTACGGAGGTGTGAATGTGGTTGTTGCGATCAATGAATAAATCTACGTCAAGAAATGTGATTTTGTCAATGGAGATGTTGTGAGTGAATTTCAATGAGCTATGGCTGTTTAGTCGGTTTAGAAATGTTGTAAGTGAGTCTCGGCTGTGCGGCCAGATCAAGAAAATGTCGTCGATAAATCTCCTCCACACAAGTGGCTTCAGAGGCTCCGAGGCTAAGAAGTCGTTTTCAATGGACGCCATGAAAATGTTGGCGTAACTTGGTGCCATTCGAGTCCCCATGGCTGTGCCTTTTATCTGATGATATAATTTATTTTCAAAGCTAAAATAGTTGTTGTTTAGTATTATTTCCGAAAGTGTGATTATGAAATTTGTGGATGGTTGATGGGGTAATGGGCGGTTATTTAGAAAGGTACGAAGAGAGGAAAGGCCAGCGTCGTGTGGGATATTGGTATAGAGGGAGACGACGTCTATGGTCACTAACATTCACCCCTCCACTGACCGATATTGAATTAAGGACCTGGGAAACATCATACATATGGTCACTTGGTGCTCACTATGGACCAGGACTTAACAGACAGCACTAACTGACAGACATGACGTCACTCACCATTAAATACTGACTACTAAATATAAATATTGTCATCACCACCATCATCATCACCATCATCATCATCATCATCATCATCATCATCATCATCATCATCATCATCATCATCATCATCATCATCGCCATCATCATCATCATCATAATCATCATCATCATCATCATAATCATCATCATCATCATTATTATCATCATCATCCTCATCCTCATCCTCATCATCCTCATCCTCATCATCACCTACATGTAGTATCTCCAAAAAGTTTCTGTTTTCCTCTTTCAACTTGTACAGACTTCACCTTTCAACTCTTCTATACTCTTATGTCATTTATTTAATTTTATTTTATTCGACTGATGACGACTCCACTGAAGGAGTCGAAATATTTCGTTAATTTTTGTATTTTTGTAGTAACTGTGTTTTAAATATAATAAAATTACAATAATTTAAGGCCAATACTGGTAAAGTAAAAAATATATTTATTTACATATGTGTACCTCTCATACACGTAAACTGGGGATGAATTTTTTTTTCTTGTCTTTCCCATAGTGTGGGGTATCGCTGGATAGGCCGTTTACAAAATTGTGGGTGTGTGATAACCATTTATTGATTTAGGGACCCGTTGGCGAAATATTAAGCTTTAAAGTGAAAATTTTAGTTAGAGTGGAGTGTCCCCCCCCCCTGCTGGCTAAACGGTTGTTTATAGAAATGTGAAAAAATTCACAGAAGTAGTATATATAATGAATTTGAATGGAAAACTATCACAGCTAAGTAGGCTTTACAGGTTTACGAGTACAGGTCGCGCCAAACTTTTGGTCCCCATATAATGTATGGGACCAGAAGTTTGGCGTGGTCTGTATTAGTAGACCAACTTATATGTACCGGGCAACTACGGAACCCTGCATTGCGCTTGGCCAGACACGCACTTGGCCGGGTTTCTCCCATACACGTAAATTGGGGATGTTTTTTTTTCTCGTTCATCCCATAATATGGGGTATCGTTAACATTATGGGTGTGTGAAAACCATTTTTCGAATAAGGGATCCGTTGGCGAAATATTAAGCTTTAAAGTGCAAACTTTTGTTAGAGTCAAGTGTGTCCCCCCCTGCTGGCTAAACGGTTATTGTTTATGAATTTGTGGAAAAATTCACAGAAGTAGTGTATATAATAAAGTTAAGGAAAAGTATCACAGCTAAGTAGAGTAGGTTTTACAGGATTACGAGTAGGTATAGGTCGCGCCAAAATAACACCATGAAAAACCGTATCTGCCTTTAGATTAAGTTTCTTTCTGTTGGTTGCCAACTGGTTGCCGAACATTCAAAACATAGAAATACTATCGAATTCCGATTATCTAAGCATACGTTCGTGCTTAAAGTGACGCCACAGTTCGTGAACAGTTCAATACACACTGAAGGCAAAATTTAAAGTTCAGTTTTTATCAATGTTTTCTGTGTCTGGCAACCAGTTGGCAACCTACACAACGATACATAATAGGCTCGCTGGAGAGAGAAGAGAGAACAGAAAAGGCCGGTCACAGACAACGTTTTCTACCTTTTCCATCATTTGGATGCCGGTAGACTTCGACCGTGGCTTGTCACATAATTACGAAACCATGCTAACAAGTGACTCATTGTGTTTCGTTATAACATCATGAGAAACCCAAAGTTAAACTGCCTCTAGATTATGTATCGTTCTGTCGGTTGCCAACCGGTTGCCAAACATTGAAAACATAGATATATAGCTTGATGTGTTCTTCACTATACCATAATGTTATTTATTACTATATAGTGTTCCGTACTCGTATTGTGTGGTAGTACGGAACCTATTGGGCGCGAGTCCGACTCGCACTTGGCTAAATTATTTACGCATTGACTTCAGATCTCTAAACAGATAATTAAAAACTGACATTCTTTCAGAATACAATACAGCTGGAAACCGCAAATGAATGCATCAGACGCGATACAACAAAATTGATGGCCCATGATTCTGCTGGCGTTGGCTTGAATTTTTATTGAATTTCCCCGTTCTGGCATCGGCTCAAACAGTGCGTTAGCAGAATTAAATTATAGCAGCACCAATTACAACCGTTTTTGCACCGCAGGATGGCGGATAGCCAATAAATGCGCGTATAAAAGCCATTTTGAGCAGGCTTCGTAACATGGTCATTATATTATGTCGAGGGCGATATGACAGCCCAGTTGAGAGCTGTTGAAAAATTAAAACTACCTATACAGTGTGGGAATTTTATAATTTTTTGCCGACTGCAAATTAATATCTTAACTGGCATTAAACATTTAATTTTATATTCGTTTTTGTGTAGATACCCATAAAGTAATGGTAATGTAAATTAAGGTGGTAGAGCTGATGCCGGGCTCGACTGTGGAGATACCACCATCTTACTCGCAAATCCTCCCGAAGTCATTCGGGGGAGAGTAAGAGAACAGCTCTCAGGCAAAACCAGGAGGCCCACCATTGCCTGGGACCGATGGATGGCGGTATATCCATCCCCAATTGCCGGGCCTTATATAAAACAGACTGGTGACGGGCAGTCGCGACACTAGTGCAAGGTTTTTGGCACCGCGCTCACCAACCCGCCTGCCCAGCGTGTGTGAGTATGGGCATTTCTTCCAGGAGGACTGCCAAGAGTGGCGAAATCCTGGAAAGGCCTCTATGTCCAGCAGTGGACGTAACAGGCTGATGGATGGATGGATGGAATGTAAATTTATCAATCATCAAATTCAGGTACAATGGCACAAACACTTGTGCGGATGCATAAAATAAAATGTGGATTGAAAAAACATGTCTGGACGGATTTTGAGCAAACTTTTTTTAAATTTGTTTAGGTGTGTTTTCACAAAGGCCATGTTAAAAGGTCATGTAGTAGGTTAACGTTTTATAAATTACTAAAGAAAGGATTTGCATTTGTGTGGTAGTGTGGACTCTGAATAGAACGTAAGAAAGTTCTAACTATGTAGGTATAGAATAAGCAAAATGTTGCATTATCGGCCTTAAAAAACGCATTGGACCATGCCATTCTTGAACAAATCAAATCATTTAGGGAAATAAAAGAAACATTCACTAAAATAAACTCGACAGTAAGTTATGTGCTCCAATTCGGACTAAGAGATCGCTTCAGCCACACAGTCCCCAAAACCGAGCGATTTTAAACCTTATCTTCATGCGAAAAAAAATCCTCTTTGGGAAGAGTTTTGTGGCGCGATCTTTACTGATGAATATCCGCCGCAATATTTTTTCTTTGGGAATCAATGGAGGGGATAGCCGAAACAATTTGTCAAGGGTCTATTTGTCTGGGTGCTTATTCTCGGATTAACCATTTAAACGAGGTGAATCGCTTTGGAATTTCAATCGAATTTCGTGGAGCTTTTGTAAGAGTACAATCGATTGTTTTAAGAATTGCCACCTAGTTTATTGTCTTTGAGGCTTTACTCTGTTTGTCTTTGCATTGAATTGGGTTGTGTTTACTTTTCTGATTCTTTCTTTCGCCTATGTATTTTTCAGCTTTATTGATTAGCTACATGACTTGCGTTTTTACTCGGGTTAAAAATATTTTTGTTTCGATTATCGGTAATGATTACTAGGTTGCTCGAAATGCCACTTTTTTCGAATTTCATATTGTAATAGACTATTCTTACTAATAGTGAAATAACTTTGAAGAGATCTATAAAGAGCCCAAATAAAATAAAATAAAAATATTGGACTACATCTTCTGATCCATTTAATTCAAGGAAAAGAAAAATAGTACATTACGATAAGAGAGCGATGAAGCGTTTTCTGACGAGTGTGAGTTTGCGGCACGAGCCGAAGAGAGAAGAAGTTTCTCGCACGAGTATCGTATAATATTTTATAGCACAAGTGGGGAAAATGCCGACTTTACGCAAGCGCAGCGTGCGTAAAGCGGTCATTTTACGCACGGTGTGCTATAAAAAAACTTTATTTTAATATAAACCATGTTTATTAATTATTCACAGAATTTCTCATTTGAGCCATTTTTAGCAATTTTTTATTTCGTACACAAATTAATTTGATTACCTTATTTTTTGTGATTGCTAGCAAAAAACCATAAATAAACAACACAAAAAATTGAGAAAAATTTTTTTTGCCACTATAATTGTTACTTTGACAAGTGTAATTATTAATTTAGTAAAAATTATTAATTCGCAGTAAATAAAATAAAAAACGAAGTCATAAGAATATATATCTATATAGTATAGGTATACAAATAATAAAGTGTAGTAAAAAGGCGTGTCTGTATGTACATTGAATATTCTTGCAAAATTTTAATTGAAATATGTTATTAGTTATGGTACTGAAGCCAAAACCACAATCTTTTGATTTTTTTTGTCTCTCCTTTCTTTCTGTCTGTCTGTCTGTCTGTATGTATGTATGGATGTTCCATTTTAACCCGAGAAACGCTCAACAGATTTGGATGCGGTTTTTTTATTATCATCGTAGTGACCCTGGTCAACATATAGGCTATAAGGAGTGTGCATAAAATAGCGCAAAGTTGAAAACGGGGCAGAGATTGAGAAGAAAGTGGGCGAAGCCGCGGGCAAAGGCTAGTTTTTAATGCAACCATAGTTTCCGTTTTTGTGCTGCTTGGCATCCTTCGTTAATGAAACCCTAAAAATCCCCAGAACCTCTTCCCCTGCACGTCAACCAGGACGGCAATTCTGGCACATGCGACAATTTGCGAAGGCCGAAGGCGGGTGATTTTCACAAGCTCTTTATAAACAAACGTATCAAGCTTTTAAAATATAAACCTTTGTTTTCTGTATACATAACATGTCTTTCGTGTGTTTTTAGGAGTTATACTCAAGAGAATCATCATCATACGGCATTTATGACGCGCTAAACAGAGGTGCATGAATAGCAAAAAGGGTGTTTTTTTTTCGAGAATAGCCTTCCTGACATCCGCGTCATATAAATATGGTAATTGGACTGCTGTACACGTAGATATTCCCATAATGCCATAATATTACTAGCATGTCGCAAGCGTAGTTGATTTTAAATAATTAGTTTCGCATAGTCCAGCTGCTTTCTAATACACATTATCGACGCACGGGAAAATTACAAAGCCAAATAAACGCATCAGAATATTACGGCTAGTAAACGTGTAGCCGCACACAAACACATGCATACTACCCACACATACAATGATAAATAACTTATCTCTACGACGTGAATGTCAAGTTAGAGCTTCATAATTTGCATAGTCAGAATATCGTCACCGCTATCTTGAAGGCTGCGGTCTCAAGACGAGAATTCGCCTGAGGCTTTGTACAACTATTTGTCGGTGGAGTCATCCCTAAGCATCGCCTCGGTATACCGCCTTGCTACGAGCTCGCTCGGGTACTCTGGCATGCGTTCTGTTTGCTGTGGCTATTGGAGGGACTACCAAATGAATTCTCTGGTATAGGTTCAATGCTTTGTAGCTTGGTGGGAGACGCGCACCAAGTAGCAAAGTAGTGTCATAATTCGTCCAGAATATGAAAAAGTGTTTACAATGACAGCGGAGTTTCTTAGCCCTAATCACGGAACAGAGTTAAAATACTAGTTTTAGCAGGGACTCTGAGAAATGGACTTAGAGTTCAAGTCTAGGGTAACACTTATTACGCTTTCGGACTGTTCCAAACCAGCTCTTTGATAAAATCGTTGGAAAAGAAAAGGAAATTTTCCAGCGTAAATAGGGGCTCTTCCGCATGACTCTTTTGGTGGCTATAGCTCGTTGTTTGGTGGCGTGAGTTTTACGAGTAGGTCATCCTGATCGAAACTGGCTATATTTAAATTTGATAACTATTATCATCAAGTTCAACCCTCTCAGTTACTTTAATACATAAGTAACAACAACTAAAATGCTATAACATTATAATTTAAAATTATAACAAAAACTAAATTAGTAACAAACAGAACTTTGGTAGACTCAGTCCTGAGCTAAACATCCTTACAATAGAAAATTGAATTCCGTAAGAAATAAAAATAATGTAATCATTTAAGTATACGTCAATTTCAATGTAAAAAGTAACTGTTCAACTAATATACGGTTACGGAGAACCGGCGCACGTGATGGAGGTCATTGGCATGTGCAAACTCCTTAATAATTTCGTGAGAATATCAAGTATCAACGCGAAGCGACGTGCGCTCGCGTCTGAGGCGTAATAATTGCTGATTGACTGATGATTCGTTCAGATTTTGTACGACAGAGAGCGTTCGCGGATGGAGAGGGACGGATATCTGGGACTGTAGTTTTCGATAGGGACAGGAGTTTTCGACACACGTTGAATCCCGGTTCCATACAGGTCCACGCCAAGACCTTTCTAGTAGATTCGCGTCATTTTCTAGAAGCTTCGCATGTCGACTGGAACCGCGTGCACGTACTATAAAAAGGGCGCGAGTTCGCAGAGCAGGCAGTTCTTTTTTAGCTCAGATGCGATCAGGAAGAAAGTAAAAAAGTTAAGTGAGAAGTTTACGATGATAAAATCTGTCAATATATTTCGAACCGTTGATTTTATAGTTGTATTTATGATACATTCTTAAATAATTGTTTTGAAACCCTAGTTAAGTATCTTTGGCGAGGCCGAAGGCCAAGCCGCGTTTCTGAACGGAACTATTTCTTGTTCTGTGAATTGATCCTCTGTTAAAGTGTCTATGGCGAGGCCGTAGACCGAGCCGCGTTACGGAACAAATTTTTTCTTGATCTCTTATTTGATCTTTAGTTTTTAAGGGCTTTTATTTTTTAATTATTTATTTAATAAATTATTTAAAACTTACTCAAGGTGTGATTTTTTTTTATAGAAAAGGCCCATTATTATTTACTTTACATAATAATAAAATCTTCAAAAATACGACTGTAACTTTTACAAATTACAGATTCTTACTCGTAGCTACCCGAAAATTTCATCTGTCTTCTACACAATAATCATCAGTTTGTGGTATCTTCCTTACCTATCTTCTATTGCCTTAAATTGGTAAAATGTCAGAAAAATTTAGTTTTAATTTATTTAGCCAAACTTTAAAGTTTCCTTAAGCTTTATAATGGATGAAACGAAGCTTCGCGCTAGTTTTCCCCTAAACTTTCGTTTCTACTTGCATCCATTTTAGTTATTTTGCGAAGTTTCTCGTTTTGCTCTGTGAAGTTTATTTTGCGAGAGTCTCGCCCAGTGCAAGTGTAATTTTACGCTGACTTTGAACTAGCTTTGGCAGAAGTCAAAGCCGAGCTTTGGGCGCCCTCGTAGCTTATTTTGGGTTGCCTTTCCACAAGAGCTTTGCGGGGGAGTTCAGCGGGGTGAGCGGGTAAAAACTCCACCGATAGGAACGCTTCATCTTCCTATCCATTACTACTCAGTGGGATCCTATTGGTGATTTTTTTCTTAGCACCACTCCGCGCCCTCACGCAGCTCTGGTGGAAAGGCAGCCTTATATCTAAAATTGTGTCACCCAAACTTTCCCGGCGACACAATTATGTAGAGATAATCTAATTTTAAAATGTATGCCCCTCCATTAATTTTGATTGTTTCAATGTGTCAGAGGAAATACTTATTGCAACACTTATGTGACTGTGGCGATTTTACTGTTTACTGTTCTCGCCCGTGCACTAGGAGGTCAGCTAATCGTGCGATCAGTCCAGGTACTGGCAAAGTATGACGGGGATTTTTTTTCTCGTTAATATTTACGCAAAAAATGTTGTTTTTTTTCTCGTCATTATTTATGGAAAAGAATGTTGTTTAATTTTTTTTTTTTTTTTCTCATTTTTATTCATGCGCAATATTCTATTAATTTTTACTCCTCTTTTTTATTTCTTATTATTATTCAAAATATTATATTTATTTGTATTCCTTTATAATAAAAAAATTCAAAACATTCCTTTTTTTCATTCATTTTTATTCGTGAAAAAAAATTGTATTTATTTTTATTTCTTATTCATTTTTATTCATATGCGAAAAAATTGTATGCACGTAGAAAATTCATTGTGATTGCTTTTTTTATTCATTTTGATTTATGCAAAGAAATTGTATTGATGTAAAATTCATTTGTATTCTTAATCTTATTCATTTTTATATTTATATGAAAAAAATTGTAAAGTATGATTTAATTAACGTCCAATATTTGATTGATTGTCAGCTGTTTCTTTTATTCGTACTCATCTGTATCGTTGTCACTTCCGGAGTCGCTCTCATACTGATGGTCCTCTGAAACATATTAATTGTATTTATTGAATAACAAATTTAGCAGTGTTCATTTTATTCGGACTTTCAATTACTGTTTGTTTTTTAATTGCTTTTTGGAATTGAATTTTATTTAATTGGGATCGTTATTTTGTTAATTTCATATGAAATGTCAACGTTGTTTTTTTTAAACATTTTCTTGTACGTATTTCATTCAAATGATTGTTCGTTTAATATTGCACTCATACCTGATTCTATTTCGTCGTCTTCATCGATTTCATCAGGTTGAATTATGACATCTGTTGTAAACTTTGGTAATTGGTCACCCTCGAACCAAACGAAGTTGTACGTTGACTCTTCTTCAATCCACCCATTTCTTTCAGGTTTCAACGGTAAAGGAATGTCCAGATGAGCATTGTTCCAGATACTAGTTATATATACACGTCCGCTTTTGCCTTCTCCTCAGCTCATTTTCGAACGAAATCCAACGATTTCAAAAATTTTTTTCGGTACCTTCCCACCGATATTTTTGCATGGCTATTTTTTTGAGGCTCACATATAAATTAATCTCGCGTCAGAAAAAAAACCAATACAGCTGAGCCCACATGGAAATTATTATTATTTTGGTACTTTTAATTAACGCTGGCAACCCTTTCCCACCACCCGATCGATTTAAAAATTTTTTTGGGTGCACAGGGAGTACAGAGCAACTGTTTGAAAAAAAAAATTAAAGCCGCTGAGCCCACATTTTTTTTCTTTTTTTTCCCCACCTCACTACACCCGCACTCACCGACCGCTGCCTGCCAGCACGGAGATTATGGGAAAAGGTTGTTCAGGGAAGTAGCTAACGGAGTTTCAATACAGCTGAAGCTACATGACCGATTTGGTCGCTAGCTCTCCGTCCATTCCACTGAGCCAACACGAACGCACGTACAAATACGCACGCAAACAGTATTCATCGGAAAACTTGAGGGTAAACTAACTTGCACCGCATGACCCGTTCGCATTGATAGCCGCTTCAGAAATACTGGGGAATGCTATCTGCTTCCAGAGATGAGCGTCCGGTCACAAGCAATACCAGACAGACAAAATGCCCGCACATGGCCGAACATGGCGTCGCTGAAGATATAGAGCTTCACAACACGATTTCGGTCGAATAAAAAATGTTAAAATTCTTTCAAAATGACAATAAAAACACGCAAAACCACGGTATAAAGCTGGTACCCACGTAAAGCTGCGTTCAGAACAAAAAAAGACGTGTGCGCATCATCAGTCGCACTCTCTCATTTGATACAATGCAGACGTAGACAAACGCAGCTTTATCATGTAATTATTGAACGTTACTTTCATCGTTACTAAATCGCTCCAAAAAGGTAAAAATGAAATCGGATAGCTTTGCATAAAACGTTCAGAGTTATAAAGGATGGGTGTCCTTACATTTTTTATTTGCCGCTGTTATTGTCAATTAAAAGAGAATGCTTTTAATTGCGGGATCCAGTTTCAAAGTAAATCAATTAGACTTGGGCAGGGCTGTTCAACCTTTTAAATTTTACCCACAACGTTAAAACGGAGTAGGGGCAACAAACGTAAACAATATAGTTACTTATTGACTTTTTGATAATTTTACCTTACCCTCTTCATTTTGCTTCTCTTCTCTTCTCTTTCATACAATGAATGTTTTTATCGAAATACCATGACGTGGGACTATCGATATATATCTACACAACGGAACTGATACCAAAGGTCCATAAAAAGTTCAAGAGAAATTATTAAATCTTCTCTATACATTTAAAATACAACGTCTGTCTGTCTGTCTGTTCGTTCGCTTATAACTTAAGAACCAATTACTGGATTTTGATGCAGTTTTCACTGAAAGAAAAAGCATTTCTTCGGGAAGGTTTAAAGCTATGTATCATCACGCTATGACAAAAGGGAGCAGCGCAATGAGAAATTTAGTGAGACATATAGAAGGTTCGCCGCCGTAGCATAGTCGATCGTCGCGGGTTCAAACCCCGACTGGTACAATTTGTTGTCACTTTTTATTTTTTATTCTTTTATTTTATTTTCAGAAAAAGTATTTCCTTTTGACTGAGCAATGACCAATATATAAAATATTTTTATTTTCAAGTGCTTAGAAAACGCCATCTCTAGGAAGCTATCCTGGATAACGGCTTAGTAAGCTGGCGTTGAAATTGTTTTTATTTTAATACACTAGATGGCGCTGCATGTTTCAAAATATCGAATTTGACGCAGTCTGGTTCAAATCAACTCACGTTAAAGTTTGTCTACACTATTATATAAAGAAGAAAGATTTGTTTGTTTGCATATAATGGGTAATATTTAGAACTACTGAACTGACTATAAAAATTCTTTAAGCACTCAATAAGATTCTTAGTTAATCATGTGGTATGTACGACTTGCGTAGTATGTAGTCTCATCGTCGGGGTTTCAATCATCCACTGGCAAATTTCATGTTTTTTTTAGGACACCTCTCAAGTTTAAGTTTATTTGATCGGTATTGATGAGTATTTTTGTAGAACATGGTGACCAGGATCTATTGACGGGACTGGGAGGTGGGTACGGGATCTCTTCAACGGATAACAGCAAACCCTTCGAGTTTGGGCCTATTTTATTGGTCTTTATTAGCACTTTGGTAAAACATGGTGACCAGGGTCTGATGATGGGACTGGAAGGTAGGTACGGGATCTCCTCAACGGACGACAGCAGACATTTCGAGTTTGGACTTATTCGATTGATATTTATTAGCTTTTTGGTAAAACATGGTGACCATGGTCTGATGATGGGACTGGAAGGTAGGTTCGGGATCTCCTCAACGGACAACAGCAGACCCTTCGAGTTTAGGCTTATTTTGTTGGTATTTATTAGCACTTTGGTAAAACATGGTGACCAGGGTCTGCTGATAGGACTGGAAGGTGATTATCGGATCTCCTCAATGGATAACAGCAGATCCTTCGAGTTTGGGCTTATGCGATTGGTCTTCATTAGCACTTTGGTAGAACATGGTGACCATGGTCTGATGATGGGACTAGAAGGTGGGTACGAGATCTCCTCAACGGACAGCAGCAGACCCTTCCAGGTTAGGCTTATTTTGTAGATATTTATTAGCACTTTGGTAAAACATGGTGACCAGGGTATGCTGATAGGATTGGAAGGTGATTATCGGATCTCCTCAACGGATAACAGCAGACCCTTTGAGTTTGGGCTTATGCGATTGGTCTTCATTAGCACTTTGGTAAAACATGGTGACCATGGTCTGATTATGGGACTGGAAGGTGGGTACGAGATCTCCTCAACGAACAACAGCAGATACTTCCAGTTTAGGCTTATTTTGTTGATATTTATTAGCACTTTGGTAAAACATGGTGACCAAGGTCTGTTGATGGGACTGGAAGGTGGGTATGGGTTCTCCTCAACGGACAACAGCAGACTTCAAGTTTGGGCTTATTTGATTGGTCTTTATTAGCAATTTGGTAAAACATCGTGACCAGGGTCTGCTGATAGGACTGGAAGGTGGGTACGGGATCTCCTCAACGGACAACAGCGGACCCTTTAAGTTTGGGCTTACCGTTGCATATTGTCGTTAAAAAATCATATTCTTTTGTTTTCCTTATTTTCACGAAAATCTCTTCGACGCAGGCGGAGCCGCGGGCAAAAGCTAGTACATGATAAAATTGTGGATACATTATGTACATCGTTTTCTAGTAAAACTCTCATAATGGAAATTTTAGTACATACTCCCCGTCAAGAAACCTAAAAACCTGTTTTTATTTATTTTAAATATAAGTAGGTAAATTAAAAATAACAAAAACGCCGCCATGGTAATGAGATTTGAAGGGAAACTGTAACAATCTCCCAACAATCGTGTGCTAACTCTCACAGGTATTCTAAAGTTGGTGTTCAATTTCCTTCGTTTGCCTTTAGGGAATACTCCTAAGCAAATTTCATTTGTTTACGCACCGTTTTCACTTACAAAATATTGTGTGTATATTCACATTTTTTGCTCTCTACGTCACTGCAGTGGGAAGCTTTAGAAAATTCATGACGCGTCATATATTTTTTATTGACTTATTTAGTCTTTCATTTTTATAATTATATATTTTTATATATTTACAAAAAACGTCATATGACCAGATATACATATTTCGACAATTGTCGGCATCAGTGGGATAAAAATAAATTATAATATTATGTGACAAAATGTTCAAATGATGTAAATGAATATGATAATATATTATATAATATAATAATAATAATAGAGGTATGAAATGTATGAGAGTCACACAGAAACGCCAACCAAAGCTCAGTAGTGTGGCGTGGTGTTTGCTGTATGGCGTCTCATACATTTCTCCGTCAACAAAACATTAACATCTCGGTCCCACGATTTCTGATGTCTGGCGTAGGCAGGTCGTCACATATTACGGATCGACACCAGACCACCTCAAAGTAAAGCATCCGGTTGTTACCTTCACTACTGACGTGCATGCCACACACATGCTCTTGTAATACACAAAACAAACAAGTGCTTAGACTAAAAGTGTCGTGACGGTCGAAGTCTTACACATTTTTCGGCCTGGCTCTCATTTGCCAAGTGTCTGGAGTGTAAAGTGCTAAAAGGACTTCGTAAAAAAGATGATAATGATTTAACATAGAGGTCATAATAATAATAATAATAACTTTATTTGTTCATAATACAAAATAATACTTAAAGAATGTTCACTGTCCCCTAACCTACGTATTCGTGTATCGTAGGGTCACAGACTTATCCTTCTAAATTCTAAAGCAGAGACTATTCTAACATGCATGAGTTATAATTAATTTGATACATTTAACATAAAAAGCAACGAACAACAAAAAACATAATTCATACATTAAAACTAAATGTGTAAGTGAGTGAGTGTGTGAGCGTGCGTGTGGTTGTGTGGAGAGTATTCATGAGCGGTGAGTTCTTTGAGTATTTATATGTGGTGGATGAAATGTTTGTAAATTTATTAGTGGAAGGTGTGATAGTGATGTATGTGATTTTTATTGTTGACTGTATGTTTGTCCTTAATTGACATAAATAAAATGAAATGAAGGGAATTGGAGCATAACTCTAGGTAGGTATTTTAAGAAGCTCTTCAGTTTGACTGTAATTTAGCCTTAGTAAGTATTGGTGAATAGATTGTCCACAACTTCTACGAGTGAGGGAAATTAAAGTAATTTTTTTGCTAATGGTGTTATAAGTATATGGTCCAAGAAAAATATGGCAATTTTGTGCAAAGCAGGTACGGGTTTTTGGTGTAGTAAATATACGATTTTTCCTCCGTTTAATTTCAAGCTGTGGTTTGAGTGCTTTATAATCTGCTTTTGTGTGTTGACGTAGTATAATTGATTTTATATACAGTTGCCGAACCGTCAAGACAGGACATTCTCTATACAACTCTCTAGTGGGATGACGCCTAGGCTTAAACAGCATGACTTTAAGCAATGCGCGCTGTGCACGTTCAAGAGGAAGAAGATGACTTTTGGCTGCTGCACCCCAGGCAGTGATACAGTAGCCAAGCATAGATTGGGCTAAGGCGTGGTAAACCAGCATTACGACCTTTTGCTTACCAACATGTCTTAATCTTTTAAAAATATGAATAAGTTTGCGTGTTCTAGCAGACAGGTTCTTAATGTGTTCTGACCACGTTAGCTTCTCATCGAGAATGACTCCGAGGTATTTGATAGTGGTTTGGCGTTCGAGGGCTGGGCAATTACAATTTTCCGTGTAGTTGCAAGTGTGAAGAGTAATATTAAAATTCTGGTTCGGTTGGGTTCGTGAAGTAATTGTGAAGGTTACGTATTTAGTTTTGGTGGCGTTAACTGTTAGGAGATTGTTTTGCAGCCAGTGGGTGACATTATATAGACCTTCGTTTGCACGAGTTTGCACTTCATCCCAGGTATCTCCATAGAATAGTAAGACAGTGTCGTCCGCGAAGGTAATAACCTGCCCTTTAATGAAGGTTTTACTACAAAGGTTGTTGATGTAGATTAAAAATAGCGTGGGGCCCAAAATGCTACCTTGGGGAACACCAAAACTTATATTAGTATCGTTTCCTTCGAAATCACTCAACTTTACCCTCTGCTTCCTATCGGACAAATAACTTTTGAACCACTGTAGTGGGAGACCACGAACTCCTATGTGTTCTAATTTTGCAAGGAGAATAGGGATGGAGACGGTGTCGAAAGCTTTGGCCAGATCTAAAAATATACCTAAGCATTTTTTGTTGTCGTCCAGTCTGTTAACAACAAATTCAGTTAGTTTGGTCACTGCATCTTCTGTAGATCTCTTAGCTCTAAAGCCAAATTGATTATCTGAAAGTAAGTTTTTTGTTTCTAAAAAGTTAATAAGTCTTTTGTTAACAAGTTTTTCCAGTATTTTAGAGAGCGCTGGAAGCAGTGAGATTGGCCTAAAGTACTTTAAATATAAACGAAAGGGTTTGTTCTGTACGAGGCAAAAAGTGGTTTTCTTGGGGCTCTTTTTAAGATGGTCGCACACGCTCGGTTTCTAATTCGAAATATGAATAATACTAAATTTGAGCAAACAGAGAAAATGTATTTGACAAAATACTACATTTACACATAACAATTTCACATAAAAGATTTATTAACTTTTTATAGCCTAAATACGTCACAAGATGGCGTGCATAGAACTTTTTGCTGAAAATGCAAAGAGAAGCTGGTCAAGTCAGACAATAAAATTTTTTTTTTTTTTAAATGTCACTTTGAAAAATCACTGTTTGTATGACGCCAGGGTAGGCAATGCCTACCTTAAAGTACATGATTTCATACATTTTTTTTTATTGGTTTCTAGTTTTTTTCATGTTATTTTTATCGTCAAACCTGACCTTTTCCAGCAAAATGCACGCCATTGGTCACAAGTTAACTTGTTTACCTTTCTTCTATTATAAATTATGACACTGCGCAATTAAAACAATGTATATTTTCAATAACATGCTCAATAATCTTGTAAATATATTGGGAAACCGTATAGGTGTCAATTTCCTTGAAAAACTTTCTTAATGAAACGCGTCATTTGAGACCTTATTATGTAGAACGGAAGGCCCTCTTTTTCATGATCGCGTCGGGTTGAGCTAAAAGTAAACAAACCGTTTAGGGTGAAAATTACCGATCTATCTATGGTACGGCCTCTCACTTAAAACTTCATTTACATAGATTTTTTATTTAGAATACCCTTTTGTTTACAATAAAATGCATATGAACTCACTTTTTGGTAAAAAACTTTTTATCAAAATGGCCATTCGTTTTTTCTAATGGCGGCTGCACATTTTAGTAATTAAATTGAAATTGAAAAAAAACATTTATTTATCACGTATTAAATACCAAAAAAAACATACAATACAGTGAACAAAAAATAATAATCTTACTAATTAATAAAACATTTCGACAGAATTTGCACAATATATTATAAAAAGATAGTAGTGTTGTTCCACTTTTACACAGATTAGATAAAAAACGAATGAACGAATGAAAAGACGTTCCGTGATTTTTCAACACAATTTACCGTTCAGTCCTAAAAAAAATAACCTTGCTGAATGAAGTAAAGAGAATAATTCCGTTCGTATGCCTTTCATCGCTCACGTTAAGTAGGTGAGGCGATGTAAACGATGAATGGAGTGGACTAAATCTTTTGAACTAAACGTCAAAAATAAGTTGTTAAAGTTTGGAATTTGAACAATCAGGGTTGGTTGGCTATTTACCCAAAAATTTTTATAAGAAATAACAGAATTAAAAAATAGTAATAATTGATTTCTGCATTTATTCAGAAAGCACAGAAGTTATAAAATAAACATATTTTTTTGACATCTCAAATCGTAAGTTCCGTCACCATGAGGGCTTAAAATCTCTGCTTTTTTAACTGCCCCCTGATTCTGTATCGTAAAGTCAGTTGCCAAACCGAGTGCCTATCGGTAAAAACATACATATCCGCTTATCTAAGGATACGTTCGCACTTGAAATGATGTCACAATTCGTAAATAGTTCAATACCCATTGAAGGTTATTTTGGAAGTTTGTTTATTATCTGTTTTTGGTGGCAATAGAATAGATGGCAACCAACACTAAGTTATATAATAGGCCCGTAGGACGAGCCTGTCAGCTTAGTTCAGCAACTAGTTTATTATAATGATTCGGATTCATTTTTTTTTATAGGTAACGGTATGTTACAGTTTTATAAAAATAATACACGTTTTAGTAACATAAATTAAGACTATTTAGTACGTAGCAAAATAACGTACATGAATATAAAATATTATATTCTTTCAAAATTATTAATATAATAAAATATTTATTATAATTCAGGTACTTAAAATTCCTCACCAGTGTAGAAAGCCTGCTGGATAAGCCACTTGTTGAGATATTTGTGTAGATACAGCTTGTGCGATAATCTCTTGTGGAAGTTTATTATAAAATTTAGGACCGAAACTGAACGCTCACTTTTCGTTGAACATTATTAATAGTTATTTACCTATACCAACAAAAACTGTAACTTTCACAAGATCTAACCTAGCATCATCAATTAAAACTAATTGCATTTTTTTTTAAATATAGCCATTGATACTATCATAATTTACTTTTCCTTTTTTATATTTACGAGTAACAATACTCGATTTCACACTTCAGCAACCAATCTCAAAGTGTTCTTCCCTTACAAAGATACGAGTAGGTACGAGATTTCCTACTAAAAACTCTTAAGAATACCTTCCCAGTATTTACTGAAGCAAGCGGCCACTCATGCCCTCTGCAAGCTTAATTTGAGAGCCCCTTTGAGGAGGTGAATGATGGCGTACAAAATGATCCGCTTGTACTGAGAGCGACTTTGAGAGGAGAAATTGGTTTTAGTGGTTCGAGGTTCCTTATGGTAAAAGTTAGGAAATGTGCAAGACGCGTTTGGGATTCTTCAAAAAACTTTAAACTGATTGCTTAATGTTTTGGGAATAAACAAGATCGTAACTTTAGAGTTATCTTTGGATAAAAGGGTAAAACAGCCATCTATTGTGTTCTTATTTATTGTCGGTAGACGAAATAAAATAATATATAATTATCTTATAGGTTCGTAAAATTAATTTTAATGAAGCTTATTTTTTGATTGTCCTGACCGTTTTCTTATTTTTTTTGTCTTGAGAAACGCGAAAGTTTTGAAATGTGCTAAAACCAAAATACTTTTGTAAATTGCTCTAGTTAGCCACTTAGAGTATTGTTCGGTGGCGTGGTCTTCCCATTACATGAAGCACAAGCTGCGAATTGAGCTATACGTAATATTCATATTTATAAGACTAAAAAACTTTGAAAACTATTTAAGCAAAAGTTTCATTTTTAAACTCCCTTATGAAGGTGATAAACAAAAGAGATGAGTAGAGAGTATGCTGACATTGAACCCAAAACTGTAAAACCATCAGAAGTCAATACACAGTGTGGGGCACATGAATCACTTGACGTCATCACATCAGTCACCTGTCAGGACTAGGAGTCCAGAAGTCGCGTGACTGCACAACATTTTCCGATTCCCTGCGTCAAGTTAGACAAATAGAGCAGATCAGGATCCATATAACAACTTACCAAAACAATTGGAAACATTACCAAGCTCTTATTATCTTGCAATAGAAATTATTTCTGTTAAGCTCTCGCAAAAGCGTTGGTGGTACATAATAGTAAGCTTTGAATACGCAGGACGGGTGGCTGGGCTGATGCGTGGATATGTGTGTTATGTTAATAGTTTCCTCGATTGTGTATTTTATTGTGAATGTGGCTGTAACAGGGTTAAGTTTCCAACTATATACTTTAAATTCGCTTCAATTAAGAACCCGCTCCGTATTTTTCGTCTCTTTGATGCAAAGCATTATTTTAATTATTTTTCTTGTCAATGCCGCGATTTTTTTGTAAAAATCAGAGACATACACCAGTCTATATCGGCCATTTTAATGAAGACCTAAAATTTATTTGAATAAATTGTTTCTACTTTGCTCATTATTTTGATACTTAGATATTATGAATAACGATTCGGAGCAGGCTCGTAAGTAATAAAATAACTCCCAAACGAGAAATAATTCAACCAAATTAATTCTAGGCCTTTATTTAGCGGCCAATATGAAGTGGTGTGTGTCCCTAGTTTTTCCAAAAACATCGCAATTAAGGCCAGAAAAATATTTAACATACTGTTTTTCATCAAAGTTGTCGTCGTCACGGACCGGGCTCTTAACAAGTCTCTCTTAGCACAGACAGACAAAAACAGTTACAAGTAGCTTGAAATTGACACATAATACAACACCTCAATCTATGTAATATTTCTATTAAAAATATTCCATCGATCCATCAGCCTGTTTCGTCCACTGCTGGACTTTCCAGGATTTCGCCACTCTTGGCGGTCCTTCTGGAAGAAATGCCCATACTCACACACGCTGGGCAGGCGGGTTGGTGAGCGCGGTGCCGAATCCTTTGCACCAGTGACGCCGCTGCCCGTCACTAGTCTGTTTTATATAAGACCCGGCAATTGGGGATGGATATACCGCCATCCATCGGTTCCAGGCAATGGTGGGCCGCCTGGTTTTGCCTGAGAGCTGTTGTCTTACTCTCCCCCGAATAACTTCGGGAGGATTTGCGACTAAGATGGTGGTACCTCCACAGTCGAGCCCGGCATCAGCTCTACCACCTTAAGAATATTACTACTTACTTATTCATTCTTTTCTAAAGTGCCACAAGTAAAGCAGATAGGTAGTAGCGGTGAACTTAGCTCTGTGTCAACACTGTCACAGTTAATTGGTATTGTCAATAGAATGTTGTTATGAGTTTGATTTATTATACGGCTAGGTACTCAATTAGAGAGTTTTAGTTTTCTCTCTCCTACAGGAAACAAAAAGTACCCAACTAGGGCATTCTAAGCTTAAAATATTGTGGGTGCTTTATAGCATCAAACTTTAGCTTAGTATCTATAATTTTCTTTATCTTGTAACAAGCTGTTGCCCGCGACTTCGTACGTGAATATAAAAACTGTATCCCAAAGATTTCCAAAAACACTAAAAAGCGTCACTCTCAATTTTTAACCAAAATGCCAATTTTCATGGGGTGAACTACAAGAATGACAAACTTCCATATGTACACAAAAGAATAAAAAAATAATAATTTCAAGATATATTGATGCCGAGCCCAGTAGGGCAAAAAAATGTACTGGGCAACTACGGAACCCTACACTGCGCGTGTCCACTTACCAAGATCACTTACCAAGCCTGCAGTATGAGTTTGGGTCTATGAATAAAAGTCACCTTATAATACTACTTTTGTGAAATTTTCTACATATTCATAAACAACCGTTTAGCCGGCAAGGGGGGCTGACTTGACTCTAACAAAAAAAAGCAATTTAAAAATATTTCGCCAACGGATCCCTAAATCGAAAAATGGTTTTCATAGACCCACAATGTTTTTGAACGACTTATCCAACGACACCTCAAACTATGGGATAGACGAGAAAAAAAATCATCCCCAATTTAAACCCGTAAAAATTTTTTTTTGAAACATTTATTCCTTACGGGGTGTTTACGAACCCCACTACTTTTAATGTTGTCTTAGTTTTAATTGTACCAGAACTAAGGTAGATGGCGGTCCTTGTTCATAGATCGCGATATCGAAGTGTAACTGAGATTTTGATAGTGTATTGTGTACTGTCAACAATATATTCGGCTATAATCAATTCGGAAAAGGTTGTTTTTATTTTACACCTTATAACCAGTACATACAGGTCATTATAGCGAACATTTGCTATCGGAGGAGTACTGACTTCGGCTGCCTCTGTGCAAATGTTCGCTATAATGACCTGTATGTACTGGTTATAAGGTGTAAAATAAAAACAACCTTTTCCGAATTGATTATAGCCGAATATATTGTTGACAGTACACAATACACTATCAAAATCTCAGTTACACTTCGATATCGCGATCTATGAACAAGGACCGCCATCTACCTTAGTTCTGGTACAATTAAAACTAAGACAACATTAAAAGTAGTGGGGTTCGTAAACATACCGCCCACCAAAGACATTAAGTGACAAGATGTCTTTAAAACGAGTGAACAAGTACTATAAATACAATTTAACAAAAATTATGAATTTAACTGTTAACTGGGAGTATACAAAGCTTTGAAGTCGGTCTTTTTACAGAAGCCGACTTCGTTTTCAACGTGACTACTCGGGTTATGTTATCATTGCCAGGGTGTTTTTGTACTATTCGACCCAACAACCAACGACTTGGAGGCAAGTCATCTTCTTTAATCAATACGACATCGTTTATATTGGGCTCGGGCGTTTGAGCAGCCCACTTATATCGATTGACCATTGTTGATAAATATTCATGAGACCAACGTTTCCAAAAGGTTTGCAACATTCGCTGAACGTATTGCCATCTCGACAAACAACTGACGTTTGTGTCTTCAAAGTTGTAGTCAGGAACACTTAATAACGGCTCCCCGACTAAAAAATGACCCGGAGTTAAAGGCAATGGTTCACCAGGATCTGAGCTGTTAAAAACACTCATTGGTCTAGAATTTAGGCAAGCTTCGACCTGACATAGAAGTGTACTCAATTCCTCGTAGGTGAGGGTTGAGTCCCCGATGGTTCTTTTGAGGTGAAACTTAGTGGCTTTGACGCCAGCTTCCCAAAGGCCTCCAAAATTTGGGGCGTGAGGAGGTATGAAATGCCACTCTGTACCTGCTGTTCCCAGGTGATCTGTTATTGCCTGCTGAACTAAAGCGTCTTGATGTAATTTTTTAGAGGCTCCTAGAAATGTGGTGCCGTTATCGCTCCACATATGAGCACAATGACCTCGTCTCGAAACGAATCTTTTGTAGGCAGCCATAAACGCTTCAGTAGTCATATCGCTCACAACCTCCAAATGTATGGCCCGAGTGGCCATGCAAATGAACAAACAAATATAACCTTTGTATGAACGGTGACCGCGACCTTTAGTGGCTCTAATATTTATAGGTCCCGCGTAATCGACGCCACTGTTTAAGAATGGTCTAGCAGGAGTGCACCGAACTGATGGAAGAGATCCCATCATCTGATTTCTGATCGTTGCTCTCTGTTTAGCGCATGTAATGCACTTAAGCACATGCTGTTTAATCAGATTTTTGGCTCCTAAAATCCAGTAAGCCGTTCTTAGGTAGCTCATCATCAGCAATGGACCTCCATGTAGGGTTTTGTTATGAGCATCTGCGATTATTAACTTGGTTAGGTGGGAATTCTTTGGTAGAACTATTGGATGTTTCATTTGTTCATCCAATGGAGCCTTCTGCAGTCTGCCACCAACTCGAATAATCCCATCCTGATCAATATAAGGACAAAGCGACTTTAGTCTTGAGTTGCAATGGACAGACTTCCTTTGTTCCAAAAGTTCACACTCAGCCGTATAGGCTTCCTTTTGTGTTTGTTTGATCTTGATCTAACAACGCGCGTACTATTTGAAAGTCACCTTTCCTTGACTCAGCCTTTATTAGCGCCGTGGCTAATAAAACTTGCTTAGACATGGCAACCTTCCCTGTAGACAAACACGAGGCTATCGGAGGATCACTAGCTGAGGAGTTAGTTGGCTCGATAGCCGGAGTGTCTTGCTTCTGATTTGTATCATTAGTTGGATGCAACAAGGAATGATGGCGTTTTCTACAGACCTTGCAGGAGGTAGTTTTTTTGCAGTTATATACCATATGATTACCCCCTAGACAATTAAAGCACATGTTCTTTTTGATAACAAATTCGCGTTTTTTGTCATAGGATTGCTTTGTGAATTTTTTGCAAAAACACAACTTATGAGCTTCAGAACAATACTCACAGCGCACGTTAAAAGATGGCGTTGGAGTTGTTCCAATCAATGACTTTGTATTATGATGATAAGTGTTGTTGTTCTGGTGAACTGTTGACCTTTTAGACTCTAAAAACTCTAAAGCACGAAATCTGCTTTCTATAAATTCTTTGAACTGTTTGTAAGTGGGCAAAATGTTCACCTCGTTGATCTCATTAAGATGTAGCTCCCATTGTTTGCGAGTTTCAACATCGAGTTTGTCTGAAATTATGTAAATGATAACAATATCCCAAGTATCCACGACTATTTTGAGGTTACTTAAAGCACTAAGGCAGTCCGAGGTGGTATCCAATAGTTCCTTTAGTGCTGTAGCAGATTCAAAATTAATGCGCCTTAGACCGAACAATCTTTTCAATATGCAGTTGACTAAATATCTCGTATTATTATAGCGCTTTTCTAACTGATCCCAGCACTGACTATAATTAGCATCCGTTATCGGGGTGTGTCGTATTAATTGCTCTGCCTCGGAAGTAAGGTGGCTCTTCAGATAGTGCAGTTTTTGCACGTTATCTAAGGCTGTATTTTTATGCACAAGAGACACAAACAGGTTACGGAATGTTGTCCACTCCGAATATTTGCCCGAAAACGACGGAATTGAGATTTTTGGCAATTTTATTAAGGAACTAACGGATGCACCAGGATCGCTTGAAGATTCTTTCACTGATTTAGATGGCAACAATAGTTTATTTAACATAGTTTTCA
This sequence comes from Ypsolopha scabrella, assembly GCA_910592155.1. Lineage (NCBI taxonomy): Eukaryota > Metazoa > Arthropoda > Insecta > Lepidoptera > Ypsolophidae > Ypsolopha > Ypsolopha scabrella. Next base: position 13,685,822 of record OU342968.1, read on the forward strand.
TCTGTGATTTGTAATTAATATAAGCATCTTCAGCCTTGTCGTACAATTCTTTTTGCACATATGCACTAACATTTATAATATCGAGGTCATACGTTTCGTATATTTTGGCATTATTGACTCTAAACAACGACCAATCCCTTTCCAAATTTTCTAGTCTAATCTCAATGTACTCTACTGTTAACCTTTCTTTTGAACTCTTTTTAAAATTAATTAAACCTCGATCAATAGCATTTTTTAAATCATTTTGAACATTTACAATTCCTTCCATGATTATTTAGATGTAAAAGAACACACTAAAATCTATAAAGTTACACAAAATAAATCTATAAACCTTTCCAAAGTTAAGAGTTGAACTTAATGCAAAATTTTCTAAGTTCATAAAAGTGACGAAAATTTTACAAGTGTTTTGAATTTACTACACTGGAGTGAAATTGGGCATAGAGGCCACGTTCCTCCGTTTTTTCTTAAATTATTCTAAGTCTTTACATGCACTATAAATCGTTAAAGTCCCAAACTTAATTCAAAATATTACAAGTCCTGCATTCCACTGAATTTTGCTAAGTTCCAAATAAATTCTTCAAATTTCTTCAGAGTTTTTTAACTGATGTAAATAAGGTTGAAAATGTACTCACGGTTTGCACTTCACTCACACACGTCCAATATAGATGTTGTTATACTGTACTTCGATAGCTGAGATTCGTAGCGCAGCGCAGCTCGCGCGCCCTCTATCGGTCTTCTGCTGATGTCACACTGTTTTCACTGCACTTGTGGTGAACCACCAGTGTTGACAACTCCAATGACGACACAGAGGCAGCCGAAGTCAAACTCCAAAGCTGTCGCTGATGTCGACGTCACGTACTCTTCGTGCTGCGATCCACAGCGAGTACGGGGAGGCAGCCTTAACTAGGACTGCTGTACTAAAAATCCGGTCGAATGACCAAATGTTCGCTATAATGACCTGTACGTACTGGTTATAAGGTGTAAAATAAAAACAACCTTTTCCGAATTGATTATAGCCGAATATATTGTTGACAGTACACAATACACTATCAAAATCTCAGTTACACTTCGATATCGCGATCTATGAACAAGGACCGCCATCTACCTTAGTTCTGGTACAATTAAAACTAAGACAACATTAAAAGTAGTGGGGTTCGTAAACACGGGGTGTAAAGGTGCACTAAGAAAGGATTTTTCTAAGTTAACCCCCAATAGGGGTAAAACAGAGTGTTTACTTTTGTTTCGAAAACAATGGCGAGCATAGAACTTGTTCCTGGAAAAGCAATGAGAAGGTGGTCAAGTTTGACGATAAAAACAACATGAAAAAAATAATTATGAATTCGTATACTCTAGGGCAGCCAGTTCCTACCCTGGCATCATACAAATAATGATTTTTCAAAGTGATATTTAAATTATTTCATATTTTTTTATTGTCAAACTTGACCTTCTCATTGCATTTCCAGCAAACCATGCACGCCACTGATCGAAAATGCGTTCTCAACGGATATACAACTGGCTGTTTATATCCCAAATTCACGCGGACAAAGTCGCGGGCTTTCCCAAGTCTTCTTTATAACATTTCTTACTTTGATAAATAAAAAACTTGATGATTTTTTTTGTGACTCAAATTACTCCAACATAATAATACTTGAAGTAGTTTTGTAAATAATAATTAGACAACTCTTTGAAACGATATTCGGGTTCCGTACCCGAAGGGTGCCAAACGGGACACTTATTACCATAGTTTAACTACACTGTGCTATTACAAAGCCTCCGCTGTCTGTCTGTCCGTCTGTAATAGGGGTCTACAACTTCAACCATAATAGGTAGAAAGTTGAATTTTTCACAGAATATCCGTACTATGCCTTTACCACGACAAAAAAAAAATATTACAAAAAAAAAAAAAAATCTCGAAAAAGTTGCATTATTTAAATGTTATTGGTTTTGGCTCTGACTTAAAGACGGTAATAAATACAAGTTTTTAGCGCTTCGTTTTCTGTAGCTTTGCTGTTGCTTTATTTACCATAATGTTTTTAGAATTCCACACCCGTATTGTGGGGTGGTACGGAACCCTTTGTCCGCGAGTCCAACTCACACTTGCCCAAATTATATCATAATTACGCTCACGCTTACATCGTATTGGAAAATATTTAACAACAAAAGAAACAGTAACATTATTGCGAGCGTAGTGTTTGTTCACTGGAATTGTTACCTATTGTTTCCACTATTGTTGAACTTGCTTTCAGTCACTTTACGGCAGACTATTGTAAGATTATCTTTTCTATAAATAAGGTTTTCTATCTTTGGCTCTATATAACGCAGTAATATATCTGTGGTATTGTTCTAATTGTGGTTTTTAGTATCTTAAAAATACTAAGTGAATCTATCTTAATAGTTGTTTTAGTATTGACAGCATTTTATTATATTGATTTCCTAAATAATAATTGCATTTTTGTAAGACTAACATTAGATAACTGATGGATAGAATCCGAAATGAGGACATCCGTTGGAAGTCGAAAGTAACCGACATAGCCTGCAGAATCAGTAAGTGAAGTGGCAGTGGGCAGGCCAAATTTGTCGCCGACATGATGGCCGTTGGGGCCGAAAGGCTCTAGAATGGAGACCACGTATAGCAAAGCGTAGTGTAGGCCGACCTCGTGCCCACTGGACCGACGACCGGAAGGACGTTGCGGGGGCGGCTGGATGAGGAGGACGGAGGACCGACATGAGTGGCGCAATTTGGGAAAGGCCAGCCGTGGACGAACACGGGCTGATGGATGGATGGATTGCGCAAAACCCTCCTACACAAGCCATTTCTAGCAACGGTGAATCTTTGATGACATTGCATTTTAAAACCAGTCAAGTGCGAGTAGGACTCACGCCCTGAGGGTTCCGTACTATATAAATAGTTTAGTAAACCTATATTAAAAATCGGCGTTTTCAGTATTTGTTGCTTAAATACAGTATAATAATATGGCACATTATATGCAGAATATTCCGTATTCTTAGCTAGTTTAGTTTTTGAGATAGACCCCGTAACAAAAATGGTCTTAAACTGACAACTTTGATGCCCCCCCATTTCTTTATTTTTGGACTCTATGTATTTGTACTCAAATTAATGAGTTCTTGACAATGAGACCCCACATGCCGGGATAAGAAAAAAAAGGCTTTTTCGTCTCCTTTTCCATGTATGGGACCTCCCCAAAAATTAATTAAATTCCATCCATCCATCCATCAGCCCGTGTTCGTCCACTGCTGGACATAGGCATATCCCAAATTTCGCCACTCATGTCGGTCCTCCGTCCTCCTCATCCAGCCGCCCCCCGCAACTTCCTTCAGGTCGTCGGTCCAGCGGGCACGAGGTCGGCCTACACTACGCTTTTCTGTACGTGGTCTCCATTCTAAAGCCTTTCGGTCCCAACGGCCATCATGTCGGCGACAAATTTGGCCTGCTCACTGCCACTTCATTTTACTGATTCTGCAGGCTATGTCGGTTACTTTTGATCTCCGACGGATCTCCTCATTTCGGATTCTAACCATCAGAGATACCCAAGCATAGCCCGCTCCATAGCTCGCTGAGCGACCTTAAATCGGTGGATCAGACCCTTTGTAAGAGACCACGTCTCAGCGCCATACGTCATCACAGGAAGGACGCACTGGTTTTACATCTTTGCCTTTAAGCACATTCAATTAAATATTCGGTTTTGTGTCAATATTTCACACAACATATCAAAATTTCAGATCTATAACTCATTCCATCTGCAAGATGGACATATGGATGGACATACGGAGGGGACAGACGGACAGACGTATAGGCGGACAGACTAATAGACAGACAGATGGACAGATGGACAGACAGACAGACGGACATACAGCAGAACGACATTAATAGGGCTCCGTCTCTTGCCCTTTGGGCGCCACCCCAAAAAGGTAGCTTAACTTATATTTCTGTGGGTCCGGTGATTAACGGTTCAACGCGATTTAGGCCCATAATTAGATTTTTTTCACCACTTTGCTCCGTTTTTTCTCTCTCTACAAAATGATCTTACTGGAATTTTAATATCTTTAAAAACACCGGAGATAGACATAGGTTTGGGTAAATGTTTACGCGGTGCATAGTGTTTTAAAAAAAGTTAGTCGCATACTAAAATATCACATTTTGTGAAATTGGGTGTAACTTTAATAAGATTGTTTTGACGTTTTTTTTTTCGTTTCCTACATATGGAAACCAACTCGACTTAACTCATAATGCATTTAACAATATATCATTTTTTTGGTGCCAAATGGTTTAAGTCATTTTTTAATATATGTATATAGATTTAATTAATGATTTAAATGTATTTGTACTTATTACAATGAAAACTTAAACAAACTAATAACCTACAAAAATAATAATTTAATATAAAAAAAAAACTTAACTAAATTATATAAACATAAAAGTTAAATTAAATAAAATACTTTATTTTAGTCGTCGCTGTCACATTAATTGATATATCTCTCGGATGGTATGTTTTCTAGGGGCTAAACGGATACAGTAATATAATTTAATGTTATCTATATGATCCTTGATTTATTTTTGTGCAAAAGAATTTGTTTTTTTGCTCACCTGTAAAGTTGGGTTTCTTGAGTTAAACCGGAGGCACAGATTTATTAACATACGTTTACCTACATTTGATAGAATGTACATTTTACAAAACGTTTACTTACCGGAAGTTTTTAGTTTGCGGTCATTTATTGACTAAATTATAAAACAATATCCTAGCAACTAATTGCCACCAAATGTAACGTGTAAGACCGCCATTCAGCGGGGAAGTTTCTTGGGTATCTATGGAGATACGAAGTTCGGAAACTTGTAATTTTGCTGTCATTGTTCGCGGCGAGCGTCTACCCTTGTTGTAGAATTAAACACGTATTTGTGGCTATCGAGTGTCTCGGGTCGACTGCGGTATACAGCTTTCTGAACTATGGGTTAAACTCCCAACTTGTAACTTATTCTTATGTTAAAAAATGAATAGTAGACTTGATAACCCCATATGTTTACTGCTTATTTGCTACGGGATGGCTAAGCTCCAGAATTTTCTCGCTTTGTGAACTTACTACGTCGTAGTTAACCAGCCAAATACAAACTAATGGCTGAGTACTAAAATTAAACAACACCCCATATTATGATGTTTATAAATTTAAAAAATAAAGTCTGTGGTTTCCAAACATATCCACTCGGTGATGCTCTGTATGGGGAGCAATCATTCTAAGAAGCAATACAGTATTTCCGTATTTCACTGGAAAATACATGAATATGGTTGGCAAAAACATCTCAATACCCTCCTAAGTTTATTATTAAAATAGTTTTGAAATTGAATGATTACTTTCTATGCAGTTAAAAAAAAGTAGGGTTTAGGTATCACGTTAAAATATTCACTCATTACATAAAACATATTTTTGATTTGTTATATTTATTACTTCCGCGACCCCCTCGTCACATGACAAACTGTATTTATGGATTCGCTTGATTTCTTGCTACAGATCGAAACGTTTGTGCAATGGGTAAGAAGAGAACTAGGTTTTGAGGTTCTTGTTTTTTAATCGGATTAGTGAAATTGTCTTTCAACAAAAATAGGTGCGATGACGAGCGAAGCTTAGCGGAGCGAGGAGGAGCGTGTTAGGTTGACATGTAAATAAATTCCAGAGCCAAGCGAAGCGAGGCGACTCTCGTAGTTTTAAGATAATTCATGATATACGTAAAAATCCTTCTTGTTTTTCAGTTAACTGCACAACATCCAAACGGACTAAAACGGCAGAAGTATAACGTTTACAATACGATTCCACTGATGGGCGTTTACCCACAGCGTAATTAAAAACTCCATTGAATGGTTACACAATAGTAAATACATTTTGATGCTAGTGCAAAATGGTTGACATTTAGGGTCACGATTGAAAAAAAACAGTCGGGACGAGAAATATTAACACTTTCGCACGTGTATCTAACGACATTTTTTAATACACCTGCAAAAAATTACATGAAATAATAAAATAAAAGCAATTTTGTTGCAAATCAAAACAGATGTCTGTCGACTTAGAAAAAAACGCAGTCTAGTTGGCGCCAATCTGTACGACAAAGACCAATGTCTCTTTCTAAAATCTTATTAATAATAATTTATAAGATAGTTAAAATAGAATATAAATTATGACGTCTAAAATCGTTTTGAATTTTTAAAACACATTTTACAATTTAACATATATAATATATTTAATAATAAAATATAACAGTTTGAAAATATTCATCTTGACAGTTTTTAGTGTATCCGGTAAAACAAAGATTTACATGCTTACTAAATGATGTGGCTGGTTTCCCCTAGATGGTGTCAGTAGTAAAAACAAAAAAGCACGAGTGCAAAATATGTAATTTTACGCACGCTAAACAGGCACGAAATTTATCACATTTTGAGTAGGTGCATAAAAAAACTTTTTTTTTACAAAATGACAGAATAAAACAGGTTTTCTGAGGTGAGATTCTTAGGGATATTTAAGAAGAACCTTCCCCAGTCTCTTATAACAACCCGAACAATCTAAGGGTCCTTAAAGTAAACAAGTGCCACATACACAGGAGTTCCATTAGACCTTTATCTGGTTGTTAACTTTGATGCCTTAAAACCGAATATTTGTTAAGTGTATAAGAGAATAGTATTCTTTGATATGTTTACGTAAATATGGTGTTAACTGTGAAGTAAATGGTGTATGAGTAGATAATAAAGTCGATTCTGAAGGCTTTAATTTGAGTTTTAGTGCTGTCAAAACTTAATTTTTTCCGAAGTAATATAGCTTCTGTTGTTAACACTTAAGAACTACTTTAGAATGAAGAAAATGTAGTTTTGACAGCACTAAAACTAAAATTAAAGCGTTCAGAATCGGCTTTAATGTTTGTTTAAGTTAATAATAAATCATCCCTATCTCTACTTAATAATAAACACACTCGTATCTTCACTTTAAAGTTTATGACGATATGTGTTTATCAAGAAAAGTATTTAAACAAAAAGTGAAATTTTGTCAAAACAATGAAAACTTGATAAAAATGAATATTCTAGCCACTCGTCACAAAAGTAAGGACTTTCGCGGTTTCTGGAAACAGACCAGGAAGTTGAGTCCTAAGCCTAGCGTACCGGTGAGTGTCGATGGCCTACAAGACCCTAGGGAAATAGCTAACATGTTTAGTTCTCATTCTCAGGTGCAGTCCCCACTGAAGGTGGGGAGCGAAGATGTTGAGGCCGTCGTGTCCGATGTGCCGAAACGTATTACTGCGAAAGAATTAGAGTTACTGATCAAAGGAATGACAATGGGAAAGTCGCCCAGACACGACGGCCTCAGCATTGAGCATTTCACGTATGCCGGGCCACACCTCCCAAGAATTCTTGGATTGTTGTTTACTATTTGTATTAGGCACTCATACTTACCAGCTGAACTGATGCGATCGGTCGTTATTCCCATAGTTAAAAACAAAACGGGTGACATTGCTGACAAGAATAACTACCGACCGATCACATTAGCGATCACTACATCTAAGGTCCTTGATGGTTTGCTTGAGAGACAACTGAAGATGCACCTAGACCTGCATGATGCTCAATTTGGTTTCAGGCCTCACTTATCCACAGAGTGTGCTAATCTGTCTCTCAAGCATACTGTCAAGTATTATACAGGTAGAAACACAACTGTTTATGCTGCCTTTCTAGACCTCTCTAAGGTTTTTGACTTGGTTAGGTATGATATCCTTTGGACCAAACTAATTGACTCTGGTGTTCCTGGCGAGTTTGTCAATATTTTAAAATATTGGTACAGGCACCAGACTAACCAGGTCAAATGGCTAAATCAGCTTTCTGACTCATACAGGTTGGAGTGCGGAGTAAGACAGGGTGGGTTGACGTCTCCTTCGCTTTTCAACCTTTACGTAAATCAGCTGATTGGTGGGCTCGGTAGCGCTGGTGTCGGCTGCTACATTGACGGAAGCTGTGTCAATAGCATCAGCTATGCAGACGACATGGTGCTGCTGAGTCCATCAGTTGCTGCACTCAGAAGGCTGATTTCAATATGTGAGTGCTACGCGAAGTCCCATGGGCTCACATATAATGTTAAAAAAAGCGAACTTATGGTGTTCCGAACTAAGAATCGCAAAACGATCTGTGTGCCTCCTGTGAAGCTAAATGGAGTGGAACTAGTTGAAGTGTCGTCCTTCAAGTACTTGGGTCACATAGTTACCGAGGACTTGAAGGATGACAGTGATATTGACAGGGAAAGGAGAGCATTGGCAGTCCGCTGTAATATGTTAACACTCTTTAAGGCATATTGCCAATCTCTATATACCTGCGGTCTGTGGGTCAACTGTACGCAGCGGGCTATCAGTGCTCTCCGAGTACAATATAATAATGGTTTTATGTTAGATGTTGTTGGGGCTTCCACGTTACTGTAGTGCGTCCGGAATGTTTGCGCTGGCGCACACCGATGGCTTCCATGCGATAGTGCGCAAACGCACCGCATCACTTCTACGCGGAATGCGCGGGAGCTCCAACACCATTCTCAAACTCTCTCTTATTTTCGAATTTCCGCAAAAAAGGGTTATCGAACCTTTATGGTCACTACTTACCGAGTCTTCAGTATGAATATGTCTGCATAAATAAAGGTCACCCTAGATAACACGATTCCCATCGGCTTGGAAATGGCATCCATACTACATTTCTTAATTCCGTGCCCTTCGCTTTGTAAAACATTTCTATAAATCTCAATAGGACAAAAATACACTTGGCTGACAGGGAATTGCAAAGAACAAACGTTTTCCTTGGTTGCTTTCTGAGTAAGGCGATTTTTGTCCAGCTTCCCCTTTTAAAATGTTCACCCTTCGCCACTGATACGATGTCATAATAATGGTCAGTGTGTGCAATGCTTCATTCAGTATTAATTAGAACAAAAATAATAATCAAACTGGTCATATTCAATGATCGGCATGGCTGACATTATGAATATTTAAAAATGGATAGGATTCACTTTTTTAACTGTGCAAGGAGGCACAAGTTGAGCTTTCGATGAGATTATGACTCATTTCATCATCATCAGTGCGCAAAAATACTCCCGAAGAGTCCTGATGACGATGAGTCATAATCTCATCGAAAGCTCGACCTGTGCCTCCTTGCACTGTTAAAAAAGTGAGTCCTATCCATTTTTAAATTTTCATATGTCAGCCATGATGATGCCGATCATTGAATATGATCAAATTTGATTATTATTTTTGTTCTAATTAATACTGAAAGAAGCATTGCACACACTGACCATTACTATGACATTGTATCAGTGGCGAAGGGTGAACATTTTAAAAAGGGAAGCTTAACAAAAAATCGCCTTACTCAGAAAGCAATCAAGGAAAACGTTTGTTCTTTGCAACTCCCTGCAGCCAAGTGTATTTTTGTCCTATTGAGATTTATGGAAATGTTTGACAAAGCGAAGGGCATGATGTCAACTCACTCTAATTTTAATGGCTGTGAACATAGTCGGTCATTTTCCAAACAGTTAGTTCCCAGGCGGCTAGTTGGATATGGACAAGTCTCCAGCAAACAAAGATTTCACCAGGCACACAAACAGACTACTTCTTAATTTGGGGTGAATAAAAAATAATGTTTTTATTTGATTGTATCAATTAAAGTCACCTCATATTTATTTAATCCACCCAAAATACATCCCTAATTGATAACATTTTTCGTGGATCCGTTCGCAACAAAGGCTAGCGGATGGAAAGGAAAAACAAATACGTTGTTGGCCAAGAGTGATGGACAAATTTACTGGCTAGCGCCCTCCACCGCTTTGGGACTATTTATCTGAATTTGAATCGCATTTGTTACCGACAAAATTTGTCTTTTAAACCCCAGATATCTTTCAAACCTACACAGATACGAGTAGATGCAGATTCCCTTAATTGAATATAAACCAAGATATAATAAAGATCTTTTCGTTTTATCTTTCTGTTTCTTCAATTTTTCTATATGAAAAATCGTCTGTGTTATAAAAATCACATTACTGGAATACAAGGCTTAAGGAAGTATTGTTTATTTTCTAATTTTCCGCCTGTCGACGTGAAATCTCGACGTAGAGTGATACGACGTACATATACAGCAACGAGCAAAAAAATCGGCCCCGTTTAAAATTAGCTCTATCTAATTGAGCCTTTTAGATCTCGAGTCGGGGTCGACGCCCGTTTCAATTAAGATTTACTGACTCGGAAAAAATGCCTTGAGCTGTTTTGTAGATTAATGGACGCTCAATAAACTAAAAACGACAATCAAGTGGTTTTTATTAATTATACTTAAATTGTAAAATATATTATCAAGGTAAATATTATGGTTTCCAACTGTCAGCCAATTTAAACCATCAAACATTTGAACGTTTTCCTTCACTATTTGGCAAAAAAATCATGATCTCGACTCACAAAAGCGAATTCATTCATTCTAAGTAGGTATATATGACCGAAGAGGCCTATTGCCAACAGGGGATTCGTGAATTTCTCTCAATGATGATTTAGATAAGAGCAGAGTGGTGATAAATTTTGATGAATGAGAAAGACATAACGTTAAAACCTTAGATGACGGATGTGCGACATACTATTCTATAAGCTACTTGAAGTATGACGATTGTTGAAGTAGGAAAAAATCGTTATCTTAGACTTTAAAACTTGAAAAGACAGCCTTTAATTATTACTGCATCTCCCAATCTTCAACTCCACTTGGAGACCTTATTTTGATAATTATCAATATTTCTATATCATAACAATCATAAGAGATGACTGATTGTTATAAAATTAGGCAAATGAAGTCAAATTTTAAGCCAATAGATTAATCCGATAGTCCTAATGCTGTCGTCATTGCAAATCAATATTTAATATTGACCTATAATTTCAGTAGGTTTTTATTACATGACAATATTAAAAAGCCGGTTTTTATGCTCGTAAGTGTCTCACGTAAAATGTTGAAATAATATCCTGGTAGAACATTATACGCTTTTCAGTTTAAAATAATGGTTTGACTGAAATCCCATTAATTTTATCGTAGCTTTTAGACATTTTCTTTGCAATTACTTTCTGATAATCGGTGAATTAAGCTAAATCAGCTATCGTTAGCGACCACCCAAAATACATGGGTAAAAAACTGCTTACCTGGTAGTAACTCAATTCTACTAGTTTATAATCTTATTCGATATAAATTTCGTAGCCATATCGTAGAAATTGATTATTTCATGATTTAATCGCAATATCATAAAATCTGTAAAAACTAAAAGGATCGCCTCGCTCCACTCCGCTTGGCTCCCGAATTTATACCCTGTCTGGCTGACTGATATATCAACGCTTAGTCCAAATTGCTGGACCTGGGAACATGAAATTTGAACTGTAGATTTCTTGTATGCAAACAAATCCGCTAAGCAGGGATTTTAGGAAATTCGTACGGGATCGAAGGGAGTAGGATCCACACGGGCATATCTGTAGGGTGCCAGTTAAAATAATTATCCAAGGATGAGTGAAACGGTGCTTTACTTTTCAGTCGAGGACCATTACGTGTTGGAGACAGTTTTAAGTTTACTTACTCCACGGCAACTTTACTTGCAACTACCGACAATTTTAATACAACATCTTTTATGTAACTTCTAATTTACAGAGCAAAAATAATAATGGCATTTTTTTAATAAAGCCATTAGCTTGTACAGAAACTGGGAAACTGACGGCAGGCGAGGCTTAATCAGTCTTTACAGGTACTTTCAAAAAAATTTACGGAAGTCGGTAATGGACGGATGACTGATGCTAAGTGCCTGTAACTACTCCCTTGGCGTCATGACGTCACACCGGAACACGACGAATCACTTGGGGGCATGGTTTCGTCGTGAGGGCGGTGACAAGCCACGACTGAAGTCTACAACCAGTAAATAGTTGCCTACGTCATCGTCTCTGCAGATGAAGCAAAGATTCAATGAACTTATGACTCTCAATAATACAGATACAATACAATATTATAATCCCGAAGACATATTATTTGACGTTGCCGTACGCACAACTTTTGTTTATTTTGTTATAAAAACAAACAAACTCCTATATGCAGCAAGAATGCTTGGATGTTTCTGCAAATCTAGTAAATTAGATCTGATTTTCAAAATCGTCTTTAAAATGTATAAAGCGCGCTATTATTTCCAGTTTATCGTTTATTTCCAGATTATCGTTTATTTCATGCTCGACTGGCAGGATTCAAACCAGGGTCTCAAGATTGAGAGGCTGACGCGTCCTACTATGTGTTGCTGGGAGTGTCGGTACTATGACGATCACCCGTCAAATAAACATTTGCCGATTCTTGGCATTATCATTTCTGGAAATGAGTTACTGCTCAAACGTTGTACTAGGATAATACACGAGTAGGCGTTATCTTAACGGCCTACTAATTCCTAATGGCACGGGGTAAATTACCTACAAGTTGAGCTAACAGATGAGAGGAAAGTTATTCGTTACACGCTACGTTTTTATCTTCATGCAAATGAAAATATATTAACGGATATTATGAAAAATTGTTAAGATATATGCAACGGCGTTTGCCACTATCATCCAGTAAACGATTCGTTTACTGCTATCACCCCATACTATGAAGCTGCAAGATATTGTCAAGATGACAAATTTATGTCCCACTCGCATCTACACGTATTTCAGTAGGTAGAGCCGCAGCTACAAGCCGCATTGCATCGAAAGGGTATTCAGAGAAAATCCTGCTCCGCTACCACTTGTCTATCCTGCTCAGTGGAAGCGGGCCGCTCAGAAAACACGCAATTTCGAGGTGTTTTTAGGGTTTCGAAGTCCGACAAGGAACCCTTATAGTTTCGCCATGTCCGTCTGTCCGTCTGTCCACGGCTTAGCTCAGAGACTACTAGTACTAGAAAGCTGTAATTTGGCATGGATATAAATATTGATCACGGCGACCAAATGGAAAATAAAATCTCGAAAATTTTTTTGCTGTAGTTAAAATGACGGCCGCTTAATATCCCATTTTTTATGAAGTTTATTTTGGTATTATTATTGTTTAAAATCTAATAAAACTCAAATGAAATGATTTTTAGATCACAGTTTAGGCCTATCTTTGCGATTTTATTGGATGCAGGAAAATGAAAGTATTCGTGTATCGAACGGTCGAAATATTAAGTAAAATCAAAGACTGAAATAAGACAAAGTGACTTTTATTTATGCCTCCAAACTCGTACTGGAGGCTTGGTAAGTGATCAGTAACATGGATCGATAACACTTTTTGCTAATTTGGCAAATTATAGTAAATTAAATAATAAATTGACTTGGGCTGGGCTTGCCTTTGTAAGGAACACGAAAAGAATAATTTACGAATTTCACAAAAGGGGTCATCCAGCCTTGTTACTGAGCACTTATCTAGTCTTCAGTAAGAATTTAGCTGCATAAATTGAAGTCACCTTATATGTATTATTTTATTTATTTTTTCCAATTTCACGGCCAAAGCTGATTTTGAAAAGAGACAAAACATCGGATAACACCCCTTAAACTATTAAACATACAATGACACCTATTCTCGTGTAGCAAATATAAGATTGAGGGCTGCCATAACCTAAAACTTTTCATTACAAAATAGGCTTCAACGCAGATGGATAAAAGTTAAATAAGCTTGTATTATTTGAGGTTTTTCAACTATAAATTTAAGGTTTGCTGCACGAGAATAGGTCACATTGTGTTACATCGATAGTGTACCTTGAATCACGAACAAGATAAAGTCTTGCACCTTGTAACTTTTAATAAAAAGTTATTGTAGAAGGGAAAAGCTGAAGCTAGGCAAACCAAATGACCACCTTAAGGCCATATCAGGAGTCGCACCAAGAACCAAGAACTGAAGTTATGTGGTTCTGTAGGCCTACCATGAGTTTTGGTCACGATACTGCGTAAAATATTTCTATGAGAAATTCTGACTTACGAGAGGAACCCGAATTTCTCATACAAAATATTTTACGCAGTCGGTAACGTGTATTGTGACCAAAATCAAAGTAGGTCTACTGGACAGAGCAGAATAGACAGAGACAGAACAGGACAGAGCGGAAAATGCCACACTGACAAGAACTAGTCTCTTAAATTAATTGATGACTTTCTAACCGTCAAAAAGTGCCCTAATTTTGTTTAAACATGAAATTATATACAATTTAATGTAGAGATATCAGACATTCAACTCCAATTAACTTTTTGCACTGCAACCACAAATCGATTGAAAGGAAATATCGAAATTTATTCATTGGTTATAATAACTTCCTTCGAACATTGTTTCCCAGAACATTCCGAAGTTTTCTTGTTAAAAGTTCTCTATTGCAGAATGAGAGTAATAATTCTTGAAATCATTTCCCACTGTCCCACTAGTTCATTTCTGGCTTCAGCCAGATGAGGCTCGGTCGATACGATTGTTTTAGTACTCGTATGAATCAACGAAAACTCGTATGAGTAGTATTTGCAACTTTTGTTCTACGACTTTGGAATTTGCGCAATTTTTTACTAGCCCCGGGTTAATAAAAGAAAAAAAAAGGAATGTGAATTTGGTTTGTAATTTATTAAAGCTGTATCACAGACTTTCTTTGTTATAATTAAATAATAAATCTTTCCATAAACAAGCTTTTATTTAAGCTACGGACGAATCGCATCGAAATCGAACTGATTTATTATTTCAAAGCGTTTGTTTTAGCGATCTACAATTAACTATTTATTTTATTTGTTTTAGTCTCTAATAAAAGCCTGTTTTTAAAAGGGTTTTTCAGTAAATAACTTTATTTTGCTCGTCAAAATATTTCATTTGATAACCATCGTCATGAGGGTGATAAAAGAAATTTAGTCTGCCATCTTGGGGCGTCCATCATATTTAATTTACAATGACGTATTCCGCTTGGCAAACCCTGTCATTTAATACCCCTCTTAAAGGTGGTAAAGGAAATTCAGTCCACCAAATTGGGGCTTTGGACTGCCATAGGTATTATCGTATTCTCCTCGTCAAATCCTTTTCTTTTGTTAGGTACACATTTCACAGGGGTGGGTATGGAATTATAAAATGCCATCTTTGGTCATCCGCCATATTGGATTAAGAATGACGTCACTTAGCTTATCAAACGTGTGTGCAAAATTTCAGCTAAACCGTTTAGGAGAAATTGGTTTAAAATTCAGTTGCAATGTTTGCTCCAGACATACTAACTAACAGGAGAAGTTAATTAAAAGCTTCTAATAAAAGTCATGGTTACAGTCAACGTGTTATATCGTTTTAGTTTGTTAATTTTTAATATTTTTTCCAAAACTATCTGTTGATCTTTTTTTGTTAGAATATAAAACGCGCAAGGAACACAAAAAACTACTTCAGGCGCGTAACTATACTACCTTATGCGCGTTTGCAGGTTATCATAGCAAAATAAAAGCACAAGAAAGAAGAACCACAGTGTTTGAATGAAAACGTAAAGCTCAAACAAAAGTCGAAACAAGGGTCCTTACTGAATAGACCAGTTTCCCGCTCTATCTCTAGAATGCACATCTTTAAGCCACACAATACCTTCTATACTCCTCCAACCTGCATCTTTGAAAGACAAAGGGACGACCAAAAGGCTTTTTGGTGCGACAAAATGGTAGCGGCGTCGAAACGCCACAAGATGTCGGATGGCTTGCAGTCGCCAGGAAATGACTAGGAAATTGCCCCATTATGCTTGCAAATCGTGAGCTGCATTCGAATTAGTTCTTTGCTTGTAATTTCCAGTGGTGAAAGAAAGGGGAAGTTTAAAAGCGTGACAAATGCGTGGAATTGTGTGCGTAGAAGGTTTTACGGCTTCTCTTTCTTTGTACTAAGTGAAATGTATGTACCGAAGGAAATAAGAATTTTTGTTTGTCAGGATATGACTATAGATTTTGTTTCGTTCAGTTATCGATTTTCTATAGTTAGAAAACGTTCGATGTGTAGCGCGATCACGCCTTGTGAAATTAGACGGGTTCAAAATTAGAACACATAATATTTAAGAATACCAAATTAAAGCATTGCATAATTTCGCAGTGTACTGGTCGTTAAGTGATTAAAACCGGCCAAGTACGAGTTGGACTCGCGCACGAAGGGTTCCGTACCATTATCTATAAAAACGGCAAAAAAATCACGTCTATTGTATGGGAGCCCCGTTTAATATTTATTTTATTCTGTTTTTTAGTATTTGTTGTTATAGCGAAAACAGGAATACATCATCTGTGAAAATTTCAACTGTCTAACTATCACGGTTCATGAGATACAGCCTGGTGACAGATGGACAGCGGAGTCTTAGTAATAGGGTCCCTTTGGTTACTATTTGGCCACGGAACCCTAACAAGCGTTTCTTCGATTCCGATATCAGTTGATAGACTGACAGTTGAGACTTAAAAATTAGATTTTTATCACGTAAAGATGTACAGATAAATAAATAAAGCGATTGCTATCTTTGTCAAGACTGAGGCTGTGCTCGCGTAGCATTTTCGTAGCTGTCTCTGGCAGCGTAGCTCTGCGTAGTTTTTCGTTCCTATCTTTTTGTAATGAACGCACGTCTGAATTAAATTTTCTTACACGTATCACTCAAATTAAAATTTTGCTAGATTTTCGAACGCAGTCGAAAATATGTCATCATTGTGGATAACACAAGCATAAAAGCGGTGAACAATTTTCTTTCACCGAATAAAAGCCTCAACACTTGTACAAATATCATCTGGTCCTGACGACCTATCGATTCTCCAGTATGAATTTGGATAAATAAACGAAAATCATCTTATATACATTTTTTTATTATTGTCTGCAGAACGCCAGTTTAAAAACACAGTCTAGGTCATTCTTTTAGAAAAGAAATAACATTTGTTGAGTGAGATTCTGTGAGACACATTGAATCAAGCATACACTGCAAATTTTAGAATTTGTGTGGGGCCATTTATAATAAACGTCATTTATTACAATATTTTAATCCCATATTACGTGGTAAGTAAATAATATATCAAAGGAATATATTAATAAAAATGTGTAGTAAATTGTGTTTTTTATTAGTAAAAGCAAATAAATTTTCAGTAGTATATTCGCCTGATGACGACCCCATTGAGGGGTCGAAATATAGCACATTTTACTGAAAATTTCTTTGCTATATTTATAAATACCTATATGTGGACTAAAAAAACCGAGAATTTTATACAACTTATTGAAAATCTATACCAGGGGTTGGCAAGTAATTTTAAATGGGATCCGAGATACTATTGAAATGTTTTATCCAGGTCCAGAAAAAAAAGCTTAATTCTTACTAGCCGAAATCTTTTATTTTGACTAATATAAGATATTTACATAAAACACAATAGCTATTCTTTAAAATTATATAAATATTTTTTAAATTTAATTGGAGGGTAAGTAATTTTACAATATTCGGCGATCCGAGTTTCGACCTTCCGTGGTCCGGATCCGGACTACGGTCCGCCTGTTGCCAACCGATGATCTTTAAAGTATTAAAAAAGTTGTATCGGTATATTTAATACTTTTGTGAAATTTAAACAAAAATACAGTACAGTCATATCCGATTTATGCGAGGGATACGTTCCAGAGAAAATCGCGTAATACAAAACGCATCATATGATACAGTTAAATACATACAAACTTAAACAAAAAAAATTAATTGCAAAATTAGGCTCATAATATATTTAATTTGAGTGTTACTCAAAGTCACGATATGCGTTGCATTAAATATTTACATATTCCATGGACTAATTGTGTAATTCAGGGCATTTTAGCGCGTATTTTAGAATTTTTGCTAAATACCTTTCTGTCTGACTATCTACGTACTGATAGTAGTGAGCTTAAAATTATTACACAATACTTAAAAGCGAATCTTAACAATCAATCCACTTAAAAGTATAGGTGGAGAACTCCTCAACTCCTTTTATCAGCCAATAATACGATGAAGCATGAGAACCACGTACAAAGAACCAATCTTTTTTATAAACACGAAGAATTGGAAATCTTATTCGTTTGAGATAAGAGTGGCGGAGAAAGAAAAATGGTCGGTGGTGAAGGAAGGCAGCTGGTCAAGGAGGGTTGAGTGGGGTTCAGCAGTAATCGCCGTCAAGGACCTCTTTAAGCTGGAGGGTTCTTCGATGGACCGCTATTGGTAGCAAAACAAGTTCCGATCATTTAATGAGTTCTACTAATTAGATTTGTAATCATTTTGTTCTGAGACGTGGGAAAGAGTATGAAATAGTAAATTTTGATGCAAGTGCGACAAGGATGATATTTAGAGTAACGATTCAAAAACAGTCGGGACGAGAAATATCAACACATTCGCACGTGTATCAAACGACGTTTTTTAATACACCTGCGAAAAATTACATGAAATAATAAAATAAAAGCAATTTTGTTGCAAATCAAAACAGATACAAGTCGACTGAAGAACACGAAGTCTGATTGGCGCCAATCTGTACTACAAAGACCAATGACTATATATAAAATCTTTGTAGTAATAATTTCTAAGATAGTTAAATAAGATTGTAAATTATGACGTCTAAAATCGTTTTGAATTTTTAAAACACATTTTACAATTTGACATTATTTAATATAAAAAAATAAAAAAGTTTGAAAATAATCATCTTAAACAGTTTTTAGTGTATCCGGTAAAACAAAGGTCTACAGGCTTACTTAATGATGTGGCCGATTTCCCCTAGATGGCGTCAGTAGTAGAAACAAAAAGCACGTAATCTAAATCTACACTTCTACACTATTATATAAAGAGGAAAGATTTGTTTGTTCGTTTGTTTGTTTGTTTGTAAGTTTGAGGTAAACTTAGGAACTACTCAACCGATTCTAAAAACTCTTTCTTTTGTAAAAAGCTACACAATTGCTCAGTAACATAGGCTATATTTTATTTAAATGAAAGTAAGTTTTCAGTTTGAAAAATCAGTGTTTGTGAACTATGTCGGGAGAAAAAACGCTGCTTAGCTGTTTTATCGGCGTGCCCTGACCAAATGGTTAGTTATACGTGATAAAACCGGTTGTTTTTCTATACAAAGAAACTGTATCAGTTTAATCTGACCAAAGATTTCCATCTACAACGATCCTCACACACCTCTTGCTAATATTAAGCTTGAAAAATTGACTACAGCCAGGTTTAAGCACAGATACATTAAATACTGTGGTTTAAATAATGTTTTTTTCCCATATGGCAAAACTAATCAGTTTAATCTGACTACAGATTTCCATCTACAACGATCCTGACACACCTCTTGCTAATATTAAGCTTGAAAAATTTACTACTGCCAGGTTTAAGCATAGATACATCAAATACTGGTTTAAGTAATGATTTTTTCCCATACGGGAAAACTATATCAGTTTAATCTGACTACAGGTTTACATCTACAACGACCCGGACACACCTTTTGCTAATATTTAGCTTAAAAAGTGATTAAAGCCAGGTTTATGTATTTATTTTTTCCCATACGAGAAAACTGTATCAGTTTAATCTAAGTACAGATTTCCATCTACAACGATCCTGACACACTTCTTGGCACTTTGCTAAAACATAGTAACCAGGGTCTGATTATTGGACTGGAAGATGGGTACGGGATCTTCTGAACGGACAACGGCAGACCCTTCGAGTTTGGGCTTATTTGATTGGTCTTTTTTAGCACTTTGGTAAAACATGGTGACCAGGGTCTGATGATGGAACTGGAAGATGGGTACGGGATCTCCTCAACGGACAACAAAAAAACCTTCGAGTTTGGGCTTATTTGATTGGTCTTTATTAGTGCCTTGGTTAAACATGGTGTCCGTTGCATATAGTCGTTCAAAAAATCATATTCTTTTGTTTTCCTTATTTTCACGAAAATCTCTTCGACGCGGGCGGAGCCGCGGGCAAAAGCTTGTCTATCATATTTTGAGCAGGTGTATTAAAAGGAAATTTCTGTTCTTTAATATAAATAAATATATAATCACACTGTGATATTTTTGTTTATATAAGGTCCTACAATAATAAGTGAAAGTAATTTTAGGGTAGATCATGTATCCTTAACTGATCACAATATAGAGGAAAAAATGTTTTTTGTCTATAATTATTTCGCTTCCCAGTACAAAGTGGTTCAATCAGCTGACTCAATTTCTATGGAAAGGTGAAAAAAAGTTCACGGAAAAATATTTTTTTTCTTTGGATTGTGGTCTATTAGGGACACTCTATCATCTCTTAAATTTTTTTCACTTTGAATTGTTGGACCTTATATATAGCTAAAAAATATAAGGGAAGATTGTTGTTCGCGACTATAGATGGCCACATATGTATTTATTAGGATAAGTTAAGCTTATTTTGTTATTCTAAGTCGATTATTTTACAAGACGTTTCCTGACCTAATCTGAAGAGCCTTATGTGATTTAATTAAAGTTTTTGGTTCTTTGCGTTTTAATTAACCCAAATATATAGAGAATAGGTGTATAGAATAAATACAAAATTAGTTATTTAGATAAAATGTAAATAGGACATTGGTAAATAAATAAATAATAGCGCAGGTGGGCTCTGTACAGAATTGCCGCTCTGAGGGGGGTCAAAATCAGTCTTTCTCGCTCGCACATCTGCCTATTCACTCGCACACTATAAATATGCAGGGATTCTATAGAATGCGAATAGTATAAATATGGGAGCGGTCCCGAGCGAACCTTCACCTTCAGATTCAGACATGAAGGGCTGCTCTCCCCCCCACGCCCCCTAAGAGCTGGAGTCCCCCAAGGATCAGTTCTCTCACCTATACTTTACTCGTTATACACAAACGACATCCCTATCCCCGAGAACGGAGTACAGCTATCCCTCTTCGCAGATGACACTGCACTTTATACCAAAAGCCGTCACTCACAGACAATACTCAAAAAACTCCAAAAGTCCATCGACGCTCTTTGAGAGTGGTTCGCACGATGGCGTATCGATGTGAATCCTGAAAAGAGCGTCGCGATCCGATTCGCGATACAAACGTAGACTTCACGACGACCCCAACCTCCGCATGTTAGGTACCCCAGTCCCCTGGAAAAACACTGCCAAATATCTAGGAGTCACTCTGGACTCACACCTATCCTTCAAACCTCATATAAATAGAGTGATGCGTACAGCCCGTTTCTATTTGAACAGGCTGAACAGCATGTTAGGCAGACACAGTAAGATGTCTCTCAGGAACAAGCGAACACTATACAAGGTCTGCATCCGACCTGTATTAACGTACGCTTCCCCCGTCTTCGCACATGCGAAACCCAATATCCTGCATAAAATGCAGGTAATCCAAAATTTATTCTGTCGGAAAGCGTCCAACGCACCCTGGTACGTGCGCGGCGCGGACCTCCATCGGGACTTAGAGCTACCCACCCTCCAACAATTCATGAAGTCCCTTTCAGAGACATTCTTCAAATCTGCCGAAGAACACACCAATCCGTTAGTACGCGAGACAGTTTCGTACACTGCTCCGACTAAATCTCGTTACAAGGTTCGAAGCCCGAGAAACATCCTCTCCGATCCCCCTAACAAACCAAACTCTCAGAAGATTTAAATAAACTTCTAAAAGCTCATGATGAGCTAAAAGCTCGAACCACTCATACAGAGCCTAGCTCTTCCTCCCAATTAGTATAGATCCCTATTGGGATCTTTCCCAGCGGATGTCCCTCTAGGACCCCGCTAGCACCCCCTTCCCCCCAAAGGTGGGTCGCTCAGATAAAGGTTTTAAGACCCCCAGGGCCAAACCAACTTACTAGGTGGAGTTTAGTGGGTAGGCACTTCTAGTGAGTCCCACATAACCAATGCAGACGGCTGTGTTGGTATGCTATGAGCATTCTCCACCTCCCTCCCACCGTGACCTCCGGAGGGTGCCTTTGCTTGGGCGCAAAAAAAAAAAAAAAAAAAAAAGAGCGAACGTCATTCACACTCCGATCTCCTCCGAAGCAATACTGGCAGACCTCAACTGGCAGCCCAAGTACAAAGAAGGGTTTTATTCATCTTCTGTCCCCATTACCAGCATCTGCCCTAGTCAACAATTGTGGGTCAACGAACGGGCCCACAATTGTTGTTAGCATGTCTTTATAATATTTTTTAAGCTTATCGTAAGACAGTTGTGTAGTAAAATCGTAACAAAGTTGCTTTTGGATAACATAAATTGGAATTTTTACGAGAATATAACTTTACAATAGTAGTTTATGCTACAAGTTCGGTAAGGAGGCAATAGCTTACGAGGACGATTTGAAACACGAGCGATAAGCGAGTGTTTTAAACGTTGCGAGTAAGTTGTTGCCTTATACAAGTGTATTATACTACATTTTTCAATGCATAGTGTGAGTAAATAAATTAAACGTAATTAAAGAAACAAACAATAAATACTCCAAATGAACTTTAGTCGAGCATTCTTTTTCTTTTTCTTTGCACGCAGGTTGTCAACTCGACAGAAATAAACTCTTTTAGTTTGATACGTTCGTTGCTGTTTTCAGTCACCTCACATGCCTTGATACTGTCCTGCTTTCAGAGGTAGGTGTTTGTCGTCCGATGATCAAACTAAACGCAGCCTACGAATGCATCAAATTGGAAGCAGTCTATTTCCGTCAAGTCTATATATGTTACACAAGAAAAGACTGCCAACTATCTATCAATAAATAAAAAAATAGTAAAAATAAAGCACTAGTGTGAAACAAAATACTTTGACAACTATTTTGATGGATACAAAATGAGTCTTTACAAGGACTTGCATTGAAAAAATCCCACTAATATTATAAATGCAAAAGTTTGCGTGTGTGTGTATGTATGTATGTATGTTTGTGACTCTTTCACGCTGAAGCAGCTGAACGGATTTGCATGAAATTTGGAAAGAATATGGCTTATACCTTAACTTAACACATAGGCTACTTTTCATCCCGGAAAAATGCATGGTTCCTGTAGGATAGATAAATATCATTGAAAAATCAGGTGTCTAATTAGCGCAGTTCTCAATCGTTTCTGGTGAATAACGAGATGGGTGTAGTGACGCTGCCGGCCATTGAGCGAAGCACTGCGGCAGACGAGATCAATGCTTGCCTCAAGGCTTCGCCAATGTGGGAATAGGTAGAGAAATTGCACCTCACAACAAATATGAGAGTCCAGCTCTACAACCACCAAGAATCTGGGTCCTTTGCTCAAATCTCCTCGAGATTGGCGAAGAACGCATAGCAATGGATGAAATGAAGGCCTAATCAAATTTGAAAGCCGCTTCTGCAATGTTGTTACTTCGGAAAATAACATTATAAAAGAGGTTTTTCCGAGCTTACAACAAAACTTGAACAACGAGGAGTAGTTATGTGAAAGGGCAATCATGGCGCCTAGAACGAATCTGTGGGAAACATCAATAAAAAAATTATTGATCAAGTACCTGGTGGAGTGACCACCTATACGTCGATCGATACAGTAATGACAAGTGACGATGCAACAACTTACCCAGTAGAGTTTCTTAACTCATTAGAGCTGCGGGAGTGCCTTCCCACAAGCTGGAGCTGAAGGTGGGTGTGCCTGTTATACTGATGCGTAACCTGGATGCACCAAGATTGTGCAATGGCATTAGGTTACGCATCACGGAGTTGAAAAGGCACATCGTGCAGGCCACCATCATCACTGGTGGGGCTAAAGGAGAGAGGGTATTGATACCGCGAATTTCAATCATCCCAACAAACTTGCCTTTCCATTTCAAACGCCAGCAGTTTCCCTTGAAAGTGGCCTTCTCGATAACTATAAATAAGAGTCAAGGACAAACGTTAAAAAAGGCAGGTATTCACCTGGGCACCCCATGTTTTTCGCACGGACAGCTCTGGACTGCGCGATCTAGTTGGTGGTTTTGGTGGTTTTACCGATTATGAGAATAGGAGGATTAATGCTGAAATATGTGCTCAACACAAATAAAATTGTAGAAAGTCTATCCATGGTCTTTCCAAGATTTCACCACTCTTGGCGGTCCTACTGGAAGAAATGCCCATACTCACACACGCTGGGCAGGCAGGTTGGTGAACGCGGTGCCGAAACCCTCGCTTCAGTGACGCCGCTGCCCGTCACCGGTCTGTTTTATAAAAGCTCGGCAATTGGGTCTATACAAATAATAAGTTAGTAAAAAAACTCGTTTATGTGTATTAAATGTATTATTGTATTATGTAGTATTATTACACAAAACTACAATGTTGAGATTTTTTGTCTGTCTGTCTGTATGTTCCGTTTTAATTCGAGAACCACTCAAGGGATTTGGGTGTGGTTTTATTTATTATAATCGTAGTGACTTTAGTCGACATAATAGACCATATGAGGGGTATAAAAGCAAATGTGCCACTCTCTAGGCTTAGAAGCTAACAGGCTTACTTTTATATCCCATATATGAAATGATAATAAAATAACCAACAAGCCATAAACTGTCAATAATAGTTTTTATCTTATGCGCAAATAAAAGATGCACAGATTTAAGGACACTTCAACGCGAGCAAAGCCGCGGAAAAAGTTGTATTATATTTCACAAGGGCTTTGAATTTTAATAATTTCCGTTCAAAAGAGAAATAAATGCAAACGATTACATAGCCAAATTTTTTTCTGTCAAAAGGTTCACTTTCATATTTTCGTCAACGAAAGCGAAAAAAAATATACAAAGCAGTTCTTTGAAAGTCGTCCCTGCAAATATGTGTGGCTTCTCTTAGTAAAGAAATTTCAGTCTATTTCTGACATTTTATGACGTAGAATCCCGTTTGAGGGAAAGAAATCTGATGTAATACCCCTGTTTGTTATGGTTTTGTACTTAGAATAATAATGAACGAAGGAGGCGGTTCAAAACTGTTTGATGTCGCTGCTTTGATCGCGCGGCCTCAAACACTACACACAACACCTCAGAATAAATAATATGAAAATATAAATTATTTTTGAACCGAATATTTTCAAACAACATCATACTGAAAAAGGCAGACTTAAGGCCGTACATAAATTAACAAACATGGAAAATCAGGGTGGACTATGACGGGTTGATGGATTGATAGATGCACGGGGGTGTGCAAAAACAACAAATAATATATTTGAAAAAAAAAATCGGCCCACTTTGGTCAGTCAGTCGATTGGTCAAAGTGGGCCGAAATATTATCTTGAAAATATTTAATTTATTACTTTTGTTGTGCCTAGAAGTATTCAATTACATGAAGTAAGTAAGGAAACGAGTTTTTTTTTTATTTCCGCATGTATATTTTTTGGTATAGTTATTAAATTTGAGATAATATGATTTATTTAAAGAGGGGTTACAGAGGATCTATGAAGGAGTCTAGCTCCAATGCAGAGTGCGCACTTAGAATCAATAACCACCTTATAGTATAATCAAGTATATTTTATGAAGATAACGTAATCAATGGACTTTGGAGAAAATCAGTAAGCAGACATCTACAAAAAGTCATTCTGTCAGAGTATCATAAATTGGGCCGCAGGCTGCCAGTGGTGCTTTTGCTATAAAACCTTCAACAGGATCTCGGTTCAAAATGCACATCGTAATACACAATACATCGTAATAAATAACAAGGTTTACAGTTTGTATTGTATGTAATGCAATAAAAATGTAATGCATAAGGTGATGTAATTTTCTTGTAAAAACTTCATTATTATGAAGCAACTTTCGCGAATACACATAAAACGCATCTATTGCATACTTTTTACTCAAAAGTATTAATGCAATATTAAGATATGAATTTTGCACCGAGGTCCTCTGTTACCCCCTTAAATCTAATTGTTCATTTCTATAGTCTGCCAGATGCATGTTGCTGAAAGTCTGAAACTAGCGATAAGTAGTCCAATTTATATGATGGAACTAACACTAAACAAAAATCTGCTGTTCCGTAGAAAAATTTCATACCTACTTGACCAAAATGTATAAACGAACTTATTTTTCACTATTTTTCGATTTTTACGGTTCCGTACCTCAATAGGAAAAAACGAGCCCTTATAGGATCACTTTCCGTCCGTCTGTCCGTCAAGACCCTTTATCTCGGGAACACGTAGAGGTATTGAGTTGAAATTAAAACCATATACTCAAGTCCACAGTCCCTTGAAGCTGTGAAAAATTCAATTTTCTAACTTTTCTAACTTAATATAAAAAAAAAATTAACTCTATTTCTTTTCCGACTTTTCTTTTGTATAAAAAGGAAATACCTTAAAAACACGAAGAAACTTGAAAATTCATAAAATATTTAAACCCATTTAGCACTTTACTCAGTACAAATTTATTTGTACAGCTCGTCAATAATGTTTAGAAAGGTTAAGGTGGTAACGGAGGATCTCGGTGCAAAATGCAGATCATAATATTGTTTTCTTTACTTTTGAATAAAAAGTTTGCAATAAAAATGCGTTTTATAGCAATTAGCGCAAACTGCTTGTTAATAGTTAGGTGATCACATGAAAATTATTCAATTTTATGCGTTACATTTTAGCTGCATTACATCACTACTGTAAACACGCTTTTAAGTTTGTTAATGTAATGCAAACAAAATGTAATACATTAAAGTACGTCATTTTTTGCGACGACTTTATTATTAATAAACTATTTCCGCAAGTTGCTTTAAAACACATTTGTTGCATACATTTTATTCAAAAGTAAGGAAAAAAATATTATGATGTGCATTTTGTACCGAGGTTAAAAGTAAGTATAAAATTATTATAATGTAGAAAGTAAAAATAAACATTTCCGTCAGTTGGCTTCATTTGGGTAAATTATTTCGATTGTTCAGTCCATGGTCTTAGACGATAATAAGTCCATGTATATAAACGCAAACAAATTATGATAGTGATGTCGATAACATTGATGCATCTCACTATTTAATATCCATCGACCAAATATCGTATTTTATGAGACTTTAATCGAAACTCCGACAACATGACGTCATGAAGCCGCCGTCAAATACGTCGGCGTGACGCGAATATTTTAGCACCCTCCCCCAATGTTTAATTTAATTGGTCTACCAAGGGTAAACAGGGAACCCTAATTCATAAACATTCTGTTTACTTTTTCTTCCGCATGTTTTTAAGGAAGGGACATCGCAAACATGTGTGGAACCGGA
Source organism: Ypsolopha scabrella (assembly GCA_910592155.1). Lineage (NCBI taxonomy): Eukaryota > Metazoa > Arthropoda > Insecta > Lepidoptera > Ypsolophidae > Ypsolopha > Ypsolopha scabrella. Next base: position 13,712,947 of record OU342968.1, read on the forward strand.
ATTTTACGCTTGAAATGTTTTAGCGAAAATAAATTGGTTTTTTTTTTTCATAAATGATGACAGCCATTTAAGACCTATAAATATTTGTGCATCAGGAAATCCTAGGAAAAAACCATCTGTGACAATATATGAATTAAAATTTAATAATATTGTTTAATTTTTCTCTGTTTCTTCTTTCTCATCAAGAAATGTAGTGTTTCCTTGCACACCTATATTTTTCTCTTGTACGTCCTATCGAATTGACTGGGAGAAGAAATGCTTTAGCATTAATTCCACCCATTGTACATGATTAGCACTTTTGTTATTGTGATATGGGCACATTTTGTACGTACCTCATTTTGTGAAACATTACTTGTTCCATGTGTTGTAATGTTGAATAGCAAATAAACGATTTATCTGTATATCTAATTATTTTGGTGTAATAAATAATATAATAATGATAATATTAAATTAGGTGGTAGAGCTAATGCCGGGCTCGACTGTGGAGGTACCACCATCTTACTCGCAAATTCTCCCGAAGTTATTTGGGGGAGAGTAAGAGAACAGCTCTCAGGCAAAACCAGGCGGCCCACCATTGCCTGGGACCGATGGATGGCGGTATATCCATGCCCAATTGCCGGGCCTTATATAAATCTGACTGGTGACGGGCAGCGGCGTCACTGGTGCAAGGGTTTCGGCACCGCGCTCACCAACCCGCCTGCCCAGCGTGTGGGCATTTCTTCAAGGAGGACCGCCAAGAGTGGCGGAATCCTGGAAAGGCCTATGTCCAGCAGTGGACGAAGCAGGCTGATGGATGGATGGAATATTAAATTGCTTCAGAGAATGTATTTAGGGTTAAGGTAGGTGGTAGGTTGGTAAGAATATTTGTACGCAAACATAGACAGTAAATCACAATTCCCAGTATGCACACTGTGCGTTATCTTGCGCTGGGTAGCCATTATATGAAATCTATTAGAAAGCTGATACTCTGTGTTCTGAAACGCATTGGGATTTTCAAGAAAGTCTAAGCATTTCAAAGCAACATTAAAACTAGATAAATAGTAGTTTTCTTTTGAAGATAGGTACAAAACAATTTTTTTTTTACATTATCCTATCGCCCGCAGCTCCGCCTCTGTTTATTCAACCTCTGCCCCGTTTTCAGCACGTTTTCAGGGCGTAGGGGCACGTTTAGATGTTTCATTTCATTTCGTTTATTCATGAACAATAGCTATTGCATTTGAATGTTAAGCAACTTAAAGCTAAAAAATAAATAAATATATGTATATATATATAATTACAATATTAATATCAAAATACCTAATATTAATTATTCAATGCTAAAAGGTCACAATCAAGATAATAAAGAATTATCAATTTATAAAATTAAATAAAATAAAAATACCAAAAACCCAAAATTACATAATTTAAAAAGAAGTTATAAAAAATTAAAAATCAGTCAAGTAGAATAACAGCTAAAATCAACAATCTTACTTAGTAGCATGGCATTAGTAGATGGCTTCGGATGGCATTATAAGCTGGGTCGACATCTGTGCCCGAAGTACGGCGGCGGTACGGCTCACTATATACCCTTCACGATGGGACGTAATGATCCTCGATGAAACATAAATGTAGACTGTGACTTGCATTTCACAATCCATATTTAGAAACATCTTTGACACTCCCTCGTGATCAAAACCTCCTGCATGCCAATGCTCTGAAATCCTGTTTGGTTACAGGGTTGCAGGTATGTATTTGAACAGTAATATCCAAAATGGCCGCCGGTCGCAGGGCACGTATTTCTGCTGTCGGTAATGTGAAATACGGCGTCATCAAAAATGCAACGAAACGGCACTGCATGAATTATTGCCACTGCTCACTGCTTTTGTATGAAAAATAAACACGGTCGCGTTTTGCGATGTCTTTTTGTGTGGTTTTTTAGGGTTGTAACACGAAACTGCAAATATAGTGGATGCTTCTACACGCGAAAAATATAGAAACTGGCTGTAAATATTAACAGAATGATTTTTTATTTTTGTGACGAAATCTTAAAACAAATATTCAACAGAAAAACAGCTAATAACGGAATAAAAATAATGCACTAAATGTAATCATCACCGTTTTTTAGTTGTTACTAATTTACCAGTCTTTTTCTTTGTGTATCGACTGTTCAGTACAAAATTTTGAACCACTGAGTTTTTCCATATTTCTGTTGAACAAATTTTTACTTATGATATTTACCAATAATTCAACCAGATCCATTTTGGTTCAGCAGTTTTCAAATTAAACACAAACATAGTGGAACTCGTACACGGAGACTTTTATTAGTGTTGAAATGAAGTTCCATCAAGGAGTCACACCTTATAGTATAAATTACAAACATTAGTTTCATACTTATACGCTGCTCGGTCTGATGGACAGAATCCGAAACGAGGAGATCCGTCGGAGATCAAAATTGACCGACATAGCCTGCAGAATCAGTAAGTGAAGTGGCAGTGGACAGGCCATATTTTGTCACCGATATGATGGCCGTCGGGGCTGAAAGGCGTACCATGCAAAGACCGGGTACCTACAGCAAAGCATAGCGTAGGCCGTCCCCTTGCCCACTGGACCGACGACCTGAAGGACGTTGCAGGTGGCGGCTGGATGAGGAGGATGGAGGACCGCAAAGAGTTGCAAAATCTAGAAAGACGCATGTCTAGCAGGTGATGAACACAGACTGATGGATGGATGTTGTTTGAAATCAATTTTAAACATACAAAAGATCACAGGATAGGATTATCGATTTTTATTTCAAAAGTATGCCAAGAATCGAGCTTAGATCACTACATGCATACATTATCCTAAAATACAGTTTTGCCAGTAAAATACATGCTTAAAAGATCTATGAATTGATTTTGATTTATCCGAGTCACAAAAAACAGAAAATTATTGTGTGATAGAAAACTGTGTTTTAGTTTTTAGACATCCAAAACACAATTCAATATCCACTTGAAGGATAAATAACGATAACGGATACGACACAATAAACAATGCTCCTATAGTATTCCCATTGGCTAATGAGTACTTAACTGTTAAGCCTAACGAGTTTCACTCAATTCACGACTCTATATACCTTAAAACAGAGTTACAATTTGTACAAATTATAATTGTGCCCCAATATAACGTAACTGTCGATGGCCGTAATAAATACATGATGATGCTAAATGGACAGTACGCCCTGTATCCTGAAACGCTTTGTGTCGTCATAATAAATATACGGGGTGATTTTTCTACGTCACATCGCATTTTGAACGTTCAATAGCCTCCTCATTATATTGCGCTGAAAGAGGTTTTCAGTTCATGAAATATCCTGGTAATCAATAATTGGTTAAGTGTGAGTTTAACTACGTACATGCCCTTCTACATATTGTTCTGGGCTTCTGGCATCTATGTCTCTATATCATTTTTTTTTTCGTTTAACGAGGTGAATGCAGTGGAAATGCGTTCCTGTTAGACATTAAATGACATAGGGAAAAATATCGACATGCTCGATCGTTGCGGCCTTAAGGAAGATGTAATGACTAGAATAGAAAAAGGCTTGCCGGGCCGCCCTAGAATGACGTATGCCGACCAAACGGCGATATTCGAAAGAGGAGCAATGTCAAAAGTGCCCGAAATAGAAGAGCTTGATGACTAGATTGATGGATGTAGTTGATGTAAATTTGTAGCATCTGTCTATCCCTCTGGGAGATTGGCATGAGTATATGTGTGTACGGTATAAACATACTAGGATACCAAAAACCGCGCGCAAAGTGAAATATTATTTCGTCGAACGCTGGTTTAGATCCCGAGTTCTAAAACGCAAGTTATTTAGTTATATAGTGTCCACATAACGTCACGTAAGGTTCATTACTTTATTACAACCTACTGCGAAGATAAATAATTAATTTAATTATTGTTGATCTGGCGCACAAGTTTTCTTACTAGCCAGCATTACAATTAACAACGATTACAATTACAGACCATGAATTTGTAGTTATACATTCTTGCAGCTATGATTTAAGGGTCCGTATAACGGTGTAAGGCTAGATGCACAACTTCAAATATGAGCATATCACATTGTGTAACTTATAATAATAAAGACAACAAATACTATAGGGCTGATAGATTTATCTTGGAAAAAAACGCAAAATCTTTAAGTTCGCTCAATAGAAAAAAATACGAAGTTACCTCTAAATTTCATGTTTTTCGAGTGATTAATCAGGCCTTCCTTAAATTATACAGCCTTGAAATTTGTATCAAGAATAAGTTAACAAATGACATCGTCGGTTCGTCTTGGAATATGAAAAAATTTGAAGCAGAGTTATTGAATAAAAACACAGGTTCTTATGGGCGCGTGTATCTTGGTGGTCGTAACAGCCACGGCTGAGACCACGCTATTTTAGACTAAAGGGAAACGCCGTAGAGTTCAGTTCTGATTGATGCAGAATGAGGTGCTTAACCTTATATGTAGCGCTAACTTTTGCCCGCGGTTCCACCCGCGTGTTTTTCGATTTAACGACATGCATTTTTTCGGGATAAAAAGTAACCTATGTATTAAGTTTGGGTATGCTTATCGCTTATCCATTCTAAGTTTCATCCAAATCCGTCTAGCCTTTTCAGCGTGAAAGAGTAAGAAACATACACACACACACACACACACAAACTTTCGCATTTAAAATATTGGTGTGAAGTGTGATATATATGAGATAACATAGCCTTGTCTTATTTCACCACAAACGATTAAGGACCACGCTTATTAGACACCTGATGGATAAAATAACAAAGCCTTGTCTTATTTCTCCACAAACGATTGGGCCGCGCTAATTAGATACCTGATTTGTCAATGATATTGATCTATCCTACAGGAACCATGCATTTTTCCGGGATAAAAAGTAGCCTTTGTGTTAAGTTAGGGTATAAGCTATATCCATTCTAAATTTCATCCAAATCCGTTCAGCCGTTTAGCGTGAAAAAGTAACTAATATACACACACACACACACACACACACGCGCACAAACCTTCGCATTTATAATATTAGTAGGAAGTAGGATAGGATAGTAGGATAGGATTAGTGTTGTATGGCATAAGCTGGGAAAAAATGTTACTACCTCTCCAACACTGGGTGACTACAACACAACAACAGTAAGGCCAATTTCAAATACTTTATTAGCTTTTTATAGAGGCGATTATACTGGAAAACACCCGCAAAACAGCAGACTAGACGAGTCTTAGCTAATACTGAAATATTTTATGGGCAAACAATTTTCGGGTTTTAGTAGATTAAATTTGTATATCTATTTCATGGAAAAAAAAACAAGTAAAACCCGTTACCGCGTTCTCCCAAGAAACATTTAAAAACCAAAAATTAAAGAGTTGAAATATATTGAAATATATTAAAAATTGTTTCGAAATTTCGCTCCCAGCTTGGCTGGCTCTCTATCCGCTCACGTCGAAATGTTCATATCCTCTCCATCCTGTACTCTGTTCTTTTTAATCCTTCTTCTCCTTCCTATCTCAAGGAACGTTTTGAGTTTCTTCACCAATCTCATGAACGAACGTTGCGATCTTCTGAAAACATTCAATTAAAAACACCACCACACTCCTCGACTTTCTATGGCAAATCGTTTACAGTTGAAGCTGTGCGTTTGTGGAATGCTTTGCCTATTTATATAAAATCTTCTCCTTCTTTGGCTATTTTCAAAAGACGAATTAAAGAATATTTTTCCTCCCATAATTAAGATACGAGTATATTCGTAGGTATATTCATCCCTCCCTGATTATGGTATTATGAATATATATTAGTATATATAATATGATATATCGCGTATTCTTATGTATATTGATATGTAGATTGTATTTAGGTTGTATTTGTATTTAGGTTACAAGTTTAATTAGTTTATTTAATACGTAGATATTATCTTTACACCACCTACACCTTATTCTCTATTTAACATTATCTTCCACCCAAAGGTTGTCTGGAAGAAATCGCTTAAGCGATAAGACCGCCCATTGTACCCTTTCTGTTAAAATATTTTGTAATTTGTTTCATTATGGTGCACAATAAAGAGTATTTATGTTTATGTTATGTTATATGTTATTGATGGTTGTGATTGTCGGCACTTGGTGGAACTTATTATACATCTTGTTAAATAAGACACTTGTACTTGTCCACAGGATTATAATTTAACTTAATACACCCGACCGGTTTCGCTTATAAGCATCATCTAGGGCTTTATAACATAAAAATAACTGAAATAATATTTACATGTTTAATAGCGATAAAATTTATCGCACGTATTAAACATGTCAATATTATTTCAGTTATTTTTATGTTAATTTACATGTTTAAAAAATTTATCGCACGTATTAAACATGTCAATATTATTTCAGTTATTTTTATGTTAATTTACATGTTTACATGTTTAAAAAATTTATCGCACGTATTAAACATGTAAATATTATTTCAGTTATTTTTATGTTATAAAGCCCTAGATGATGCTTATAAGCGAAACCGGTCGGGTGTATTAAGTTAAATTATAATCCTGTGGACAAGTACAAGTGTCTTATTTAACAAGAAGTTGAAGTATATTTTTTAGATATATTAGAAATTGGAAACACGAGCTAAGAATTTATAACGAAACATGCTTTTATTTGAAAATCAAGAAGTCACACAAATCGAAATTCAGTAAATGCGCGGGCTAAATGCTCCTAGCTAATAAATCTCGCTAGCTAGTCTGCCTAGAGGAAGATTACGACCAACATTATTTAGATAAGTGTGGCATTATAAAGGAACCGCTTAGAAATTAATTAAATGTGTTGCAAGCAGTTGCTTACGTGTTGCGGAAACGTAAGAGCACTCTGTCTCTCTTAATCCTTCGGAGCGAGAGATCTCGGTTTTACTGTAGGAGCAACTCACATTTAGTCCCTCAAGTGTTACTTTGAACGAGAGAAATCTGTGTTGAAATACTGCTTCTAGATCTAAGCATTAACGTTTTTACTCTTTGATCTACGTAGTCTAATACGTACCGGGCTTATATAGTAAAATGGTTTAAAACCATGATCTCAAACGATCAAACTATATAGGTATATTTTTTTTTATTTACCACATGTTGGTAATATTGAAAACAGAGTTGGATTCATGAAATATAATTAAAAATCTACTAGCAAAAATAATACCTAAAAATTAGTACTGCCATGGTTTATGATTACTGGTCATTACGGTGGAAACCGAGTTTGGTCATCAATCGCCATAATAAAATTGGTATACCAAGAAAAATATATGGTCATAGGTAGGTTTTCTTAACAAAGTCAAAGTTTTGGTTTAATAATCAATGTTTGTCTATATGCAGTTGCCACACAGAATAGTTGTATAAGTAACAATAGAGTTTATATATAGTTATACTTAATAAAATAACATTAAAATTGAGAGGGAGATATAATTCGGGCCCTCTCCTCTCCTGATTGTGACCGATGCCGGATCCAGGAGATCTCAATTTTAATGTTATTTTTTTAAGTAGGTATATATGTAAACTCTAGCATAAAGACAAACAAGTCGATTAATCTGTAGCTGTATGCTGATATACAGGCTTATCACCTTTTCAGTATTATGTAAGCCTACATATTTCATTCTAGTTTATGAACAGACTGTGTGAACATGTCATATTATTGGTTGAAAATAAATATTCTTATTCTTAATCATATTTATTTACGTAAGTAATAATAATAATAAGTTATAAATATCAGTCTGTTACTATATTTGAATAAGTTGTCTTTTTCTTTAAAGCACAATATATTTTAGGTGAATTTTCCTGAGAGAAACACTTATATGCACTAAATACTGATGAAATCGTACAACTTCTCCCTCTTAGCTGAATTGTAGGATCTGAATAGTTACTGTTGCAGTAAAGTTACAAAATAAACGTTAATAATTTCGGAAAGTGTCTGTGGAGAGATACGAAATTATTAATACAGTACAACAAGGATCTAAATGAACGTAAGGAGAGCGCTGGTAAAACGCGGGGAACTGTCAAAATGTGTCGTTTCATATAAGGGGACGTTAGTTCTGCTTTTGGCCACGTTCATTTTGATACTTGTCGTACTGTATTAGAGCTGTTTTATCGAATGTCGGATATGCGATAACAAGGTCATACGCGTATGGCCAACAATCTTAAAGAAATGAAATATGAATATAAAGTTTTTAACATCTAGGCAATGCATGTTTTCTTTAATCCACCCCACCCATCAATCTGGTGGTCCTTCTGGAAGAAATGCCCATACCAGGCATGCCTCTTAAGTTCTGTCGTTTACATATTTGCCGCCAATTTTGAATTTAGAACTGCTTAATATTCAAATTTGGTGAATTTAGAATTTCAAAACAATTGAAAGAATTAGGATTAATGCATTTATTTAGTCACAGCGTTGTTTTGAATCTGTCAGGTCACGTACGAAAATGAATCTTACTAAGGAAAATGTCCATGGAATCATTTTCTATAACTTCCGAAGAGGCCTAACACGGATTTAGTGTTCCGAAGAGCTAACATCTGTGTTCCATGATGAAGCTCCATGTCTGCGGACTGTTGAACGCTGGTATTTAGAATTCCAACGTGTATATAGCAGTCTTAGTGACAAATCTCGTGAAGGGCGTCCAAAATCCTCCATCACTGAAGATAACATTGTCGCTGTGAGAGATCTAATCCTCGAAGATCGTCATGTGACATATCGGAAGATAGAAGCGTTATTAGGCATTTTAGGGACTACCATTCAGAAGAACTTGCATGAGGCGCTTGGTTTGAGAAAGCTAGTTTCCCGTTGGATCCCGCATTTGCTTTCCGACGATCATAAGAAGGCCCGCGTCAGATGGTGTAAGAAAACTCTTCAAAGGTTCAACCGAGGAGAGTCAAATCACGTCTACTACATCATCAGTGGTAACAAATCTTGCATCTATGCCTACGATCCCGATCCCAAACAACAATCCACAATCTGGGTCTTCAAAGACGAACCAAAGCCGACTAAAGTTGTTCGCTCTCGAAGCACTTCGAAGAAGATGGTGGCTACGTTTGTGGCGAAAACCGGGCATGTTGTGACAGTTGCACTTGAAGATCGTAGAACGGTTAATGCAGAGTGGTATACCACAGTTTGTTTATTACAAGTCATCGCCGAACTTCGGAAATCTAACCCAAAGCGACACATCATCCTACAACATGACAACGCAAGCTCACACAGCGCTCATCAAACGATTGAGTATTTGAAGCAGGAAAACGTAGAAATTCTTGACCATCCTCCATACAGTCCTGACTTAAGCCCTAGCGATTTCTTTACATTTCCTAAAATTAAGAAAACTCTTCGTGGTCAAAGGTTCCAGTCCGGTGAAGAAGCAGTCGACGCTTTCAAATCAGCCATATTGAACACCCCCACTTTGGAGTGGAATAAATGTTTTAATAACTGGTTCGAGCGAATGGAAAAGTGTTGTAAACTACGTGGAGAATACTTTGAAAAACAATAAAAAGTACTAATAGGTTCCAGTTGTTTTTGTTTCTTCAAACGACAAAACTTAAAAGGCATGCCTCGTACTCACACACGCTGGGCATGGGTTGGTCAGTGCGATGCCAAAACCCTCGCAACAGTGACGCCGCTGTCCTGCGTCACCAGTCTGTTTTATATTAGGCCCGGCAAATTGGGATGGTTATACCGCCATCGATCGGTCCCAGGTATGGTGGGCTACCTGGTTGTGTCTGTTTGAGAGCTGTCTTCTTACTCTCCCCCGAATAACTTCGGGGGTTTTCTGAGTAAGTTAGTGGTACCTTCACAGTCAAGCCCGACATCAGCTCTACCGCCTTTTCTTTAATGCGACCTGAATATAAAGAAGCTGGAAGACAACCCTGTTGCATAGCGGAGTCTGGCTGCAGTTCACGGCGTGGTGAGGATTGGCTAACTACGAGCGTGCGCTTTGGGGACCACCCCATACCAGAAGGCCTGCCGAATCGACCCCAGGAAGGAACCAGGTTCTTGGTAGTTGAGTAATTATCTTATTCTGTTTAGGTCATTTTCTTTCCTTTTGTAAGGCTGAATAATGACAGCTCTTAAAACTTTCACTCATTAAGATATATTTTCTCTCGCCTAAGATTTATTAATATTTCCGCGATATTTCTTGGGATCCCAAAAAAAAATACATTAACTTTTAATTTCAAATCTATAATAAAATAAGCTTAAAGCGACGTTTTAGCTATATTAGAAAATTCTAAGCCATAAAAAAGGTGATTTACTAAATTAAGTTTTATTGTAAAATTTTTAGGGCTCGACGATATACTTTTCTACAATTTTGTTTTTATACCTTTTTTATTTTCTTTTCTTTGATTATTTCTAAATTCTATTTATATTATTAATTATACTTTTAACGAGGTTTTTCAGCATTTTTTTTTTCGTAAAGTGTTTCACTATTATAGGTAGCCAGTTGAAATTTTCACAGAATAAGTGTTATTATGGCCTCTTCCGTGGCAAATACCTAATAAAAATAAAACGAAATTGAAACCCCCACCCCATACAAAAAGACTCGAAAAATTTTCATTTTTTAAAGTTATTTGTTGCAGCTCTTTTTAAAAACGGTATTAATACAAGATCTGAAGAATTTTTTGTACTTACTGAAAAGGAAAACAACAAATAATAATAATTTGGATTCTGTACTTAGAGGGTGACAAATTAATTGTCAAGTGGTACCATTTTAGCGCCTTGTTTTTTGTCCCCTTGATGTTGCTTTGGCATCTTTATTATTGTTATTTAATTGAAATAGGCGTTACCTTGCGGAAGTCTATCACTAAGTAAAGGATATATGAATATAATTTGCAATATTCTGCTAAACAATTCTTGTCGTGCTATTCAAAATGCAGACTCGTGCACCGCCCACCAGAAATATAAAACAAGCTTAACTTATCTAGGTTCAATTTCTGAACGGGTTGCGAAGATTTTTCGGCGTCGTGGTGTTCGCGTTGCATTCAGAAGCAAAAATAAGATAAAGCGTATTTGCAATGGTAAGGACAAATGAGTCGCTACCCGTGGACCCACTGTCTTCACCCACCAGTGGCTGCACGGGGAGACAGCAATTCCCCGTGCATTTAATTTCATTTTCACTTAATATATTTAAAAAAATATGATAAAATGTAATAAGTAATCTATCCTTCGTAAGTATTTATACAATTCGGGTAGCAATATTATTGTTCTTACTGCATAATTGTTAGTGATAGTCTCATTTCACCAAGAAGGTTGACGTTACTAATGTAAGGCACAAATAGATTTATGGCCATCTATGACTTTGGCAGTATTTCATATTTCGATCTTGTCTTGATCTGCTGAAAGTGAATAAATTAATATCTTGATTTATTATACTCGTAAACTGTATAAATACTATTAATAATGGATACAAACATTAAATTTGTGGGATGGTCACAAGTCACAAATAATAAACTTCATTTTTCTTGAACTTGTTTCTTATATTGAATACTAGAATAAACGATAAACAACGAATTACACTTTTATAGAACTAAATATTTTTCTCCTCTGCTCCGTCTTTCATTTTTACTGTCTAAAACTCTAAGTCTATGGTTTTAACAATGGCAACTGCCAGTCCATACTTTTTGCTACAGGAAATAACTAATCACATATTAAATATCAAAATAGTTGAGAGCAATGGTCAGAATGGTAATTTCTGATAACAAAATGGTGGGGGCGCCACACCTCCCCCCGCCGAGAAAGAAAAAAAAAATATTAAAGATCAAAAGGTGTAGTGAAACGAACACGTCTTCCTGAACGGGTCGTGTATTTTGGTGTTTGCTCTCGAGTCGTCGTCGATTTTTGTTCAGGTACGTTGTTTTCCGAGGCATGATTTGATGGTGGCTTGGTTGCAGACACCAAATTTTTTGATATGGAGTTGTCTTCGTTTGTGATGTAAGCCGGCTTTACTCTGTCTAAACTGACTTGTACGTTTTTATTACCGATTTTAATGGTAATCGTTTTATTATTTCTGGAAACCACCTCGTGGGGACCAGTGTATGGGGGTTTTAATGATGTCTTCAACGTGTCATCTCTGAGAAATATATGAATTGCTGATTTTAGATCTTTAAACACGAAAGAATGGGGTCGACAGTGACGTGATCCTGGAGTCGGTCTGATTTCCATCATTTTATTGCGTAGTTGGGAAAGGAAATTGCTTACATCTTCAATCTGGTCCTTACCAGGGGTAGCAGGAGATATAAATTCACCTGGCAGTCGAAGGAGTTGCCCATATACTAGTTCTGCTGCTGATGTTTTTAAATCTTCTTTTAATGCTGATCGCATACCAAGAAGTACTACTGGTAGCGCTTTGAGCCATGAGTCCTCATGACACATTAATGATGCTTTTAATTGTCTATGTAGACGTTCTACCATGCCGTTGGCGCAAGGATGGTAGCTTGAGGTGCGGATACGTTTGGATCCGCAATATTGCAGAAGGCCTTGAAACAATTGTGATTCAAATTGTCTTCCTTGGTCTGTAGTTACGATGGCTGGCACACCGAATCGCGCGATCCATCCATAGTAAAAAGTTTCCGCTACTTCGTCAGCAGTGATCCCACTCATTGGCCAAACTTCGGGCCAACGGGTAAACCTGTCTATAGCTGTCAGACAATATTGGTAATTTTTGTTGCTGGGAAGCGGGCCAATGATGTCAATGTGAACATGGTGAAAACGCCCGGAAGAATTGCTGAAATTACCCAGTGGTGTGCTGACATGTCTTGATATATATCTATATCTTTATCTTTATTGAAATAAACCATGTACATACATTTTTAGTGTTCTCTAGTCCCTACACTAGGATTCAGGATTGATAGGATAGATACTTAGATAGGATTGATACTTTGCTACGTTGACAAGGAAGGCACGTACGAGTCCATGCGTGACAATCCTTATTCATGGATGGCCAAACAAAACGATCGGTGACTAAACGAGTTGTTGCTCTTGCACCTGGGTGGCTTAGGTTATGCAATTTGTTAAAATAGGGACGCCTGAACGGTGGAGTTAGGTATGGGCGTGGTTTTCCGGTAGACGTGTCACATATTAGGGTAATACCCGTTCCAGGAACAGGAATGTTTTCAAGTGCAAGAGAGGAGTTGTTGGGGTTAATCATAAGCTCTTTCAATTCTTCATCCAGTAATTGGGACTGGGCGAGTTCGGTGTAGTCATTGGTTAGCTCGATAGCATCGATTCTGGACATAGTATCAGCTACTATGTTGTCAGTACCACTGATGTGTATGATGTCTGTTGTGAATTGGGAGATGAACGATAATTGGTTTAATTGTGCCGAAGGTAGTTTTTCTCTTTGTTGATTAAAAGCGAAGGTTAACGGTTTGTGGTCTGTATATATGGTTACGTGTTGAGCTTCCAAAATATGTCGGAAGTGTTGAACACTGGCGTATATCGCAAGGAGTTCCCGGTAGTATGCAGGCCATTGGGACTGTTTATCTGTTAACTTCTTGCTGAAAAAAGCAATGGGCTGCCAATGACCGTCTACTGGTTGTTGTAGACATGCTCCTATTTGAGTTGAAGAAGCATCTGTAAAAAGTCCTAAAGGAGTATTACCGATGGGGTGAGCTAAGAGTGTTGTAGTTGAAAGGTGTTTCTTGCAATTTTCGAAAGCATTTTCGAGCTCAGGTGTCCATGGCACAGGTTTTCCACCTTTTAATCCAGTTTTAGCTAGCGCGTCGATTAAGGGAGCTTGGAATTCCGCTGCGTGTGGGAGAAAACGTCGGTAATAATTAATCATTCCGAGGAATCTTCTTAAACCTTGTGCGGTTTTTGGTAACGGGTAATCTTGTAGTGCTTGAACTCTTTCAGCAGGTGGGCAAGTGCCGTCTTTAGATATGTGGTAACCCAAAAATGTAACTTCATTTGCTCCTAGGGTACATTTGGAAGGATTTACTATGACGCCATATTCGGAGAGTCTTTGAAACAGTCTGCGCACATGATCTGCGTGTTCTTCGTGGTTACGTGAGTAGACCAGTATGTCATCAACGTAGGCGAAACAAAAATCTAGGCCTTGTACTACTTCATCGATAAATCTTTGAAATGTTTGTCCGGCGTTTCTGAGTCCAAACGACATGAATGAAAATTCAAAAAGGCCGAAAGGCGTTATTATCGCTGTTTTGCAGATATCGCTGTCAAAAACCAGTATTTGCTGATATGCCTTTACCAAATCTATAGTGCTGAAAACATTTGAGCTGGAGAGATTATGATTGAAATCACCAATGTGGCGAATAGGATAGCGGTCAGGAATTGTTCTTGCGTTTAAGAGGCGGTAGTCTCCACAAGGTCGCCATGCAGAGTCGCGTTTTGGAGCCATGTGAAGAGGCGAGGACCAAGGACTCTTGGAGGGTCTCGCTGTTCACATTGAATCATTGCTTCAAATTCCTTTTTGGCGGCAATGAGTTTTTCTGGAGCTAAGCGTCGCGGTCGGCAGGAAATTGGCGGTCCGTCGATTGTGGTGATGTGGTGTACAGTATTGTGTTTTAACTCCCTAGGTAATCCTGGGGGTCTTGTAATAGATGGGAACTCTGAAAGAATCTTGCCGAATATTGAATTTGTTGAAAATATAGCTTTTATACTGACTTGTTCGATAGATGATATTTTTGCTTTTGTTCGTAGCCCTGTTGTTCCATCCAGTAGTTGACCGGTATAGCAGTCTGGAAGTAAATGGTAATATGATAAGAAATCTGACCCGATTATTGCTGTTTTTACATCTGCGATTGTAAAAATCCACTTGAAATCTCTGCGGAGTCCAAGGTTTAAGTTGAGTGTAATCGAGCCATATGTTTTTATATCACTACCATTTGCAGCGGATAAAGAAAACTCTGTGGCTGGTAGTCTGCCAGGTATTTTATGTCTTGGGAAGCAGCATATGTCCGAATTAGTGTCAATTAAAAAACAATTTTTAGTTACCTTATCTACTACAAAAAGACGGCGGCTAGTACTAGTTGGTAGACAGTCAGCGATAGCCGCTACTGATGACTGCCCAGTTCGTTTTTCTTATTGTGTTGCTGTATCCACTTACATGGGGCTGAGCATTTACTGTTTACTGTTTCTTTTGTAGACGCACCCTCTGCATTTGTATCAAAAAATTATTTAATTTTACAGGGATGCAGTGAAAAACAGCGCTGTTCGAATCATTGCTTATGATCCGACAGCATTGCTGAACGCATGACCTTTTGTCAAATTAGCTTAAGATTTTATCTATTATTATAATTATGTTATTTTATCTTTTTTCTTGTTTGGCAATAAATGATATTTTTCTTTCTTTCTTTTCTTTATATGCTTTTTCTCCGAATTTCCGATGATACCAACATATTTCTTGAAATGGGGATGGAGAGCGAGAGCTTCGTCCTCTAGAAATCGACCTGGAACGTCTTCGATAGCCTGCAGCTATGTTCTCTACTCTTAGGGAGAGGGCTTCAAGCTTATCGGTGATTTTGTTTAAAACGTCTGTTGTATTTGGCTGCCTTTGGACGGCAAATGAACTTGGTGGTGTGACTTCAATCATTTTGTCTGCTAATTCAGCGAGCTTTGTTAATGGTAGATCTTGGGCTGTCAGGATAGTTTGGATGTGGTGAGGAAGGCGTTGCAACCACAATTCTTGAAGAATACCATCCTCAGTTAAAGTGTCCCCAGCTAATGACTTCAAATGTCGGAGAAACTGCGAGGGTTTTCTATCTCCAAGTTCCTCATGGCTGACTAGTTGTCGAACTCTCTTTGTTCGTGATGAAGAGAGTTGTCTGATAATTACTTCTTTTAACTTTTGGTAACGGTTTTCCTGAGGCGGGTTTAGTATCATTTCTTCAACTTCTCCGGCAATCTTCGAATCCAATTGGGTGATAATGTGGTCAAATTTAGTGTTTTCTGAAGTTATGCCTGACAATTTGAATTGGGCTTCGGCTTGCGCAAACCAAAGAGCTGGTTTCTCGTTCCAAAATGTGGGAAGTTTTAGAGCCACTTTAAATATGGCTGGGGATGGTGGTGTGTCTGAAGAACATAGACTACTTGGTATTGATTGCAATTGTGCCATAAGGGCAGCATTCTGCTTTTGCAATTCTTTGACCTTTGCTTCCAACTCTTCCATAATGGGTCGCTTTTGCGTTTTATTAGAATATTACTTACTCGGGTATATACCGAGTAACTCTTTTTTAGACTACAGTAGATATGATGTTAATAGCTACAAATACAAAATCTTTTCGAATGTTTAAACTTAATCGCAACAATTAATAACCTAGTAATAAGTACAAATAGAATTTTACTTTTAGTGAAAAATTGATGATGAAATTGCAAATATTCTGATGTTGAGGTGCTTTAAGGCTATTGCTTATTATTTTATAATATACAGGCTCGTTGTAGTATTGTAACTACCGATGATTCACATGAAGTTTAGAAGTACAGCCGGTTTTAAAGTAAAAAGAAAAGTTCTTACCAGTTTTTGATGGCTAGTACCCCACTAAGCACTTATTCAACTTAATATTTACGATAATTTACAGAAGTTTTCTCGCGAGAATGAAAAGAAAACACATAAGGACTTAAGATCACAAATTTTGACGCGAAATAATAAAAACAAACAAACACCATGCGAGTTTGACATCGTTGACACAGATCATGGAACAAGTTTCGGTTCGAATTGCGTTGCGTTTGGTCATCGAATGATGTATGGTTAGAAGTTGATGAGTATTCTTAGCCGGACAATTGGATCCTTGCTTGGTAGTTTGATATCAGTGCTAGCGGTAATGCTGCTGAGTTGAAACGTTTCTTAAAAAAAACCTTTGTTTGGTGGTGTTGCAAGAATACGGATGTCCCTCTTAATCTGAATTGTTTTCAATCCCTGGTTGTAATGTGGTGTCGAACGTTCAGTAATGAAGCTATTTGCAGAACGCTGTTTAGACACAGACGTGACAAAAAACATCCGTGTGTTCAGGTTGCGTTGAATTTTTGTCGAAGTCGATGGTCACCAGTTGTGGGATGGTCACAAGTCACAAATAATAAACTTCATTTTTCTTGAACTTGTTTCTTATATTGAATACTAGAATAAACGATAAACAACGAATTACACTTTTATAGAACTAAATATTTTTCTCCTCTGCTCCGTCTTTCATTTTTACTGTCTAAAACTCTAAGTCTATGGTTTTAACAATGGCAACTGCCAGTCCATACTTTTTGCTACAGGAAATAACTAATCACATATTAAATATCAAAATAGTTGAGAGCAATGGTCAGAATGGTAATTTCTGATAACAAAATAGTGGGGGCGCCACAAATTTATACACCGAAAACGTGGCAAGGTGCTTATGTATAAAGGCCATCAATATTTTAAGCATAAACCTTATGCTAACAAATCGTCAATTTGGAACTGCGCTAAAAAACAGAAAACCAAATGTAAGGGATCTGTTACTATAAATGAAGTGAGTACTTTGTCTTCAAGTTATCGAAATTTGATATTATATTATTTGAAATTAGTCTGAAGGAATTATTTGCTACAATTTTGCTCTTGGCCAATTAACTGATAAACGCAATACAAATCATATATTAAGGGATGATCAGATATTAAATGCACAAATGCAGTTATTGAACAATGATATAAGTGTTGGTCATTTTTTGGACAAGTACCTAACGTTAATAACTTGGGTCTGACCCAATGCTTCAGTAAACTGTTTTATAAGAAGTAAGAAGAATACTGTGAGTATAAAAAACATTTTTTGTTTTAAAAATAAATATAGAAAGAATACGTATTTTACAGAAGCAGAAAAGGTGTTTTAGAAAGAATTTTGGTAAACTAATTAAGTTTTTTAAAAATGAGTAGACTTTGGGTAGTAAAAGATAATATTTTGATAAGAAAATAAATCTATGTTTAGAAGATACGTTACGTTTTTGTATAGAAGCAGAAAAGATTTATTAGTTTTTTTTTACACGAAGAAAATTGTTTTTTGTTGCCCTTGACCTATTTTTAAAGAGCTGAGCATGACATGTCACCTAACATGTTTTAACAGCTGAACTTTCATGCTGTGGTCTGTATGAAAATCCGAGTGATTTGCTTGTATTTTTGTTCAATTAGTCAGCGTAGGAGTAATACGGTTTTAATAATAAATATTGTCAAGATGTATGTTGTTTTATTTTTAAAATGCAACAAATAAAATACTACGTGAATGATACTATCGATACAATGTATTGCAAAATTTTAAATTTTATTCCAACCCTAATGCAGTGGGTGCACGGGGAAACAGCAATTCCCCGTGCACCCACCGGGGGTGAAGACAGTGGGTCCACGGGTAGCGACTCGGACAAATTAGATAAAAAACAACAGTCTGGTATTTCCAAATTGTCTTGCAATGATTGTAACGGTGTCTATGTAGGTCAAACAGATCGCAGTTTTGAAACTAGGTACAAAGAACATATCTCAGCGCATAGAAATAATCATCCTGAAAAATCACACTTTGCAAAACATCTATTGGAGTCCGGTCATAGGTTGCCTAATAACCATTCATTTCAGGTAAAACATATTTGTAAAAAAGGTTTAAGAATGTGTGTGTTAGAACAATTAGAAACAAGAATAACCCTGATTTACTAAACGAACAAACTAACTAATGGTAACACTACCCCACTGTTACGCATGTTTTTGTCTCCCCATTTTCCCCACCAAACAACTAGTCAGGCCGGTGTATAAAAGGTGAGTTTTGGTCGGCGGCTCGTCACTAGCTGCTGAGCTGTCGGGCGAACAACATCAGTTGCTGCGGAGCGGCTGGGCGAGCAACACATCAGTTGCTGCGGAGAAGCCAAGCTAGCAACACATCCCGAGGATGCCTCGTTCAGAGGCGAAACACGTGTCGATAAGTTTTCTTGCTTGTTATTTAAGATTGCTTTGCTTGTATTGCTTACTTGTTGCATGTTTTTATGCGGGCGGTGCACGAGTCTGCATTTTGAATAGCACGACAAGAATTGTTTAGCGGAATATTGCAAATTATATTCATATATCCTTTACTTATTGTTATTTACTATAATATTTTAAGGTTCCGTATCCGTATTGTGTGGATTATGTGGATCCGTATTGTACCGAACCCTTTGCGCACAAAGTCCGACTCGCACTTGGCCAAATTATTTACAAGATCTACCTATATAAGTGTATGGCTTTTATGAAATCGTTTTTAGGGTTTCGTACCCAAACGGTAACCAACGCGAACTATTACTAAGACTCCGCTGTTCGTCCGTCCGTCACCATGCTGTATCTTATGAACCGTGCTAGTTAGACAGTTGAAATTTTTATAGATGGTGTATTTCTGTTGCCACTAAAACAACAAATACTAAAACCAGCTAAGTGCAAGTCGGACCCGCGTACTTCATACAACAGATATGATTTTTTGCCATTTTATAGATAATGGTACGGAAAACTTCGTGCGCGAGTCCGATTCTCACTTCGCCGGTTTTTTTTATTCATTTATGTTAAGCACTACCCCGATTGCCACTTAATAATTAAGATAGTATCCATATATTTCTATGATTGTCCGAAACTGGTGGATGTTAAGATTCATCGGCGTATGTCAAGAATCACCAATTTCGATCTTGTAAGTCCGAAATTGTTTAATAAATATTTTAACATCGGCCATACACCGGTGCATGTTAACATCGACCAAGATGATTATGTAAATCTTAGATTCGCAATTCACAAATTATTTGAATGTCAGCATACGCCAGTGGTTGTTCGAAAAGAGAGTAATTATATAAATTACTTTTATAGTGTCGTCTCTTTTAATCACGCCACCAGTCGCCTGCGCCAAGCCCGCGCCCCTCACATTCGACTCGCGGAGTATACTTAACGAAGAGGATGTGTTTTTATTTATCTGTTGTAACAATTTAATAATTATACCTGTGGAGACACCGAATGCCTGATGCAAATACAAAGACACACATTAAAATCATCATATCTCCGTTGACAGTTCTGCTAGCTTACATTTTAGTTACATACTTTTTTCCCTCAGAATGAAGATTAACCAAGCCGTCGCGGTGTATGTTAACATTTACCGGTGTATGTCCGAAATCGTCATTAAAATATGAAATAACAGACATTCACCAGTAATTTTGGTGGTTGTTAACAAACACCAGTGTATTTTAGCATACACTGCGCTTCGGACATTCACAGTAACACATAAACAGAGTAGCTTAATGTTACTGCATGTATGCTGTTGACCACTGTCTTCCGGGTAAATGTTCTTGCGGCGATTGAACTACTCGAATAAGCTCTTAGTTCGATACGCGTTCAGCTAGTCTTTACTTCGATTATATCTTACAGAGGAAGTGGAGTAAGATATTAACATAGACACACCCTCGTACTTAACACATATATTCAGATAGGTCAATCCCCCGGTGAGGAGCGCAGAAGCCACATAATTAATATAATTAGATTCGATCCTTGTTTTTTATTAATATATATATATAGGTATGTATGTACACTTTTATATTTAGCCCCTAGGCAGAAACAGAAATAATATTTTCGATTATATTTCGAACCACTCGGGGTCGTCGTCAGTCGAATATGGAACAGTAGATAAATATAACCATATATACAAAGTAGACATAAAAAAAATGACGGACTTAAACCTATTTTCTTAACCTATTTGTCTTATTGCTCTCGTCTGAAGTAGCCCAAACTTAATATTTTTTGGATGTATTTCCCGTATTTATTTATCAACTTGTTTGTTCGTTGCGTAATTTATATATAATATTTTTATTCCTAGATATCTCTATTTTATGCAGGTGTATAATTACATTTTAGTAGTCCAACCTTAATATTTTTTGTATATTTCCCTTATTAGTATATATATATATATAGATATTTATTCTCAGGATATATATTGTGAAGATTAACTTTGACTTGTAGAAAGTATACTTTTATGTATCTATTTTACAAAATAAATATTTTGATTTGATTTGAACTGCTTGTGTAAAAAAAGAAAATATATATACGTGTTTGTGGTTCAGACTAGGTGTTAGAAATGTGTTAAGTACGTATGTCTGTCGGTTAGTGTTGTTTGTTTATTCCGGCTCCGTAGTGGGCTTCATTTGATTCGATCCTGAAACACCTACTTCGCTTTTTTCAAGTTTATCGATCGAGTACAGGACAGCCCGTGTGTTCTTGTTTTTGACTTAAATCTTTTTCAGCATGTCGCCAAAACTATCTTTGAATATATTTTTAATATAATACTTATGGTTGTAAGACGAGTTTATTCGTACAAAGGAAAAATAATAATTGGATAAGTTCATCTCTTCAAACGCATGCGTTTTAAGTTATATTTTGTGGCCGCTATATTTAATAAAAAATCGGCCATCTCTTTTTAAATGTCTTCATATTATGGTGATATTTCTGCCTTATACAAGTATAATTAGAAAGAAAAAAAAAACACATTTTATATTTTATAGTTCCTTGTGAATGCAAACTCTGAAACGGAGCCCTAATAATGTCAATGCTGTCTGTCTATCCACCCGTATGCCAAGAATTAAAAAAAAAAATTACAAATTATATTTTTGTAGCATAAACATAAAAGGAAAAAAAAATTGCTCAATATATATTTTGGGCTCTAATGGGCCCGGCATCAGCTAATAAGTCAAATAAGCGCTTTCCTTTGTCGTTTGACATTATTTGCCAGAATTTGATCCTTATAAGCGGCATTCTTGGATGGTGCTTTAATTTATATAGTGTATTTTTTTTTATCATCAGCAGGTTTGATTCTTGGTAAAGAAAAATATTTTTTGAATAATCTTTTTATATTTGGTTTTCATCAAAATCGGCCCCGCGACTTTTTTGGGCATTTTTGTAATTATTTTGACATTAGACCATGTCTTCTGGCTCACCATTTGCTTCAGTTTTAATAATTTAGGATTTTTAAATACAGGAAAGAAATTTGAAAAAAGTGAATTTTCGATCCACCTTACTACAGAGCTGCGGAAAATATTTTATTGTTTTTTATCTTTAACTAAGTAAGTATTACTTTTTATGAATATACTAGCTTTTGTCCGCGGCTCCGCCCGCGTGTTATTCGGCTTAATGACATGCTTTTTTCCGGAATAAAAAGTAGGCTATGTGTTAAGTTACAGTATAAGCTATATCCATTCTTCATCCAAATCTGTTCAGCCGTTTCAGCGTGAAAGAGTTACAAACAAACATACATACACACAAACTTTCGAATTTTTAATATTGGTGTGATTGATATTCATATTAGTAGGTGGTGGTCGGTGCTACATTAAATGAAAGTTACAGGGTTAATTAGTTCATGAATTTACTACTAGATGAAAATGTACACAGAGATACATATTAGGTTATTAGCACTGACAAAGTTCCGGACAAAAGCTAGTTTTTTAAAAGCTTTTATTTACCTTCACCTGTTAGTTGTTAGTGTGTCTGTGTCAAATCTTGCAATTGAATTATAAATTAGTTAGCCCCAACCGATAGAGATGAAATTTAGCAAACACGTTTGGTTTTAGCGACAAATTGAAAATGCATTAATGCATGATTTTAAAATCCAAATATCAAATCAAATCAAATTATTTATATTGTAAAATAGATACATAAAGTATACTTTCTACAAGTCAAAGTTAATCTTTACAATAATATATCTTTATCAAATGAAAGGATTTACCAAGCAGAATACGTGTCATTTTTAATTCGATAGCGGATTAAATTTATTTTACTACCTTCTTGACATGATTGTCAAATGAAAGGTTTGAACAGCAAAATCGCATAATTCTCTAAAAATCACAAAATAAGATAGTAATTAAAAACATTTTTAAAATCAAGCTTTTATTTAAGCTATGGGCTAAAAAGAATTAAACATGTTTAGTTTAAATAATTTGACCATATATTATATCCACACAATACGGGTACGGAACCCTTAAAACATAGTCTACATTACAACGACATAGATGCCATAGACAACAGCAATTTAGGCGACAAAAAACAAGGCGCTAAAATGGCAGCGCCTTACAAACAATTCGGCACTCTCTGAGAACGGAATGCTAATTTATATGATTTATTATTTTTAGGTGGTAGAGCTGATGCCGGGCTCGACTGTGGAGGTACCACCATCTTACCCGCAAATCCTCCCGAAGTTATTCGGGGGACAGGAAGAGAACAGCTCTCAGGCAAAACCAGGCGGCCCACCATTGCCTGGGACCGATGGATGGCGGTAAATCCATCCCCAATTGCCGGGCCTTATATAAAACAGACTGGTGACGGGCAGCGGCGTCACTGGTGCAAGGTTTTTGGCACCGCGCTCACCAACCCGCCTGCCCAGCGTGTGTGACATTTCTTCCAGGAGGACCGCCAAGAGTGGCGAAATCCTGGAAAGGCCTATGTCCAGCAGTGAACGAAACAGGCTGATGGATGGATGGATTAATTTAATTTAGGTTATTTTTATTTAATTACCGTCTTTAAGATAGAGAGGAAATAAATGACGTTAATAAAATGAAAATTTTTCGAGGTTGATTGTAAATATTGTAATAGTATGGGGGATCCCTCTTGGATATTTTTTTTGTTACTGCCTTTGTAGAGGCCATGATAACGAGTATTCTGTGAAAATGTCAACTGGCTACCTATAACGTTTGAAACTGTGAACCCCTGACAGGCGGGCAGACAGACGGACAGACAGACAGCGGAGGCTTAGTAATAGGGTCCCGTTGTGCACCCTTCAGGTACGGAATCCTAAAAAGCTTGTCGAACAAATTGTAAACAAAATAAGTGAGTACTATACTTCGGCAAGTACTAATTCCAGTGTCCAACGAAGTTAATTGGTACCTCCTTTTATGACCACATCACGCAACAAGCTTTTCGAAAACCAATAATACAACATAAAATATTACATACATAAAAGCTTGTTTTTAAAAAAGTTCAATTTTTATTTAATTTTATATATTTTTCGCACGGATATGAAGAATTCCCGGGAGATGTTGAAATGGCAACTCGACTTTATTTACTTTTATCCTAGCATTTTATTGATTATGTGCTAATACAAATACAATACAAAAGAAATATTTTTTATTGTTTGTACTTCACACTTTACATGGTTTGATAAAATATATAATTGTTTGGTATTTGATCGAATCACTAGATTTGTTTAGAGAAATGGTAAAATTTAATTGCAATTTTAGCATTTTCCGGCATCTCAGCTTTTATCATATCCCTGCGACATACATAAATATCAAGGTTCGCAATAAAACCCATGTAATTCCCTCAAACGCTAAGAAACCGAACGCTTTTTCAAAAGGAAAATTGGTCAATCATGGGCTCACAAAGGCAAACGTGTTGAAACTTAGAAACGAGGATCTTTTGATTCTCGGCAAATACTCGCAAAGCTTATGATATACTGAATTCATTAATACTTGAAATGTAAAAAAATGTTGTTGTAGCTTTCGTATGAAAATTTAAAATGGCGTGTCTGTATAACAATAAGTTTTCATAATTGGTGAATTGCCAATAAATGGATAAGGATTATCTTCAATTAAAACAAAAACCCTAACGAAAAGTATAAAAATTCATAGAATTTTTATTAGCCAAGTTTGTAAAACTCCCTTGTGTTTGAAAAAATAAAGGATGTCTGGAGCGGGCGTAATGATACTTTCATAAGGTCGAATAAAGCCTTACGGGTCTCATCACGGCTGGCTTTTCAAACTTTATTCATTGCTACAGTTTCGGTGCATTTCGAGCTAAGACCGGCACAGGCTCACCGTGAGATTGGATTCGTCTTTCAGTCTAACTTTAACCTTGTTCTCTGCACAGTCCTTGCTAAGACCACTATTAAATCTTTGCTGAGGACACTATTAATTCGACCGCTATTTAAATTGAAAACACGTGTCTTCGGGTGTAGCATATTAATAGATTTGACTCGGTTATACAGGCTATAAATGCAAAGTCAAGAATCCCTTTAAGGTATAAAAATATACACGATTATGATGTCATTACGAGAAAAAAAAATACCTTTAACTATCACCAAAAATTCTATCAATTTTCTAAGCTATGGCTACGCATCTCACCGGCCTCCCCACACACCTAATTGCACCCCGCAACCCGCACCCCTCATCCGAGTGGCCAGCGACCAGCGAGGGTGTCCACGCGAATAGTGAGATTAGTTATTTTGAGTAAAGAAAATCGTCTTATTATGAGGTACTGGTACTTTATTTAGAGATCCCAGTATTTAAAAAAATATCTTTACCGATCATACTAACACACCCTTATAGGATTCTTGACTTTGCTTTTACACCCGGTATAATCATGTAGGTGGTAGAGCTGATGCCGGGCTCGACTGTTGGGGTACCACCATCTTACTCGCAAATCCTTCCATTGCCTGGGACCGATGGATGGCGGTTTATCCATCCACAATTGCCGGGCCTTATATTAAACAGACTAGTGATGGGCAGCGGCGTCACTGGTGCAAGGATTTCGGCACCGCGCTCACCAACTCGCCTGCCCAGCGTGTGTGAGTATGGGCATTTCTTTCAGGAGGACCGCCAAGAGTGGCGAAATCCTGGAAAGGCCTATGTCCAGCATGGGACGAAACAGGCTGATGGATGGATGTATATTATCATAGTCTACAATGTACATAATTTTGTTATAGTTTCGGTTATTTGTCTAGCGTTTTGCGTCTGCAACATACATGTATAGCTAGCATAGATGTCACGAATAGATAAATTTGTCTCTCGCAGAAACGTTTGACCAATGGACACGCAGCACGAGTCGTTTTGTCGTGGCGATGATCTGTGATAAAGCTTACCTGCGTTTCCATTGGTCAAACGTTTTCTTATTATTTTCGTCCATGTTAGCTATGCTGGTGACGAAAGAAATATATTATAAATATAACGCACTAGCCTTTCACCGGCCGCTCCCCCTACGTTTATTCAATCTCTACCCCGTTTTTAGCTTGGGTGTTATTTTATTAACAGCCAGTATAGCTCATAATTATGTATACATTTATAAGGAACATACATTAGAACTGTACCTATAATCTCGCCCACCATTAATGTTTTATGTATTTTCTGCAAATGTATCTAATTAAATAAATTATGTTGACTATGGTCACTATATGATGATAACAAAGAAAACCGCATCCAAAGATACATACAGACAGACAGACAGACAAAAATTCAAAAAATGGTAGTTCTGACTTCACTACCCATTTCATTGAAATTTTCAAATATTCAATATATAGACAGTATGGACACGATGTTTTTACTCTTCATTATTAGTATAGAAAGTTGAAGCCCTTGCCACCAGTAGGAGGACATGTATGCCTACCAAAGTAACACACTGAATGGCACAGTTTAAATACCATACAGTGATCTAACGAAGGCGTCCGGACGGAGCGGTTGTGCGCGGCGAGACTCCGAACTGCTTGTTCGAAAATTGTATGCAGTTCAGTGGCTTACCCCTCGCGTCTCGCCCTGCAGGCCCCGCACAATTACTCTGTGTGAGCGCTTTCGTTGGACAACTGTGTATTTTTAAACTGTAATAATAACTAAGTCTCACCATAATAATTCCTGTTTTGGTTACGGAACTCAAAAACCAATGTAGATGTATATGCAGGCAGATGATTAAATTGACGTTTCTGTAAAGTTAATAGAATCGATAAGCGACATGAGCATATAAATATTGATATTACGAGTAAAGCGGATATCCCAACAATTTCGCTTGATTGGAATTTGAACTCTTCCCTTCTGTCCTTTTACGATTTCCGTAGATTTAATGTATTAAAGCTGTTAATAGACACAGAATTCTAAAATGTTTCAGTTTAATTAAATTGTTTATCCATTAGGAGGGGTGATTAATAATGGGAATTCAGATATTTTGATTTCGACATTACGAGAAGTCTTCAGTGAGTTTGAATTTGTGTTATTTCGTTCTCAAAGTGAAATATTCTGACGGTAAAACTAAAAAGGAAACTATATTTTCCGTCATCAAAGTTTATTGTGTCATCAGTTTGTTATGCTCTAATACTAAATCTAGATTTACACAACGAAACAATTCCATTTTCAGATAAATAAAAGGTATCTCCTCTCCAGGTTTAAATAACCAAATTAATGTCAATTGATGTCTAAAATAAATGATTGATTATGATTATCAATATTATCATTTATCATAAATCTCTAATTAAAACTTTGTTCTCAAATTAAAAGATTCATTCCGAAATAATAGTACCTATTGTCCTCAGTATTGTAGATATAGATCTACAAATAAATAACAAATAATTAAGCAGGCATATCGTAATTCTGTCAAAACTAGGGGGGTCGTTTTGCTCCGCTCCGCTTCACTTTGCTCCGCTCCGCTTCGCTTGGCTCTCCAAATTTACGACCACAAGCAACCAAACACGCTCTTCCTCGCTCCGCTCGTCGTCGCACCAATTTTTCACTTTTTGGTAAAAGTTTTTCTATTTCATACTTTACGATATGCCCAATTCTACGAACTGCCTCCGACATATTCACTTTTTAAGTATCATGACATACATCAAAAAGATAATGTATGTACTTATAAAAAAAAAAAAACAATTGATATTTTAATTTATGTTTTGAAAATAAAAGCTTCCTAAAGATTGTGTTTTGTTTTTATACTTATTCTATGTTATACATAAACCAGCTCTAAAAGAAGTAAAAAAACTGGCCAAGTGCGTGTCGAGACACGTGGAGTGTAGGGTTCCGTAGTTGCCCAGTACACATGATTAGTTGGTCAACTAATACAGATCCCGCCAATCTTCTAGTCCGCTCGGGAGTTGCTCTCCCAAAGAACTGCCCATCTAACAAAAAAATTGCACTTTAAAGCTAAATATTTTGCCAACGGATCCCTAAATCGAAAAATGGTTTTTACACACCCATAATGTTTTTGAACGACCTATACAACGATACCCCACAATATAGGACAGAGGAGAAAAAAAAATCAATATATAAAATCAAATACATGTATGGGAGACAGCCTAAAAAAACATGTTTTTTCGAGATTTTTTCATCGTTTTGTCGGGGTGATTAATATGTTTACCCATACCAAATTACAGCTTTCTAGTACTAATGGTCTCTGAGCTAAGCCACAGGCAGACGGGCAGACTGACGGACATGGCGAAACGATAAGGGTTCCTTGTCGGACTACGGAACCCTAAAAATTGTATAGTGCAGGCACGCGTGTCTATTCGTTGCCTTCCAAATGGCAAGCACGAGTACGTGTGTCAGAGCGTCATATTTTATAACGTTATTATAGGCCGTCCTGCATACAAGTTGTTAAAGTGAAAAATGTATATTGCCTGTCTGAGAATGTATATTTATCGGGCGGCTAAAGCTGCAAACACTAGATTTACTGCGTTCTTAGCAAGATTTGATGTTAGGAAATTTAAAACGATGTTATTCTTCTGTTTGATACTTTATACTTGTTTGTTGTTTGATGTTCATAGTGTGTGACACTATACAACAAGTCTTAACGAACATAAGAATGAACATATCGTCACGACATGTATAGGTATTCTAGGGTATTTCAGAGGTTTTCCGATTGTTAACTGATTGTTATATCCACTTTTGTAACAGGCAATGGCCCTCCCTCAACTTTACAAAGTTATTGTTCACGCTTTCATAAAAAAGAATAGTACATTGTTCACCGAGGGAAGAAAGGGCTCGATTACTGAATCACACTTTCTCCCGAGTGATATTAGTCTTCATATTTATACTACATCCACGAAGAAAATAAAAGACAATTTCTTTAACTTCCGATGGCGGCATTTAATCTTTACTATTATATGATAGTCAGGACCTGAAGGACGTTTCGGGGGGCGGCTGGATGAGGAGGACGGAAGACCGACATGAGTGGCGAAATATGGGAAAGGCCTATGTTCAGCAGTGAACGAACACGGGCTGATGGATGAATGGATGGATTATATGATATACTAGCTTTTGCCCGCGACTTCGTCCGCGTGATTTTCGGATATAAATTCGAATCAGATTTCCCATACATTTATATAACAACAACAATAGTCTTTGCCGTTTGCGTTTATTAAATCTTGGCCCCGTTTTCAGCTTGATCGTTATTTTATGAACACCCCTTGTAGTCTATGTGTTGATCAGGGTAACTACGATGATAATAAAGAAAACTGCATCGAAATCCGTTCAGTGGTTCTCGAGTTATAAAAGCGTTTGTTCAATCTTTGCCCCGTTTCCGACTTGGGCGTTATTTTATGAACACCCCTATAGCCCATGAAACCGCATCCAAATCCGTTGAGTGGTTCTCGAGTTATAAAAACGTTGATTTAATATTTTCCCCGTTACCGGCTCGGGCGTTATTTTATTAACCCCCCTTATAGCCTATGTGTTGACCAGAGTCACTACGGTGATAATAAAAAAACCGCATCCGAATCCGTTGAGTGGTTCTCGAGTTAAAACAGACAGACAAAAATTCTAAAAATTGTGGTTTCGGCCTCAGTACCAATAACCCATTTCATTTAAAATTGCACGAAAATATTTAATGTCCAGACAGTATATATATATAGATTTAGTGGCTAGTAATTTTACAAATTGAAAATTCTGATAAAACAAAAGACAACTTGCGCATGGCCTCGCGCTCGTTGTCGCAACCTATTTTGGTTTATATTCTAGTTTTAACTAGGTATTTCTAGTTTTAACAAAGGCATTTAGTAAAAACTAGTTTTAACCAGTGAAAACAAGTTCTAACGAAAAACGGGTTTTAATTGTGACATGTATAATGAATTAAAAAGGAAAACTATCAAAGCCAAGTAGGCTTTATAGGTTTACGAGTACAGGTCACGCCATACTTTTAGTCCCCTCTAAGCACGACAATTTATGGGACTAGAAGTTTGGCGCGATCTGTATTAGTAGACCAACTTATAAAATGTACCGGGCAACTACGGAATCCTATACTGCGCGTGGCCTGACACGCTCTTGGCCGGTTTTTTTATTTGTCTTGATACACGTCATTGTAACACGTATTGTGCTGGCTACCCCAATACATTCATCGACCTTCTATGACAATTCCTTTTCAGTACAAGCCGTCCGTTTGTGGAATGATCTTCCTCTATCTATAAGAAGAGCACCTTCCCTACCAGTCTTTAAGAGACTGGTAAAAGAACACTACCTCTCACTCTGACCACTGAACTATCTACATTCCTCTTAAAGTTTATTTATTATTTATGTAATATATGTATGTATGTATATATTTATTCATTCATGTTATTTATCTATAATACATAATTTTTTTTTTTTTTAATTTATTAATGTAGATTTTGTATAGTATATTTAAATATTATTTTAAAATTAGTGCACCGCCTATTCATCAATCTCCTTTTAAACCAGATTCTACCCAAAGGTTGTCTGGAAGAGATCGCTATAAGCGATAAGGCCGCCTGATTGTACCTACGTTATTTGGCTATTGTAATTTATATTATTTTTGTTTCCTTCTTTGTGGTGTGCAAATAAAGTTATATTGTATTGTATTGTATTGTGTGAAAATTTTAACTTTCTACCTATTACGGTGGAATCTGCAGACCCCTGTGACAGACAGACAGACAGCGGAGGCTTAGTAATAGGGCCCCGTTTGGGACCTAAAAAGTAGAGAATTGCTTTCTGAGGTAGCTGTAGTATAAAAAGGTTTTTTTGTGGTCACGCCGCGCCGCTCACCTTTTAAATCGGATTTAGTTAAAAATACGTACATAAGTATTATTGGAAAGCAATTAATTTTGGAATTGGCAAGCCTGTGGAGGGATCGCGCGTGGAAACCTCGACAAATGGCCCCTGTCGTTTAATTCTGGCAACCTCATGTTTGTGCTCTGCCCCATCATATTGAAATTGGATGCTGGTGTATGCAGATGTTAAAAATAAGGGAAATTTTATGAGATTATCAATTGCTAGTTACGATTAGCTATTGTATTTTTGTTGTTACTCGTTCTGTTATCGATTTTGATAAAATTTAGGATCAATAGTTATGGAACTCTATTCGACCGTTTTTACGGCTCCGTACCCGAAGGGTACCAGACGGGACACTATCACTAAGTCTCCGCTGTCTGTCTGTCAGCTGTAATAGGTAGAAAGTTGAAATTTTCACAAAATACGTATTACCACAAGCTTATCTAGGGCAACTAATATAGATAAAAAAAAATTGGAGCTCATGGGAGGTCCACATAAATAACGTCCAAAAAGTAGCATTTATCAGGTTATTTGTTTCAGCTCTATTTAAAGATGGTAATATAAAAGTCAGCGTAAAATCGTAAACTCCGTTATTATTTAAATTCACTAGGCTAGGTAAGGTTAGTTTATAAATTACTCAACAAACACTAGTGAAAATATTCAACTATCGGATCGTACAATCTTAAGGTAACATATATACAAGTTTCAAAGGTCAGATTGTAGTATATACTCTAAAATAAAACACCAAACAACAAAAATTAGGGTTTCGTAATCAACGGGAGCCGAATCGTTTGTTAGGCGCTACCATTTTAGCGGCGTGTTTTGTGTTGCCTTGATGCTTTTTTTAGGGTTCCGTAGACGTATTGTGTGATGTCACGGAACCCTTTGTGCGCCAGTCTGACTCACGCTTGTTTTCATTTAATAAAGAATACGCAAACTTATTTTAAAATCTGTCTTAAGTATTAAAGCTATTGCTCGAAACGGTTTTCGAATAGTAAATTTTTCTGAAAAATAAGAAGATACCTTCTGTCACAATCTGGACAACGATTCACTGTCTTTCTATTGTTTAAACGATTATGAAAATAAATGGTATCTGTACTTTTTTTCGTTTGTAAGATTATTACCATTAGTATTTATTTCTTGACTATAAGTACTGGCAGGGTATGTACTTCTATTGTGGTGTTGATTCTAGTTTCCCTGCAGGAAATACATAGTTTACATAAAATGCTATATGCAAAGTCTTGTCACACACTTCACACATCCTTATTATCTTCATTATCATTATAAATAAGACGCATGTATTTTAAAACGCCTTTTTTATTTAATTTAAGCCTCCTGCTTTTCTAACTGTGATGTAAGGAACCCTAAAAAATAAACTAAATTGAAATACTTTCCAATTTTATTTTTGTACTGAAGCATCTTTGTATTTTTAATACATAACAGTTTACAATTAATAAAAGACTTTAATGGGTTGAGAAAACCGTAAAGAAAATCTTTCGTAATAGCTGTTCGTATACCATTAATAAACTGGTGAATTTTTCATCTTGAATAGTTAATGAGCTAGAGGAACTCTAGAAAAATATTTTTCGCAGGAATGTTCTAACATAATATCTCTGGAGATTCATAAGTTACGGGTCTTGTTACATGCAGAATGTCGTTGCGTTAACGAGGTAGCAGAAAGCTTCTCATATACATATAGCCTATGTTGCTACTAGGAAACGGTAGTTGAAACTTTCATCTAAACTACGGAGAGGAAATATAATACCCTTTTGCCCGCGCCTCCGCCTGCGCTGAATAGAAACTCTGCCGTCGGCCATTTTCCCAAACATGTTTTCACAAAATGGCTACCGCTCAGCTCCATAATAAACTACGTCTAAAGTGGCATGCGACAACGTCATCTAAAAAGAATATTTTTACGACATCTCTTCTCGTGGAGGTCGTTCTTACGTTTGCCTTTTGGCAACACAAAATTATAATAATTTGGCCAAGTGCGAGTCGGACTCGCGCACAACAGGTTCCGTACCACCACATGTTATGGGTATGGAAACCTAAAAACGTTATGGTACAATAAGGCAGCTACTATTAGCGCCATCTATCAGCTCACTAATGAACCTCAATCATCAATCAATCATCATAAATCATTTATTTGCATAGAAAAGAGTAATACATAGGGTAGAACAAAGTGACCTAAAAGTGTCACCTAAAAAAGTATACACGCAAAATATCAAGCAATAACCAAAACCTACAAATCCAAGAATTCTTTGCACAAAAACAAAAGCAAAACAAGTCATCTCAGATGGCGCTATGATTAATACGAGGTTTTTGTATTGGTAACCCCCTCGGGTTTAATTTTTTTTATTTGTCATGGTAGTGGCTATTTAAAAGCGTATTTTCTGAAAATTTCAACTGGCTACCTATTACGGTTGAAGCTGTGGACCCCCGTGACAGACAGACAGAGGAGGCTTAGTAATAGGGTCCCATTTGGCACCCTTCGGGTACGGAAACCTAAAGAGGTATGCCAATAACCTATACAAGGTGAAATTAAATAAACCGACCAAATTCATACTGGAGACTCGGTAAGTGCTCAGAAACAAGCTTCAAATAGCCTTTTGGTGAAATTTGAAAAAAAAATTTTTTTGCTCCCTTACTGCCTAGACAACTTAAACCAGTAAGGGAGAAAAAAAAAAATTTTTTAAAAGGATTACTGAACCTAGTTCCTGATCACTAACCGAGTCTCCAGTATGAATTTGGTCGGTTGATTTAATTTCACTTATATCCATTGACCTCTCATAAACTAGATACAGTCTCCAAGAAAAGTTCGTCAGAAAACGTCCGAACGTGCGACGTGCGTAGTAACAAAAATGCTTCAACCAAATAAAGACGTTATAACGTTAACATAAGATGCAATGTCAGTTGTACGCAATCGTCATTCGATCTTGTCACGCCATAGCGGTGACAAGATGCATCGCAGACAGTTTTTGAGCGACATTGTTAGTCTAGTTGTTTATGAGAGG
This sequence comes from Ypsolopha scabrella, assembly GCA_910592155.1. Taxonomy (NCBI): domain Eukaryota; kingdom Metazoa; phylum Arthropoda; class Insecta; order Lepidoptera; family Ypsolophidae; genus Ypsolopha; species Ypsolopha scabrella. The sequence goes on from OU342968.1 coordinate 13,746,664, forward strand.
CCAATGCCTATATCTCTGTAGTGTTGAGGGTCGTAACGTCATCGGATCTTGGCCCTGCAGAGAGCGACGGAGGCACTATCTTTACTGGTGGTTGGCTTCGGCCGTGGCTGTCATCACTCTCATGCCGCCAAGCGACTTGTCGTATTCCGTTATGACGTCATGAGTAGACGTACCGGGAAGTGGCTACAGGCAGTTGCGTAGTATCAATCATTCATCCCAATGGACCACATCACAGATTTTTCCCAACGGTCCATCCTAGCCATATTTTAGTCAAAATTAATATATGTATTAAATGTAAATAATTCTCGTTAATTCTCGTGCCTGCCGTCACTCTCCCAGCTTATGAACGAGCGTCCTTCATCGCAGGTATTATCGACAGTTTCCATCAGGCGTCGTTATAGCCAAGAATCAAGAATGTAAACTAGATAATATTAAGCTCACTTTGGCTACGTGATTACGGTGCAATAAATAATAAATATATCACCTTCCGTGATCCTTCTAGACCAGTTACACACTCTCAGGAGACTCTCAAGTTATAAGTGTACATACATACAGACAGACGAGAAGAATGAAAACACATACAAGTATAAAACATAACGACAAAAAGTTGTAAATATTAAACACTAAAATCTACTGCCCGTACAGCTAAGCGTAGTGTAGGCCGACCTCGTGCCCACTGGACCGACGACTTGAAGGAGGTTTCGGGTAGCGGCTGGATGAGGAGAACGGAGGACCAATATGAGTGGCGAAATTTGGGAAAGGCCTATGTCCGGCAGTGGACGAACACGGGCTGATGGATGGATGGAATCTATTGCCCACTGCTCTACCAATACCTATATCTGCTGCTTTCGCGACAAGGAAGAAACCGTGTGAAAATAACTTATCCAAAAACCGTGTGAAAATATGTGCGAGTCTATAATGTTTTTAGGGGTCCACAATACGGGTGTGGAATCCTAAAAACATTATGGTAAATAACAATAATAAATGTGCCAATAGTGCCAAAGCAATATGAAGGCTACAAAAACAAGGCGCTAAAATGGTAGCGCCTGAAAAAAAATTTGGCGCCGTCTGCGTACGGAAACCTCCTTTTTAGTAATTTTTGTTTTACTTTAGGCTTAGGTTATGTCCTACAATCTGACTAAATTTACAGGATGACGCAAAATATTGACAAGATATTCCAATCTACAAAAAGAAAATAATAAAAGTATGAAAAATCTTAAGCTAAGAGTAATAACTACTTTACAGCATACAGCAGTGGGTAACAATGTGAGCAGCTATCGTACAAACTATAAACTATATTATTTATAATGTTTTTACCCTTAAGGGGTTCATAACAAGGCTTATTAAGAAGTAAATATTAGGGCATGCAATATTATATATATATATGTGATAGTCATTTTGATGCACTTTTGATCCTGTTTAACAGGAGTTGAAGTGTTCAATAAATAAATATATTCACAATCTGACTAAATTGGACTTTTGTAGGAGCCAAAACAAATAACGTTCCAATAATGCAACTTTTTCGAGGTTTTGAAGTCTCGAGACACCCTTAATTTTTTTTTTTGTATTTTTTTATTTGTCGTATATTTTGTGAAAATTTCAACTTTTTAATCTAATACGGCTGAAGCTGTAGACCCCGCTGTCACAGACAGACAGGCAGCGGGTTTTGGCCACCTTCGGGTACGGAACTCTAGAAACATATATACAAGTATAAAACAGGACGACAAATATTGTGAAAATATTAGAAACTTATCTTTTGCCCACTGCTCTACCAAACCTATACCAGCTGCTCTCGCGAAAAGGATGAAACCGTGTGGAAAAATTACCTTGGGCTGATTTATATTCCCTGACTTTTCTAAAGGGTAACTGTTTAGCTTTCTGTAGGCACAGCGGAATAAAACATAATTTTTAACCCTTTTTACTGACAAAATAAAGTATCACGTAACTAATTACAAAAGCAGGGGTAGCCAACCCCTTAGTAACAGCGATCGACTTTTCTACTCCCTGATTTGTTACTCTAAGCGAGATGAGGAGATATTTTGGAGAAACAAGTGGCAACGATAAAACCCACAGCTATGTCAACCAGAGTAAAAAACATATCGCGCTAGCTGAATCTCTGGTAACCTATTGCGTCTCATCGTGGGGCGGAGCAGATAAAACTCATATTTTGGAAGAAGAACGTGTCTGAGGGCTGTTCTAAAAGTTATGTTTGGGAAAGATTACCAATTTCGTATGTTCGGTGTTTTATCTTTCCATCCATCCATCCATCCATCAGCCCGTGTTCGTCCACTGCTGGACATAGGCCTTTCCCAAATTTCGCCACTCATGTCGGTCCTCCGTCCTCCTCATCCAGCCGCCCCCCGCAACATCCTTCAGGTCGTCGGTCCAGTGGGCACGAGGTCGGCCTACACTACGTTTTGCTGTACGTGGTCTCCATTCTAAAGGCTTTCGGCCCCAGCGGCCAATATGTCGGCGACAAATATGGCCTGCCCACTGCCACTTCAACTTACTGATTCTGCAGGCTATGTCGGTTACTTTCGATCGCCGACGGATCTCCTCATTTCGGATTCTATCCATCAGAGATACCCCAAGCATAGCCCGCTCCATAGCTCGCTGAGCGACCTTAAACCGGTGGATCAGACCCTTTGTAAGAGACCACGTCTCAGCGCCATACGTCATCACAGGAAGGACGCACTGGTTGTACATCTTAACCTTTAAGCACTGCTGTTTTATCTGTACGAAAAATTTACATACTTTTCACCTTTATTATCTACCTTATCATAATTGTATTTATCCTAAATTCCACGTTGCTCGCATAATGTACTATCAATCTGCAGGACGGTCTTGCAGGCCAGCGCAGATGATAGTAATTACGACAATTAAATATTAGTGCTGATAGCCTATCAGTGATAGGCTATTATGCTTATGCTCTTATTTAGTTTGTTATTTTATTATTATTTTTTGATTTTGCTTTTTATTTTTAATTTACTGATTAAGTACAAATGTATTTTGGACCAAATAAATAATTTTGTATTTTGTATTTGTATATCCATTCTGAAATTTGATAATTTACGGTTCCGTTACATTTCTATCCAAATGGTAAGAAGTTTGATTAGTACATAGAATGATAGTCAACTAAACTTGGTCCTCCAAGTTATTCAATGTGCTTCACGAGAAATAGGTACTGTTATACCTCATATATAGGCTATACTATCTCACCAAGTTTGGCCCCACGTTGGGCGCCATTGTGCCGTAATACACTTTCAACTAATCGGAAATCCTTTCCACAGACTAAAACTTACCCTAAATGAAAAATTACTTGCTCAATGATCACACACCAAGTGACGTTAACGTTAATTTTTCAAGAAAAGTGACGTTAACAGCTTTCAATGTCAAAAGAACTCGTAATAAAAAAACCGAATGGTCAGAACAATTGAAGAAACCATAGAAAATTAAAATCTAACTCCCAGAGCACACAAGATTCACAATTCGTTTGCGAGATCCAGCCAGCCGCGAGCAAATGATTTAGTTCGATGTAGTAAAGAAAATGACGCCATCTATGTTTAGGAAAATAAACCGCAATGCTACAAGTTATCACTTCATTTTTCGTTCGTTTCTTCAGCACAAGTAACAAAATAAAGGTAATGATGAATTCAGATTCTTTAGATTATTTTGAATATGATTTAAAAAATAAAACCATAAATACATATATAATGACACCTATTCTCGTGAAGCAAACATTAGATTTAGAGGTGCCATAAACTAAAACTTTTCATTGCAAAATAGACTTTTACACTGATGGATAAAAGTTAAATGAGCTTGTATTATTCTAAGTTTTTCAACTTTAAATGTAAGGTTTGCAGAACAAGAATAGGTCACATTGTAAGCTGACCCCGGGCTGCAATCATTGTTTTACTACTGTTATTATTACATACTGAGAATTAAGGGCCAATCATGTCTTGATGAAAGCCTTATTGTCGTGATGACGTAGGACATTTCTGGCGCAGCTATGAATGTCAAGATCGACAAATTTTCAGCACGGGACCCCGCGAATAGTGAGTTTGCCACACCTGAACTATATTATGGTCTCTGAGGCCTTTACTTGTCAGCTATAGTGGTTCCCTCAGGGGTTCTTCATTGTTCTTCAACTTCTAATTGATTATCAAGTGGCAGTGATTGTTATGAATAACTTGAGTGCTTCTACAGGTTTGATGTAGTACCCAATAGCCCTTATTCTAATTGAATAGCTTTTATTTGGTATATGAAATAATAATTTTGAATTCAATTGTTAGTCCACCTTTGAAAAACTTTATATACTTTATAATTTTTTGTACTTTTTTATGTGACCAAGCTTTTCGGTTTTTCGTACAGGTTTCCTTATTAACCTTCTTGGCTTCACGAAGTTACTATCATACCACATGGGTAATATTTTGTATTTTTTTTGGAATTAAAGATAAAGATCTATATGGAAAAATATTTTTTTTATTATTGTCTGTGAATTTGTTGAGTATTTTTTCCAAAAGTCCCATTTCATTTTTTTATCTTCCTCCGTTTTAAATGTCCGATAGAAAGTCGAAAGAGATTTGACTTTTTTCATGAAACGAAGAAAGGACAGACAAACCGTAAAATTACTTAAATTCAAACTAAATTGATATATTTATTATCTTCGGCTACTTCTAGACTCACTCTCTTTAACCTTGTCTACTTCGCTACGCAATCGGAAGCCAAAGATATTGTCAGCGAAAAACTTTGAAAAGTCCTTTGCAAAGAAAGAGTTATGAAATTGCAAAGTTAAAGGTTTCCTTTTCAGAAAAAGTAAGTTTTTAAAAGTAATATTTTTACTGGAAACAGTTTTATTTCTTTTGTTGTAATTGGTTTTGTGATGTTTTATATATACGAGTATATAATTGCCAATGTTAACTTCTGCTTCACAATAAAAATAAAAAATAAATTCCTATAGGAAACAATGTTGTACCTTATTAGCATTATGATTAATAAAGTACTTTTTAGTTTAAGTTAACTCGTGGGCTTATTATCAGCTGGTAAAGTGCAATGAAGTAATATGTGGCAGTATCTTCTTAGTTTGGGGATTTATATTTAAGATTAAGTAAATAAAATATGAATAAAAATATGTTGTAGGTATTCCCCGCTTGCTTTATTTTATTTTTTATTTTCGATAAGAGATAATAATTATAAAAAACATTTTCCTCAGTATATTTAGACCCTCGGTATGGAGCCGTTATCAATCGAATACAAGATAAAATAATTTGACAATGATATAAATATATAAAAAGTGACATGTTGAATGAGTTATTGTTTATGGGATGAGTTGCTATAAGGCTGTCCGAGATATCATGATATGGGTGACAGTTCGTAATTTTCCGTTTTACCTATACTACTCACACCATACTACATACACCCAGGTACAAAAAAAATAATAGCTTTTATAAATAATGTAAATTGTTAATTGCAAAAAAAAAAAAAATTAAAAAAAATTGCAAATGTTATTGCAAAAACACAATCAATAATGCCTCTATAAATCGGAACAAAAATCAGAAAAGATTCAGTAAATAATAATGTCTTTTTGCTACGTGATGCGTGGATCGGAACGCTAACCCATAGGTACTGACACTACGTAATCGAAAATATATCGATGAATTGATCTGGCCATCATATGGGATCGCGTCAGTATGAGTACATCTCGTATGCGGTTTGTGTTTTCGTTGCGGTTGCTTTACGTGCTATTTGTTTTGACGTTTGTTACAGTTTTTGGTGATTTTTTGTTTTGTTATTGGTGAAATTCCGAGAAAAACAAAAAAATAATTCAGAACTCTCAAGCTCTGGAGTTATTGGTTAGTTTAATTTAATTAATTTAGTAATTAACAAAAAACGGTTTGGATAATCAAAGATCAATCAAATAAAAAATCGATTTTATCGCCATTGTTAACTTTCTCGATACTAAAACAAATCGATTATATTTCGTTAGGGTACATCACCGTAACTGTCAACTTTGAACTGCCACCCATATCATGATATCTCGGACAGCCTAACCTAACCTAACCTAACCTAACCTTATTTCAGAATGATTTTCTATCGAAAATAACCATTTGTTTCAGATTGATTTTCGACTGCAAATTGTCTATAGATAGTGCTAATGATGATGATATAATGATAATATGGCGGTGTTATGCGAAGAGCAGTAACAATTTAAAGAATTTAAGCAGCGCGGTGATGTTTTTTGAAAGATCTCTTTCTTTCACAATTTTTATATCAAAAGCATGTGTAACGTGCTTTCATGCGGTTTAGTGACTTTTTGATTCTTTTTGTTATTTTCGCTTAACACTTAAGAAAGATCACTTATACGGTCAAATATAAATTGTGATGTATTTACAAAACATGACATGTTTATCATTTTCAGTAGAAACATTATAACTGATTATTTATTTTATTTTTATTTATTTATTTTATTTATTTCACCCACTGATAGTTGTACAAATATTACAATAGTATACACCGCTTAAGCCCTTAGGGGTTTGTGTGTGGTGTTATTTAAGTCTACCACGCAAATACAAACATGAAATGAAAAGTAGATAATTAAAGTTAAAGTCGTATTAAATGTGCATGAGACGACTGACATGTGTGAACATTGTTGCAAGACTTGTTGTACCTTTACCAATTCGTGTTCATTTAAAAAAATACAAAGTTACCTACATAATTATTTTTATATCAGAATGACAAACATATCCGTGGCGTCCGGATGTTTTCTAATATCTTATAATTAGAGCGCATAATTGAATTTGATGGCTTCACGGATAAGCTTGTATTCATACAAAGGAAGGTGAAGTCGAATACAATGGGAAATATCTTAGTTTAAAAAATATAAGCTATTTTCAAGCTTGGTGAATGATCTACAGGTTGTTTAAATTTGTAAAGTTGAGAAAAAGAAATCTTTTAATTTTGTCTTAAGATTTTTGTGCGTGATATTTTGTCTTAGGTCCGTTGGGATGCTGTTTATTAATTTGGATATGCTACGACTAAATATCTATAAGTCGTTGGTTTAAGGTTTTTAAATACCCTGAGAGGAAAAAGTAGATGGATTTGTCGGAAATAAATTTTCATTTATTTATTTATTTATTTTATTTATTTATTTAACCACATTACACTATCTTTACAGCTAGGCCAATTCAATAGTGCAGTAAAATCAACAATATATAAGTTACCACACAACGTGACACAAAAGAAACACAAGTATTTACATTCTCACAAAGGGTAAATAAATCTGAATACGATACGACATGAATTCTTTAGTCGGAGACAAAGCGTTTCCGAGAATGGACTGTAAAATGCAAGTCATAGTCCACACGCATACATTCAAGTTTCACCGACGATTATTACGGCCAAGCGTGATGGTGGTGAGCCTTAGCAGCGTACTATAAAAATTTACCTTTAAGAGATTTAAACGCGCCTCCTTCATTTGAATGCTCGAGACGTTCGGACCACTAAACCACAGAGAAATAATTATTCTGTTTTACCTACTAGATTAGCATGAACAGTGAAAAGTCAGTCGTTTTTCGCAACAGTAGATATGTTACGGGTAATACTAGAAGATAGGGTAAACCTAATAATGTTAATAATAATGTTATACAAAACTTTGGGGGTCGCCTGGCTCCGCTCTGCTTCGGTCGGCACCCAATGTTTATGTCAAACTAACACGCTCTTCCTCGTTTTGCTCGTCGTCGCCACCTAATTTTGACCTTTTTCCGGCTTTACCCGAGTTTGGGCTTTACCCGTAACATATATAAATTATAAAGTTTAAACCGCTGAAGCAAACAAACCGTCAAGAGTTTCAGACAGAATCTCTCGCAAGACACTATCGAGGAAACAAGCTAACAACTTTATAATTCAAAGTAACTAACACGATCCAAACAAGAGATAAGTGAAGCACTCTTTCAGAGGCAGTCCCGTTTTTGCGAAGCTATGAATAACAATTTAGGAAAGAGCCCAGGGCGCAAATACTTGAGCGTAGAAGTTTGTTCTCAAGCACCCAAACTCACGAACAATACACCCGACATCCAAGTAAAAATAAGCAACAGCTTTGTCTGTGGAGACGGCATTTAGTTATTGTTTTAGGGTTCTGTTCGAAAATGGAAGCCCTAATCGGACGAAAATGTTCAAGTTCTAATGAAATGGTTCATTAGAACTGGTAACCAGAGGTACTTTAAGATGACATAGGTAGTAAAAAAATGAATTTTAAAACAGTAGAACTCCCATGCTATAAAAGAGACGGCTCTGAAAAAAAAATGGTATAAATGAAGCCTTCTCCAAGACGATATAAGAACCCAAAATGTAAAAGAAAAAAATTCACTGCATCGAAAAAAATTGCAAAGTGAAGACTGTTTTTTCAGTTCAAAACAGTAGTCCGTTCAAGCTAATAAAGTAAAAATATCAATAATGACTGGTTCTAAACATATAAACCTATTATTTAAAACATAAAAATGCGTTTTTTTTAAAACGCTTCCATGTGAATTTATATTAAATATTATTCACTAAAAAGAGCAATATCCAACTTTATCTTGATTCACCATACTACTATAGCGCACTTTTTCAGATTTTCGTTGTGCGATGGACATATTGCCTTAAAGTCGTAATTACAAAGTAGTTTCTTCGTAGCTCAAAGACGATGTTCAAGTGTTTTGTCGCTTGAACCGCCTTTATAGATGTCATTTTGTCACACTTGCCAGTTCAGACAACATCACAGATAACGACTTTATAAACAAATCGCTATATTATTTCGCCATTGTTAGGGATAGGGCACATAGGGGGATGTGCGAGACCAAACCATTATTTGATGTGTTTATTTTATCCATAGTAAACTTATAAATACGTATACTCTTTTATTTTCATGCAGGAGTGTGTATGTGAGTGACAAGGATCTTTTTATTAGATAGCTATATATAGATTTTTTCTGGGTTGTCTCTTCATTTTTAAGCCAAGAACAAGAGAGGTAGAGGTTAACGTCTCATTCTTGGTTGACATGAGGCGATTGAATATAAAGAAATTGGCCAAAGGGTTCCGTACTACCGGGTGCAGAACTCTAAAAAGTATATGGTAAATAACAACGATATACATGCCAAAGCAACATCAAAGCTACAAAAACAAGCCGTTAAAATGGTAGCGCCTGACAAAAAATTTGGCACCGACTGCGTACGGAACCCTACTTTTAATTATTTTTTATTTTACTTTAGAATATGTCCTACCGTTTGACTTAATTTGAAACTTGTACGTGTTACCGTCTTTAAGTAAAATCCAAAATCAATAACGTTTAAGTAATGCAACTTTTTTGAGGTTTCTTGAATGGGGATACTCATAAAAAAACATATAGTGTTTGTCGTGGTAGAAGCCATAATAACACGTTTTTGTGAAAATTTTAAACTTTCTTCCAATTACGGTTGAGGCTGTATACCCCTGTGACAGACGTACAGACAGAAAGACAGAGACATAGACAGACGGACAGCGGACGAGGCTTAGTAATAGGGTCCCGTTTGGCACCATAAAAACTGATCGTTGCATGGTTCAGACCCGGGTCTCAAAATAATAAATAAGCTGGTAGTTCCACAAGAATTTCAAAACATAATTTATTGTTTTTGCTTTTTTGCAGGAAACTTCTAATATGATAATGGGTAAGTGCAGACGCTTTCATTCAAGCTCCCATTTGTAAACGATTTTAACATCTATGACACCGCAATAGGACCCGTCAATTCGGCGTCAATATTACAATTGTATTCTGCTTATTATACAAAATTCACCTTTCCATTACCAACCGGTATAAATATTGAAGACGTTTATGTATACAGTTAATGTTTGTTTTGAACTACTCGTGATGATAAAAGTTATTAACACGAATGTGAAAGGTGTCATTAGTGGGAACGTTAAGTTTCAAGGGCAAAACAAAACAATGCTTTTGGTTTAATTCTAGAATGTAATTTGGGAAACAAAGAGTTTGTTTAAAAGCCACTTCAGAGCTTTAGTCACGCCTAAATACCTGCATGATATGTTACTAAAGCCGCGTACATTAATGTAAATAATAAATCAGAGCACGTGTTAGATACAAAATTAAAATAAACGCAAGACCCGTGTCTTAATTGCGTAAAATAAATAACATTAACAATACGTTTAATGTATTTGAATTTCAGTCTCCTTGTGACCACGATTTATTTTAAAACGATAACGTCAAGCACGTCTTGAAAGATATGTCAAAATCATGTCATAATATTTTCCGCCACTATGACCCGTGTCTTACGTACGTTATGGGAGAAAATCGCAAAAGTGTAAAGTTTAAAATAGACCAAAAACATTCTTAAATCGAATTTCGGTTGTTACTAAAAATATTTATTTTTTGTGTCATTTGAAGAAGATATACCACATATACATACGAGTATATATAAACACGCATGTCATCTAGAGGGGAAGGCAGAGACTACAGATTTCCATCTTTCCATCTACTACGATCCTGGCATACTTTTTTCACTTCTTCCACATCCATCCCTAGTTATCCATCCATCCATCCATCAGCCCGTGTTCGTCCACTGCTGGACATAGGCCTTTCCCAAATTTCGCCACTCATGTCGGTCCTCCGTCCTCCTCATCCCCCCGCAACGTCCTTCAGGTCGTCGGTCCAGCGGGCACGAGGTCGACCTACACTACACTTACTGTACGTGGTCTCCATTCTAGAGCCTTTCGGCCCCAACGGCCATCATCTCGGCGACAAAAATGGCCTGCCCACTGCCACTTCAACTTACTTATCCCTAGTTATACACGCTGAAATTAAATCAACCTACCAAATTCATACTGGAGACTCGGTTAGTGATCAAGAACTAGGTTCAATAATTCTTTTGGCTAATTTCTAAAAATATTTTTTTTGCTTCCTTACTGGTTGGACTAGTTCAATTCCTTTTCAATCGTGGACGTTGAAGTAGAAAAAAATACGGTCAATTGCGATTAATACTCATGCCATGAGGGTTTAAATAATTTATCATATATGTATTAATGGACATTTGTTATGTTATGACTTATGACTACAATAACCCTATTTATCTATCTATTAGCCTGTTTCGTCCACTGCTGGACATAGGCCTTTCCAGGATTTCGCCACTCTTGGCGGTCCTCCTGGAAGAAATGCCCATACTCACACACGCTGGGCAGGCGGGTTGGTGAGCGCGGTGCCGAAACCCTTGCACCAGTGACGCCGCTGCCCGTCACCAGTCTGATTTAGATAAGGCCCGGCAATTGGGGATGGATATACCGCCATCCATCGGTCCCAGGCAATGGTGGGCCGCCTGGTTTTTTTTGCCTGAGAGCTGTCCTCTTACTCTCCCCCGAACGACTTCAGGAGGATTTCCGAGTAAGATGGTGGTACCTCCACAGTCGAGCTCGGCATTAGCTCTACCACCTCTACACGATAACCCTAATGTGTTTTAATTTTATACCTTGACCGTTCATCACAAATTTCGCTGTCATTTACAGGTTTGACCAAACTGGACTAATTAGGTTTGACGAAGGTGGAATAAATCGCAGGCACAATGGAGCAAAAAAAATTTTTTTTTAATTTCACCTGGAGTTTCATTAAACTGATTAATTGAAATAGGCGTTACCTTGCGGAAGTCCATCACTAAGTAAAGGATATATGAATATAATTTGCAATATTCCGCTAAACAATTCTTGTCGTGCTATTCAAAATGCAGACTCGTGCACCGCCCGCCCGCCCGCATAAAAACATGCAACAAACAAGCAATACAAGCAAAGCAATCTTAAATAACAAGCAAGAAAACTTATCGACACGTGTTTCGCCTCTGAACGAGGCATCCTCGGGATGTGTTGCTAGCCCGGCTTCTCCGCAGCAACTGATGTGTTGCTCGCCCAGCCACTCCGCAGCAACTGATGTTGTTCGCCCGACAGCTCAGCAGCTAGCAGCTCAGCAGCTCAGCAGCTAGCAGCTGTCGGACGAACAACATCAGTTGCTGCGGAGCGGCTGGGCGAGCAACACATCAGTTGCTGCGGAGAAGCCGGGCTAGCAACACATCCCGAGGATGCCTCGTTCAGAGGCGAAACACGTGTCGATAAGTTTTCTTGCTTGTTATTTAAGATTGCTTTGCTTGTATTGCTTGCTTGTTGCATGTTTTTATGCGGGCGGGCGGGCGGTGCACGAGTCTGCATTTTGAATAGCACGACAAGAATTGTTTAGCGGAATATTGCAAATTATATTCATATATCCTTTACTTAGTTTCATTAAACCTCTGATGACTAACCGAGTCTCCAGTATGAATTTGGTCGGTTGATTTAATTTCATCTAGTGTACATATATGTATAACAAGCTCCTCAGTTCGTATTAATGCGTGAAAAGTTTAATTTTGGATCACATTTATTACGATGGTTTATTTTATAAACTTTTTATTCAGAAGTGACTTTCTATATTTATGTACATAAAAAAATAACTTTTAACAAAAAAAACGACTTCCAATGTTATAACTATAACAGGCATTCACTAAAAAGTTTAAAATAACTTTTGTGGACTTCTTTCTTCCTGAAATATAATGTTATCTAGAAGTCGGCGCATTCCCTATAGTATATAGAACACAAAAACCAATATAAGAGCGCCGACTTCTAGAGAACATGTCATAAATGTATTTATGTTTCTGAATTGCAGAAATAAAGTATTAATTTAATTTCGTTTAATGTCACGTGATTATTAAACTGAAACAGCCTGTGTTTGGTGGTGTAATTTTCTTATTTTTTTAGAGGGTACGTAATAGAGTTCATACTTTTACTTTATTCCCCACTTAAGCCAAACACGTGTAGTACGTTATTAGTCCAAAAAATATTGGTCGATTCTATATTACTTCACAAATAATACAATACGGGCAAAGCCGCAGGTAAAAGCTAGTTGTACATAATTCCAGTTAATGGATACTTAATATTGGTTCAATTGTTTACCAATCTATGATTTGGCCTGTTTTCACCGGTGGGTTTTAGCTACCTATCCATGAGAGCATATAAAAATAATGTGTAATGTATTGATAAACATCTGTTATGTTTTGACTATGATAACCAGGGATAAGATATTCAGATCGATATATACCTAAAGTTGAAAAAATGCCAGAAAAAGTTTGCAACTATGGAGTCGGCTTCTTAAAATATTATTTATTTAGATAGTCAAAGTTCCGGAAATTACGGAATTGCTTAAAACGTAACGATGATGTACCTAATACTTAAAAGATTTTACCGTAAATGTATGTATATTTTTCAGGCAATGTATACAATACCTTGGAAATTTTTAAAATGACAAACAGGTTTAGGTCAAAAAGCGTAGAAGGTCGAAGTATAGACTATATATCTTCGACCTTCTACTCTGTTCGAGCTAAATCTGCGAAAAAAATGCAAGAAGCCGACTTCATAGTCTCAATGACTCAATATCTGGCATTTTTTCAACTTTAGGTATATATCGATCCAAATATCTTATCCATAATGATAACCTTAATGTGTTTTAATTTTACACCTCGACCGTTCCGGACAAATTTCGCTGGCATTTACAGATTACACCAAACCGGACTAATTAGGTTTACGAAGGTGGAATAAATCCATTTTATTGCCTGTTTTTTAGTCTATGTCTAGACTTTACTCATTTTCAATCACGATCTTTAGCTGTTTTTAATTGAAGCTTTTTATGTTCAATTCTTTACGCATTTTCTTTTAGACAGGCAGACCAGAAAAACATTTTTGGAGTATGTATAAGAAAATTCTCATATCATTTTCTGATAGGAAAAGGACTAAAACTGTCCTATTTTCGAATAATATACAAATATTTGAACGAATTGCACGGAACGGAAAAGAAAAGGATTTTGTTTTCATATTTATTTATTTAATTTTTCTTTACTTTATTTTTCTTTTTGTACTTTCGGTAGAAAAACTTACACTCTTTTTAGAGCATGCAGGTTTCAGCTAGCAAAATTTGACCTTACGAGTGTCCTAAGACCATCTTCTTTAGGGTACCGTACCACGAAAAGAAAAAACTGAGCCCTTATAGGATCACTTTGTTGTCCGTCTGTCTGCCCATCCACCTGTCTGTCCGTCCGTCTATCTGTCAAGACCCTTTATCTCGGGAACGTGTGGAGGTAGCGAGTTGAAATTAAAACCGTATTTATAGTCAAGTCTACAGTCCCTTGAAGCTGTGAAAAAATCGAGCTTCTCAGTTAACGTAAGAAAAGATACGGCCGTTTATGCCGCAACAAACGTATATTTCGACACTCTCAAGGGAATCAAAATTCATAAAAATAATCCCCGTTGGCTTTCGATCTGATAAAATTTTTCTCCTATTAGAAATCCATATAACTCAAAGCAATCCTTTATTTCTCACAAAATTCTTGTTCTGTTGGCAATTCACTCCACGTAATTACAGACTAAGAGACGATTATTGTTGGTAATAAAATGAAACCTACACGCTTTTATTTCCGACAAAAAAAACTTAACGATGGACAAAGACAAAGATATGTTTCATGGTACTGCAATCTACACGGACATGCGCAAAATTACCATACCTTCACAACTAGAAGAGCATAACTGATAACCAAGTGATATTAAACTTTATACCTTTACCTTAAGAAAGATAATGGTAGACAATACCTGTGCCATTGTGCAACACAGCTCGCTGCCGTAAAGATGCATTCAACGTGGTCCATACACACATAGAAACCAAAAACGCACACTGACAACCAGTTAACTTGCTTCCCATGTGCACACGTTCAAAGCTGCTGTGTACATAAATTCCCGTTTAAAGCAAGAAGGGTAAAAGAGGAAAGGCCCGTGGTTCAGCGAGGCCGGGCAACGGCGGCGGCGGCGGCAGACTGTTGTCAGTTGATTGTGAAACGTAGAGAGGGGTGGTAGCCTCGGGGGACCCAAGTTTTGCCGCCAAAACCTTACGATTTCCCGCGCTTCTGCCACCCACGTGCTTTTTCGTTGAAATAACTTTTCACGTGATTGGTTATGATATGAGTGAATATGGACTTAGGACGATCAGTTATGACTTTTTCGTGTGATAAGATGGACCATGGATTTGTTTTAAAAGAAAAGTTTCTGTGGACTTATGACTGTGTTGAACAGTAACTTTAAATGTTTGTTTTCTTCGAGCCAACAATGAAGTAAGTAGGCAGGTATTAAATTAATACTGATTTTATGTATAAATATAAGTTATGTCTTTTACTGCAAGCTTTAATTTTGTATGCAGTTATTTATTTATGCTGTTTATGAAGGAAACTGTACATTTTTATTTTTTTGATTTTAGTCAAAGTAAAACTTAATAATTTTATAATTAATTGCATCAACAAGTCCCTTGTTAATACTTGTCATGATACGAGGTACATATCGGACAAATAAATGCTACGGCGTAGCAAAATTTCGTAGCGCGTAGCGCCATCTTCTGATTTGTAGCCTTAAATCCTCACAAATCGGTTCGCAAAGAAGATTTACTTCAATCACAATCTTAAAAAATTTAAAGCGATTCCCTTCTTAATAAAAATATAACTCACATATTTTTTTTACAATTTTACCTATAAATCATGGATATACGCCAGCTTCACAAAGAATAATACTTTGTCTTTATCTGCTTGGTGTAAATTTAATTTTTCCATCATCAATGATATCATCATCATCATCGTTAGATCAAAATAGTTACTTTATAAAATGATCTAAAATTGAACTTTTATCAGGATATTTTAACGAATCAAATTAAATGTTTATTTTACTGAATTTCCTTTAGGCTTAAGAATTAATATATTGTGACATTTTAAGTCAAAACTATCGCAAATTATTCAATAATTACGTTGAAAGTGAGTATATAGAAAAAAAAGTAGCGATACATATATCTACGGGGTATTTTCTGCTACGGCGAAGCACAAGACTCGTAGCCCATGAAATGTTATAACTGAGTGAAAGAGAAAGACACTATATCTGAGTTTATACTATATATGCAAGTAGGATATTTCCGTAAATATATTTATATGTATTACTAGCTATTGCCCGCGGCTCCGCCCACGTGTTATTCGGTTTAACGACATGATTTTTTCCGGGATAAAAAGTAGCCTATGTGTTAAGTTAGGGTATAAGATATATCCGTTCTAAATTTCATCCAAATCCGTCCAGCCGTTTCTGCGTGGAATAGTAACAAACATACACACACACACGAACTTTCGCATTTATAATATTAGTGTGAAGTGTGATAGTGTGATGTGATGTTATAAATGCATTTTCGATGTGTTACATTTTTGTGCAAACTATTTAGTTATGAACTTTGCTGAAAAATTCGTTTTGATTTAGTGGCAAAGTTTACCTTAGAGGTAAATATAAATGATAGCTTCTTGAAAACCTATACACTGTGAAATATCTGTGGTTTTTGAAACAAAAACAAAAAGCACTTCTCAATAAAATCTGAATTCGTGAAATAAAATCAAGTGTTTCATACAAAAGTAGCCAGGTACTCGACCAAATTCTATAAAATATACGATTTTTTTCATATAAGAGATAACAAAGACAAGAGTTACTCTAGTGATAAACAGCCTAAGAATACAATCTTTTGCATTAACTTTTGCTTGTCCACCTAATAAAATAATCTTTTTGTTAAAAAACACGAAATCTTTAGAATATAAAAATAAATGAGAACAACTACTGTCGCATGTCAGAACATCTTAAGCTTTTACTTTGTATAACGATAAAAATTGTCAAGCTTTTGCTTAATCTCAGCTTTACTTTTAATTCTTCTTTCCCCAGCAAAGCTTCATTTACTTACAATTTAAGTACATGCGAAGTATTTCTTTTCTATTGGTACCTTAGACATTTTTGTTTACTGCTTTCTTATCCCGTAACAAACTATGATTTAAATTATTTAATACCCTTAAAAGAATATTAAAAATCTAGCTCCAATAATCGCCGTTACAATTTTTTTGAAACAATAACCTGCTTTTCTGCCAATTGCTGTGAAGATAAGAAAAGAACAAAAGTTAAAGTTTGTTCTATCAAGTTGCAATTATTTGTTTTAATACGTTTTTATATTGAACTGTTTGCCCAAGCCGTAAGACTTTTATTTTTCTTTACATTATACATGTTTACACAAATCTATAAAATCTTACACTCTAATCCTATTCAGCCAACATTACACTTGTTGATCAACTTTAAGAAAGTTAATATTTGAGAGTAATATTGGAATTTTTTAACATAGAAAAATTCATAGCAAGTCAATGAGCTATTTCGCACGCTTATTATGTGTATTAATGATCATTATTATCATCATCATCATCATTCGCCTTCACGAACGAGAGAACTAAGTTTTTTTTTTGTTGGTGCGAGTATAAGCCGTTTCTTGACAAGCAACCTTCAGTATCATCACCCGTCGTTTCTCCGTACGGCAAATTTGCCTGATTCCTCTGAGCATTTTTCGACACAGGTTCTCCATACATTGCGGTCACCTGCCATCTGCTCAATGTCTGTCGATTATTATTAAATACTACATGGCGATTCCTAAGGGCTAAAAGAATTATGGGCACCTTTTTATGAAACCTAGCTTGACCATCGATAGAAATTTTGTATGTTAGTTCATTAAGCAGTTACCCAAAAAATATTTTATGTCGCAGGTTGACGGGGCAAGTTTTAACAAGGTCGTAAAAAAATGCGAAATTGGTCGTCGTCTGCAGTCACCTCTGTCAACGACTGACGAAAGCAAAGACTAAAAAAATAACAGGGTTAGCGATCGTAAATTGTTTTTTTTATTTTCTGGCAACCAAGAAATTTTGCTCTGCTCAGACATTTCCAGCTTAATTAGACCATGGCAATCAAAAATATTGGTGAGATCATAAGGGTTTCATTATTTTAAGTGTACGTCACATTCCCCGTACTTTAGAGCCTTGTTGCCATCACAAAAACTGATAAATAGATTGACCACTTTTATTTGCCACGCATGCAGTACCCAATGCATTGCAGTAACTGTTGCAGTTGCATGCAGTCTGGATTGGATATCAGGCCAAAAATGCCCATTATTTTTTACTGAAACCGTTCATTTTACCGACTGATTTTTCATACTGATCAATTTTCCCAAGAAATATACTTAAGGAATGAATGTGACTTTAGCTTAAGGCTTGGTCTTCTACATTTCAAGGCTTTTTGCTTAAATATGCTGAGTCAACTACGAGTATTTACCTGATCAAAGTAAAACTCACACACCTGTTTTTTCAGACCTTTATCTTTCTAATCTAAAGACAGTTACCCAATTGGACCCGTCTCAGTCGATAGATTTTATTTTATAAATACGTTTTTTATCTAAGCGGCTTGAGTTTTATGGCCTTAAGTACTGCTACAGCAAAAAACATAGTTTTTTTTCGAAAATAAAGCTATAAAATACCGGCACAATTTTTTTTTTGCGTGGAAAACTTTGAATGTTGACTGATTGTTGTAATGTGGACTTTCTGACAACATACTGAAGTTCAAAATCACTCAGTAAGATTATCGTGCACCATGGGCCAAGCCTTAAGGATAAATCTATAGATATAGGTATATACATAAAGATTGAACACCCATTTTAGAGCATTGCACATTCCCATACGTCCAACGAAAGCGCTCAGACAGAGCAATTGTGTGGGTCTGTGGGGCGAGACGCGCCGAGCTATACACAATTTTGTTTTCGAAGAAGCAGTTAGGAGCTTCGCCCCGCAAGCCCCGCACAAACACTCCGTCCTAACGCCTTTTTTGGACAACTGTGTGGATTTTTAAACTGTACTCAAAGCATGCCTGTGTGTCGGTATGTTAGAGTTCACATTTTATTCGAAACTCAAATATTTCTCAAATTAATGGTTTGATGGGCGGCCGTGTTTATTTGGGAGTGTTGCTAATTATGATCACTACCATATAATTATGCTTGTACTCGTAGTAAACAATAGCTCTACATTTACACCCGGTTTATTATAGTTCCAATAAAAATAATCTAAAAGCATAAATGAAATCAATAATCCTAAAGCATTAAGTACATACTTATGTACATTATAAACTTATATTTACATACATTATTATAACTTATCAAATGACAAATATTGCTGCAGTAATTTCTCATGTATTTGAAATTTGTTGAACAATGGAGAAAGAATGCTTTTATGCGAGTTTCATATGGAATATTTATCTAACAAAGAGCACAGAGCACAAAGTAATTTCTTCCTAGTGATTAAAATTACTGTTGTTGATTTATGTTTCTGTTCGTTCGTTTAAAAGCAGTGGGCTGTGTCGGAGATACAACTGTGAATTATTAAGGTGGATACTTTTTATGCTGCTTCTTTACTCAATCACAGAGGCAGGAAACAATGGCAGCCAAGAAGTTCAATATCCATGGCGGTGAGCAAATACGGTTATCAGTGGCGAAGGGTAAACATTTTAAAAAGGGAAGCCGGGCCAAAAATCGCCTTACTCAGAAAAAAAATATATATATTTTATTATTTCCATTTTTTTTTCAATTCGCCTGATGACTACCCCACTGAGGGGTCGAAATATATCACATTTTTCTTAATATTATTTATGTGTGTTAATTAATAAAAATAAAAACTAACAAATAAAAGCCACTAACAGGTTTTTTGAAGAAAATTATATTTATTAAGCTATTACTTATTCAGAAAAGCAACCAAGGAAAACATTAAGAAAATGTACTTTCCAACTCCCCGTCAGCCAAATGTATTTGTCATATTGAGATTAATGGAAATTGTTGACAAAGCGAAGTGCAAGGAATAAATAAATGTAAGTAGTATGGATGCCATTTCCTAAACAAGCCGATGGGAATCGTGTTATATGGACCCTTCACCACTGAGATGGCTATACGAGTATCTAAAAAGAAGTATCCTGCACTTCAGAAATAATTACAAAGTCGCTTATCGAGCTAAAACTCCATGAAACTTTTGTTCAAGGACCTTTTAACGTCGTTGGGAGCTACAGTTGTACAGCATCAAAAATGGTACTCTACACCGAGGTCAGTTTATTGAATTATATCTGACTGGCCAAATATAATTATACTACCGCGGCTAATTTCAGATATTTTAATATTCGTATACGAGTATGCATAAGGTTAGGCTTACCTATTTTTGTTCGGGTAAGGCAAAACATCTGACTTATATCCTAGGAGCACGTTTTGGCGACTCACGCCCACCAAATTTTAATGTACTCTTTCTTGGTGTTGAATTTTTAACCGACTTCAAAAAGGGAAGAGGTTCTCAATTCGACTGTATATTTTTTTTTTGGTTTGTTATTCCATAACTCTGGCATATTACCGATTTGTTTTTTTTGTTTTGAAGAGTTTGCTTTCACGTAGATCCCATTTTAGTTTGGTCATGATTTGATGATGGTCTTCAGAGATAGGTAGCAGAACTCCTCAACTGATAATGGCATTTACTCGATGTTGAGGCTAACACTATGTATCAGGATGCTGATTGCATGGGGTTACTTGAATATTTACATATATGCACCTGACCTTCGATCCTGGCCTCATCACCTTAGAACTCCTCAACGGATGACAGCACATAACTCTGAATTGCGGCGATCGCTTTGTGTTAGTATACTCATTGCAGAATATTACTTGAAATTGTCATTATGTCACGGCACCTATGAACTTGAAACTGCTCAATCAGAGTGTTCACTGTAGTCTACCCATTTTTCACAATTCAACCCGTCAAGACTAAAAAGCGTAAAATAAATAATCTTCAAACAAAAAATAAATAATCGACTTCAAATATTATAGCAGCCGTTCACCAAAAAGCAATAAATAATAACATACCTACTAACCGATGCATGGTACCAAAATAACACTTTTGCCGACTTCTTTCTTCCTGAAATATATGTTATCTAGAAGTCGGCGCATTCCCCATGGTATAGAACACAAAAACTAATACGAGAGCGCCGACTTCTAGAGAACATGTGTTTCAGAAAGAACAAAGTCGGCAAAGGTGGTACCATCGGTTAGTATGTACTTATTTTAAGCTTTTTAGTGAATGGCTGCTATAATATGGTTACTATTTTTTGTTGAGAGTTTATAAAGAGATCAAATCAAATCAAATCATTTTTATTATCAGGCATCTGTGGCCCATAGATAAATAACTTACAAACTAACATAATATTGCAGTTTATTCATGAATACAAAAATGAGTTAGTTAATATTAGGTGCTTACGTATGAAATTAGCGTTTTGTCGTACTGACCACTTTGATCTGAAATATCTCCTCTTTGGTGAAGAATTCCAAATTCAAATTTATAAATTCATTTAGCTGGTAAATTTGAGTATTGAAAACAGTCATTCATTTGTTTTTTCCTCATTCTTTTTTTCTTTGGCATCGCTTATTACCGCACAATGGAAAACATGAAATATCGGTATATTTACGAGTACGAGTTCTACCGTGGCACCAGTGCTGCAGAAACAGCTCAAAGGATTAATGATGTGTACGGCGCTGGTGTCGCAAAAGAAATCATGGTACGTTTTTGGTTTCAACGTTGTCGTTCTGGAAATTTCGACCTTCAGAACCAACCCCGTGGACGGCCGGAGGCCAAAGTGGAAAATGAAGAATTAAAGGCTATTGTGGAAGCGGATCCATCACAAAGCACTTCAGAGGTAGCTGCAGGCTTTGGGGTAAGTGATAAAACTGTATTAATCCACTTGAAGCAAATTGGTAAAGTAAAAAAACTTGAACGATGGGTACCTCATGAATTGAGTGTATCGAACATGCAAACTCGCGTCGACTGCTGTGTTACTTTGCTCAACCGACACAATAATGAAGGGATTTTAAATCGAATCATTACTTGTGATGAAAAGTGGATACTGTACGATAATCGGAAGCGCCCGTCGCAATGGCTGAACCCTGGAGACCCAGCCAAATCCTGCCCTAAACTAAAATTTTCTCCGAAAAAGTTACTTGTGAGTGTTTGGTGGAATAGCGCCGGTGTCGTTCACTACAGCTTTCTAAAATCTGGCCAAGCGATTACGGCAGATATCTTTTGTCAGCAACTGCAAACCATGAAGGAAGAACTAGCTGCTAAACAACCGAGATTGGTCAATTGCTCTAGGCCACTGCTGCTTCACGACAACGCAAGACCACACACTACACAACAAACAACCACTAACTTAGATGAGCTACGATTTGAATGTCTGCGACATCCACCGTACTCCACGGACCTTGCTCCAACAGAATACCATTTTTTCTAGAATTTGGACAACTTCTTACAAGGAAAAAAATTCAACTCCGATGCGGCAGTCCAAACCGCCTTCAAAGAGTTTATTGATTCTCGCCCCCATGGTTTTTTTAGTAAAGGGATCAATGAACTACCTATGCGATGGCAAAAGTGCACAGATAACAACGGTGCATACTTTGATTACTTAAATATATTTTACAAAAAAAAAAGACTTTATATTCCTCCCATACAAAACGCTAATTTCATATGTAAACACCTAATAAATTATATATTACTATTTTAGTATAACCAAGATAATATACTAATAATACACCAATAGCTATCATTATATAACCTACTAGCCTTTCGCCTGCGGCTTCACTCGCTTTTATTAAATTTCTGCCCCGTTTTCAGCTTGAGCGTTATTTTATGAACAACTCTTAGCTATCTATCGATCTATTTTGTTAAATAAATATTTGTGTATCGATTTAGATGTCAATCTGTTATGTTGCTTAATGTGAAATAAATAAATTTGAATTTGAAAAATCTATATAATATAGTAGTAAAAAAGTCGTGTTAGAGCATTTAATATATATTCTATTTTTATTTTAAAAGATTGGGTTATTAGTTTGATACTGAATCCAAAACTACTATTTTTAGAAATTTTGCCTGTCTGGCTAGGGTCACTACGATGACAATAAAAATACCGCATCCAAATCAGTTAACTGGTTCTCGAGTTAAAACGAAAGATACATACAGATAGAAAGACAGACAAACAAAAAATCTATGAATAGGCAATATGACTAAAAAAAAATTATTAGCCCGTCAGTTAGATTATCACAAAATATTGGACTCGTATTTTTTCTTTTTTCAATTAAACAAACAATGATGAAGATATAGCCCGCTGAAGTTCCGCGTGACGTCAAATCTAGATTCAATTTTACATAGAAGTGACGTCATTTTCCCCCACTCCCAAACTTTGACGCGCTTTATCTCGGTAATTTTTTGTTTGATTGACAAAAGAAAAAATACGTGTCCTATTTTTTTTGATAATCTAAATGACGAATTAAATAGAATAATATTTTATTTACCCTGTGTGGTTTTTTCATACCATTTCAATTGAAATTTTGCTAAAGTTTTACTACTTCATAATTTATTAGTAGATACAGAACTTATTTAACACATATTCCTGATCTTAGTTTATACATACCATGAAGAAATAATAATAATAGAAAAAGTCATTGGCCCTAAAAGTGTTCGGTATTATTTATATTTACACAAACTTATTCAAACTTTGTACTCGCAAGTTTCAAGTGTTGGCCGGGTTTTGTTGTGTCATTATTCATTATAATAAGAGTCGTAACAAAGAAAATATGTTTTTGTTTTGTTATATTTTGTTGTTTATTAGTTTCATTTAATTAAAAACATTAAATTAAATATTTTCTAGATATATTTTGGCCTACTTTGGAACCGGCACCATTACGTAATTGTGTTTTATTAAAGTGCCATACCCATATTTTAATAGTCTAGCTAGATAATAATACTGCATGTTATCTAAACTATTAAAATATATGGAAATTAATTAATGAAGTAAATAAATGATTTCAGATACACCAGTAAAACTGTTACGAAATAATATTATTGACATATTATTAAGTACTATTTTTTAAAGAATTCCAAAATGATTTTAAGCTGGATCTTTTTTATCAAATATTTATTAGACATTCTCGTGAATTTATATATTTGCACTCAGGGTCCCTTAATTATCTGTACAAGTCGCGCAACGAATTAAGAGCGTTCGGCGAAAGTGGTGGGGGACTAGCGCATGTGTTCACTCGCGCACAAAATTACTACGTGCGATAGAGAAAAAATGACTAGCGCAGTCAAGGTCAGCGCTCTTACACCGCTGCGACACCTATACTTCATACAAAAATTAGAATTTTGACTGGACTTTGAGTAAAATAGCCATTATGTGTGACACTCTTGATGCCCGTCTGTCCGTCTGTTTGCGGCTTAGCTCAGAGACTATTAATACTTGAAAACTGTAATGGATATACATATTAATCACGCCGACAAAATGGTAAAATAAAATCACGAAAAATTTTTTTTTAGTTTTACCTCCCTTATTCAATACACGTAAATTGGGGATGATTTTTTTTTCTCATCTATCCTATAGTGTGGGATATCGTTAGATAGGTCGTTCAAAAATATTGTGGGTGTGTCAAAACCATTTTTGGATTTAGGGATCCGTTCTGCAAGTGTCCCCCCTCCTCCTGCCGGCTAAACGGTTGTTTATGAAGATGTGAAAAAATTCACAGAAGTAGTACATATAATGAAGTTCAAAGGAAAACAGCTAAGTAGGCTTTACAGGCTTACGAATACAGGTCGCGCCAAACTTTTAATCCCCTTTAAACACGACAATACATGGGCGGACTAGAAGTTTGGCACGATCTGTTATTAGTAGACCAACTTATAAAATGTACTGGACAACTACGGGACCCTGCACTGCGCGTGGCCCGACACGCACTTGGACGGTTTTTATTTTAAAATGTGTAGGTAATAAAAGGAGAACAAAAGTGAAGAAAGTAATTTATATATTTTTTTGTTATTGCACGCAATATTTTCTATGATTTGGCTTCAGCCCATCAAAGGCGGATTGGCAGTGTAAGGTTTCACATGACTACTTCGTTTTACGACCCTAGTCGTGGTGTCAAGATAGGACCGTACCGTAAGCCCTTTGTCATAGATCTTATTGCTTAGTAGTAAGCTCTAAACTGCTGTGATCTCGAAATGAACTTGCATGGCATGATGTTTAAAAGGTCCCTAAAACGTTAGAGTTGGCCGTAAATTGGGTATTAGACTTTCGAGTCAGCAACTGAGTACTAATAAAATGAGCTATGGATATGGCCCACGTTAGAAACTGATTCTAAGGTAAAATGAAGGTGTGCATTGGAACCACATAGAACAGGATGAAAGATAAATTGATAGGGGCCAGAGGTGCAATTGTGTAAGCCAATCGTATTCAAATTAAGTGTCATATGGCTATTCGGCTAAGCAAATTAGCCCGTTTGACAATTGAAATCATACGTTTTTGGCTGTCAACAACAAAACAAAACAATCGTATTCATTTGACAGGGCTAATTTGCTTAGCCAAATAGCAATATGACAATCATTTTGAATACGATTGCCTCAATTGGCATACACAATTGCACCTCTGATCTATAGAAAATACGTTTTGATTATTTTTTTAAAGCAGATATAAATGGATTAGTCAGCGCGTTGTGGTTTTTTATCGCAATGCCTATGCTGAGTCGGACCTTTTCGCTGCTGGAACAGAGCGAAAGTCTGTATTTTCTTCGTCTTTGTAATTATGTGTTCTTTATTGATTCTCTCGTTTCTTCTTTTGTATTGGGTTTGCTACTTATGTAAGTTCTTGTTGCAGCGAATAAACGGTATCTTATTCTTATTTAAGTTGTTACTTATTAATGCCCGAAGTACGGCGATAGAGCTCACCACCTATCACGTTGGGACGTAATAATTGTCGGTGAAACGCGGGTGTACCAGGTGTGGACTGTGACTTGCATTTCACAGTCCACATTCGGGCTCACCTCTGACGCCCCCTCGGGGATTCATGTCGGTCGTGACGATATATTTATTTTTGTGTTATTATTGCCTTATTAAAATAAAATAATTTTAATTTGGGGGTTCTAGATTATAATTTAGTAGATAGTGTTAAAAACTTAAACTTGCTTTTTGTTTAAACCTATTTCACAATAAAAAAGTGTTCACCTAAAAAATATAAAGCCTGCACAGAACATTAACTGTTCTGTGTATTGATGGCACGGACAAATATAACGTTGAAAAGTGGCATTCACAAGGTACTACTTTTTAAAAGATTTCTCTTGGAGATTTAATCTCATTCTGTATGTAAGAAACTTACTTGAGTTTTTTTTTAATAAAGTTAAAAATTCATACCTTGACGTAATATACGCAGATTTTTCTCAAAGGGTTCCAGCTGTTTGATAGAACCCTAAAAGATAAATAAAGGCATATTTGAAAAATAATTCTGCATGGTGGAAGATAAATAAAATTAACAGAAAATCCTAAAAGTTCAGTAAGCTTGACACAAAATAATTTATCAATTTGATTTTTCTTTAGTGTCCCGATATTATCCTTACTGTCCCGATGTAATCGATGTAATCTTTAGTGTACCGATGTAATCTGTATTGTCCCAATGCAATCTGTAGTGCCACGATTTAATATTTAGTATCCCAATGTTATCTTTACTGTCCCGATGTAATCTTTAGTGTCCCGATGTAATTTTTAGTGTCTCGATGTAATCCTTAGTGTTTCAATGTAATATCTTTAGGTCTACGCTGCAACTTGTGTGTATTAACATCTACACATTGGGTGTATTAACATGCTCAGACAACTAATCCACATGCATTACTGATGTAACTGATTCACTTCCAAAGCTTTTTAAAACCAAAATAATAAAATTCTCAGCCTATGGAAATTTTTCGTATTTCGCAATCAGGGTCATTGAACCTTGGTCCTGAACACTGACCGAGTCTTCAGTATGAATTTGATGTAACTATACGAAAGTCACCTTATATTAATTTTAAAAATCACAGCTGCCGGATTAAAACGTGAGTAACAAGAATCTATAGGATTCTGTTAATAAAGTTCTACCTTCAGTTTCAGCAAGTAGATAGCAAAGTAAGGAAAGACTCTCAATTCTCTTCCGAAGCAGGGAGTCGCAATCAGCGGCGTTAGATAAAGTTCAAGCCGACGAGCGAAACTGAAATTGTAAGAGAAATTCCACTGTCTGAGCGTCAGACATTGTAAATTGCCTGAATTTACTCGTATGTATGTGTGTTTTGTTAAGAAAATAAGTGTGGTAACTTACAAGAAAACACTTTTTATTTATATTTGAAATAAATTTTTATCTAGCTTTACTAGCTTTTCATTTGTTTTAACACTTTAGGATAATAATAACCATAAATAATGGTATTTTCGAAACATATTCCGGCCCACTTTGGTCACAGTCGAATAATTGACAAAAAAAAAGACTTAATAGTAGTTTATGAAACTGGGACATGAAAAAGTTATTAAAAACACGAGTGTCAGTTTAAAAAACGAGTCGTAGACTTACATAGTAGTCGTACATAGTTTCATACACTACTTTATCTAAACTCATGCCTAACAACCTGTTTTCATAATCTTCATAAAATTTGTCGTTAGCCATTTTTGATTTTTCTTGTAAAAGCTCGTTCTAAATCGTAATTTCCGTCGTTATTTCCAAAATGTGAGGTGTAGTCAAATTATCATCACAATCACTGCTGTTATTAGGGCAAAATAATACTTTTGATTTGACCCATAAAACTACAGTAAATAGTAATTTCCACCATTTTTGATTATTCTTGTGAAAGCTTGTTCTGAAAGTGTTCGTAATTTCCGTCGTTATTTCCAGAACGTCAGGTGGAGTCAAATATATCATTCATCACTATCCCTGCTGTCAGTAATTTTAGGGCAAAATAATTATTTTGACTCATAAAACCGCAGTAAGTAATAAGTAAATAAATTTCCTTGAAAGCTATGGCGCAACAAACAGTTCATCCATTCAGAGACCGAGTCCAATGCGCCGTAAGCCATAGCCAATACCTCGCTGAAAATAAATTTGAACTGTAACCTCGTTATTGTTTTGTATGTATTGGGGAACATTATATAAAAACCTCATTGGTGTTTGATATAAAACCTCAGACAAGGCAGTATGGGCTAAGTTCCCTTTGCCTTCCTAGTTAGTATCACATTTACTGTAATTTCAGAAAAAGTTATTTTATAGCATTATGTTGTTTGGAGACCTATACTATAATTATTTTTTTTTGTGTTTTAGAATTGTTCATGAAAAGTATTTTTCACTATGCCAGTAGTTTTAAGTTCGTATTGAGGATTTTACGATATGAGGTTATATAAAAATATACAACATTGTATATGTGTGGTGACCAGATGATAGAATTGAAAATTTCATGAAATGGTCGACCAGGAGGAGGAGGAGCGTGTTAGGAGGCTTGTGAATATAAATTCATGAGCCGAACGAAGCGGAGCGGAGCGAGGTGATGTCGAACATTTCATAAAATTGTCGACCATATCATGAAACTATCGCATTTCATGAAATAGTCAAACGTCGCTGACCAAATCGTTAAACGTTGAACATTTAATGATCTGAGGTACAATTGTGTAAGCCAATCGTATTCAAATTCGTACGTTTTTGGTTATAAACAACAAAACAAGAAAATTGTCTTCATTTGACAGCCATAAATTTACGATTTCAATTGTCAAACGGGCTAATTTTGCTTAGCCGAATAGCCATATGACCTTGATGAATTGTATACGATTGGTCAGTGACAGTTGACTATTTCATGAAATGTTCAATTCTATGATCTGGTCACGACATATACAGTACGCCCAAAGTTATAATGTGCAAAGAAATCTATAGCCCAGCGACTCGACGTGCAAAATTTGTCATTGATTCTATAAAAACACAATTTTAAATATATTTCGGCCTCTTCTATGAGGCTGTCATCAGTCATTCAACTGATGACGGCCTCATAGAAGAGGCCGAAATATATTGAAAATTGTGTTTTTATTTAATTTAAATTTTGACTAGCAATATTTAAAGAAAATAAGAGGCTAAACATAGCAATTGTATCTTTATTTATATCATTGATTCTATATAATGTATAAGTTACGATCATTAATGTATTATTTACGATTTTGTTATTAGATATGACTCATCTCTTCTCCTACAGCGACAGGGTTCACCAACCATCTGGCTGAGAAGTAATAATCGTGGTCGAAACGTGGGTATACTATACAAGTCTTGACTGTGGTGACTTGCATTTCATAGTTCAAATTCGGAAACAACTCAGACTGCCCCTCATGTGGTGACGTGATGATGAACTTTTTTATCTTTAGGGTTCCATACCTCAAAATGACAAAACAGAACCCTTATACGATCGCTTTATTGCCCGTCTGTCAAGTCCCTTTTGTCGGATCCCGTTAATTCAATATATTAAGTAGAAACTAATACCTCTTATAGAAGTTTACAGCCCCATAGTATTGATAAGCAATCGGGATTCTAACTCAACACAAAAGAAGGTTATTGCACTTTACGTAATTAATTTTATACGAATTGGCTCACCATGAAAACCTATAAGGTACTTGCAGTTGACTTAGAAACTTGAGATTCCGTTTACAATTAGATCTTTAAGCACACATCTAGGAAAATACCTGAATATTACAGATATTTAATGACTTGTGTCTAAATGCCTACCAAAAATGCACATATATTACTTTCAGAACAGATAAATGCTCACCAAATTGTGTTTCATGAAGTAACTTTCATTTAAGTAATCTTTGTATAGTCAATGCTTTCGGTGTCGCCTCGCTCCGCTCCGCTTCGCTCGGCTCCCAATGTGTATTAACTTGTCAACCTAACACGCTCCTCCTCGCTTCACTCGTCGTCGCTACTTATTTTCGGACTTTAACCGACTTTGGGGTTTGACTATATTTGGTGTGCTTTTATCTGTTTTGGTGAGCACTTAAATTGTACCCATATTTGGAATTATTTAAGAATAAATTTGTTAATAATTCGATTTTCATAATTGAACCCTTTTGATATATGGAGTTTAACAGATCATACATAACATAAGTGACATGTAAGTTTGGTCAATTATAAGTTCTTGTGAAATACGTTTGAGTTTTAAACGCTATGAACGGATCCCTCAGTGTACGAGTTTTATTCTCACTTGACCAATTTTTTTGTAGTTGTCTCTTCTCTTCCACGGTGAATGTCTTCGACCAAACCTAAGTCTAGAAGAGAAAGGAAAATAAACATGTTTCTCATAATAATAAATTGTCAAATAAGATAGGAACGTTGTAAGTTCGCATACATAACTTTCTGGCATCTGTGCCTATCAGTGTGCTCTCTGAAATTATATTATTCTGGTTCTGGTATTTATGTGACATCATTGCAGTTCTGCACAAATCGAGTTTCTTCCTTGAGTATTAATTTCAAAGAGAATTATTTTATGGCATGTATATTCATTTGGCACCAATAAAATGGTTCGATTTTTAAATTTTCTTGATCCCCACAGTATGTAGCTTGAGTAACATTGAGTAATATTTAACCATCTTTCTCTTTGTATTATATAGATACATTAATCCCCTTCATTGCACATGCATCACATAAGATAATATCGAAACTTCGCGTATATCGCAACCCGTTTTGAATCCAATTTACGCTCGTGTCGAGACGCTGCATAGTTTGTAGCAAATACAAGTTTGAGAATCAATTTGATGAAAGCACGTGAGCACAGCGCTGCATAGTGTGACGTACGATGTGGCCCAGAGGACATTCCGGTCCCATGTCATAGCGGTTGGGCTGACCAACAACACTAACTTCAGAGTTCGCAACTTCAGCCATTTCCCGAAGGATCCCCAACTTTGACGCTCAGACCGTCTGTATGTGCCCAAATTAGAGGGACCAATTTGCGCCTATTTATCCGACGACGTTGCAAATGCTACTTTATTCCGGTTCGGGTTTCGTGATTGATGTGATAATTTATGGCGAAGTCTTTTTAAAATGTTTTCAAAAAGTGTGACAAGCTCAGTTTATTATGGCCAATTTTAGAGTTCCATCATAAATGGTAACCCTTATAATGTGTCTACGGTATCTGTCTCTCCATCCTACTGTCTATATATATGCGATACAACTCAAGAAGGGCTTGGCTGTTAGGGCGATATGGCTTGAAGGTGGAGAATTAAGGGCCGGTGTATATTTCCATGTGAATAAACTAAAATTTCCAGTGCCTGATTTACTATCTCAGAAAAGATTTTTGTACTGTTGAATCATGTTTAATACAGACCAATTTTTCGTCCATCCATCCATGGGCCTGTTCCGTCCACTGCTGGACATAGGCCTTTCCAGGATTTCGCCACTCTTGGCGGTCCTCCTGGAAGAAATCCCCATACTCACACACGCTGGGCAGGTGGGTTGGTGAGCGCGGTGCCGAAACCTTTGCACTAGTCACGCCGCTGCCCGCCACTAGTCTGTTTTATATAAGGCCCGGCAATTGGGGATGGATATACCGCCATCCATCGGTCCCAGGCAATGGTGGGCCGCCTGGTTTTGCCTGAGAGCTGTTCTCTTACTCTCCCCGGAATAACTTCGGGAGGATTTCCGAGTAAGATGGTTGTACCTCCACAGTCGAGCCCGGCATCAGCTCCACCACCTATTTTTCGTATTGACGGTTAATGTATCACAATACTACTTTTTTTTGTCGTGATCAATTTCCGAAACCTCGTTTACGGCAAAAAAAAACACTTCGATAACTTCAAACAGCAAAATCTTTTATTCAAGTTCAATAACATTGCTCAAATAAATAGCCAAAACATCAGACATATAAAGGTATTGACACATAATCTACTAGCATTTTTATTGTTTCTTATATTAGCTATTTAAAAAAAAAGACTTCTAATAATTTCCCGGATTGATGTCGCCGTTTACCACGATTTTTTGTATTGAATAAAGCATAATTACCTACAATCAAAGTTTAATGTCAGAATAACCTATAACGTCAAATACTGCCATTTTATTGACAATCTTTTCATTGGATTAGACCGAATAACATAATTCAGTCCAATTTCCAAAAAAAAATACGACCCGTTAAGTCGCGCCTTACAAAAAGCGTAATTGTAAAATTAGTCTTAATATTTTTTAAATGATGTCGTGTATCTAATGAAGCGTATTTAAAATAATAAATAAATAATATTTATTTATTTTGGGTGAAAGAATTTTAAAATAATACATTCAAATTATGATCTTACGGCTAGTAAACATATTATATTTTGCCTAAACTAAACTAAGAAAAGTAGCTTGTATTTTATGCATAAAATTAACTAAAGTAACAATTTATAAGATTAAAAATTAAATAAACGGTTGATAAAAGTAGGAGTCATATAAGTAGAGTACAAAACCTTAATATTAATTAAATATTACACTTAAAATAATTTGTTTAAACTAAAGCAGAATAATTAAATTAAATTTACTACTGAAAGTAGGTTTTCCATCTCATCACCGTCTCTCGTCTCATTTTATTAAAGATATAATGTAAATTGATGGAACCATGTGTGTGACTTGTGTGCAGCTTACAGACATTTGTTCTCTATCATGAGTGTCTGAGACTTTATTCAAAGCAATTACTAATATCTGAAATGGTGTTTCCTAGTGTTGCATGACTATTGATAGTCAATGTATCGATAGTTGACCTTGGAAAAAAGATGGTATCGATTATATCGATAGTGTCGATACTGTCGATAGGGAAAATTCTGTAATACTATCGATACTATCGATAGTATTATTTACGTTAGTCAATGAAACTATCAATGGTATTGATACTATTAAAAGTATCGATTGTTTTGGTCCAATGATAGTCTATAAAATTACGATAGTATTAGGGACTTTTAGGATTAGGACCTTTAAAGGACTTTAAATGGTACATAATTACATCGTGAATTGATAATCCACTGTTCACTTATATTGACGAATTCACTTAGTATCTATAGATTCAAATGTAATGGATCATTCTCAGTCTATTTTTTTTCTTCGGGAAAAAGACCTCGCCTTGATCCTTCCCGTTCACCGGTGCGACAAGTACAAGAGTCCGTTCTTGTGGATAGTCCCCCACTAAGCGATTAAACGTAATATCTATCTAAAAATCTATTCTTTAGTTTTGACAGACGTTTGTTATTAATTAACTGCTATTTTGCCCTCTTTATCATCAGGAATGTCATATAATATATAACAGTGAATTTGAGTTACTTTTAAAAGTATTTATATCCGAGTAAGGTGACTTTAATTTATGCAGCCAAATTCTTACTGAAAACTCGATAAGTGCTCAAAATTATTCTTTTCGTGTTCCTTACAAACGCAAGCCCAGCCCCGAGTCAATTATGGGACGTCTAGATTTTATTTTGCAAAATTAGCAAAAATTTGATCGATCCGTGTTACCAAGCCTCCATATGAGATTAGCTGCATAAATAAAATTCACCGTATATACCTATACATTCGTGAGGTAACTATCCTTAATACTTTTACTAACGAAGAAATATATAACCGAAATCAAATTTTCTTTAACTTTTAGATAATACAATGGCACAAACTCTTAGCTCCATGTTTTAATTGCTCGTTTACAGAAAGAAGTCGGCACCAAGCTACACTCTCCGTTCACTTCGGCGTCCTGGGAATCAAGAAAATTTCTATTGTAGCGCTCCCTGCCTTTCTGTCCACCATCAATGGTACCAAAGCTTTCTTCGGTAATATATAACAAGCCCGTCACTCAGTGACGTTGAGACATGGGCCTGACGGAAGCCAGAGATGCATGGGCACTAGCTTGTCGAAGCAAACCCCTGGCCATTGTCTTAAACGCTCAAAAAATATGGGACGAGCCGCTCTGCAAGAAAGCACAACAAAACCTGGAATCTGCCGTGAGCCATGTGGAGCGTGCCCGTCTGCTTGCTGTCGGGGAGCACGAGGCCGGATACTGGCTGCAAGCAATGCCATCAGCTTCAATCGGCACACTATTTGATAAAAACCCTTTTTCAATGGCCGTCTGTCCACGACTCGGGTTTCAGTAAACGAACTAAATCGCTGCCAATGTGGCACAAGCGTCGACCAACTAGACCACCACGGCCGAACATGTCGTTGAAGCGTCAGCTGCCTGAGCTGCCATACGAGTATCAACGATGTCATCCGACAGTATTAGAGACACAAGGACGTGACGATGGCAAGAGGACCGACGGAATGACACTTAAAAAAAATCTAGTCAGGGACTCGCGCCTGAGGGTTCCGTGTCATTCAAATAAGTTAATAGACTTAAATGATTTGAATGACAATTACAAACTTATAAAATGTATGAAAATATATGAGCCAAAACTGCAAAATTTAACTTACTCGTTAAATTGTAAGTCTATTTAGCTGTGACAGTTTTTCTTTTAATTTCGTTATACATTTTATCCTATTGCAGTTATTTTTTTCACATATTCAAAAACAACCGTTTAGCTGGCAGGGGGGAAACTTGACTCTAAAAAAAATTTTCACTTTAAAGCTTAATATGTCGCAAACGGATCCCTGAATCGAAAAATGGTTTTGACAAACCCGAAATATTTTTGAAAGACCTATCCAACGACACTCCACACTATAGGTAAGTTGAGAAATAAAAATTCATTTCCACCGTGGGAATAGGAGAGGTAGCCCAAAAAAAAAATTTTTGTTTTACCACTTTGTCAAAAAGATTAATATGTACGCCCATGTCAAATTACAGCTTTTTAGTACGAAGAGTCTCTGAGCTAAGCCGTGGACCGACAGACAGACAGACAGACAGACCGACGGACGCAACGGACGGATGATGGACAGACGGACGGACATGGCGAAACTATAAGGGTTCCTTTTTCACTACGGAACCTTAAAAACGGACATTCCCTGGTGTGGGACGCTACATGAGATACCCTCGCACCGTTCTACCTCCCAGCGAACGCAACAAAGGCAGGCCCGGCGGCAGCAACGGCAGAATCAGCTAAGCGGCGCAAATATGCAGCCCTGGGAGCTAGCTACATATTTGCGCCGTTTAGGATTGAAACCTAGGGTCTCGGGTGACCCAAGAGTCGGCACGTACCTCGGGTAACGCATAAGTTTAGCGATCCAATGAGGTAATGCAGCCAAGGTCTTGGGCGATTTGAAAAAAGTTTTTCATTCAGTCTACTTTTTCTGTTTTAGATACGTAAATTACTATTATTATTTTAGTTTCTTTTTAGTTTATTGTAATAAATTTTGCAGAAATCCATTGTAAAGTTGGACAAATTCGTCCTCTTGCAAGCAAACAAGTTTGCTGCTCTTTTGTGAACGACGTAAAGTCAAGGCACAAACTTTGACGCCCTCTCAAAACGTCACATGCTCAGCCTGGAAACAAGGATTGACGTATATACAACACCCACGCAAAATAAAATACAATGCACATTTACCTCCTTGTGACAGATAGTGTTGGGAACGAGTCGAGTTTGTTGCGATATCACTTCTTTGGGACGCAGTGCTGCGCAATCAGTACCATGCCCCAAACAATCATGAGTGGGACATTGTTGCCGCTAGGTGTGTCCCGACTGCGTTATTGTTCCGTACAGTGCACCTGCGCTACCATTTCTCTTGTTTGGAACTAGAACACACGGACCGCGCGTCTTTTCAGCTGCAATTGTATTGCGCTGCATTGTCTCGTTTCATTTATTCTTCGTTGTGTTCAGTCTCGCCGGGAGACAGGTTTCCCTTTCAGCTGCTTGTTTGCTCGTTACGTCAGACATCACATTTTCGCTGCCTTTTTAGATTGCAGACGTGAACTATTATTATTTAGCTATTTAAAAACGTGAAGAACATCATTCACTGTGTGATTTTATACTCGTAAATGTATGTCATCAAAATTTGAGAGAGACTTGCCTTGGATTTTAATTCCATATAGGCACATTTTTGTTTGGACTGTCTGCGTCGGAATGATGCATGATAAACTGTACATCACGCTGGGACGTAATAATCGTCGGTAAAACGTCAGTTCGTATTAGGGTGGTTAAAATGTTCATCTTTTTCCCACCCCTTCAGTGTGTTCTCTGCAGTTAATAATTCTAACGATTTTTTTTTATTGGTAATATTTGGGGGGTGCTCACACAGCTTTAAATATTTTTACCACTAAATGTTTAGCAATTTTTTTTATTAATAATAAAAAATAATTAAATTCAAAAAGATAGCATTTAGAACGTAGATAATATAAAATAAATTCATTTTAAACTCTCTGTACCTCAGCCTATTTTATTGTAAAACAAGAACTCAAATTTTAGCAACAGGGGAAGTCGTATTTTGCAATGTTTTTTAACTTTCAAGTGTAAAGAGCTAATACGTTTTACATTATCATTTATTATTAACGTTTCAATGGCTAACTTTTTGCATTTAATTAAATTTTTAATATCAATAAAAGAACGCTTTATGTATGAATATTTTTTTAAACTGTTTAACGCTTTAAAGGTGTATTAAATTAGAAAAAGACGAAAATTTGAACCATCCTATCACACCTTCGATCATCAATAAATATATTGATGATCGAAGTATCACACTATCATAAATATTTTTGCCACCTCCTCCGGGATTCATGTTGTGAATACCTATATACCTAAGGTGATTTTCGTTTATATACCCAAACTCACACTGAAGACTCGGTAAGAGGCAGGACCAAGTTTCAATTACGCTCTCTTTGAAATACGCAAAATGAAATTTAGACTTTCTATACTAATCGAGTCGGGGTTGTTCTTGAACAAGTATAGAGAGGAACGTAAATATATTTTCGTATTGCAAACAGGCTCACTGAACTGTTGTCCCGAACACTTATCGAGTTTCTAGAAATGAAAGCCATCATATATGCAGCAAGGTGTATTAATGACGTACCCATGCTCTTCTTATCATATTTAAATAAAATTCTTTTTCTGACAAGTCAAACAAATTTCTGAGTAAGTCATACACCCGGTGTATGCCACAATGTATAAGTTTCATGAAACTATTAAAATTACTTCGAAATTTGCTGAACATTTAATGACAGAAAATCATTCGTTTTACCCAAATATAAACTTTAAAGCCATATGGGCCGAAAAATGAATGCCTTGGAGGTATTGGAAATAAACAAATTACTCCACACAAAACCTAATATCTCATCGACATCAATAATTCCCCATTACTGTCGTATTTTAAGTAATTAGATTCGTAACCTCCCGAAAACTACATTTTCAGTTCTTCTGTTTTCTTTTTATCCACTTGACATCTAATGGCATTTGACATATTTCAACACATTGCAGTTTTTTTATATATGTTTGACATTCATTTAATTTATTTATTAAATTTTCACTATTTTGGAAATATAACTTATATTATTTATAACCAATAAACTTTTTCCGAAAATTTGGTAGAATATCTTATATTGGCATCCCAGAACATCGTTGTTTTATCAGTTTTAACATTATCAATATAATCGACTTTCATAATCTCATAAATAATTTTAATTATTCCCGACTTTTTCGCCAATTTCTGCGAATGACATCCCCCATATTCAATGTTATTCTACCTAGAATCTCAATGCTATTCTACCTACGATTTGACTTGTCATTGATTAATGACATATTTCATTGATCGCACGTCAAATTAATGCTTATATCCTGCAAAATGTGTTATCAGATATTACAGCTAGACCCTTGATAATGGTTTAAAACCGAAACCGGTTGGGATAAATATAATAACTATGAAACAAGTACAAGTGTAGTTAATCGTCATATTATTAAACTGCTTTTGTTTTTTTATTCTTGCTTCAAACCAACTTCAGCTGATAAATAATTAGCACTCACATCGAACGTAATCACTGAAATTAATTAGGCCAAAGCAAACCTTGATCATTCAACGCGGAAATGGAACCTGCATCAGATAGCTATTTGGAATATTCGAAAAACGGGGTTTTCGCGCGGCAGCTGGTGGATTCTGGACACATCCATCATCCCGATATTGCGTGACAGATCGGCACTGCGATCTGCTTTTTAATACATACCATTGATTTGGGACACACGCGTGCCCCGGAATCTCGGAATACCGTTTTGTTGTGACCGATGTGCGGTGGTCGGTAGCGACTAGCGATGAACGGACGTTGTCGGTTTGATACATTCATGAAATGTTTTTGTCGGTGCATGGGCGGAAAGAGAACTTTGAATCAATGGAATTATAGAGTTTTTCTGTCTATAACATTCGATTTCAAATTTTTCGCGATGCACCAAATTTAACATGTTTTTAGGGTTCGTTAGCACTTATAGGATCACTTTGTTGTCCGTCTGTCTGCCCGCCCGTCCTTCCTTCAGTCTATCCGTCCGTCCGTCCGTCCGTCTGTCGGTTAAAGACCCTTTATCTAGGGAACGCTTGGAGTTATCGAGTTGAAATTAAAACCATATACTTAAGTTTACAGTTCCTTGAAGCTGTGAAAAAATCAAACTTCTTAGTTGACGTAAAAAAATACGGCCGTTTAATCCGCAAAAAACGTATATTTCGACACTCTCAAAGGGAATCAAAATTTATAGGGTATTTTCTGTTGACCTAGAACTATGAAATTTGGCAAATAATACCTTCTTAGACTATAAGTATAGGGAAAAATCTGTAAACTATACATTTGTAATTAAGTCATAAAAATATAGTTTTTAACGGACACCTGTCCGGTTTTTTTAAATTTTTGATAATTATCCTAATAAACCAAAGAATAATAACCAACTTTATTAACCATAATAAAAATATACTTATAAAGTATATGTCATGTTAAAAAAACTACTTTTGTCAAGCTCTAATTAAATAATATGTAACTTAGAAATATTATTAGAATACTTCTATGCTTATGTTACTGTTGAGTTAATCAAACTTGAAGTGAAGCCATGAAGCACTGGGGTCACCTGAAACAGGCAATATTTTGCCTAAAAGGTGATTCCAAGCTAGTTTTAAATTAAACCTACTGTGAATATGAATAAACTTTTTTTTCATTTTTTGAATTATCCCTAAAAAGGCTGTCAATTTCTGTTTATTGATTTATCTTTAGGTATTTCATACATTTAGGCATGTCAAAAAAATAACTATTAAAAAATTTATTTATATATATATTATCTAATGTGAATGTTGTACATGATAAATACGGGTAGGTTTTGTTCATATACGCCGAAAAAGGTATATTAATATGACAAGGAATTTTAAGAAAAGTAAATTTTTTATATATATATATATATATACATTATCTAATGTGTATGTTGTACATGATAAATACGGGTAGGTTTTGTTCATATACGCCGAAAAAGGTATATTAATATGACAAGGATTTTTAAGAAAAGTAAATAATTTATATATATATATATATACATTATCTAATGTGTATGTTGTACATGATAAATACGGGTAGGTTTTGTTCATATACGCTGAAAAAGGTATATTAATATGACAAGGATTTTTAAGAAAAGTAAATAATTTATATATATATATATACATTATCTAATGTAATGTTGTACATGATAAATACGGGTAGGTTTTGTTCATATACGCCGAAAAAGGTATATTAATATGACAAGGATTTTTAAGAAAAGTAAATAATTTGGAATGCTGAAATAGTTGTTTATGAAACTGGTGCATATAACGGGTTTGTGGGGTATCCCCCAAAATTAATTGAAATTCGATTTAACAGTTAACAATTAAGTATTTATGTATATTCCTCTGACCGTTTTTATACGAGGAAGCGCTTTAAGGCTAGGTTATCCAGAAAAAATTGTCTTGCTCCAACGCTTGTCATTTTTCACATGTTTATCCTGCTAAGCAGAAGCGGGCCGCTCAGAAAACTGGCGGTTATGAGGTGTTTTTATTTATTATTTTGGAATTAGAGAGATGGGTTTTTAATATGATGACCGGTTTATATCACATTTTCACGACCTTTATTTTGGTATACGTAAATGATATTTGGATCATAGTTTTGACGTATCTTTGCTATTTGTTCGGATCGAGGAAAATGTAAGCAATCGTGTATAGAACAGCCGAAATATTAAGATCAAAGAGTGAAATATGACATATATTTTTTGCAAAATTTAATCGTTGCTTTTTATTGGTTTAAAATTAATTTAAATTTAATAAATATTTGGCTCTTTGAAGCTTGTTATTGTTTTTATTTGTAGTAGATATATATAGATATATATAAAAAACACAGAAAAAAATATATCTTGAATTAATTTTTTCTGTGTTTTTTTTATATATCTATATACATCTACTACAAACAAAAAAAATTAAAAAAAAATTTAAAAAGAGACAAAGTAGGGATAATCCCCCCTTAAATTAAAATAACTAAAAAATATCCGCCATTATACTAAACTAACAAAAAAATATCCGCCATTCCTGTCATGGCTTTTGAATGAGACAAGATGTCACTATCCGAGACATTAGAGCTAGTTTCCAAAATAGGTATATGAAACACGAGTGTGAGTGAGTATACAGAGTATCACAAAAATGTTTTAATATCTTTACTAAGTAGTATAACCCATTCATGCATGAGGTAGATAAAGTGGAGACGAACGTAAATAAAAATGTCATTAATAGTCATTTCATTATGCACAATTTTTGAGTTCATAATCAGGATTTTACGACATGTAACACAAAGAGGAACAATTATAAACTATATTACTTATTAATAATTTTATTTTATTTTAATAATTATGTTGTTCATTGATTTTATTAAGCGCCGCGCTCACTAACCCACTTGCCTAGTGTGTGTGAATATGGGCATTTCTTCCAGGAGGACGAAATCTTAAGAAGGCCTATGTCTTGCAGTGGACAAACCAGGCTCATGGATGGATGGATGGATTATTTCACGGATGCATATAATATTTTATTTACATTTTTAAAGAAAAGAAATGAAATATAACATGTTTGCTAGAAGTTAGTCTGTTCCAAAGCAACGCAAATATATCAATTCATCGAAACAATATGACTCATCCAAGCAAGCTGTTAGCAATCACACTAATATTATACCTAAATGCGAAAGTTTGTGTGTGTGCGTGTGTGTGTATGTTTGTTACTCTTTCACGCTAAAACGGCTGGACGGATTTGGATGAAATTTAGAATGGATATAGCTTAAAACCTAACTTAATACGGAGCCGCGGACAAAAGCTAGTAGCTAATACTCTAAATAAACTGCGCAAACCATAGTCCCTATAAAATCCCTTAAAACCTTCAGCTGGATGAAGACGCTGTTGACCCGCAGACACGTCACAGGGTCCACATGATTGATGAACGGTGCGGGACGACCGCCACTTTATTGTACATGGTGTTGATAACTGAGCATAAAGACACATTTTAGCCGGAGCAAAGTCGTTTCTTTTATACTGAACCTTTGTGAACATTCAACTGAGAACGTTTAGAAAATTAAATGTTTTAAGGGATGGGAGTTTCCATAATAGACCACTAACAAAAAAAAAAAATTTTGTTTTCCAAATTTTTTTTTCGTCTTTCCTTAGAAATTTATTAAGCTGATGAAGCACTTTGTACTGGGAGGTGAAAAAATTATTTGACGAAAAAATTGTTCTTCTTGAATGTGATCTGCTAATCTACCCTAGAATAAATTTCACTTATTATTGTAGGACCCTATAGAATTTTCTGGCACACCTATACTATTAAAGCTTCGCAGAGCTAAATATATTTGTTGACGACAATGGCGGAATTTTCAAGGCATGGCATGTAGTCAACAATGATAATACTTGAGTAATATGTACCTTTTATACTAATTTAATTCTCTGGCAGAAACCATAATATTGCCATATTCGTTTTTGTAATGTGAAAGATGTGACGGATAATTGTGATCAAGATAAAATTCAACTTAAGGTGGTAACGGACGATCTCGCTGCAAAATGCACATCGTAATATTCTTTTCTTTACTTTTGAATAAAAAGTATGCAATAAATGCGTTTTATAGCAATTCGCGCAAACTGCTTGTTAATAAGTAAAGGATATATGAATATAATTTGCAATATTCCGCTAAACAATTCTTGTCGTGCTTTTCAAAATGCAGACTCGTGCACCGCCCGCATAAAAACATGCAACAAGCAAAGCAATCTTAAATAACAAGCAAGAAAACTTATCGACACGCGTTTCGCCTCTGAACGAGGCATCCTCG
Source organism: Ypsolopha scabrella (assembly GCA_910592155.1). NCBI lineage: Eukaryota > Metazoa > Arthropoda > Insecta > Lepidoptera > Ypsolophidae > Ypsolopha > Ypsolopha scabrella. Next base: position 13,788,710 of record OU342968.1, read on the forward strand.
GGATGTGTTGCTAGCTCAGCTTCTCCGCAGCAACGGATGTGTTGCTCGCCCAGCGGCTCCGCAGCAACTGATGTTGTTCGCCCGACAGCTCAGCAGCTACTAGCTGCCAGCTAGTGACGAGCCGCCGACCAAAACTCGCCTTTTATACCTACACCAGCCGGTGCACGAGTCTGCATTTTGAATAGCACGACAAGAATTGTTTAGCGGAATATTGAAAATTATATCCATATATCCTTTACTTAGTGTTGGACTTCCGCAAGGTAACGCCTATTCCAATTAATCATGCTTGTTAATAGATAGGTGAACACATAAAAAATATTCAATTTTATGCGTTACATTTTAGCTGCATTGCACGTTTTTAAGTTTGTTAATGTAATGCAAACAAAATATAATACATTTAAGTACGTAGTTTTTTTGTGAAAACTTTATTATTAATAAATCATTTCCGCAAGTTGCTTTAAAACACATTTATTGTATACTTTTTTATTTTAAAGTAAGGAAAACAATATTATGATGTAAATTTTGTACCGAGGTAAAAAGTTACCCCCTTAACGATTTTTATCGAATTTCTTCCCTTGCATTCAGTGACTCTAAAACGCGAAGAAATGTTATGTGTTTATTCATTTCCGTCGTACGGGACTGATCAACCAATGAAATGTTGCCATAGAGCAATATTCACTCAACTGTCTACATAATTTATACATTGCCGTATTTGTTTTATTTTCTTTATGTCAGACCTAGCCTTTGCCTGCGGCTCCGCCCGTGTTTATTCAACATTTGCCCCGTTTTCGGTTTGCCGTTATTTTATGAACCCCTATATAACCTACGTGTTGACCGAAGTCACTACGATGATAATAAAAAAACTGCGTCTAAATCCGTTGAGTGGCTCTCGAGTTAATAGTGTTATGAATTTTTTTATGTCTGTCTGTCTGTATGTATCTTCCACTTTAACTCGAATTTGGATGCGGTTTTCATTATTATCATCGTAGTGACCCTGGTCAGTATATAGGTTATAAGGGGCGTTGATAAAACAACGACCAAGCCGAAAACTGGACAGATATTGTATAAACGCTGGCAGAACCGCGAGCGAAAAGCTAGTTAGTAATATTTTTCTTATCTAAAGATCATTCAACCTATCCCATTACTGCGAGACCGCAGCTTTTTATGAACCCAAAATCTTTTTAAGCTATATATAATGTACCAAACCAAAATATACTTACCTTGCCTTTTGTAATCTCTGAAATTTCATTTGCGACACAAAAGAGAAGAAGAGCGACAAAGACGTTGTACAAACAAGATTTTAATCGCAGTATTTTTTATGAAACCTTAGCATTTTAATCTGCCTTAAAGATCATTATGTTTACGCGCGATATTTAGGCTATGCAATGTTTCTGATATTCAAAAAACATGGTATGCAGGCTTCAAACAGTGCGACTTTTGGTGTTCCATAGCGATGGGTTCAAAAGGAAAAAGTTTTGTGAATGTCTGCTGTTACATTTAAAGTCGGTTATTATTTTTTCTTATACGTTCACTATATTTTACATTTTGTAGTGTTGACGAGTTAATTAAATTCACATATTATTATTCTAATACACTAGATAGCTTGGAACGCCGTAAAAATTCGGTACCCATTCGAATTTTACCAAAGACAAAAACAACAACCAAAATACAATTCAGATATTTGTTAAATAAGACACTTATACTTTTTCACTGAATTATTATTATATTGCAATACACCCGACCGGTTTCGCTTATAAGCATTTTCTAGGGATTTATGAACTAACAATTAAAATAACTTAAATAATCACACGACAATGTTCACATGTTTCATGTGTGCGATAAATGTGAATTAATTTCGAGGGTATTTTTAATATTACAATCACAAAAAGCAAGTAATGATATTTATATGCAACGTTGTTTGTTATTAGTATTTATTTGTCATTTTTTTAATATTTTGAAATTATTTGACATTGATCGCACGCATGAAACATGTAAACAGGTGGATATACCGCAAAATTTCAAGTGTTATCCTATGATCAACGCCCTTCCATCCATCCATCAGCCTGTTTCGTCCACTGCTGGACATAGGCCTTTCCAGGATTTTGCCACTCTTGGCGGTCCTCCTGGAAGAATGGCCCATACTCACATACGCTGGGCAGACGGGTTGGTGAGTGCAGTGCCGAAACCCTAGCACCAGTGACGCCACTGCCCGTCACCAGTCTGTTTTATATAAGGCCCGGCAATTGGGTCCATCCATCGGTCCCAGGCGATGGTGGGCCGCCTGGTTTTGCCTGAGAGCTGTTCTCTTACTCTCACCAGAATAACTTCGAGAGGATTTGCGAGTAAGATGGTGGTACCTCCACAGTCGAGCACGGCATCAGCTCTACCACCTATTACCTACGATAATAAACGATCAACGCCCTTACTCGAAGTGATTGCTGCAGTCTCGAATTATATGCTGTCATTCGTCAAGGAGTTCTTTCGTGATGAGGCCAGGATCGAAGTTGGCTATAATGACAATTTTCAAGTAACACCCTCCAATCAGCTTCCTGTAACAAAGCGGTTGTTATGCTGCAATATAGGTAGATAATATACGCTTAAGACGTTAATTTAAAAGTATAATAAAAAACAATTGAATATTTAAGGAGATCTCGTCGTGCCTTTCGACGCTTCTGGTAACCCAAGGCCTGGGGCATATTTTGGTCCAGCGAGGCAATGCCGCCAGCCTTTTGGGTACCTTGCCTACTGACGGTAGCGATCTGGCCAGCATATTTTATTTGTTCTATTAAATAGGCGCCCAAAATTTCCTTTTTTTATTTATTTGTATAATATTTAAATTGCTAGGTAATATTAGTTTTTAATTAGTTTAGTTTAGATATAAATTGTTATTTATGTTTTAAATTACTGTAATGTTAAACATTTTAAATTGTAGAATGGTTTACACAGTTACACTTCATCGCTTTGTCAACATCGGCATCGATCAGTCAAAGTACACGATAGTTCCGAGTGAAAAAGAATGTTTCTAAAAGATATCAAAGTGGTGTATTAAGTTAAATTATAATCCTGTGGACAAGTACAAATGTCTTATCTAACAAGATGTATAATAAGTTCCACCAAGTGCCAAAAATCACAACCATCAACATTATATCAAAGTGAACTTGAAAAAAACAAATAATAAAGCAGTATGAAGCCGATTCTGAGATATAAATATAACACGGACACTTTGATAAAATGTGAAATTTTACGGGTATATAAGATACAGTCTTAAATCAGCTGACCAGTTTCGCTGTAATAGTCTAGCTTTTTGGAGGGAAACAAGGTAACGTGACGATTCCCTGTCTGACACTACAAAACACCTTGCAATTTGTACTAGTATAATAGACGATCAAATTCGGCCTCGTCATACTAGTGTTGAATTTCTCAATTTAAAATTTGGTTTCCGAAAACAAGCCCGAGAATTGTCGGTGAATCTCCTTTCAAAGCATTGCTCTTTTCCCTTTACCCCGACACCAGTCGCATTGCATCGACGTCGAAACCAATATTTGCCTCGCATCGAATACTCGCACATTCAAACGGTATCGCGATTATTTGCTGTTTCTGAACGAAGCCTCACAAACACTTGAATGAAATGCAATTTCACAACTCCCCGTCCAACTATGAGGAACAGTTTGTGGGATACTTAGGGTTTCCGCTTAAATTAGATTTGAATATTACAAAGAAATAAAGAAGGAAAACATTTATTTTTTGCTTTTGTCGTCATCTTTATAAGAATCAGTGCAAATCAATTGAGAGCACTTGTATTATCAACTTAAAATATAATATTTATTAAGGGTATATGTCATGTACTACTGAACTCAAACCATTTGTCATTTGTCTTTTTGAAAAACTTTATTCTAGGAATTTTGAAATTAAGTATGAGGAATAAATATTCACTTAACACCCCATTCCCCTTGCAAAATAGGTAGGTGATTTTATTTCTGGTGTTTTTTGCAAACAAAAATTGTTTGAGAATTCAAACATAAATTTTTACAGCACATATAACAAAGTAAAACATTAATTTTTACAGCATATATCACACAGTCAAACATATACACCTTGTAGTCCTTGTATTCCTCTAGAAGGAACTCCTTGGAAAAAGTGAACATTATATTTTAAAACCAGCACTGAAATAGTTTTTCCAAGTGCACTCCGTCTCTGATCGTGTATTCAAATTCAATGCAAAATACACCCAAGTCGTCTCAAGTCGCGCTAAGAAGCCTTCTGTGTGAAACCGATGAGACCGCTACTGGCAACGAAACCGGGTCAATATTTGTTTCTCGTCAGACGATACTACCCACCCTCCACGGGTCACAGACTAGTGATAAACAAATAAACCGACTAACAAATAAAACGCTATCGTGAAATTCCACCGCCCTCACTTTGTTTACTCTGAAACTTTTTGCGCAGTCTTTTCGCAAGAAATGCTTCCCTAATTAAGAAATTTTCTTTTTTGTTTTCAGCGGAAATCCTGGGACAATAAAATACTTAGCTGAAACGAGTTATTTTGTTTATTCTCATAAGCGATACTTAGCGTTTTACTGGTTTTTCTCTGATTTGATTATACTCACAAGCATTAAATAATCCCTCTTAAGGGCCATTTATATTTTCATGCGAGTAATCTAAAATTCCCAGCGCCGAATTTGCCATCTTAGGACAGACTTTTATACTGTTGAATAGATGTTAAACATAGATTTTATATTGACAGTTAATGTATCATATTTACAAATACTCAAATCAAACTAGGTCACAAATATATGGTTCCTAAATTAGAAGTACCTAAAGTTAAAAGCAATATAGAAAATGTTGCAAAAATTGGCGTATTCCAAAATTATTTAATGCTATTCCACAAGACCAAAAAGACTACAAAGGTACTAACTCAAATTAAGAAGAGGTTAAAAGGTTTATTTATATATTCATATTCATATTCATATTCTTTATTGCACAGAAAAGTTATACGTACAAGCAGTCATAAATTAAACGTGCTATAGGCGAGCTTATCTCTGAGAGAGATTTCTGCCAGCAAAACCTAGGTGCTAAGGAAATATTAACTAAAAGTGTGTGATCAAATGTGCACACATAAAGAAACAAGTGATATAAAAAATAAAAATGTGGAGATAATATGAACTTAAAACTACCATAAATATACCTAACTTTTAAATAAATACTTACATAATAAATTAATTAATAATTACTTAAATATAAAAAGAACAAACATACTTAAATGTAATATAAACATGGGCATAAACCTACATAACAAAAGTATTCATAAATATATGTTTAAAACAAGAATTTAGTATATACCAAATATAAACATAAATACATACAGTGTATATACCTGCATAAATAATAAATAAATATATATTTTAAAGGGAAAAATATTTATAAATAATGCTCTTTAAGCTTCTTCTTGAATAGGCTGATCGTAGGACAGTCACGAATCGTATGCGGTAGGGAGTTCCAAAGTCTGATGGATGTCACGGTGAAAGAATTTCTAAAAGCACCCGTGTTATGACATGGAGTTTTTAAAAGAGATACTGTGTGTGGTCTGTTCTGTTTGTCATTGGAAAGAAGGTAGTTAAAGCGTTCACGCAAATAGGGAGGGGTAGTAGGGCTCCTAAGGATATTAAAGAGGCAACATAAAATGTGAAAATTTCGTCGTTGACGAATAGGAAGCCATTTCAGCTCCTCTCTATAATGAGACACATGGTCAAACTTACGCAGTCCGAAAATAAACCGAATCCCCAGGTTTTGAAGACGTTTTATTTCTGTTAAATCCACATTTTAGTAATACGAATTTATAAAAGTATTTATTTTTAGTTTCAAAATATTTTCATTTAGGTACTTTTAATGTTTGTTATACAGTGCCATAATGCGGTAACGCACCATGGCATTCGCTCACCTTTTGTTACCAAACAACAACTCGAGCGAATGATACAAAGTGTTAAAACTACCCTCTACGCGGTTTCTCTTTTTTTAGGTCATTTTATTATCATTAGTGATGCAATCAAGTCTCTTGATAAACTGTTTTAAGAGTTTGGCGGAAAATTGTTACTTGTTTGTATTTAGGATGAATAAAGTTTTTAAAAAATGAAATGAATGAACTACTTTTTTGTAGTGATCAATCTATTATACCTCGTTTAAAGAAAAATATTCAAATTGCCAATTTCAGAGAGGTAAATATTTTATTAAAATTCTAAAACTTTGCTGATAAAAATATCCTAAACATGAAACACAAATTTATTGAGAGATTTGTTTACCAGAATATTTATTATTCATCACATTAACTGTAAAAAAACACTTCCGTACAATTTTCCGATTACTATGACACAAATAAAATACACTTGGCGATTTATCCATCGCAAGGAGATAACAATAGTACATTACGACACGAGAGCGATGAAACAGTTTCTCGCACGAGTATCGTATAATATTTTATAGCAAAAGTGCGGAAAATGCCGACTTTACGCAAGCGCAGCGTGCGTAAAGTGGTAATTTTACGCACGGTGTGCTATAAATTAAATTATATCATTGCGGCCCGAGCAACCGCCCGGTAAGCGAGAGGTCCGGATTCGAATCCCGGTTCAGAGCTCCTCACATATATATTTACTTTTCTGATTTTCTATACCGCAATGATATCACTAGTTAACCGTGATATTTTGTATAGAATAAAACATACTTACAATCAAAACTTTATGTCAGAATAACCTGATCTTTTCCCAATGGAATTCTGCAACTTTATTGATATTCCTTTTTATTTAATTGAACCAAATCATAATAAGCATCATTGCAATTGCAGATTACTAAGAAAATTACGATCCTTAAAAGCGCGCCATACAAAAAGCGTAATTTTGTGAAATGACAGGTAGGAAAGTAATCGACAACATCCTAAGGCTTCTAGAAAACAACAATGAATTCAAGCCAAATACTAGAAAAGTTGTGAGGCAGAAGTCGGAAGCAGTGGGCAAAAGTAACAATAAAAAGTAAAGTACCGATTTCAAATTTACAACGGTTGCCGGCATTTAATCCAACCAACATGGTATAAAGCATCATAGTAGTGCAGAAACTCAGTAATATTTAGACTTGCTACGCCCTAGTACTGTGAACAAAAATGAACTCGTATTTACGCTTCTATATAAAGGTTTTACTAGTGACTTGGCTCATGTCATCAGAGCTAAATGGGTTGCAAACGTTCCAAGCCACATTAAATAAAATACAATAACCGTAAGAGCCATACTTGTCGCTTTAGTTGTGAGACTAAATTGGCGTAAGTGATAGTAATGGCAACATTACGTCCAAATATGACAATGTCCATGCTGTTTGTACTAAAACAGCCACGCAACATGCAAACGTTTCTTTTATTCAATAGGTACTTGCTTTGTTTCTTTTGTATACTATTATGTTAATGTGGGTATATAAGGAGACCATAACATATAAGTTGGTAAATTTGCCATGTATAAAATTTTTGTATGGATGCGATTGATTTAAAGATCATGATCAAATCTTGATCATTATGATCTGTAAAAAAATGTGGTTCACAACTATGATCAAGGTTTAATTTACTATTTTTAAATATACTTTGATTTACATACATACTTATGTGGCCGCCCTGCTGTTAAATCAGCTTCCTAATTAGACAGCTAGGTTGTTAATTAAATAGCGGCATCCAATCAAACAGCTAGAGGTTGCTTAGCCGAAAAGTTGAACCCAACGTTCCAAGTTGAACCCAACCAGAGGACTTTTAGACGCATAGCCTTTTGGTTAAATGATATTATGATACATTGTTAGCGTGGCCAAGAGATCACAGATAGGATAGATGGAACATAATTTTATAGGAGAACAATGAAACATGAAAATTGTAGGTGTTAAAACTGAGCAGAAGGCTCGGTGTTAAGGGATGGATTAAACATAAAATGCATTGGTAATTGATTTCTTAAAAAGTAAGTTTCGATACTTTTATAATTGAAATGATGAAAGTTATGATAAAAATTATATATTAATTATAATATACACGATTCTCTATCAAACATTACCAAGTATGTTATCAGCTGTTGACGCTATACTTGTTATGAATAAGACTGCTGGCGCTATAGTGTCAGAAAAAAATACTAAATTTAAATGCTGACGTGGTGCCCTTTGGTGTTTCTAAAGAGCTAACTCTCGGACAGCCAACACGTAAAACTAGCTATCCAATTAGATGCCGTCATTTAATAAACGACCTAACTAGACGTCTAATTAGGAGGCTGATTTAACCTTTTGGCGGCAACACATATATACAATATACATAATACATACACTCACGCCTGTCTCACAGAGGTGTAGGCAGAGACTACAGATTTCCATCTGTTACGTTCCTGACACGCTTCTTTTCGCATCTTCTACATCCATCGATCAAGTCATACAACCTCTTCTATTCTGTATTCTATTACGGCGCGGCGCGGGGCGGGCCGGTTGAGCTTTACCTTCCACTTGCCCACCGTACATTTATTTCGCTACTCTACTTTCCTTCATCCTTTCTATGATTTGAACAACCAATTTAGAGAACCAGTTTGTAAAATTTTGACCCATCAAAAACATAAATGTGAAATGAGAGCCAAGTTCATGCCTTGTTTGTTGACTTCAACGTCAAAAGAGTTGAGATCTAAATGCGTGCCAAGTTCAATGGTCAGTCCTGAAATTTATTTATAACAACATAAAATATTTTATAACAACTTAAAATATCATTTCTTCTTATAACTTAGGATAATATATTGAAGCCTAAGGTCTGATGTGGCTAGTTCGAATAGACGAATTATTATCAAGTACTTAGTAAGACAGTCATGGAATAGCCCTATGTTCGATGGCTAGTTTCCACCAGCAAGCCAAATTTTCGGTAGAATAAAATAAAAATTATGTTTTTGATGGGATATCATTACTTTGTGTACAGAAATTTACGACATACAAATTCTACGATAGGCACTATAAGTAAGTGCTCATAATAGAATCAATTAATTTAAAATTACATAAAATGATAAAAATTTACTAGTTTCTTATTTATTCCTTTGTATATATCCAACTACCTATCTGCATGCCAAATTTGAACTTTCTAGGAACATTTCATCTGGAACTGGGTTAGAGTTTTTATCTATAGGTGAGTCAGTGATAAATTTGACGATTTTTGGACGTTAATATCTAAATGCCTGTTTGAGGTGTGTTTATGAAATTAGGAGCACATATGTATCCTGCAAGTCTTAATATATGAACCAAATTTGACATGTTTATGTGAAATACTATTTGAGTTATGAGGGGGTCAAAAGTGGCTCCAAATGGTTCGTGTTATATTACACACGGTACTGCTCCCCATTCTGTTAGCTAGAACTTGGCTTGACATGATACCGCGTGTCTAGATCTGAAACTACAGGCTTATTTTATTTTCGGAAAATCGAAATGATTTTTTCCTTAAATCTTTTCCTTCCATACCACGTCCAAGCTTAGGTATTAATTATGTCAATGAACCCTCGTTTAGGGGGTTTTGATGCAGAGTTGGTAATTTAGCCTTCACAGTACTTTATTTCGAGAACGTTACTGGTGACTCCATCTGTATATGAATCTCAACAAACTTAGCGGTGGGGGGGAGGGGTTAAAATTAATTATTTCGGTATCAACTTCGACCGTATGTCATGCCTTATAGAATGTTTCTATAATTTCATACGATGCTTTCGTTTTGAACTTGAAGTACCTTCAGAGCCACAGCCGAGAGTACAGAATTATACGTTCCATCTAGCCAATTTCCGAAAACGTTAAATTTGGATTTTATTATTTATTTTTATTTTTAAGGTATTTGCAACAGATTACACCCAAAATTGCTTAAAATAACATAATAACTATTTGAACAAGGTTGCTTTCCAAAACGTACACACACAACATGCATAATTAAAAACTGAAATGAAACATTCATTAAGTACTTGTCTATTATACAAAAAAATATATAATAATAAAATTTAGATTGCAATAAAAATAAAATATTAATAGCCTTATTCATAAGGTGAGCATAATGTTTTTTTAAATAAATCATAGTTGTTTGAAAGAATATCAAAGTTACCGCTTCGTCCCTTTAACGCGTCATATGATCTACACATTCTATAGCAAATGTTTCTGTTTGTCTATTATTTATTTTTATTTTTGTATGGCAGAGCGCTCGTCTGCTAATGCGAGGTCGTGGGTTCAATCCCCACATAATCCAAAGATCACAATGAACAATTTTTCACAAGTTACAACCCGCAAAAATGAAAAAATAAACACGCTGCGCTTGCGTAAAGTCGGCATTTTCCGCACTTGTGCTATAATAGGACATTACGATACGAGAGCAATCACACGAGTGGAGAAAAAGTTTCTCGCACGAGTATCGTATAATATTTTATAGCAAAAGTGCGGAAAATGCCGACTATACGCCTTCGGCTCGTGCCGCAAACTCACACTCGTCAGAAAACGTTTCATCGCTCTCGTATCGTAATGTACTATTTCCTTACTATAAAAATATACCGATAATTTTGTGAAGTGAACTTTTATTTTGATTTGCGCGGGTATTTCGGAACAGTTGTTCAGTGGGTTTAGTAGATAATGTTTATTTAATAAGAGTAATGATGGTAAATATTTACGCCCGTTATATATATGTTACGGGTAATACTAGAAGATAGGATAAACCTAGGTTGACCCGGGTAATGTGATACAAACCTTCGGCGGTCGCCTCGCTCCGCTCCACTTTGCTCGACGCCCAATGTTTATTAACATGTCAACCTAACACGCTCCTCCTCGCTTCGATCGTCGTCGCACCTATTTTTGACTTTTTTCTGGCTTTACCCGTAACATAATATTATAGATCATAATTTTAATTTTAAGACTAGGTATACCTATATAATTCATATATATAGGGATTAAATCAATTTGCAGTAAGTTGATTCCCTAAATTCTTAACTTTTATATTTTTTTCATAACGTGAATGTTAAATTCACCAATTTCTTAAAGGTTAAAATGAGCAATGTTTTTTACGCAACCTTTTTTTTTTCGAAGGTTATATTGAAACATAAATTAATTCAATGCTTATTCACCAAAACAGAATTAAAAGTGAAGAAATATACTACGATTTCTCTTAGGAAACCATCACCGGTGAAAAAGAGGTTTACTGTTCAGCGGCTATCAATCGTCAGCCGTCTAATTCGACAAATTGCAAGAATTGCCCCTCAGATTACAAAACTTTCTACCAGGGTAGCAGAAAACAAAACTCGTTCATTTGTCCGAACGAAAATTAACAGACGTAAAACAAACGAAGGTCTCCCTTTAGACGACTTAATTAACTGTGTAACAAATAAGATAAATGAGCTGTCAGCGTTAGCTAATGCGTGGTGGCCAGCGATGATGAATGCCTAATTCACACTACCAGTAATGTATGTGTGTTTAGTGTGCGCTTTCCACATATTTTTCCGGATATCATTTTTCATATTGACGTTTGTGATTGTATCGATTTTTAGATTGATAATGTCTATGATGACGCCAAGGTATAATAAAACATGAGCACTCCTCAGCGTAAACCACACGCAAGAATATTAATTTCAGGTCAGAATTTTATTTAACAAAACGTTTCTCCGGGGAGCATGAAATTTTAAATGAAAAATAAATATTAAAAACGTAACGCTCCTGTTAATAAATCCGGTTTTATTTCTTTTGTCCTAAAACGGGGTAATATTAAACAATTTTTGCCGGCATTCCACGGATCAGCTCTGAATCCTTTCTCGTCGTGGGCCTCGCTGGCATTTATTTGAATTTCCTTCCTCGTTTCCGATCTGAGAGAAGCAAAGAAACTGGATTCTATGACAAATTCTCGACTGAAGACGTGCAGGTAGACTCTTTTCACATTACAGATAATTCGAGTCCCGACCGTCGTAATTAACATTTCGTTTACTCGGAAGCCTCGTCACACAAACTGCACTCTTGTCTTAAGGTGGTTGCGACGGTAAAAGTATTAAATTAATGTGTAGTATTGTTATGTTGCACAACAACTTTAAATACTTTAAACAAAATCTTTATCTTCTATTTATATCTATACTAATAATAAAATAGTAAAAATGTCGTGTCTGTATGTACATTGAATAATTTTATTCCAAATTTTAAATGGAATGTAATGTACTAAAGCTAAAACTATCATTTTTGATTTTTCGTCTGTCTGTCTGTTTTTATTTCTGTCTGTCTTTCTTTCTGTCTGTATGTTTTTTTATTACGATTATCATCGCAGTGACCTTGGTCAACCTAGAACGAATCTGTTTGTCCAAATGTTCAACATATGAACTATAAGGGGTGTGTTCATAAAATAACGCCCAAGCCGAAAACGGAGCAAATATTGAACAAACCCTTTTAACTCAAGAACCACTCAACGGATTTGGATTCATACATAGGCTTTAAGGGTGTTCATAAAATAACGCCCAAGCCAAAAGCGGGGCAAACATTAAACTATCGTCGCTTAACGCCATAAATCACATTAATTCAATAGATTTTATTCAAAAATAGGAAAAACAATCATAAGTTGTGCTTTTGGGAACGCAAACCGTCCCAACCACTTTAATGTAACGGTTGCATAAATACAATTAATAGCTACTCTACTCATGCCATGCATAATTCATTAAAATAACACAGTACTCAAATCATACTCTGTTCTGCTGAATAATTTAAACTCGTGAATTTTGATTTCATTGTTAATTCGTTTCAACAATTAGAGTTTCCTGTTTTATTTTACATGCAACTGAAAAACACTTAATACGAGTACCTACCATATTGTGTATGGATGGTAGTTAATAGTAATAAGCAGTGGTCGGCGTAGGTAGTTGCATTCATGAATGCTAGCATAACGTGGACATGCCCTTATTCTGGGATTAGATCTTGATTTCCGAGATTCGCATTTAATTATCAATTCAATAGGAAATAAATTTGTTACTTGACAGCAACGTATAAGCCCTAGCAAATTCTTGGCAAGATTTGATTATAATTCATAATATAATTATTATTCCGCCAAAATATTTAACAGTTAAAGCAAAATATCGCTAACTACAAAGTAAATAATCGACAAAGTGGATTTTAGAATCCCGGGATCGCGGGGGTATATCCATATTATTCATAATGTTTGAGGTCGTTCACCCCAAATGGCACTACCTACGCCGACCATGGTAATAAGCTTAGTACTCGACTGACCGCCGTGCGCGAAAGTACTCCCGAAGAGTCCTGATGAGCAGTTTCTTAAATATTCATAGTTTAATAGTCATTTACGTGATTCGTACTTGTCATTTTTGGCACTTGGAAATACAAGAATATCAATAGTTGGTTATCTTTAAGTTAAACTACATCATCTACTGTTTATACCGAACAACCTTTCCCACAAAAACATGCCACGCAAATGAAAATAAATTTTACTTGCCCATACAAAATTTACAGTTTTTGTTCGACTCAAAAACTGTACCTTTCAAACCTAGTAATATAGGGGTTGTTTTTTATACTCACACACGTGTTTTAATAACCTCTTTACGTACCAGTTTAATAAACTACTATTTTCAAATTAGAAACAGTCGTAAAAATAAATGTCATTTCATTATGCATAATATTGAAATCCTGATTATATGGAATCAGGATGTTTCGATATAAATCCATCCATCCATCCATCCATCAGCCTGCTTCGTCCACTGCTGGACATAGTGACATAGGGCTTTCCAAGATTTTGCCACTGTTATGAATGTAAGTAGATAAATAAAATATTACAATAATCACACTAATATTATAAATGCGTAAGTTTGTGTGTGTGTGTGTGTGTGTGTGTGTGTGTGTGTGTGTGTGTGTGTGTGTGTTTATTATACTTTCACGCTGAAACGGCTGGACGGATTTGGATTAAATTTAGATTGGATATAGCTTATACCTTAACTTAACACATAGGCTACTTTTTGTCCCGGAAAAAAAGCATGTCATTAAACCGAATAACACGCGGGCAAAAGCTAGTATGTAATAAAAATGGGGCTTTATAGCCATCAACGGCGATGTGGGAACCAGTAGATTCACAAGCGATGCAACAATCATCTACTACAGATGCTGTGGCCAATGATGATGATGTAACAATAATAAATAACATTTAAAAAACATTCCAATTTCATATTCTGTGGCTGAACTTATTCCCTAATTAAATTCAACGTATATGCAAATAATTATGTGCGTTGAATTTTTCAATATTTTTTTATAAATATAGAGTCTTTGCAAAGATGCTACATTCAACCAACAATACAAATAAAAATTAAAAATACTTTTTGTGGCAACCCAATTTTTTTTTCGGGTCTAACATCTGTTTTTTATTAAATTATAGGTATGCAGCAGACAGACTGACGGAAACTCAAGTCGGTTTTTCAACAACCTCTGGATCAGGGTTTCACTACAAAGGAAGCAACGGTACAGAAACGATGGCAACATAGAACGTATCGCACTCGAAATATCTAAGTCCAATCGCAACGTAACGTGTTACAGCGTTGGTTTATGTGTCCTGAAAGGGACTTGTGTTGTCCAAATATGTGTTCAAGTAGAATTGACACGAAGAGAATACATAAGTTATGTCTGTATTTTATTATATGTAACTATAAGTTATAGGCAAATAGAAACAATACAATTAATTCATACTACACCAACTTTTGCTCGCTGCTTCGCTCGCTTGGAAATGTCTTTCATTGAATTGTATATTTTATTTGCACGTAAAATAAAAACTTTTATCAACAGTTTTCGGCTTGATAATTGACACTTTTTTTAAGGAATATGTTGAACAGCGTCATTATAATGATAATAAAGAAAACCGCATCCAAATCCGTTGATTAAATGTCGAGTTAAAACGGAACATATATAGAGGAAAAAAATCAAAAAATTGTGGTAATAGCCTCAGTACGATTAATTAAACAGAAGTGAGCCATTAGCCGCGCATAATAATGATTGAACTTTTAGTAACAAATAAATTTATAATTTTGATTAATTTTATTAAAACAGAAATATAATATAGGAATTTATCTATTCACATGTAAAGTTGAGAAATGTTAAAGCTCTTTTGACTGATAACGTGTTTGAACAAAACAAATCTACGTCAATTTTGAAAGATAGTTGAAAAGAGAACTTGACACGAATGTAGAATATATTGGGTCTAATTTTCTACAAATACATAAACAGAAGCTTAGGCTGTCTCAAAGTTCTATAACAAACTGTAAAATTTAGTAATAAAATTAAAGTTCGCTTAGTGGCGATATAAAGAGCCCAAATAAAAGCAAAAAAAAATTGAATTGCATCTTCTGGCCCCGCATTAGATTTAAACTTATACAAAAAGAAAGGTAGACTTTTTTATTTTTCTGTTGGCTAAAGCTTTATGTAAGTATATCATAAAAATATGTCAAAAATTTAATTGAACCACAAAATTTCTCATTTTTAGGCATTTTTAAGAGATGTTTAATTGCGTGGACGTGACTTTGGAATACAACATAATTTGATGACTTAATTTTTAGTGAATTGCTTACCTAAAACCATAGACAAAAAAATTGGGAAAAAGTGGAATTTTGAGCAACTCTAGTCCTTTATGTCTTGGAGTAACTCGGAAGTTGCTCTCCCGAAGAAAGGCCCATACATTGTCGTGTTTAGAGGGGACAAAAAGTTTGGCGCGACCTGTACTCTTAACCCTGTAAAGCCTACTTAGCTGTGATAGTTTTCCTTTTAACTTCATTATATATATCTACTACTTCTGTGAATTTTTATCTACCGTTTAGCCGGCAAGGGGGGGGGGGGGGAGTACTTAACTCTACCAAAAATTATCACTTTAAAGCTGAATATTTCGACAATTAATCCCTAAATCGAAAATAGTTTTCACACACCCATAATGTTTTTGAACGACCTATCCAACAATACCCCACGCTATGGGACAGACGAGAAAAAAAAAACACAAATTTACGTGTATGGGAGGCACCCACAAAAAACTCGTGACCGAGATTTCAGGATTTTGAGCTACCTGCAACCACCATTTTTAATTTGAAAACTTTCTAATTTTATCTTTTTTCTATTAAATTCAAAACCAAGCAATTTATTGATTTACGTGTTAATGTTCCATAAAAATACGAATTACTGACAACATTTTAATGGGTCCTTCATCAAAATGATTTAAAAGTTTGGCCAATCATTTTGTCACTAATGTTACGATCACGGATTAAGTTACGATCTTCTTTTTAATTTGCCAAGTATTTTATATCTTACTTTTTTGCTTACTGGTATAAAATAGTCTGCATCATTTCAGTGCAAAAAATATGAGTACACTTCTTTGATCTTCTCTATTTACCTCATTTACGAGAGTTTACTGTAATATTTTGTGTAATGGTCAGCTTGTAAATTCTCTAAAGAGTACCTTAATAAATCCGATTGAGCTCGGATTCTTGTCCCATAAATTGTTAAATAAATCGTCTGAACAAAGCAGGTTTTACGTTGCGCTAACGGACTCTGGATCAGATTATACTTTTGATTTCTGATTAATTGACGGAGAAACCTTAAAATAATGGCTCTAGAGAGTAACTCACTAATATATTAAATATCAACATCAAACAAATAAAGAAAAAAATAAACGTATAATTTTGTTTTACAAGAGTTCTGAAAACATTTCATCCTAGGCCTGGCTGAAAAACTCAACAATACATAAGTTTTTGACTACTAAAATATAAGACCTGAGGAAAACATGAAATACCTTTGATGGCAACACCTTCAAAATCAGGTAGAGTATCAATCTGCTATGGTTAAATAAAGTGAAATTTTTGCCTATATTTGGCGGGACACAAATAAAAATGTATCCATAGTCAAGTTTGTACGTCAAAAGTCATCGCGCTATGGCGCAAGTTAATGTGAAGAACGTCATCACACGGCTACATCGTTATCGATGTCAACGAAGCCTAGCCTACAGCGTAATAAACAAAACGCATATTCATCATTTACGGTGGGCTGCTGCCGACACGTGGAAAATTGTTCAGAATATGAGTAATGGGTCTGCGTGACAAGTTGTCACTCGTCCCGACATGGTGTGCGGGACGCTGCAGTGTGGTCACCCTTACTATTTTTAAAAGAAAAACATAAATAAATGTTGATCTAAAATATAATCTCACCACAGTGTGAAGCGCTTTATTGCATGAGTATACGTTACAAAGTCTTTATCAACCAAAAGCGCTTTATTGCATGAGTATGCGTTACAAAGTCTTTATCAACCAAATCATCAAACTTTTACAATGCTCGTACATTCAAGGGTGCCAATTTTCACGACAGAATAATGGGCAATAAACAAGGATTTTTTTTTGTAAGTTATTGGATTTTATGATGGCAGACTCAAAACTGTCACGAGGTCGTGGAAAATGAATCTGAATTTATAAAAAAAGTGGTCATACTTTTATAACCAGCCTAAAGTACTGGTATCTTTTAATTAAACCACATAATCATGCTAAAAAACTTTTCCAAAGAAACAGAATAAAATATGAAAATTGCTCTCTTCAAATTTTTGTATGGAGGCAAGTTCATTTTTTTTAATCAGTCTAAATGTTGTCTTTAGAATATTTTATAGTATGAACAAAAAAGGGTACGTGGTTTCATAAACCAGGCCAATAATCCATTCACATCCAGCATGTCACTCCTAAACATCAGCTATGAATGTTTCACAAGATTATGTTTGCTTTGACAGTTGTCATTACCCAAAATAATTAAAGTAAAATTTCAAAGTAACTTCGAGTTTGCGTAAGTAGTTAGTCAGTATATTAAATATTAGAACAAATCACATGTATAAACGACATTCAGATTTTTTGGGATTCTAGCCAAATTCTAAGTATCGCGGATGGCAATTTTTCTTTTCTGATTCCTTTCGGTTCGTTTTATTTCCAAATTCAAAACGAGAACCTTATGAGGTGTCTTGTCAAATAATAATAAGATTTTTATATATTAAGATTACTACAAATAATAATAAGATTGTTTCATAGTTTTGATTTGCAGCACTTGATAATACATACTTTATTTTCTAATAATTGATAAATAAATATATAAAATCATTTGTAGGCACTGAACCATACTTACGTATGTTTTAATATAAATCACTGTACAATAAAAAATATATGTATATAAAGTTTATACAGAATTTTAATTCATAAATAATATACCTAATATTAAAGATCAACTTAAATAACATAAATTAAACTTAAAAATACTTAGTTCAATAACATAAAACACTAAAAACTATTTAATCTAAAACTAAACTTGTTCTACAAAAGGTAAAAATTTTTGTCCAAATCGATGCCGCCGGGCAGAGTGCCAAGAAGGCTGGCGGCATTATCTCGTTGGATGGCGAGACTAAGTCTTTGACCGAGGTATGCCCCCGCCCTCCTGTCACCCGAGGCATCAACATCGACCAGGCGCGACGCTATCTCTTTGAATAGACGTCGCGCTTCGAGTCCCCACGGCCCGAGGGTTTCGACGCCAAGCGGCACAAATATGCATCCTTCCCCGAGGTTTGACTCTGACTCTGTTAGACTCTGCCATCAGCGCCGCAGCGCCGGCCTTAGCTGCGGTCGCTTGGACATGGGATGGGGCCAACGTATCGACGCAGGTCGCATCCAAAACCAACGACCGGCCGTTCTGCCACGGAATGAGCGTCATGCCGTCGGGCCTCTTGCCATCGTCGCGTGTGAGTCCATTTGGCTCTAAAACTGCGGGAACGCTGGCGCTGGCAAGGGCGCGACGGAGGACGCCGTTGATGGCAGCGTGACGTAACAGATGTCCAGCGCTGCGGAGGCATGACAAGCCGTGGTGGCCCAACTGGTCAACCCAGTATATAAATAATTATTCACAAGATATGTATAAAATGTAAATATGTAAAAATGAAAAATTACTAACTAATTATTTTTATAAATATTATTTTTATTGTACAGTGATAATTATATATATTAAATAATAAAAGAAAGAAGCTGTCAGCAGTTATTACATTTTATATCTAAATATAAATTATGTATACAATATCAAAATATACGTACATTTTACCACCACAGCAGGCAAATAACGAATGATGTATCATTTTACGTGCGAAATAGTTCACATGAGTAATGTCTGGGTGACAAGTTGTCAGTCGTCCCGACATGGCCTGCGGGACCAGCCAGCGTGGTTACCCTAGGGATGCCATGTTTAAACTTTCATGTCATTAATTGCAGTTTACTCTTTCATTATTCGCGCATTATTATCGTAACTGTATTAATTTATTATATCCAAACCGAGGAATTATTGGACTGTGAAACCGAAATATTTGTTTCCCTGCTAAAAACGGTAACCATCTGTCCGCCAAATAACACAAGGATTAGCTGATTGAGCTGTTTGGAATTTTGTTTTGAATTTCAACGAACACAGGAATAAAACTTTTGCAACCTCATATTTTTTTTGTTTTTTAGTTTTAATGCCTACAACAAAGAGTAAATTTTAAACTTTCTTGATTTATACACGTGAAAATAAGACCCCGAGTACTGTAGGATACGGGCGAAGGTATGTATAGCTTTTACATGAGGTTTCAATGAGAAAATTTCAAAATAAACACATTATTTTGCATGGGACTTAGATGGATCTGTTACAGCTTGTTACATTTATTGATTTTGAACATACTATTATTTAATATTAATTACTAAAATATACTTACTTTTCAGTGCTAAGGGGGGCTTAAAACATCCTTAAACACATACTGCTGTAGGGATGTCAATATGGGCAATATGAACATAATTCAAGGCGTCAATACATATAATTACCGTAACAATCTCTAACCGTCAATAACGTGACAGTATTTGGATTATCGATTCGAATCAAGTAGCGATGGCCCCGATATCTCACGTTCGATCACAGTACGCATAATTACGTAACTTGAGCTTTGTAAATGAAATGAGCCGTGGTAAGTCAAACACGACGGCAAAATAATACAACTTTATACAACTATGTATACTCAACATCATACACGGATTTTTTAAAATTTCATGTTACTTTTACCACAGAATAAACACGTACTTTTACTGCGGACAACAAAATTTGTACTTAAAACGATAAAACCATAGTAACAGTGCACCTAGGTTGACATGTATACCTAGTACTTTACTGCTAAGACCAGGAAATAAGGGGAAATAAATAATTAATATATAAATTGTAGTGCTTTTCTCAAAAATAAAATGACACATTTTCATGTTTTTCATGATAATGAGTTATATCAAATAAAATAAACTTACTAGGAAATATTAAAAGTTACTTACTTGCTCATATTTGGGTGATTAGTCATGTTTATTGTTATTGATTTCTTCAGCAAAGCATTAGTGGAGTACAATATAATATATCAAAGCCCGCTTCTGAACTCATTTTGTAATTTATTTGCACAAAACACTTTCAACTCAAATATAAAGCAACATAAATTCCCGCTCTTACGCAACTTTTTTTCATTATTGCCAGCTGCAGTTGGGCAAAGGTATTTACCGCCATGCAGCCTTCTTCATGGACAACGCCATCTAGAGAAACGCTAAGAACTAAATAAAAAAAAAAACAACGAGAAAAACGCTCATTGAGGTTAAATTTCAAGTATTCAATGGTTTTAAATATACCTATAAAATCAATAAAATCATATATTTTTATTATTGTTATTGCAGTTATGAAACATAGCAAACATTTATACATTCTAAACATGAAATTGTAATTTATTTTATTTTTCTTTGTAAATTGGCCGCTTATAACCTTATGATCGCTAAACTCCATAATCTCTTAAAACATAGATTGTTTTAAAAATATATGAAATGTACTCAGTGAACATATGGTATATGTAATGGATTTTCATACGAATTTCCTGGACAGTTATTCAGATTTCCTGGACATTTTTAGATATCTCGCCGGGATGAAGTATTTTCTGATAGGTCTTTACAGTATGTAATGGTAATATTACAATGTATTTTTTTGAGAAAAGTACATATTAGGAGCCGAGCGATGCGGAGCGAGGTGACCCCCGTAGTTTTAACAGAATTTACGATATTTTGTACACACTAAGGAAGATATTCCAACGGCTAAATTTGAAATACGGTTCAATAATTAATAAAATTAAAAGACCGCATCATTTTCCGAACAGTACATTGCAAATTGAACTTTCTTAGTTCACGCTAAGGAAGATGTTCCAAGAGCTAAATCTGACTTACGGTTTAATCATTTAAAAAATTAAAGGACCGCTATCGGTACCGTAGTCACTTCCTTTTAGTAATCAAACTGAAAATAAAAACAAAATTTAATACAGAGATATAAAACCTTGAAATCAACTTTCGAACAAAAAACAAATAACGGAACTAGCTATTTACAGGAATTATGGAATTATGAATCTGTTAGAAAATTTGGGCAACTTCATAGGTAAATTTGAGGATGGATATACCGCCATCAATAGGCCCCAGGCATGGTGGGCCACCTGGCTGTTTGTGCCTGTTTGAGTGCTGTCCTCCTACCTCCCCCCAAATAACATTGTTTGCGAATAAGATAGTGGTACCTCTACATCGAGCCTGGCATCAGCTCTACCACCTAACAAACGTTCCATTAGTTTTTAATATTGCCATAACTATTTTATTAAATTGCCGAGAATACCCAAAACATTACGAAGTTACTTGGTAAAGAAATGAACTTTGATATTCGGTTCGGCGATATTTTATCAAGTACATACCCAAAGTTTCGAAGTAATCTGGATTCACTAAAACTTCGTAATAAAGTAACCACATTACGAAGGAAAGAATATTTGTATCTACACTCGAAAGAACAATTTTGGTCGTCTTATTCTTTGTCTCTTTTATTACTTTGTTAGGAGTTTTGTTTTGGCGTGTGTAGGCGTTTATTAATGTGTTGGGTTTGATGCTAAGACAGATATTGTCATGTTATGTTTATTTTAATCTATACAAAACAGGAAAACGGTATTTTTTTAGGTGTCAAAGATGTTTCCGAGTTTGAACTGTGAATTGCATGTCATAGTCTCTACCGACATTTTTTTTAAATTTAGTTTCTTTTCGTATCTTATTCCGTCTGCCACGCTGGTTTAGACTAGGGCTCTCTATTCTCCATTTCTCAAAATCGTCCAAACGGATGATCTGTCAAATATCCGTTTAATCGAAACATTTGTTTTTAAAAAACAACCCGAACATAAAAACGAATGCACGACGATTAGGTGTATGCACGATTGTAGTATAAGCTTGCAGAATTAAATTGACATTCAGATGACAATTATATATTTGTAATTTTATATCATCCTCATTTGTTGTCTATACCTACCAAAACTATTCAGACATCTATTTGAAAACCTTCATGGTCGTCCGTTTATTCGAGTATTACGATTATTTCGATTATTTGGTGTGTCCGGTATGTTTCGTTTAATTCGATTTTGAGAAACGTCACCGACAACGTTTGTTCGTTTAGCGATTAATCATTTTAATCAAAAACGGATTGATCTGGGAGCCCTAATGTAGACTACACCGTGTACTGCGTCAGAAATGTTCGCCCAGGCACGTCTCCCATGTGCTGCTGCAGCTATTAGGTATCGTGTTGCTGGATTTAGGTAAGCATTTTTGTCTTCTTGTAATTAAATTGTAGAAACTGTTTTCAAATGTTGTACAGCTCCCAATTTTGTTTTGAACTTCTAAATTCAAAGTGTAAGTTTAATTTTATGTACAGATAGCGCGCGAGTTCATGTCCATCGGGGCCAGAGGCGACGCGCGGGGGCAGCTAGCCCCGCCTTCACCCACCTAGCCGCATTAGCCTGCAGTCGAGTGTTGTCCTTGAAGGTTGTGACGCGCGCTTATCGATACCGAAAATAAAAAGACGGACTAATGGAAAATACTATCGACAAATTCGTAATTGAAGTCAGCGACGGCGAAGATACTAATTCCGACTCTGCTCTATCGGTTGTCTTTGCATCTTATAGTGATTAAATTGCATTACAAAAACACTTTCCTCTATTAGCAATAAACAAATAAGTACTTATCACATTTATTTTATTTCATAATTTGCAAAATTACCCTGAGTTACAATAAATCAAATTAACAGGTGTTGACAAAACCGGTAGTAATTATGGACATTGCCATCACACATCACTAAACATTCCTCAAGATGGACATGAACTTGCACGCTATAGATATATTTTATTGCTGGTAAATGTAATTCACATTTTTTTAATATGAACATGCTATCGACTTGACATCGCTTCGATAACCAAAAATATACCTCCTATTTCATAGCGATAAAAGTTGTCGTTTAAAATTGATCGAGTTTTATCTGTTCAATTTACTGAATTGATGCTTGCGTACTTGCTATGCTAAATAACATTGGTTATGTTTTTTTTTCTCCAAAATCAGCGATGAGAGCAAATGTAGCTATCTCTTGGGGATTTTCGTTTTACTGAAGCATTAAAAGTGGGGACACTCAATGGATGTTTTAAATATTATTTGTAATACATATTCTGTGAAAATTTCAACTGTCTACCTATTACGGTTGAAGCTGTAGACCCCTGTGATAGACGGACAGACAAACATCGAAGGCTTAGTAATGGGTTTCGTTTGGCACTCTTCAAGTACGGAACCCTAAAAATGTATACTTATCCAATACTGAAATGGAATTATGGATTTTTAGAAAAGAGAACAATGTTTAGTAAAACACTTGGTATACGTTTAGTAACACCCAAGTATTCTATGTTGTAATGCTATCATATTAAAAATTTAAAAAGAGATTAAAAAAGAAAGATAGAATCTAAGCGAGCAGGTAGATTTCTTTTTAATCTCTATTTAATACTCACTGTCACCGTGTCATTATTATTTGTCATCGTTTAATTGTAAATATGTCATATCAACTGATGCCGGGCCCAGCAGTGCCCGAAATATATCTTGAAATATTTTTTGTGTACATATTATAACATTATAAAAAACAAAAATAAAAACCAGGCTATAAAAGTTTATATACATTTATTTTATAAAAAATTTAAAGGATTCTAGATGTCCTATACTGAAGTTATATTACCTTTCTTTTATGAATCCAGAGAATTTCATATCAAAGAGAGAATTTATGATTCTTAGAATAAGAATTACGTAACATGCGGGTTATAAGGGTTATGGAATATGTAGCAATATTTGATGTTACTTTCACCCGTCGGTATTTTATTAATTTTGAAACAATTGCTTTTATTGAACACAATCAGGTGCAAACCAGTTTAAAATTTATTATGAGCACAATTTAAAACAAAATTATTAACAAGAAATGTACTAGCAATAATATACTAGCAAAAAATTTCAAGGAGGTCGTAATAGTTTCTAAGCAAATAAAACTACGATTAAAAATAAAAAAATAAAAATGCAATTATGTGACTTTATAATAAAATAATGAATAAATAAATAAAATATGTTTTATTTCGTTTAAATAGGTTAAACTAACATAAATAGTGGCTGGTGTCTCCTTGTAAGCTTGAAAGGCTAGTGAAAGGCCAAGTTAGTTTTGCCTTTTTATAGGTATATCCATTCCAGATAAATCGAAGATTGTCCATAGTCTAACAGTGAATTGTGATTCCTTTTTAAACTTTGTACTCTTCGTATTTAGACTACTAAAGCGATGGATTTTGCCCAAATTTTACTATATTTTCATCACAAATACTACACAGAACCGCATTTAAAACCACAAACGTTGCCTCGATAGGGTAAAATAGTAAATCTTTAAAACACTAGTCCAAAAAGCCAACTAGCTACAGCAAAACAAGCAATTCGTCTCCTAGGTATCTTATTTTAGTTTTCCTTCATTTGACCGGCGATCAGTAACAGTGTGGCGTGAAATAAATATCAGTTGGGGTTTCCTAGTGAACTAATTGCGCAGAGATCACTATTGATGGCACACACTAGCGGCGGGATCAGTGGTAAATTAGCTCTGCTTACTTGACCCTAACCGTTGTATCTGTAAGCCTTTTATTTAATCAAGTCTTTTGTTGAAGCATGGAAACGAAAATAATGTGTTTGATTTGAAGAGCAGCAGGCCTATTATGTAACTTAGTGTTGGTTGCCATCTACGGTTGCTATTCACCAAAAACAGTAAAAAAAGAACTTAGAAAAAAACCTTCAATGGGTATTGAACTATTTACGAATTGTGACGTCATTTCAAGTGCCAACATATCCTTAGATAAGCGGATATGTATGTTTTCGACGATAGGCACTCGGTTTGGCAGCTGTTTTTACGATATAAACGGGGGGCGGTATTCGGTTTAATTTTCATGTTATTTCAGAAAAAAAATTGGAAATTATAAACTTCAGAATATCGTGAATGAGATGGTTTAATTAGTATTTTTAATTTTTATCAAGATCTTTAACTAAGTAAATACCAAAACAAGGTCAAAATTAAGATATTTTAAGGCTTTTTAGTTATATACAATTTTATAACATTGTAACCATGTGATTTGTTATGCCACGGTATAAAAAACAGTATAAACAGTAAAAGGTATAAAAGTAAAGGTATAAACACAGTTTGTTTCCGTGTACGAGTAAATTTTTAGGGTTCAGTACCCGAAGGGCAACATGGAGCCCTATTAATGTCGCTCTACCGTCTGTCAGACCGGGTATGTCACGGGTCTCTAGCTTGCAGACGGAATAAGTTACAGACCTGAAATTTGGATATGTTATGTAGAATAGTGACCCAAAACCGAATATTGAATTAAAAATTAAATTATACTATTTTTTAGGGGAGTAAGTATACAATACATGAAAAAGGAGCACATTTTTTTTCTTTTCACCCCGGCTTTCTTGTGGGACGTCATTGCTCATTAAGTAGAGTAGAAGTTTCCATCCATCAGCCTGTTTCGTCCACTGCTGGACATAGGCCTTTCCAGGATTTCACCACTCTTGGCGATCCTCCTGTAAGAAATGCCCATACTCACACACGCTGGGCAGGCGGGTTGGTGAGCGCGGTGCCTAAACCCTTGCACCAGTGACGCCGCTACCCGTCACCAGTCTGTTTTAAGGTCCGGCAATTAGGGATGGATATACCGCCATCCATCGGTCCCAGGCGATGGTGGGCCGCCTGGTTTTGCCTGAGAGCTGTTCTCTCACTCTCCCCCGAATAAGTTCGGGAGGATTTGCGAGTAAGATAGTGGTACCTCCACAGTCGAGCCTGGCATCATCTCTATCACCTCAAAGTAGAAGTTTATCTTTATTTTTTTTATATCTCCAAAAATAAAGAAATGGGAGCCCAGTTAGTTTTAGACCATATTTGTTACGGGATCTATATCAAAAAAACTTGACCAGTTAGGTTTTGGAATTCTCTATATATTATATGCCATACACTCTTTTAAACACCAAATGCTGAAAATTCCGATTGTAATACAGGTTTAGGATTAATTACGTACCCAAATACTCGACCAACTTGATTTACAGTTTTGTTTTATACCTTTTCTAGGTACTAATAAGTTTGTTTTATATATTAAAGTCTATTAACTTATTTAATTTGTACGGAACTCTCAGGGCGCGAGTTCAACTCGTACTTGACCGTTTTTATTTTTATTCACAATGCGCTTACTCTTGGCCGCTGCCGCACTGGATAGAAAGCGTAGATGAGACCCAGGATAAGCGCTGATGACGTCATACCGGAACATGACGAGTCGCTTGGAAGCTTGATTTCACCATGAGCCAAACCCTACACCAGTCGGGTACATCGGCTTCGTAGGTGCATAAATGCAAGGTCCCAAGGACTACTATGAAAACTAGTACTTTAGGTACTTTTAGAGATCTCTTGGTCACTTCTAACGACATCCTAGTATTATTCTTTTTAGAGATCTCTTGGTCGCTTCTAACGAAATCCTAGTAATTTCTTTTTAGAGATCTCTTGGTCGCTTCTAACGGCATCCTAGTAATATTCTTTTTAGAGGTCTCTTGGTCACTTCAAACGAGATCCTAGTAATTTATTTATAGAGATCTCTTGGTCGCTTCTAACGATATCCTAGTAATTTCTTTTTAGAGGTCTTTTGGTCACTTCTAACGAGATTCTAATAATTTCTTTTTAGAGATCTCTTGGTAACTTCTAACGACATCCTAGTAATATTATTTTTCCTTGACGTCAGTACACGCCATAAATGAAAGAGTATGGCCTACTCTGCGCATAACAGGGCAGAGTTTCGGTCCGGGCGTAGCAAAGAAGGAAGCCGTTAATACATTTTAGTGACAGCTTATCTGCCCCTTAATATAGAATACCCACTACAAATAGTAAGCTTTGTACAAATACGAACCTAGCCAGCGAGGGCTTAAACCTGTGTTTACACGACTCAAGTGGGGGATCAACATTGGATTCTGATTAATTATTTACCCCCAAAGAAGGTATGTATTTACGTAACTACACGATGCCGTTACTCTACGAAAAGCTATTTTATGAACAGCGGTTTTGTTCCGTATACCCGAAAGGTGCCAAACGAGACCCTATTTATAAGCCTCTGATGTCTGTCTGTCTGTCTGTCCGTCCGTCTGTCACAGGGGTCTACAGCTTCAGCTGTAGGTAGAAAGTTGAAATTTTCATATAATACCTACGTGTTACTATAGCGTCTAACACGGCAAACATAAAAAAAAATATT
Source organism: Ypsolopha scabrella (assembly GCA_910592155.1). Lineage (NCBI taxonomy): Eukaryota > Metazoa > Arthropoda > Insecta > Lepidoptera > Ypsolophidae > Ypsolopha > Ypsolopha scabrella. The sequence goes on from OU342968.1 coordinate 13,816,419, forward strand.
CCAAGGAAGTTGAAACTCCATATAATAAACCTTAAAAAAATTGCATTTAATAACATTATTTGTTTTGGCTCTATCTTAAATACAACAGTAATACAGACAAGTTTCAAATTTGCACACATTATTGTATATACTTTGAAGTAAAATAACAAATAAATTAGGGTTCCGTACTCTGAGGGTGGTGAATTGTTTGTCAGGCGGTAGCATCTATAATGTTGATGTATATGTATCTATGTATTTAAGGTTCCGTACCCATATTATTTCTCTCTCTCTTCAGTCCCTCTACTCCTCCGCGAAGTCTGGGGCTGACACTATGCTCTTCCATGCCTGTCTGTCCATGGCCAGCGAGGTGAGCTGAGCTCTGACCATGTCATCATTTTCTCTTCGGCCTCGTTCAAAACGGACCTCTTCCACGTCTTCCATATTATGTGTTAAACAATATATTGATAAAAAATGTATTATGATGAAATAAAAACAAGTTAAAGAATATTGGATAATTTATTTAAGACTAGCTTTTGCCCGCGGCTCCGCCCGCATGTTATTCTGTTTAACCACATGCTTTTTTCCGGGATAAAAAGTAGCCTATGTGTTAAGTTAGGGTATAAGCTATATCCATTCTAAATTTCATCTAAATCCGTCCAGCCGTTTCAGCGTGAAAGTGTAACAAACATACACACACACACACACGCACAAACTTTCGCATTTATAATATTCGTGTGAAGTGTGAAGTGTGATTTGATGTGATAGTGTGATGTGATGTGATAGTGTGATTAGTGTGATTAGTGTGATTAGTGTGATTAGAGATCGTACCTAAAGTTATTACGTAACGTAAGTTATTTATTGTCCTAGTACTAGTTTATGCTAGAATGCCAATTAAAAGTTTCTTCTTCGAACTATTATTAAATAACTCGTTACAGTCCGGGACAGTATGAGCAATCATTTTGCTTGACCTGGCCAATGGAGTTTTAATCACAGAACTTTTTTTTTCTTTTTTACTTTGAGAAGTCGTTAAGGGTCTTCAGAAGCTTTGAACTGCGAGATGTTTTTGAATCGTTTAAAACTTTGTATATGAAAATCACAACATTCCGAAATAAATATAGAACATTAATTGATTTATGTCCCGCGATTGCAAAAGTTAAAATCCTTAAGGTGGTCGAACCAAATCTCGGTGCAAAATGCACATCATAACATTGTTTTCCTTACTTTTGAATAAAAAGTATGCAAAAATTGCGATTTAAAGTAAGTGGCGGAAATTAAATTGACTCTTAGGGTTTTCGAATTAAAATTATGTTATTTTCTGCCTTAAATTTTGATTATTAATTTTATTAATTTTAATTCGATTACAACGATAAATACGCCTTTAAGTTTGTTAACCGAATGCAATCAAATGTAAATCATCAAATTATAGAATTTAAATGTGAAAACTCAATTATTACTAATTAATTTTTGCCAATTGCTTTAAAACGAAACTTTTGCATACTTTTCATCCAAAAGTAAGGAAAACAATATTATGATGTGCATTTTGCACCTAGATTTGGTTCCTGTCGAACAACACAATAAATGACTAAATCTTTCAAATGCTTTAAAATACTATAAAAAACGAATAAAATATGAAACCCTTTTAAAGGATATTTTTTTAAACATTGTAATTAAGAAATCTAACATAATGAAAAGGTATCTATAGTATAGGTATCTGATTTATCGTATGAAAAGCATTATTTTCTCATAATTTGCGCTATCCAGCGACGCAGCGATCATTGAACGTTGTTTCAATGTAGTTTCTGTCATGTTTGTACCAATACACATCGAGCTGCTAATTTAGCTTACTAAAGCCCCTTAACGGCCATAACACGTTTTATGCAAGTTATCTAAAATGTCTAACGCTTAATTTCCCATCTAAGGAAAGTCTTTAATACTGTTAAATACATGTTAAACATAGACCATCTTTTGTTTTGACAGTAATGTATATTATTTACAAATACTAGTTTTTAAAGTAATCAAATCTCCCACACCTATTTTACGGAAAAGTTATTCACATTTTCAACTTCAAAGAAACTGAATAACGTTGTTGGAAAATATGTACCTAGTATAGGTATGATACACGTGGGTAAGGACGATAACTTACTTGCTCGCTCGTGTTTCAAATCTTCCTCGTAGACTATTGCCTCCTTACCGCACTTGTAGCATAAACAAACTACTATTGTTTTTTGCACATTTGTCATTTCATAGAATGCGAACAAGTGACGTTTATGCCACATTCCTGTTCTAATAGCGAAAAGATGATTCGATGCTCACCTTAGCTCCAATAGATATGTTAGGAAAAAGACTTCTTTCCTTTAAACCACATGTGCTATAAGTATAATAAAATATGTTATGCGTGTTTTTTTTTTACCTATATTAACACATTGAAAATTTTCTTTTTTTCTATTATTAGATTAAATTATTATCCCTTTCTCTTACACGCCGTTTTTTTGCAATTGCCTATCACCTATCTCTATCTATCTTTTGAGTTCTGAACTAGGGTTTAACAATATAATGAAAGCTTTAAAAAATATTTTAATTTTTTTATATTAAAAAAATATTAAACTCGCTTAACATACTTTGTTATACCTAATCGCTCAGGTGGTTTAAAGGAACGAAGTACTTTTCCTAACACCCCGTATAGCAGTTTAAATAACTATAGCTACATTTAACGGAAGGTGCTTCAAAATGTTTTCCTTCAAATGCAGGCCCTGGCTGGCCCACATTTGACAAGAAAAACAGATTTTTATTGTTCTTGTTTAAAATTTACAAAAATAAGTAATTAACGCAATATTGTAAGCAATGCAACGGTTTCTTGATACGAGTGCAATAAAACTTATTTTATAAGTAATAATATAGTCTCCGAAGTAAGCTCTAATTTCAAAGAAGCTGGAAATCCAACTAATATTAAAAATGCGAAAGTTTGGATGTATGGATGGATGGATGGATGGATGGATGTTTGTTACTCTTTCACGCCGTGAATACTGAACCGATCGGGCTGAAATTTTACATTAATGTATTTCTAAACCTGGAATAGGACATAGGCTACTTTTTATCCCAGAAATCAGTTTGGGATGAAAATGAGCTTTCAAATTTCTATATCTTTCACGCCATGTTTACGAAACCAATTAAGCTGAAATTTTGCATAAATGTAGTTCTAGACTTTGAATAAGACAAAAACTACTTTTTCCCTTTGTTCCCATGGAAAAGCTATAAAAGAGAAAATGGGAAACAGAGGCGCATAACACACACATTTCACCAACTGTGTTTACTGTAGGTAACAGTCCGAATTACACACGGTACCACCCGCAGAAAATTACATTAAATTTGTAAATTACATCCAAAAGCATAATGGTATAACAGGGATCTATAGCAATTCATATAATGTTGCAGCAATGTGGAACTCATAATATAACTCATTACTGCACAGTATTCGCGACTGTCTCACTTTCGTAGTAAATAGGTTAGATATACCTATACATATATGTATGTGTATTTATATATGTTTATTTTTTGTTATTATTTACATTTTTATTAATTAGATTTAGAATTAGATTTGTATTAATTTATTTTGAGTACATATTTTGAAGCACACGTACAAACGTACGATTCTGATTACCTACTTATTGTAATAAAATTTACCTTTCCCGCCAAGGTTTGCTGCAAGAATCTCTTTTTAGAGGTAACCTCGTCTGTGTACATACCGTCTAATTGAACGAGCGAGCAAAGTTCTCCGAGTCTACTAGAACAATCCGGCGTTTGTATTTATGTAAGTATGAATGTTTGTTCGACGATAACTCGAGTATCGTTGATCGCAATGTCATGAAATTGGGCAGGCAAGTAAATATAAGGCAAAAAGAATTCTCAAGTTCAAACATGAGCCAAATTGGTCAAGCGCGAATTGGGCGAGCGCGAGTTTAAAGTTTGGGGCGAACTACTAGTATATTACATGGTTAAAAATAGTTTTCTGTGTGTACGATAAAAAATAAAGCATTATATTACACAGTCGATTAATCGTAATTGTCCAGCGGATCTATTATGTAACGTTGTATCGGTTTTTAACTGGTTACCAAACACTAAAAACATGGATAAAAACTAAATATTAAAAATGTCCTTCAGTGTGAATAGAACTGCTCACGAACTGTGACGTCACTTTAAGTACGAACGTATCCATACATAATTGGAATTCGATAGTGATATACTATGTTTTAGATGTTTGGCAACCAGTTGACAACTGACTCAAAGATACATAATCTAGGGGCAGGTATCCGGTGAGCTATGGAAAGAGAAAAGCAATCACCTGTTTTCATAGCCCGCTTAAATGGAAACTTTGAGACCACTTCGAGGCCACGTGGAGAAATGGTATTCATAAATGTTGTACTTACTTTCAGCAATACATACTCCCATTGTTCATCCAGTATTCGTTGCTAAAGTAACTAACTACACTTTTTATAACAATCGTTTAAGTTATTTGTGGTAGAATTTACAAAACCTTACTTATTTACTATATGATTTGGTTCTCATTAATACTTAGGTGTATTATATGTATCTATTTTAAAATTACCTTTTTTAAACAGCAACGAGACTTAGAGAGCCTGTTCACGTTTATGGTTTAATTGTAACAACTTCTTTACTTACTCGTAACTAGGTTAGTTGTCCGTTCTCTGCGTAACAATCTCTTGTATATTATATCATATCACAAAAAACTGCATAGTAGCTACAATTTTATACTTTCAGATAGCTTAAAACATATTTTCCAGATATTATGCTTCAGTGACCATTCAAGATTCCAAAAATCACTGCAACTAGTTTTCACAAACATTCTTAAAGAAAACTCACACCACCTTGAGAATTTCTGCATCAATACCACCTAACAAAGTATAAAATGGCTTTCCCGATGCAAATTAAAGAATAATGATACACATGAATATATCTTTAGGGTCCGTTTTGCATTGAAGGTTTCGAAATCCTGACACCTTGAAAGGCACTACCATTGGTCTGCCGCCTTGTCAGCGTATTCTATAATTGAATTTTGTGGGTCCCAAAACCAGATGGAGTATATCACAGAGCATCAAACTGGCCCCTTTGTTTGTAGAGGTTAAGGCGAAGAGTGCGACTGCTCTGTGTATGTGGTTATATTTAGGCAAAATCTAGTAAATATTTGTTTAAAACGACTTATATGTAAGTTGATTTTAGGCTTAATTAAGTTAAAGGTCATGTTCGTAGACGAGGTTAAGTCTTTGCTAAAATTGGTTTTGTCTTTGTAGTTTAGAGAGGTATTAAGGTTTAAGTATTGTAACTTTGGTAGCAAAACTTAATATAATTAAGTTAATATATCACCTTTAAAGACAATTCTCGAATAGAAATCTTAAATGGATTTTTAAAAGTTTTCGAAGTTCTGAAACTAATTTTAATTTACGGCTTATTCAAACCCCGAGCTCAGTTTGAAGTTTTTAATACAGGATATTTATAACAGCTCTGTTTTATTCTGTAGAAGTTTTATGTTTAGTTAACAAAGTATAGGAAGTAAAGAATAAATTTCAGCGTAAATTCGTTTTCAATCAGTTGTCATTTCAAAACAGTCCACACTCGTTCCTTCACCCACGTTTCACCGACGATTATTAGGACGTCCCAACATGGTAAGCCCTATCGTCGCACTTCAGGCACAAATATGGACCCCCACAGCTTAACGTGTCTTGCAAATAGGGTTACTAGATCCAGTAACGTGATTTCCTGACAAATATAATAATATATCGTCACGACATGAATCCCCGAGGGGGTCTCAGAGGTGTTCCAGGTGCGAACTGTGAAATGCAAGTCACAGTACATACTCGGCACACCCGCGTTTCACGGACGATTATTACAAAATCCTGACAAAATCCCTGAAAATTCAATAAATTTCCTAACATTTACGTTAAGGTTTTTTGTTAATGCTGAGGTAGCGTGATTTTCAAGAGTTTTTGTCACAAAAACAATGTAACTCAACAAATATATAATTTACACCATATATTCATTCGCTTTTAAAAAATCCTGACAAATCCCATTTTTTTTCTGATTTCCTGACATACGTCCAAAATCCCCGACATGTAAGGAAAATTCCTGTCGTCTGGTTACCCTACTTGCGAAGCACGCAGACCGAACCGTAATCATCTTTTAGACTCCCTTTCTCTAAATATATCCAATCAGTCTACTTAGCAGTTTATGATATATTTACAAAAAGATACTTCTGCTAATGCTAATACGAGATATTCGCGGTGGACATACATTTTCATCCTACTAAAACAACAAATTATGGTGTAAAATACATGGAAGCAACTTTAAAAACTTGTGCTTAAACTCAAGTTAGTTTATCTCGGTAGGTATATGCGGCTTAGTTTTCATATCCCGCTAAACGATTTATTACAGCAGTAATTAAGACGGAAGAGAGTGCATACTCAACAAATTTACTGGCCCGTGTTCTAGCACATAAGCGGTTTGGCTATCTGCGGATTCTACTCATCTGATAACTTTGCTCGTTCATTCACTTAAATACAGTAGAGAATTACTCGAACTATCAAACTATAACGTCTCGATTTAGCTTAAATGTACCTACTCGATAACCAGTAACGAAAGTACTATTTTTTATGTTGCAAAATGGGTGATTTACTTTGTGAAAGAAATAGTAAAATTTACAAAAGTATGTGTTAGCGTATCAAATTAAGATTGGAATACATACTATAGGTTATGTCATTGCAACAAATAAATCCTTAAAAATAAACGGCAGTCAGCAAAAAGTCAGTGTTGCGTTAAAATTAGAGCTACCCCAGGCAAATTTATCCGTCAAAATGTTGTCAAAATACGTAGCTAATAATAAATAAGTAATGTTTATTTCTTTATGATTAATACTTGCGATTGTCGGTACTTGGTGAAACTTCGATAACAACATGATGAACAAAAACACTTGTACTCGTTTCACAATATTGTAATATGTTAATCCCAACCGGTTTCGATATTACACCATTGTCAAGGGTTTTAATAACTAATTAATAACACATTTTAATTGTACGTTGGTTCGACGTGCAAACATTATGTTGATTAACGACGTATTTCATGGTTTGCACGTCGAACCAATGTACAAATAAAATGTTTTATTAATTAGTTATTAAAACCCTTGACAATGGTGTAATATCGAAACCGGTTGGGATTAACATATTACAATATTGTGAAACGAGTACAAGTGTTTTGTTCACCATGTTGTTTATTTTTAAGCAAGTCGCTGATGAGTAAGAATTAATCATGATAAACTTAGGAAGCCATTTGTTTGAGGGTTCTGTAGCGAAAGGGAAAAACGGAGCCCTATTAATGTCAATCCGCCCTGTGTCCGTCTGTCCGTATGTCAGGGTCTCTATCTCGTAGACGGAATGAGTAACCGACGTGAAATTTAAATATTTTGTTTGGACTATGTTGACTCCAAACCGAATATTAAATTAGAAATTCAATTAAATAATTTTTCAGGAGAGATTCCATAATATAGGACCCATACACATGGACCTCGGGTCTAGTATAAAATTTACCAAAAAATTGTCCTTAGTGAAGTATCAAAGTATTAAGAAAAAAAAACATTTAAATTTGAATCGTATGTCATTGCTGCACGGATTAATTTTGATTGACGTGTGATTGACATCCATTTTTAATTTTCAATGATTTTGACTCTCGTTTGGTTCGGACATTTTTGAGCACAGACCCGATGTCCATTTGGTAGTAATGCCATTGCCCATAAATGAAAAAAAAACATATTTTTATCTTGGCATAATGGGGTGTCATTGAATCCACACTACATATGGACGCGGAGTTTGAATAAAATAGACGAGGAAGAACTCTTGGCTGACCTTAAAAATCAACCCTGGAATGAGATTGTACAGTACGATGATGTAAATGACATGGTTAATCATTTCAACGACTTGATTATTGCCCTCTTTAATAAACACGCCCCTTTAAAAAGGATAAGAGTGAACCAAAAGCCACGTCCGTGGCTGACTGATATGGTGAGGTACATGATGTCGCTACGAGACCGCGCCTGGCGCAAAGCTCTCGCCACTAAAACTGAACATCACCGTCGTTACTACAAGGATCTGAGAAATTTGGTAAATAGTGCAATAAGAAGTGAAAAAAGTGCTTATTTCAAGTTCTTTGTAAATAACAATATAAAAAATCCAAAAAAATGTGGCATCACCTTAAAAGTACAATCGACGTGAGCGGTAAAACCTTACCATCCATTCCAAACCATTTAAGTGATCCAGATGCTATAAACAATTTCTTTTTAAACGCGCCTGGTAATGTAAATGTAGACGATGACCTAGTTAACTATTATAAATCAAGCAAAATAACTAATAATGAATTTATTATAAATACTTGTACTCAAGAGCAAGTAGCAAAAATTATTAGCGGTGTAAGTACTTCCGCTTCGGGGCATGATTTAATTTCTATTAAAATGATATGTATGACACTTACTGTCACACTTCCAGTAATTACATTGATTATAAATAAATCTATTGCTAGTAATGTTTTCCCTGAAAACTGGAAAATTGCAAAGGTTATTCCCCTTCCAAAGGGAAGTTCTGTTGAGGAGTTTAAGGATTTGCGACCTGTAAGCATTCTACCAGTTCTTTCCAAAATAGTGGAAAAAGTTGTATGCTTCCAGCTTACCGCTTTTATGGAAGCGGAAAATATTCTCCCGGATGTGCAGTCTGGGTTCCGTAGCGGTCATGGCACGGATACGGCCCTTGCGCATGTTACAGATGAAATAATAGAATCTTCTGACTCTGGCAAGGGAAGTATACTAGTACTGCTCGACTTCTCCCGGGCATTCGACTGCATTAACACGAAACTGTTGCTAGCCAAAATGTATCACTATGGTCTTTCTCAATCAGCATGTTCATGGCATGATACTTACATTACAGGAAACAATATGTGGAGGTATGCACTGATGAAGGAAATCAGATCTACTCGGAAAGGAAAACTGTCACTCGCGGATGTCCCCAGGGCTCCATACTGAGTCCCTTACTATTTATAATGTATACTGCTGATCTCATTAAAAGCATCAATCACTGCAAAATTCATCTCTATGCAGATGATACCCAGGTATATTATCCATTTAAACCTGCAGATGCTTGCAACGCTGTAGCTAAAATTAATGAGGACCTCGATGCCATTTTCTTATGGGCACAAAGTAACACTTTGGTTTTAAACCCCAAGAAATCCAAGTTTATGGTATTGGGCACAAAGCAACAAGTCCAAGGTATAATGGAAAAGGACCCTGATATTAAAATAAATCAAGAAAAAGTAGACAGAGTTTTGAAAGCGCGTAATCTTGGTGTGGTTTTGGATGGTGAACTGCGTTACGTTGACCATGTTAATGCCAAGTTAAGAAATGCTTTCTATAGGCTTAAAATTATTTACAACATAAGGCAGTTTTTGAACGAGAAAGTTCGTGTATTACTTTCAGAGGCTCTCGTCTTGTCAATGTTTAATTTTGGTGATGTGGTCTATGGACCAAGATTGTATGCTAAGACAGAGCGTGCCATCCAGCGCGTTCAAAATGCATGCGCACGTTTCTGGTTTGATATACCGAAGCGTGGTCACGTGACGCCTTTCCTAAATCAAAGAAGTATACTTAAAATGTCCGGCCGTAGAAAATTGCATCTTGCCAGTTTAGTGCATAAGGTTGTGCATGAAAAAAAACCAAAATATTTGTTTTCTAAGTTTGAATGGACAAAGGACTTTTACACGAAAAATACACGTAGTATTACGAAAAATAAGATGGCAATACCTAAACACAAAATGAGTGGTTTCAAGGGTGGTTTTAAATACGCAGCGTCCAAGATTTGGAATGATCTACCGCCACCATTACAACAGAAAATGTTACCACTAGTATTTAAAAAACACGTAAGAAAAATATATTTAAAATTACAAACTACGAGTTAGCGTAAACGACCTATCTGACAGAAACCATAGGTAAAAATGATACAATCTCTTTTTTTATCGACCGTAACCTTTTTTACTTAAGTATGTTTTTCTTTTTATTGCGACAATAAATTGAAACACTATGAAAGGAAAAATTAACTAATTGAGCTATTTAATTTAATTTTAGAATACTGCTATATAATCAACGATTATTCCTGGCTGAAAATGTTGCATGTTATATTTATAAGGTACCTGCATTTTGAAAATTAATTTAGGGTTTGAAAAGGGACAGTCTGAAAACCAGCGTTGTGTTGCTTACAGCTCACAGCAGATGCTGAGTCTGCCCCTTTTTATCACAATTATGATGTGCAAATTCAATAGAAATGTTTTATTAATAAGTATGATTATTATTTTTTGTATGCTGTATTGTATTTCTTTTGCATGTTTTTGTTTTTGTATTTTTATGTGATAAATAAATATTTTTCAAATTTCAAATTTTCAAATTGACTAGAACTCAATACCTACACTACATATATGCTTTTTATTCATTTTATCTTCAAAAATAAATAAACGGGGGACCGTCAAAGATGTTGACCATTTTTGTGCGAGGCCTATCACAAAAAATAAACTAGTTAAGAATTGGAATTTCCGCATATCATCTAAAATACCTATAATGTTTTCAAACAACAATACTGAAATTTATTGAAATTCAATTATTCAAAAAGCAATTAATGACCAACAAAAATTTGTAAAAGTATAAAACAAACCTGCAAAATTAAGATTGTAACTTTTGTTACGTTTTATTCAGGTTCATTTATTCAGTACATATTAGAATGCTACGGAACACTCAGAGCGTAAAAATTAATCTCATTTACCAGGTTTCATTCCATCCATCCATCCATCAGCCCGTGTTCATCCACTACTGGACATAGGCCTTTCCCGAATTTCGCCACTCATGTCGGTCCTCCGTCCTCCTCATCCCCCGCAACGTCCTTCAGGTCGTCGGTCCAGCGGGCACGAGGTTAGCCTACACTACGCTTTGCTGTACGTGGTCTCCATTCTAAAGCCTTTCGGCCCCAACGGCCATCATGTCGGCGACAAATATGGCCTGCCCACTGCCACTTCAACTTACTGTTTCTGCAGGCTATGTCGGTTACTTTCGATCTCTGGCGGATCTCCTCGATTCGGATTCTATCCATCAGAGATACCCCAAGCATAGCCCGCTCCATAGCTCGCTGAGCGACCTTAAATCGGTGGATCAGGCCCTTTGTAAGAAACCACGTCTCAGCGCCATACGTCATCACAGGAAGGACGCACTGCACTTTAAGCACTGCGGTATTGACGACGTAAATATGTGACGCAACTTTCCGAATGCTGAAAAAGGTTTCATTATTTCAATCAAATCGGCGAGAGTTTTAAAAAACGGTCTTCTGATTCGCTTAGCCATATGGCTAAAATTGTAAAGAATATTCTCCCATTTTGACTGCGTGAACTTGTTACTGTGATTTTGTGCTTTGTAAACCAAATAGTAGGGGATTTCGGTTCCTTAAAATTTATTACAGTGGTTTTTGCTGGTCAGAATTATGAAATCTGAAAAAGCCCCAGCAAAGAGTAAACAGCCATTTATCACCTTCCACCTACAAAACAAACAGATCTGACGTTTTAATTAACCGTCTTTGTCTTTATTCGTATTAAAATTAATAGGAATAAATTAATTAATTTAATTGGTGACATTAAAATATTTCCAAATGGAATTGGTTAACCTTGCGGTTAACGTTAAACCAACGAATAATCAGAATTCGATTTACAATATACGAGAAGCCTGAATTACTCGTTACTGAAAATCACCACAGTCGTAATCAATAGCAAAAGTTCATTGACCTTTAAAATATGAACAAACCTGGTAAACCTGAAAACTCAAAGAAGAGTTTAATCGAACTTTTGGTTTAATTTTACAGAACCATGCCTTCAATGGTGTAATACATACAACCTATATTGTTGTGTTTCTGGATGGCGATTCTCGCACAGACAATATTCGAAGGCTGAAAGCGGGTGATTTTTACAAACTCTTTATGAAGAAACGTATCAAACTTTTAAAATATCCTTAAAAGACACGTAAAGCATGTTATGAATACGTACAATAGGTTTATATTTTAAAAGTTTGATACGTTTCTTCATAAAGAACTTGTAAAAATCACCCGCTTTCGGCCTTCGCAAATTGTCGCATGTACGAGAATCGCCGTCCTGGAACCTCTTCCGTTTTATGTCACATTTTGAACAAAATTCTATACAACCCAGGTTGTATATAGGGTGACTTTTGTATACATAGGCAAATTCATACTGGAGACTCGGTGAGTGGTGAGGACCAATGTTCAATGTTAATTCATATTATATCTATCAAACAGTAGGTTACATTCAAGATACTGATAATAAAGATAAAAGACTTTTTGTTTCTTACAATTTTCACGAAATTCGGGCGCCTCCATAAAACGTCTGGTGTACATACGACAGACATGAGGAAATTGACTCAGTACTATTGGAACGTTGTCGAGGCAGTGTGGGGGACCAGAGTAGGTAGGTACTAGGTAGGTACTTCGCGTTACAGCACGGAAGCTGCAGTGAAAAGTTATCAGGAGAATTTTATTTACAAATAAAAAAGGCATACCTTCTTTTAGTATTTCCTTTTGTATGTATTTGTTTGGAATGAGCATTCTATTATTAATATTCATAGGATGGAAGTTGTTGACCAAATCAACATCCTGTATAAGCATCTTACTCCCCCTATTTCTGCTATCGCGTAGCGTGTTAAAAATTTGCGGAATTTATTTAGAGCAACCCAAGTGTCATAGCCTTGCAATCCAACACCCCCCGGTCAACGGCAAGCAACATAATGTCACACTTTAAAAATCCATATAAGTTGTCTCTTAATTTTTTTTCACTTTGTATAGGACCTTAGTTTATATAAAAAAATAATTATAAAAAATATAAAATATAATAATAGGTATGTATGTACCCGATGTATATAGGATGAAATTAAATCAACTGACCAAATTCATACTGGAGACTCGGTCATATCAGGAAATAGGTTCAGTAATCCTTTTGGCCAAATTCAAAAAAAATATATTTTTACTCCCTTACTGGTTGGACTAGTTTAAGTACAATTCCTAGCCCAGTCATTATGGGAGTAAAAAAATCTTTTATCGAATTTCACCAGAAAGTTAATTGAAGCTTGTATCTTATGACTAACCGAGTCTACAGTATGAATTTGGTCGGTTGATTTAATTTCATCCTGTATGAGATCGCTCTGTGTGTACACTCGTGCCTAGTAAATACCGTGTGAAAATAGCGAAAGCTAAGAGTTGCTTTTTCAATCATCCGATAAACTGTTTATTCGTTGAAATACTATACAAAAAGTGTTCCATTTTTCTTCGTAACATGGCAGCACTGTGTTGAAAGATAATAAGATAGTATTAATATACCTACCTAAAATAAGCCATAAAAATAAAACTTTTATTCAACTTAACATTATTAGAACCGACTGAACTTTTTATCGCAATAAAATTCAAATTAATAACATCACAATCATGCCTCATTTCCTTTGAGGAAACATCTTTGTTGATCTGTTCTTGTTATTTTCCGAGAAATACTTTATTGTGGGCGATGGTTTAGAAGTTTTGTGGGTATTTTATAACGAGATCCGCTTCTTTTCAACTTTCAAATTGTCTTCCTTTCCGTCCTTTTATCGTTCTTAGGAAGTTTGTGACAAAAAAAGACAAAAAACTGGAGTATTTAATGATTTCTGCTGTCATCGATCGTGGTGGCTATTGTGATAATAAAATGAAAGTGACATAACATATATTTATTACTTTTGATTGGAGCTGTAAAATACTGTTCAAATAAAAAGAGGCTGCCATTTATAATAAAAAATACAGGTTTCATTTATTTCACAGATTCTTGTTTTGCTCAACGTCCTTAATTGTGTTAAAAAAGGCCTAAGATTGATGTAAATCGAGTTACCTACATCGATGTTTCAGGGATTTGTACCAAAAATGTGAAAATACGGGTTTTAGATCAGTTTTATTCTTTTTGATTTATTGAAGTTCTATTTGTTTAGTGCTTCTGAATAATGAAGTATGTGTTTAAAATAAAATAAAAGTGACGTTTGTAGATAATAATGAGATCTTTTGTTGTGTGATGGATTGATTTCAAACACTAAGTACAGAAAGATTTGTTCTTCATAATGGATATATCATGAAATATTAAAAAAATTCAAAACATACAACCCTTAGGGAAAATATGAATAATTAAAATTTTCACTAATGGCTAGTTCGGGCAACAAATTGAGCTGAATATACGCAATGCCTTTCCATCATTGAAGGCAGTAGTCAGCAGGTCTACGTTTCTAGAGCTCCCGCGGTTTTGACACCAGTATCTGTGTACGAGTGCATACATACTACATAATATACTCGAGACTTAAACAAAGCAAATTCAATAATTAGCCAAGTTTGTGTACTAGTAGATATAGTAAGAAAATCAGATTTTTAAATCACTCCATCTGAATTCTAATAGGGAGTGCAATCTCGGTATTCCGAGATCGCGAAATACTGAGATCTTGCACGAATTTTGCAAGACCAATCTTGCACCCCAAATCGTGCGCGATCTCGCAAGATTTGCAAGATTGCACAGCAACACATTCTATGACCATGCGAGAGCGCGGACGCGCGCAGACTGAATTCCCTCCCGGTTCTTTTCGGCGCTGGAGTGAAAGGGGGTGTGCCTGCGCGGGGTAAGGTAGTGTCGCGTGCGGCAGTGGTCTATTTTTTCGCCATTTGCAATTGTTTTCATGACTGTGACATGTTAATTTATTTACTCAAAGTGAGCCGATTGTTTGTATTTGTAAAAAAGACAGTTTAGTGTCAAATATTGGTTTTATAGTGCCATCATGTCATCAAATGTAATTTATAAGGAGTTTAATAGTCCGCTGGAAGTATGGAGGTACTTTTTAAAGGCAGAGGATGGCTGTACTGCTCAATGCAAATTATGTAAGTCTATTCTGAAAACATCGGCACGTTCTCCTAAAGGTTTACATGTACATATGAATGCCAAGCATAAAATTGATACGACGCAGAAAAAAGGATTACAAAATACGACTCCGGTTCCATCAACGTCTTCATCGGCACCATCGCTGCCATCAACCAGTTCGTCGGCTGTATCTTGTTCCGCAGGTGAGAACCGTGCAAAAAAGCAAAAAATCAATGATTACTTTCATTCGCAAGAAGTTCCTAGGGATAAAAGAATTGCAAGAATGGTTTCCAAAGATGGCCCGACATTTAGATCGTTTTGTACGTCAAAAGATTTAAGAGAATTATTTGAAGCAAAAGGCTACAAGCTTCCAACATCTCCCAACGCTATAAAATTAATAGTCATGAATTATGGCATGACTCTGAAGATGAAAGTGTCTCAAGATCTTAAGGAACTAAAGAAAGATAATCACAGATTTGCTCTTACTTTTGATGAGTGGACTTCTTGTAGAAACAGACGCTTTATGAATATAAACATTCACACGTTTTCGAAGGGACAAGCTTTGTTTTGGAATTTGGGGCTTGTGCGGGTAGTCGGAAGTATGCCCGCAGAGAGTTGTATAGATCTTTTAAAGAAAAAGTTGTCAGAATATGCTTTATCCTTGGATGACGATATAGCGGCTATAACAACTGATGGGGCTAGTATAATGGTTAAAGTAGGACGACTTATAAACCCTCTCCAGCAACTATGCTATGCTCACGGCCTTCAGCTAGGCATCATAGACGTTATCTACAAGAAAGAAAAATACAACTTAGACACGCGTCAAAAAAACGACGAGGAAAACAAGTTTCTCGATATCGACGAAGAAACCGAAGAAAATGATTCTGAAGGGTTTGATTGCATATTATCTACAGTTGAAGTTGAATTAGTACCAGAGCTTGATACAATCATAAGTAAAGTAAGAAAAACTGTAAAGCTTTTCCGAAAATCGCCAACAAAGAACGACATTCTTCAGAAGTATGTAAACGACGAGTTCGGCAAAAACATGCACCTAGTGCTCGACTGTAAAACAAGATGGTCGAGTCTTGCAGACATGATCTCCAGATTCAACAAAGTGAAGACGTGTGTAAGCAAAGCTTTGATCGATTGCAGCCTTGGGACAAATCCGGACTATGCTTTCTCAGAACAAGAATATGCCGCTTTGTCTGACTTAGACCACGTGTTTCAGCCGGTTAAATTAGCCGTTGAAGTATTATGTCGAAGAGATTCAGATCTCATCACTGCTGAAACCACTTTGCGGTTCATGGTAAGAAAGTTAGAAAACCTAACAACACCTATAGCACAGAAGCTGGCAGATGCTATGAGGACTCGAATCCGTGAGCGCCGAACAATTATGACTGCAGCATTGTTCTATTTGAGAGATCCTGCCCAATACGATAAAGATTTTGATTCGCTGATTAACGATAACACTTTTAATTTGCCACCAAAAACTTCGGTCAAAAGAGAAATAAAAAAGCTGATCGAACGACTATACGTACTTGCTTCTTCCTCTACATCTTCAGATGAAATTGTTACAGAAGAACCAGTAGACGATGATGATGATAACTCGCCGTTATCTTTAGTAGCCGGCGTATCCGACAAAATACCTCTGTCTCTTGATGAAGAATTACAAATGATTTTGAAATCCCGTCCACAAGAACGCCCTTCACGTGCAACTGGTTCATTATTCGATAAATTTTTTAGACATGAAATTAGTCTGTTTGAATCAGGCGGGGCAAAAGGGTAGCACCTGCAGTCAGCGTATCAATGCCTATCATCAGTAGTGCCAACAAGCGTAGAGTCAGAACGGGCCTTTTCTGCTGCTGGGTATTTAGCACGAAACATCCGAAGCCAGTTAGCAGACGACACACTAGATATGTTGTGTTTTCTAAGGAGTTTTTTTCAGAATAATCCGTAATTTTTTTAAATAAATAATTCATTGTTTTTGTATAATGTATTATTATTTCATTATATCGCCCATAGAGCAATAACTTTACCAAGTTTCAATTGAATATTTATAGTTACTAAGAATAATTCGTAGGTATGCAAGATCTTGCAAAATACCGAGATCTTGCAAGATTAGACCTCTTAAATCTTGCAAATACCGAGATTAAAGATTTTGCTGCAAGATTGCACTCCCTAAATTCTAACCTATTTCACACAACTCGAACTTGACAAAACTTTTTTACTACTTTATTATTAATATTAACATTTGGCCTGATATGAAATTATGCACCTGACCGGATTTTTCTTTTCAGATCAATGGAAGTTCACATGTTCTCACCATCGACGAAGGCCGCTTGCTGGCTGGCCACGTTCCTCAGTGTCTTCGTCACAGGTAAATATTTTCAGTAACAAATCAGTTTCAGTAACAATCCAGTTGCAGTAACAATACAGTTTCAGTAACAATCCAGTTTCTGTAACAAGGAGTGTTAATAAAATAACACCCAAGCTAGAAACGGGGTGGAGGTTGAATAAACGCTGGCGGTGCCACGGAAAAAGGCTAGTAAATAATATAGGTAAATATATGCAGTACTATCAATCAAAATTAATCACTTGTTTTATAGATGACTGATGTATAAATTATATTTTCTCAATGTTTCCCATTAATCAAAACACGCATCAAAAACTTTTAATAGCTAGAAAATTTAAGCTCAACATTGTCTCAAGTTTTCTAAAATTGTTTGCGTCAATTTTAACTTTGGAACAGAACAACAGAGTTAATTTCGAGTACAGTGAGACCAATAACATTTCGTCTTTTTAGAAAAGGCTAGGATTATTCACCATCGGTCATTGATGTATTTATTGTTCTGAGCCATCGGTCAATATATAAGGTGACTTTAATTTATCCAGCCAAATTCTTACTGAAGACTCTATAAGTGCTCAGTAACAGGGTTCGATGATCCTTTTTGTGAAATTCGTAAATTATTCTCTTCGTGTTTCTTACAAACGCAAGCCCAGCCCCGAGTCAATTACTATGGAACGTCAAGATTTTATTTTGCGAAATTAGCAAAAAGAGTTATTGATCCGTATTACTGATCACTTACCAAGCCTCCAGTATGTTTTTAGCTGTATAAATAAAAGTCACCTTATATAATGCTAGAGTACTCTCTAAATATTGGAAGTTATACAAGCCAATATTTTTGTGACGTTTAAACACCGGAGAAAATAGCATGACATAAATACTGTTGATTGTGTACCAAAAACCAATAATAAATCTGTTACATTTTATTCTATTATATATTTTTATATATTAATATTGTACATTTATTTTATATATTATGTTAGGTACCATTTTCGGTAGTAATAATAGTCAGGGTGATGATAATTTCTTTTTGCTCTTCCTCGTCTTCTGAAGAATCAGATAATTCAGATTGCAGTTTTCATAGTTTGCCTTCTCTCCATGACACACTTAGTGCAAATTTTTCTGATTGCCACAATAATTTCAATTTCGTACATATAAATGCGCAAAGTATTCCACAACATTTCCCTGATATGTTGGCGACGTTCGATGCTCAAAATATTCATGCCATACTAATTTCAGAATCTTTTCTTAAACCTTGTTTACCCTCCACCTCTTACTCGCTTCCTGGCTTCCACATGATCCGTAACGATCGCACTGGAGCCAGATGTGGTGGTGTTGCGAAATATCTTCGATCCCATATCCCCTTCACTATACTAAGTATGTCTCCCCAACCTCCACCAAAAGATGCAGGTGAACACCTTTTCATAGAGGTAACACTTTCCCACACTAAGCTTTTACTTGGTGTGTACTATCCTCCAGATCTGACAGTTAACTATTTTTCCTCTTTTGAGAATCTTCTTGAGTCCCTGGTCCCATTATACAAACACACCATTATTATGAGTGACTTCAAGACGTGCCTTCTTGAAAACGATTCTCGCTGTTTATCCTTAAGATCTATCATCAATTCCAACAATCTACATAATATTCTTCCATCGGATGCAACTCATCACTTTCCCAACTGTCGACCCTCTCTTCTTGATCTTGTTATCGTCTCCTCTCTAGAGCATGTTGTTAAGCACGGTCAGTGTTCTGCAGATGCTTTTTCTTACCATGACCTCATTTTCCTTTCCTAGAAAATCCGACCCCCCAAACCAAAGGCAAGAGTGCTCATGCAGCGTCATTTTAGCGGAATAAATCTGGAGGACCTCCGGAAAGATGCTTTTGATATAGATTAGGCAGCGATTTATAAATTGGATACTGTAGATGAGCAAATATCTCAGTTCAATTCTCTATTAACACATCTGTATGACATACATGCTCCTGTTCGAGCTATAAAGATAAAGCATCTACCAGCGCCATGGCTAACTGATGAGATTAAGAATCTAATGTTAAAAAAAGTACGCGCCAAGTCTAAATTTAAAAGCCATCCAACCAATGATAATAAGGAGAAATACATTGTACTTCGGAATCACTGTAATAAGGTGTGTAGGGATGCACAACGACGCCACATTCATCAATCTGTTGAGAATGGTGATCCAGCTAAAGTTTGGAAATTTCTTAGGTCACTGGGTGTTGGTAAATCACGTCAAGATACTATTCCTAAAGATTTGAATTTAAATTCTCTTAATCAACATTTCTCTTCTTCGTCCACTTTTGATGGTGCAACGAAAATCAACACCTTAAATTATCTTTCTTCTCTCCCAACACCAGACCACCCTCCTCTAATTTTTAGTCAATTTACTGATTGTGATGTTAAGAAACATATGCTGTCAATAACATCCAATGCCGTGGGTACAGATTGCATTAGCCGCAATATGATTTTACCTATCATCGATATTATATCTCCTGTAATTACTATGATCCTGAATAATTCCATTACGTCGGGCATCTTTCCTACTATCTGGAAAGATGCCCAGATCACTCCTCTACCTAAAAAAGCAAATTCTTCTTCTTTTTCCGAATACCGGCCTATTTCCATCCTCCCATTCCTATCCAAAGTTCTCGAAAGTTTAGTCCATTACCAACTTAGTCTATTCCTTACTAATAATAAACTCCTAAATCCCCTTCAGTCCGGCTTCCGTCCTGGTCATAGCACAGTTACAGTCTTAGTTAAGATTACTGATGACATCCGGCTTGGTATGGATTCAGGTCAACTTACTGTCCTGACATTACTGGACTTTAGTAATGCTTTTAATACTGTGGATTTTGACATTCTCTTAGGTATTTTACGTTCTCTTAACATATCTCCAACGGTAATTGACTGGTTTCGTAGTTACTTGTATGGACGCCGGCAGCGTATTCGCATCGATGATACAGTATCCGATTGGTGTGACACCACTGCCGGTGTTCCACAAGGTGGCGTCTTGTCTCCACTACTTTTTTCAATTTTCATAAATCATATCTCCGATCTCATTTCTTCTTCCTACCACCTTTATGCAGATGATCTTCAAATTTACAATCAAGCTAAACTCGAGGATCTTCCTACTGCCATTAATACAACTAATAATGATCTAGCTCGCATTTTAAATTGGAGCACTGAATTTGGACTCAAAATTAATCCTATAAAAACCCAAATTATAATAATCGGTAGCCCGTTTTTCATCTCTAGAGTGGACTGGCAGACTTTACCACAAATATTCTTTGATGGAACACATATCCCTTTTAGTGCTAAGGTAAAGAATCTTGGTAGTTTCATTGACAATCGTTTGTCCTGGGAGCCTCAGTTGGAAGAAGTCAGTCGAAAACTCTTCGCTTCTGCAGGTTCGATGAGAAGGCTTCGTAACTTCCTTCCAGTTACTACCAAGACTGCTCTGGCCCAATCCCTCCTTTTACCTCTCCTTGACTATGCTGATTCCTGTTACCCTGACCTTACCCAAAAGCAACTCGACCAACTTGAGCGACTTCAAAATTTTTGTATTAGATTTATTTTTGGACTCCGTAAATTTGATCACGTTTCGGAATTTCGCTCCTGGATTGACGAATAAAAGAATATTTTTTCTCCCTTTAATAGGTACGTTCAAGTAGGTATATTATATGAATAAATATTAGTTTATATTATAATATTGTATAGTATGTATTTGTATGTATATTTACACGTAGTAGATTGTTTAGTATTTAAATAATTAGTTAATTTACATTGTGCAGTACATGTATGTATATATATTACATAAATATCTCCTGTACACCACCATCAACTTATCCTTTTTAACAGTATCTCCCACCCAAAGGTTGTCTGGAAAAAATCGCTCTGAGCGATAAGACCGCCCATTGTACCCTTTATGATAAAATATTTTTATTACTTGTTTTTTATTTTGGTGAACAATAAAGAGTATTTATGTTATGTTATGTTATGTTATGTTATAATAAAAGACAATTTTAAGTTTAGTAAAGGATCATGGCAGATGGCGGATCGCAAAATAAAAGTACCATGCATTATACAAAAAGCAAAAAGTTGTGGCTTGAAAAAATTGCATGATTTTTAAGTCCGAGGGAAAATGCAAGTTTTTTGGAAAAATTAATCCAATAAGTGCGTTTTCAGGACTCAAACCAACGTACAAAGACTTTAAAAAAATGCGCCCTTGTAGGAAGTCTAAATTTTATTTTGCAAATTTCACAAAAAGGGTAATTGAAGCTTGGTCCTGGCCACTTACCGAGTAGAGGACATAGTGTCTCTTGAAAATTATGAATAATTATATATAGGTTGCTAGCAAGGTATTTCGATTACAGTAACGATTATACATTGGCATTAATAAACAACACTATATACGAAACAGCAATAATAATATGGCTTCCATAATAATAATAATAATATAATAAGTTCTTTATTTCAGGCAACACATGACAAAATATACAAAAATACGAGGGCCCATATTTAAATACCTAACAGACTAACATACATACAAAATATCACTAAGGCTAACACTTTAACACTACCTAGCCTATCTTTGAGGGATTTCTAATAATGACTCACTATATCAAACATTACTCTGCAATTTCGCACAGAGTGTTCTGCTAATCGGTTCTCAATTCACGACATCGACAAGTTAAGACCGCGGCCTCGCAGCACGAAATTGAATAATAATTTCTAAGAATGGATTTAATTTCATTCTTGTCCAAGTTACTCGAATAATTAGGGTACAGTTTTGGATTCAATACAATTTCCAGGGAAATATTGGATTTGTAATCGGCGAATTACGAAACAATTTTGCAGGTAGAGGTGAAGAATATCTGTTTTTTAGGGATCCGTACTCGACACACGGACCCCTTATAATGGCGCTCTGCTGTCTGTCCGTCCGTATGTCGCGGGTCTCTAGCTTGCAGACGGAATGAGTTACAGACCTGAAATTTGAATATGTTATGTAAAATGTTGACCCAAAACCGAATTTCGAGTGAAAAATTAAATATAATTAATTTTCTGGGGTCCTATTTCAGGGGTGTCTTTGTCGAGAAGTCAATGAGTAGAGTACAAATTATTTTTTATTTCCGATTATAAAGATAGGGGGGCATCAATATCAAGGTTGTCAATTTTAGACCATCTTTGTTAAGGGGTCTATCTCAAAAACTAAACTAGTTAGAAATTTTGAATTTTCCGTATATTATGTGCCATATACTGTATTTAAACAATAAATACTGAAAACTCTGATTTTTAATACACATTCAGGGTTACGTATCCAAATACTCGACCAACTTAATTTGGCAGTTTTGTTTCAGAGCTTCATTTTCTAGGTAATGTAAAGTTTGTAGTTTTTATTCAAATCATTCAAGTCTATTAACTTATTTGGATGGTACGGAACCCTCGCCTCGGGGCGGGAGTCCTACTCGATAGACCGATTTTTATTTTTATTTGGGCTTCTTAAAAGGCTTCAAAACAGTGTTTTTTTAACTGTTTAAAAAGTAGGTGCGTTTTTAGTATGTAATAAAAAAATATTATTTTATAATAAATCAATAACTCTTGAGTAACTTTAAAACTATAAAATGTATGAAAATACGATTGTGCCTCAGTGTGTATAATGTTGTTAACCTATTCCAAGAAAATAATATGATGTAAATTTGCATTAACTTTGATTTGCATAAATGTTCTGAAAATTTAAACATAGCAGCCAAGCTAATTAGGGTGAATTTTTAGAAAAAAAAACAGTTATGGCACCCGCTCCCTCTCTATCATTCTTACGAGTAGATTTTCTTGTACCATTTTCAGAAAGCTGAGCATGCCTAAATTAAGTCAAATTTCGTTATGCGCATATAAGTCATTATGCGAGAAATCCTCAATTTTGACACTAACCCGCTCTCATACTAAAGTCAGCTACCATTTGTCAGCGACTTACTAAGCAAGTGTATGAGAACCACTACTCAGAAAATGCCACGGCACACTGAGCTTGGCATAATTCACCCGCAAACGATACACTATCATCCCGCCCCTAAACCGCCACACTTTCACGTCAAAGTCTTAAGGGGGATTTATCCCGACTTTGTCTCTTTTCAAATTAATTTCAAACCAATAAAAAGCGATCACAAAATCTTGCTACGTGAAAAATGTGATATTAAACTGCCATCATATTAAAAACCATTCCCTCTAATTCCATAATAATAAATAAAAACACCTCAAAACCAAGAGTTTTCTGAGCGGCCCGCTTCCGCTGAGCAGGATAAACATGTGAAAGATGAAAGCGTTGGAGCAGGACAGATTTTGCTCGATAACCTCACCCTAAATGTCTTTTATCTCACAGGTGAAATGCCGATGCAAGTGGAAGTGGAACCGGAGTTCCTTCAGCCGCTGGAGAACCACACGGTGACGCAAGGTCGGGAAGTGCACTTCACGTGCGTCGTCAATCACCTTTCTGATTATAGGGTAAGTTTGTTTACGCGTGACTGCTATCGTGTCCTCGATGGTATGTACAATGTCGGGGTACCTCGGTCAAAGGAGGTAGGAGGAGGTGTCCTGGTCAGTTTGTTGAATATATTACCAAAAAAGTGTATAGGTTTCACTTTATTGTTCGTCTGTCTGACCATCTGTCTGTCTGTCCGTCAAGACCTTTTTTCTCGGACCCCGTGAGAGATATGAAGTTGAAACTAATAACTCCTAGAAGTCTGCGGTCCCGTAGAGCTATTAAAAAATGAGGCTTCTTAGTCAACGCGAAAAAAGTTGTTGTCCTTTACGTTATCAATTTTATACAAACTGACTTACCATCAAAACCTTTGAGGTATTTCTAGTTTATTAAAAAATTATATATTCCGTTCACAATTAGGTCTAATAGCACCCGTCTAGGAAGACTCAGAAAATTACCGATATTTTATTACTCAAGAAAAAATTAAGGTGCGATTTATTATCTACAAATGTCAAATATCAAAATATCAATATATTGCACCTGGTAATGGTACTGGTTTTATTTTGAGGAAATAAAAATCTGGCGACCAAAATGTATTGAACAACTTTCTTAGGGTTCCTAAACCTTAAAAGAGAAAACGAAACCCTTGTAAGATTAATAAATACTAGTAGTTCACCCTGAACTTTGAACTCGCGCTCGCCCGATTCGCGCTTGACCGATTTAGCTCATGTTCAAATTTGAGATTTTTTTTTTGCCATAATTACTTGCCTGCCAAATTTTATGACATTCAGATCAACGATACTCGAGTTATCGTCGAACAAACATTCATACATACATACATAAAAACGCCGGATTGTTCCACTAGACTCGGAGAACTTTTATTTATTTATGTAAAATATTTTTCTGTTATTTTTATTTCTCACGGGGAGGTTGGAAGTGTGTTCTGCAAAATAATCCTCGCATTCTTTAACATATGCGTGATATTCGTACACAATGTGAGACTTAAGTTTCCAGAAAACATAATGATCTTTTATATAACACGTTTTGTACCAACGAACGAGTACTCGTGTAGATAAGTATTTACATTATGTACTTGTATACTCAAATGTATACATACTTTATTCGAAACCTCTAATGATAGATAAACGTTTACTTTGATGTGGGGCTTAGCCATACAAGGGTTAGACGAAACGAAATTTCTCATTAAAATAGGAGCACTCTGATATTTTTACACGGTTACGAAAACATAGGCTTAAGAGTGACTTATTTTGTACATTTATTTATTAGAGTGCGTTACAAGATCGACAACTGAATAAGTTGCTAGTTCGAGATAGGCAGAGTCTTGGGTTCGAACTCCGTCTGAAATCTTTTTTTCTCGAAGATTCGAATCTAGCTGATAGATTTTTTTTTTCATAATATCAGAAATATAAAATTTAACATGAGTGCTCTGTATTTCTTAATTATCCGAGATCACACAATATTGTAGAAAGGCCATCTTTGTTCCATAGAACAAGGTGTGAAATGTACACAACGCCTTCGTGAGCGTTGTATATGTGCATTACTAACTGGTGAATCAGGGGGTTACAAAATTCGAAAGAGTCAAAATCTCGGTGGACAAACTAGATAAGTCACTAGCCCGCGGGTTACATACATTATTTTATGCCTCATCTGACATTTATTTATCTCATAGGATTTTATTCAAATTAATTTTTCTATTGTTAGTTGCGCTCTTACAATATACTCGTAAGTATTTCAAAAACAAGAATTTCATTATAAATCACATAAACTTATTTATATACATTTTTGCACTTTGATTCTTAAAGTAATCTGTACATCTAACTGAAAATCTTTGAAAA
The DNA here is from genome assembly GCA_910592155.1 of Ypsolopha scabrella. Lineage (NCBI taxonomy): Eukaryota > Metazoa > Arthropoda > Insecta > Lepidoptera > Ypsolophidae > Ypsolopha > Ypsolopha scabrella. The sequence continues at coordinate 13,842,086 of OU342968.1, forward strand.
ACATTTTATGAGCTGAATGGTTTTATTTTTAGTGTAGGCAATAGCTACTAAACATTAAATCACAACAACTTTTTTGCAATATACCTGCTTGTACTATTGTTTTTAGTATGAACACGGAACAACTTACAACTGACAGAAATACTTCAGATTGTTTGCACTATTTTTTTTGTATGAACCCGTAACAAGCTACAACTGACGAAAATACTTCAGATATCTACATAAAGATTCAAAAGTAAACAGAAAACCACGTAATACTCGTAGCAACTTCTCAAAATAAAATAAGTGTAACAAGCAACCACTGTGTTCCACATCAACAATGATGCTAGCTTGGAGCAGCAAGTAATGCTACAATTAGAGATGTCTTGTGAACAAAGAACACGCCTTGAGGCGCGCACGGTGTACCATTTTATAAGGGGAATTAATGCGATATAATTTTCTATTTTCCGAGTAGAACAGCATGTTTAAAATCGTCTGTATTGTTTAATGCTGCGACAGACTAAATGCGACTTGTTTTAAACGCTGCTCCAAATATAAAACTGAAGCTGCTCGTCGCTTGACACTACAATCAGGATGTGGAGAAAGTACAGTAGTTTGATGCTTACTTTTAGAGACATGCTAAACATAAGTTTTCGATTCCTGATATTTATTCCCAATATACGTACATACTCGTATATTGGCCAGCAATCAGCAAGCAAATACTAAAACTTTGTAACTTTTACCGCTTAGGAAAAAAGTATACCTATAGATGCATAACAAAGTAATGACAAATAAATGTATACTTAAAAAAAATATTGTAATTTTGGAATATTTGACTAAACTTATCGGCCTCGTCAGCCAATCTGATATCAGATATTGGAGATTGAGAGACCGCCTTCTACATAACAGTGAATACTAAACGCATGGTTACTCGTAGGTTGTTCATTCACACCTTTCCGATCTTCATATCTGAAATGACGCAGCCCGTAATTTAATACATTTTGCATGCACCAATATCGAATCGGATATTTGAAAACATTTTTAACCGACTTCAAAAGAGGAGGAGGTTCCCAATTCGACTGTATTTTTATTTGCGTATCTTACTCCATAACTCTGGCATATCTTAGTCGATTAGATTTTTTTTTGTTTGGAATGGTTTGCTTTCAGGTTAGTTCTAATTTTAGTTTGGCCGTTATCTAATAATGTTCTTCAGAGATAGGCAGCAGAACTTTTCAACGGATGAGGGCATTCACTCGATATTGAGGCAAATATCTTCGGCATTTTTTAACCGATTTGTTTTTTTTTTTGGAAGAGTTTGCTTCAAGGTAGGTTCTATTTTAGTTTGGTAGTGATTTGACGATGGTCTTCAGAGATCAGTGGAACTCCTCAATGGATAACACCATATTACTCAATACTGCGGCAAATGCTTTGTAGCAAAAAGCTAATTGCAAGGTTTTCCTTGAAAATTGACATATATCCACCTGACCTTCGATCCTGGCCTCATCACGATAGAACTCCTAAACGGATAACAGTAAATAATTTGAGATTTCGGGAATCACTTTATATCAGTGTGTTAATTGCAAGATATTACCTGAAATTTGTCATTATGCTACTTGACCTTCGATCTTGGCCTCATCACCATAGAACTCCTCAACGTATGACAGCACATAACACGAGATTTTGGCAAACACTTCGTGTGAGTGTGCTGATTCCAGGGTTCCACTTGAAAATTGACAATATGTCCACCGACCTTCGATCCTGGCCTCATCACCATAGAACTCATTGACAGATGACAGCACATAACTCTCAATGGCGACAATTGATTGTGTAAGTGTGTTAATTGCAGGACATAATTTAAAAATAGGCATTATGCCATGGGACAGCAATCAGAGTGCTCACTGTAATCTACCCATTTTGCACAATTTATCCCGTTAACACTAAAAAGCGTAAAATGAATAAAATTTTAACAAAAAAATAATAACCGACTCCAACTTTTATACATTCACCAAAAAGTTTAAAATAATTACATACTGATCGATGGTACAAAAATAACACTTTTGCCAACTTCTTTCTTTCTGAAACATAAATCTAGAAGTCGGCACACTCCCCATAGTATAGAACATAAAAACCAATGTGAGAGCGCCGACTTCTAGAGAACTGTGTATCAGGAAGAAAGAAGTCTGCAAAAGTGTAATTTTGGTACCATCGGTCAGTATGTAATTATTTTAAACTTTAGTAACTTAACTTAAAGTCGGTTATATTTTTTTTGTTAAAAGTTTATTTCTTAACCTAGCGAATGGTCTATCACGCTCGTCAGTTGAAAGAACGGAGTAGGTTTTTTGCTAGTTTCGTCAACTAGGTCTGTACGCTGTACTGAATTAACTGTCGGAGCCAAGTTACCGTACTCCCAGTCTCCTCAGTCACAATTATAGAGGGACTTTAAAGCGAGGAATGCACGACGTCTCGTGCTCGAGCCGTTCCCGCGCATTTTTCATGTGACATTCCGCTTTGTTGCGGTCGCGAAATAAATTAGTAACAATTTCATTGTTTGCGAGAATTATTTCCGTCGACGCGACGTAACGTTTCTGTTTTCTAGCCAGCATGCGGTAACGCTCACTTGTTGGGAATTAAGTGCCTTTGCATTGCCTGAATCTTTTGTGCAATGTTTTTTTTTTATTCTGTGAGGTTACTAATATAGTGTTATTTTAATATTTTTTAACTTTTTGTTCGTGCATTGAACAAATTAGGTAATGTTAATATTTATTTAGTTGACATACAATTCTCGTTCTCAACGCGCTCGCTTCGTAGCATGTGACTACGCTAGAACGTAGCAAGCGACCACGCCGCCAGTTGTTTCAGCTGCGTAGCGACCAAACCAAGGCGTACAGAGCGCACGTCTTAAACTAGAATGTGACAGGAATGTTAGATGTTTATCTCAAAACTTGATACAATTTAACTTTTCCAACAGCAAAATCTTCTGTGTACATACGTTAGTATATTCACGCTTGTCTCCCAGGGGACTACAGATTTCCATGTGCTACGATTCTGACTCACCTTTTTCTATTCTTCCACATACATTAATTTAGTTATTTTAAATTATAATATAAACTTTTAATGCAGACACGTTCATGGAAGAAATAACAAAGTTAAATACATGTTTTAGTTGAACAAATATGTGGGCACAAAAATGATTTAATGTAATAAATAAAAACCGGGGACAAGTGTGAGTCGGACTCGCCTACCGAGGGTTACGTACGAATTTGTAGGTACATATTATAAATATTTTATGAAATTTAATTAATTACTTTTTTACGATTTACTTACAAATATATATTTACAGTATTATTTGCCAAATTTCTTAGTTCTAGGTCAACGGAACGTACCCTATAAATTTTGATTCCCTTGAGAGTGTCGACATATACGTTTTTTGCGGCATAAACGGCCGTATCTTTTTTTTACGTTAGTTCAGAAGTTTGATTTTTTCACAGCTTCCAGGGACTGTAGACCTAAGTATAAATTTTTAATTTCAACTCGATATTTCGACGTGTTCTTGAGATAAAGGGTCTTGACAGATACATGGACGGACGGATGGATGGACGGATGGATGGACGGATGGACGGAAGAATGACCAAACGGACAGACGGACAAACGGACAACAAAGTGATCCTATAAGGGTTCCGTTTTTTCTTTTTGTTGTCTGTCCAGTCTAGCTCGTATAAATTTATATTTTTATAGATATCTTCCAGTATATTGTTTCAGTGTGCAACGCCACCAAAACCCTCAGGTAAATTGGAATGGATAGTAAGCCTTCACAAGTAGAGTGAAACATGATTTACCAGTTAATGTCGGACACGTCTCGACGCCACTTAAACTGGGACGTGCTGAGCATTACACAACAACATTTAATAATCTAGAAATGTACCGACATCCATTCACGGGAATACATCTGTGGGACTATAGCTGAACTAGATTACGGATTTGATGAACTTATAATTAATGTCGTGTGAACGTGCACGGCGAAAGATTAGCGAGGGCGCAACTCGTGAAATGCCTCTCTTTCACTCGTATATTGTCTTTGTTTACACTTTGTTTGCACACGTTCACACATAAGAAGAGTTTCTTATGATTAAACGTGTTATTGTTACAGACAAATTGTTTTTAAGGCGATTATATACCAGGCATGGCTTTTAAGTTCTGTCTTTTACATAATTGCCGCCAATTTTGAATTTAGAACTGCTCAATATTCAAATTTGGTGAATTTAGAATTTCAAAACAATTGAAAGAATTAGGATTAATGCAATTGTTTAGTCACAGCGTTGTTTTGAATCTGTCAGGTCACGTACGAAAATGAATCTTACTAAGAAAAATGTTCGTGCAATCATTTTCTATAACTTCCGAAGAGGCCTAACACGGATTCAGTGTTCCGAAGAGCTAACATCTGTGTTTCATGATGAAGCCCCATGTCTGCGGACTGTCTAACGCTGGTATTTAGAATTCTAACGTGGATATACCAGTCTTAGTGACAAATCTCGTGAAGGACGTCCAAAATCCGCCTTCACTGAAGATAACATTGTCGCTGTGTGAGATCTAATCCTCGAAGATCGTCATGTGACATATCGGGAGATAGAGGCGTTATTAGGCATCTCAGAGACAACCATTCAGAAGATCTAGCAAGAGGCGCTTGGTGTGAGAAAGCTAGTTTCCCGTTGGATCCCGCATTTGCTTTCCGACGATCATAAGAAGGCCCGCGTCAGATGGTGTAAGAAAACTCTTCAAAGGTTCAACCGAGGAGAGTCAAATCACGTCTACGACATCATCAGTGGTGGCGAATCTTGGATCTATGCCTACGATCCTGATTCCAAACAACAATCCACAATCTGGGTCTTCAAAGACGAACCAAAGCCGACTAAAGTCGTTCGCTCTCGAAGCACTTCAAAGAAGATGGTGGCTACGTTCGTGACGAAAACCGGGCATGTTGTGACAGTTGCACTTGAAGATCGTAGAACGGTTAATGCAGAGTGGTATATCACAGTTTGTTTACCACAAGTCATCGCCGAACTTCGGAAATTTAGAGACCCAAAGCGACGCATCATCCTACATGATGACAACGCAAGCTCACACAGCGCTCATCAAACGATTGAGTATTTGAAGCAGGAAAACGTAAAAATTCTTGACCATCCTCCATACAGTCCTCACCGAAGCCCTAAAGATTTCTTTACTTTTCCTAAAATTAAGAAAACTCTTCGTGGTCAAAGATTCCAGTCCGGTGAAGAAGCAGTCGACGCTTTCAAATCAGCCATATTGAATACCCCCACTTTGGAGTGGAATAAATGTTTTAATAACTGGTTCAAGCGAATGGAAAAGTGTTGTAAACTACGTGGAGAATACTTTGAAAAACAATAAAAAGTACTATTAGGTTCCAGTTGTTTTTGTTTCTTCAAACGACAAAACTTAAAATGGCTAGATAATATGTATATTGATCAAATCGTGTAGTTAATTTTATACATTAATTATTTTGTCCAGGTATTATTCACAATAGCTAGTATATAATGCGAGTGTTTCTCGTGAATTATGGTGTAGGTTTTAGGGCGCAGTAGGTCCATAACAAGAGATAAAAATATCTGAAAAATTGGGTATTCGAATAGTGCGGTGAATCAAGTAGAGATTGAATAATGTTGTTTTTAACGAATAAAATTTGAAATAAATAGATACAAGAGCGTTTTGAAAAAAAAAACGTCAAAAATGTTTTAGAAATTGCATTTATATGAAAAAAATGAAATGAAATAAAATGAATACTTTATTATTGCAATGTGGCTTAATCAATACACTTATCGCATGTTAGGATATTGCACTTGGCCAGTTTATTACTACCAACGTTGCCTTAAGTCGATAAAAATACAATTCGATAATGAGAGATTATTTCAGAGGTTTACTCTTAGACACATTTTCAAGCATTATATTTCCATAAGCAAGTTTATTACTCGGCTTAAATTATATTATATTAATATAATGTGACTTTGGTTGATATAGCCAAATTCATATTAAGACTTTGTAAGTGATATGGTTCCACGACTCTTTCTGTCAAAACGCAAAATAAAATTTTGGTTTCTTACACTAATTAACAAGTACCTAATATGGGTACTAATAATAATTTTCGCATTTAGAAAAAACGGACATTGAACCTTGGTCCTTATCACTTACCGAGTCTTGAATATGAATTTGATTCTAAAAATCAAGTTTATAACGTATCAAGTATCTATAGTGGGTATAGTAAATTTAAGTGAATTTGAAAATCGAACGAGTCTTTTTTGCATTCAATAATTTTATTGGTATCACTCGTCTAGCTTTAACGGAAATGGAAAATATTTGTTCTCCCTAATATATTTTCATTTTGGTATTTAAAAATAAACTAAAAATATTTGAAAGGAGCTCGTCAAATTACTATTAAAAGTTTCTACAAATTTGCCAGACTGAACCATAATTTTGTGGCATAGGTGATTACAAACTTTATCTCGCTGTCTATCTCTTAGCTACATATGACACAAAGTATTCCAATGAGGATATCTATTTTATTTATTTTTTATTTTTCTTTTTTCGGTAAAACTCTTCTTCGGCAAACATTTACATAAAAACAGAGCTTTGATCTGCGTTACACCCAATTTAACATCGACAACCCGCTCCGACTCTGCTTTCAGCCTCACAAAGTTAATCGAGACGTGAACTGTTTGATGGGGTGTGGAGAAGGAGGATATTGCGTGCCAAATGCAATTCTATATTTAAATATATGACTACACACATGCAACTATTTAAATATTTAGCCTAATCATAGCATATTATCGCACAAAGAGGAGCAGGTCCGCCGACAGGAAAAACAGATCATCTTCGTAATAGATTTAATTTTGCAATAATTACTTTAAAATATTATTGGACATCAAATTCCCTAGCTCTTACTATGTATTACGAAGATATACAAAGATTTTTTTTAATGTTCGCGCCCCCTAGTGGCCAGTAACAATAAAAATTATTTATAAGCATCCTTGAGTAGGTACCAACAAAAATTAAAAACAAAAACAGATGAAGATTCAGACTGCAGGAGGTGTCACACTTCTGGACCGAGTCAGAAACGAACACATTAGAGGCTCTTTCAAGGTAGCAACTATTTCTGAAAAACTCTACGAGACCATGCGGTGGTATGGCCACGTAATGAGACGCTCCGAAGACCACAATGGTGCGCCAGGTCCTAGAAATGCCAGTTGCGAGACAAGGCCGAGGCAGATCACCTGCAACATAGATGATGACGATGACGACGGTCCAAATAGACTTTAAAGAGAAAAATATTACGCAGGAAACCACTTTGGACCGCAGGACTTACAGATTTCGAACCAGGAGGGCTGACTCCAAGTAAATGGGATTAAGGCGAAGACAGAGAGAGAGAGAAAAACAGATGAAGATTGGTTCAATCACTCCAAAGATAAGAGGTACAAACTAAGTGCGCAAACACACATACTATTAACAAACATACAAACAATCCCTAACTCTAAATGCATATACCAGCTGCGTTCTGTCGTGGGCTTTTCCCAAACCTACAGTGTAAATTATACGAATTAAAAAATCGTCCTATGCTGCAGTAATAATGAAAAAATGTAATTTAACCTCCGTAACATACTTCAATTAAAACGACAAAAATATTGATCCTCCTTAGAAAACTGGTCAATCCGAATTCAAAATTCTGAAAATTCTCATTTTCAACACAAGTTCAAAATGTAACATCCTTAAGGCGAAAGTCCATCGTACAACGAAAGCTTGCTAATCTATACTCTAAGTATCTATCTGAAAAAGTGCGTGTCCGGGTAGAGCAGTGAATCAAGAAAAGGATATCTAATGCTTTTTTAGTGAATAAAATTTATTATAAATGTATACGAAAGCGTTTAAAAAAAAGGCTATTCTATGTTTCTGATAATAGGTTTATATGCTTACAACAGTCATTATTGTTATTTTTATTTTATTAGTTTGGACGGACTACTGTCTTGAACTGAAAAAACAGTTTTCAATTTTCATTTTTAATCGATGCAGCTCATTGTTTTCTATAACGTTTTGGGCTTTGCTATCGTCTTGGGAAAAGCCTCCTTAATAACATGTTTTTTTTCTATAACCCTATCCACTTTAGTATGGGAGTTCTACTGTTTTGACATTATTTTTTTAATTATATATGTCGCCTTAATCAAAATGGCAAAAATATTATATAAGGTGACTTTAATTTATGCAGCCAAATTCTTACTGAAGACCCAGTATGCGTTTAAGAAATCGTAAATTATTCTTTTCGTGTTCCTTACAAACGCAAGCCCAGCCCCGAGTCAATTACTATTGGGACGTCAAGATTTTATTTTGTGAAATCAGAAAAATGTGTTATCGATCCTTGTTACTGATAAATCACTTACCAAGCCTCCAATATAAGTTTGGCTTAAATTAAAAGTCACCTTATATAGCGTTGTCCTTCTCTGATTTAAAAACCGAACTTGCTAGTTTATAAGCTCGCGTTAAAAATATTACTTTAATCATATCTTGTTCAATATGAAAAACAGAGCGTTATGAAACTAGCTTGTATACTCATGTATACAAGTATCTTGTTTACTAATAGCACAGATAATATAATGCTAGTACATATAGTAAAGAAAACAACGTTTTCACAAGTAAAAATAAGTTAACATAATTTAATTCATCCCTTGTTAAAACATACGCTATAACATTGAAGCACACATGATATTTCAAATTCCTTTTTTCTTATTTTGTTGCCTCGAGGTATAAAAGCTTCAGTTTATTGGAATTCTTTACGTAAGCGTGCACTATATTGCTGTTTTCATTATTAGTGTTTTTACTCCGTATTTGTTGAACTATTCCCAACTAAACGGAAGTGTGTTTTGTTCTACATAGAACCATTTCTGCAATCACCCAGCCACACGTTTCCAGTTTGCAATCTAACTTTCCTAGAACCGAAAGCATACTATGTAAAGGTGCGACGACAGAAGCTAATTACAAATCGGGAAGGAAATCCCGGTAAGCGACAGGTCCTGGGTTCGAATCTTGGAACAGCTCTTCACATATGGATACACTTTTCTGCTGCGTTTCTATATTTATTTATTTACTAGCCTTTGCTTGCGGTTTCGCCCACGTGTATTAAATCTATGCCCCGTTTTTGATTTAGGGATCCATTGACAAAATATTAAGCTTTAAAGTGCTAATTTTTTTTAGCGTCAAGTGTCCCCCCCTGCTTGCTAAACGGCTATTTATGGATATGCGAAAAAAATTATAGAAGTAGTATACATAATGAATTTAAAAGGAAAATTATCACAGCTAAGTAGGCTTTACAGGTTTACGAGTACAGATCGCACGAAACTTTTAGTCCCCTCTAAACACGACAATGTATGGGCTCTTCTTCTAAATGTATGGGACTAGAATTTTGGCGCGATCTGTATTAGTAGACCAACTTATAAAATGTACCGGGCAACTACGGAACCCTACACTGCGCGTGGCCTGACACGCCCGGTTTTTATGATAGTTTTTAGGGTTCGCACCCGAAGGGCAACACAAAGCCCTATTTATGTCGTTTTGTGTCTGTCCGTCCGACCAAGTATGTCACGGGTCTCTAGCTTGCAGACGGAATGATCTATAGACCTGAAATTTTTATATGTTATGTAGAATGTTGATCCAAAACCGAATATTGAATTATACATGAAATTAAATAATTTTTAGGGGATACTCCATACATGAAAAAAAAGCAGAATATTTCTTATTTTTATATAAATATTAATGTGATTTATGGTATATACAGACCAGTTTACTGTCAATTATGCTTTTCTAGCAATTTTGTGTTATTTTATGCATTCGTAGTAATTGCGTGGGCATAACAATTCCAAAGCGTGTTTATTGTTGTTGTGCACATTAATTTAGAACGTGATGCACAAAATAACCTAACATTAATCACATTTTTTTTACTTTTTATTCAAAAATAAGAAAAACAATCATATTTATGCGTTTAAGAACTCGACCATGATAAACAGTTAAAATTATTTCTGATAGAATGGGGCCCAAAATATAATCTCACACTCAATTAAAATTTCATTTTATTCAATATAAGGTCCTACAATAAAAGGTGAAAATAATTTTATGGTAGATCATACAAATACAAATACAAAAATTATTTATTGATACAAAAAACTTAACCTAGAATAACAATATTGTTTTAAGGCTAAGTATATATATACAGTACAAGTTGTTGATAATAATCAACTCATACGCGTTCTGCTACCAACAAAATGTATGAAAGACCCTGTTCCCTGTCTGGCCTGCACAGAGAGTATCTTTGCCGGGCCCATATGAGAAGATTAAACAACACCAGCGGACAGTAACAAGGTATTTCAATTGAAAGAATTAATAATAATATGTGACACTTACAAAAGTCCAGTAAAATATTGACGGCGTCAAGATACCTCCAGAAGTCCAAAATCTGGGGTCCTCTCTCTCTGCTGCTTGGCCGTCTCGTTGCTCCAGTGCTGGCCGGTATTATGAAGGGGAAAGACTTAGGCAAGGAACAGCAGGAAGGCAAGGAACGGCCGCGGGCAGTCAACACGTGTCACCAAATTATGACGCAATTATCGAAGTATTTTCCTGGAATTAGCCCGGCTTCTACGAGCACAATTCCCCAACACAGTTTCACACTAGAAGACCTTTACTTTTATATGCACACATGTCCCTGAAGCAGGAATCTCTTAAAACCCTTCAGGCGACCTTTATTTCACAATGAATCCCGGGGGAGCAAAATTAACAAATCCTTTCTGTCAAAAATCATAGACAAGAAGAGCAAAATTAAAACCAAACAAAATGATTACACCACCGCTAGCGGTTTCTAAAAATAGATTAGAACACTGTGAACGAAGCGCGTTCAATTTGAGTGTTGCGCGAACAATCCCCCGCTCCGGACTGATGCCCCCATCAGAACGCTAGCTCAATCAATCGGGAGCCGGGAGAGTGTTGCTACAGCTCGTCGCAGAATCGAACCTCCAACCAACACCTCAGCTACACGAGGAGTTCCATCCCCACCGTATATTAACTTGATAATGCGACCCCGGCGCCAATGTAGAGATGCCAAATTTGCATCCTTCAATAAAACTAAGTCTCCTTCTTTCGGAGGTTCGGTCCTGTCTGTCCACTTCACCCGCTGCTGTAACAAATGCAGATATTCCAACGACCAACGATTCCAGAAGTCCTGGCCCATTTGTTGCAACATTTGAAAACGTGACAACCGGGTTGTACGTTCTTCCCTCCAGGGGTATTCCGGCAGGGCAGTAAGAGGCTGCGCAATCAAGAAATGGCCAGGAGTCAAGACCTCGAGGTCGTTCGGATCAGATGACAGGGGACAGAGAGGACGAGAATTGAGGACGGCCTCAACTTTACAGAACATAGTGACGAGCTCCTCGAAGCTTAAAATGGTCTTCCCGATGACACGGTGGAGGTGGGTCTTGGCTGACTTCACGGCGGCTTCAAAAATCCCACCCCAGTGGGGACAAATTGGCGGGCTGAACCGCCAAGTTATCCCCCTCTGGGCGCAGATATGACTTAAACTAACACGATTATTTTCTAAAAATTTATACACATCTTTCAAATAGTTTGAGGTACCCTGGTAGTTTGTGCCATTGTCAGAGCGGATCAATGAAGGTAGACCCCTACGCGAAACAAAACGGTCTAACGCAGCAACGAAGGCCTCCGTGGACAACGAGGACACTAATTCCAAATGGACGGCCTTGGTGGACAAGCACACAAATACGCACAGGTAAGCCTTAACAATCCGAGCATTACGAAGAGTGGAGGTCTTGACCGAGAACGGGCCTGCCATGTCCGTGGCGACTCTTTCGAATGGTCTCGACTGGGTGATCCTGTCAGCAGGCAGATCTCCCATCTGAGGCTGCATCAATGAGGCTCGCAGTCTGTAACAAGGAACGCAGGAGAAAACTATATTGCGAATTACCCGGCGAGCAGACAATATCCAAAACTCCCGCTGTAATATCGCCAATAACGCATTGCGTCCCGCATGAGAGTTACGAACATGTCGGTCAGATACCAAAAGCTTTACCAAAGGACCCTCCTTGGGTAACAGCAGAGGATGACGGCTTCCGTATGGCAGGTCAGCCTTCCGAAGTCGACCTCCAACACGCAGAAGTCCTTGTGAATCCAGAAAAGGATTTAATCTAGCGACCGCTCCCTTCAGCTTGGCACGTCCATCGCGAAGAATCTGCAATTCAGACTTGAAACGGTCCGTCTGCATTACCTTGACCCAGTGAAGCAGTGCATCTCGACGCTCCTCGGCACTCACCACTGGCGACAACTGTTTATTTCGGGGGTTACGACAATTATTTATAAAACGCTTAATCCAACTTGTAACCGCCAATAACTTGTCCAAACTACTATATCTCCCAGTCAGCCAATCAGGATCTAAATCGGTCTCTGCAACTAAAGCATGCACACGCAGCCCTGGTAAAATCTGGGTCGTCCTATCTACTTGCTGAACAGGCCAAGAAGACTCAGGTCCCCTGAGCCACTCCGGACCCCACCACAAAGCATGTGACACCAATTCCGGCGCTGTGCAGCCCCTCGATGCGCAGTCTGCAGGATTACATTCACCTGGGACATGCCTCCAATTAATATGAATACCTATGTTTTGAATTTGCGAAACCCGGTTTCCTACAAAAATCTCTAAGGTATGCGGAGCCGCGCGCAACCATGCTAGCGCGACCTGACTATCCGACCATGCATACACATCCTGAAAATCAACATTGGCAGCTAACTCCCGAGATATATGATTCAGTAATCTAGCTAAAAGATGAGCTCCGCTTAGTTCCAATTTAGGAATAGTAAGACGAGTACGTATGGGAGCAACCTTGCTTTTCGCTAGAAGTAACACAACATTGACGTGTCCCTGACTATCAACTGTTCGTAAATATACGGCCGCAGCGTATCCACGTTCGGAGGCGTCACAAAAGCCATGCAAAGAAGCGTGATACTTTCCTGGCGGCAAGATCCGGCGAGGTAAGGCAACTCGATTGACTTCCTCCAACGATGACATCAACTCCAGCCAGTCGTCCAACGGAGACCCGGTGAGCGGCTCGTCCCACGACACGCCCAGGATCCACAGCCGTTGCAGCAGACACTTCGCTGAGAAGATCACCGGACTGATCCAGCCGTTCGGATCAAACATGCGAGCGATGGTGGACAGCACGGTCCTCTTCGACCATACTCTCTCTGGTTTCAGTTCCACCTGAAACGTGAAAATATCATTTACCGGTTGATACTTCATTCCCAAAACCGCTATCATATTAGGATCGTCCACCTCAGCAAACAGGTTAGGGTTCTGTTGGTGATCCTCTGGAATACCTTCTAACAGACGGGGCTCATTCGATAACCATTTTCTTAACTCGTAGCCTCCCGCTGCTAGTATAGCAATTAATTCATCCCTGAGTATAAGAGCTTCCTCAACTGTTTGGGCCCCAGTACACACGTCGTCCACGTAGAGGTCACGTGTCAGTACGGCTGCCGCACGCGGGTAGCGGGCCCTCTCCCGCTCCGTCAGTTCTAATAAGCATCTTATAGCTATATATGGACTTGATTTCAAACCATATGTGTTGGTGTTGAGCTCGTAGACTGTCACTGGGTCCTCTGGGTGCTCCCGCCAGAGAATCAACTGGAAACGCCTGTCGTCAGGATGAATGACAGTCTGCCGGAACATCATCTTAATGTCGGCTCCAAACACCACCTGATGTCTTCTGAAATTTAAAATTATATCTATGACATCCCGATGAAGCTTTGGCCCAGAGTGTAGACACGAATTCAACGAGACTCCTGTTGAGGTAGGCGCCGACCCGTCAAACACGGTGCGCAGCTTTCCTGAAGAAGCCTTCAATACTGCATGGTGAGGTAAGAAGTAATGCTCAGTAGAGCTCCAATCTACTCGAGCCGGTGACATATGACCTAGTGCTTCGTACTCACGCATGAAGTCAATATATTTCTCACGTAGCACTGGGTCACGCTGCATGCGCCGTTCCATTGCCAGCAGTCGCTTCTCTGCCAGTGCTCTGGATTGTCCAAGAATAGGAGGGGATGCTGTAAAAGGCAACCGCGTTACAAATCTCCCTGAAGCTAGCCTCGTAGTGTTGGCCTGAAAAAAGGCCTCACATTCTGCATGTTCCGGGTCCACCCTCGGAACCATGGGAGGCTCCTCTACTTCCCAGAACCGCTGCATCGTCTTAGCCAGGGATGCTGTATTGACGACCCTCGACTCATCCGGAGTGTAGTCATCGAAGACTGGTCCCAAGACAGCATGTCCAAAAATGGTGGACACCGCCAACAGTGATGAGGTGCCTAGTGCCTTCTGGGCACCTAAAAGAATCCATCCCAATACATCCGAGCCCAAGAGGACGTCCACTGGGCCGGGAACATAAAACCTGGGATCAGCTAAATTTAAATTAGACGTACACGATAATATAGATGGGGAGATATCTGAGGAGGGCTGCCAGCCTACTATATCATCCATAACCATAGCTGCAGCTGCAATCCTCAAAGTGGAGGAACGTACCGAAGAAAACCTTATATGAGTTCGGCCTACCAAACGTTTAACTTCTAAACCCCCAATACCAAGAAGGGGCACCGAAGAAGGCTCCAAGTTCAAACCCAACATATTAACTATCTGTGTAGTCACCATACACCCTTGTGCCCCTGAGTCCAGTAGAGCCCTTACCCTAACCGAATCTCCACGGGGACCCCATATGCAAACTATTGCAGTGGGCAGCAGAACCGTCCTCGGCTCTGCGCTAGTAGAGTGGCAGGCTAGCTATTGGCTGTTCGGCCTCGCCAACCCAGGGTGAACCCACTGCCCTACATATGGTGAGCGAGTACACATCGCCATCCTAGGGGGGGCGTAGCCTGCCGCTCTCCCATACCTAAAATAAGGTGGGTGGTACTCTACCCGCGGGTACTCATGAGACGGCGGCGAGTATCTCTGCGGCTCCTCCCGACTATACTCCCTTCCAGTGGGCGCCGGCACTGGCGCGGGAAATTGAGGTCCACTAACCGGTGAAGTGAAGCCCCCGCCCGTAGGGCCTTCTTCCCTCGAAGAGTCCCGAGGCGGGCCCGCAGTTGCAGAAACATGGGGACCACTTCCATAATTTTGAATGGGCCCCTCACCCGTGGAGTACCCCCAACCCCGGGGCCTCCTAGCCGGGCCCGCAGTATAGCCCTGTACCGCAGGTGCATGCTCCTCAAAATTATTAGGGTGTGCATGACTCACCCGAGAACTCTCTCTCCACTCCGACGGGTGCGCGCCTCGTCCTGGACGAGGGCCCCTCGACGGACATGGCTGCTGTGCGGACGGTGAGGCTGCTCCCCCGCCCGTAGCGCGACGCTGGTGCTGCGACGTGGAGACTGCTCCCCCTCTCGCAGCAGGTCCGCGCTGCGGTGCCGGAGCTGGCGCACCAGACCTGTTAGCACACAGCAGTAAATGATGAGCTCTTCCACATGCAGAACAAGTACCTTGCTTGGAACAATCGCGCGCGAAATGATCTTCCATGCAATGGAAACATAAGCGCTTGGCTTTTACCAAGCACCGCCTTTCGCTGACCGGCAGCTCAGCAAACTCAGGGCACCTCCGCAAAGCATGTCCCAAACGCCCACACTGAGGACATGTCGGTTCCCCCACGGCAGCAGTCAGCGCAGCCAAGCGAGCTGCCACACGTCCCCGGGACGGCGACACTCCCTGGGCGTCACTGCGTCGCGATGTGCCAGCGGATCTTCCCAAACTCCCGCTAGGTGGCGCCACTTCCAACGGTGACGACTCCACAGCCCTAGCTTCAAACTCCAAAAATCTCATTAGGTCCGTAAAGCTAGGCAAGGCACTGCCGTCCCGTTCTGCCATCTCGCGTTCAAACCGTGAGCGAGAGTCAGCCGGCAACTTGCTCAAAATTATGTGTACCAACAGATACGACCATTCATCCACTGGTAGTCCCAACATTTTTAATGCGTTGCACGCCACTGTAACGGGTGTGAGTAACTGAGCCCTGATATGCGATCTAGAAGTAACCCGAGGCAGACCTAACAGCTGACTCGCATGCGCGTCTGCTAACAACTGGACGTTCTGATATCTGTTGTTCAATAACTCCCATGCGATGACGTAGTTATGCTCCTCAACCATCAGATGTTGTACCAATGATCTAGCCTCCCCTTGTAGACTGGACATCAAATACGCCATTTTCTGTGCGTTGGACAGATCCTGTCTACCGTTTACCAAAGAAGTAAACATATTCTTAAAGGCGACCCATTGCTCCATACATCCATCAAAGTGACCAAGCTCTAAGGTAGGAAGTCTGCTATGCAACCCTACCCCTTGACTACTGGTGCCCAATTTGACATCCGGACCCCCAGACTGCAATCTCTTTATTGTGCATGCCACCTGCGTAGTCTCATTATAAATGTCCATTATCTGCTCCATATCACTATTAGGGCTAGCCATTACCTCCGGTGGCAGCTCCTGGTCCAACAGCTCCATGAGCGCCTGCTCAGCTTTCTCGAGGTGGTGCTCCATCTGTGAGTACCGCTCCAGGACTGCATCGCCCCGATCAGCTCGAGCCAACAAGCCTTGAACGCTGACAAACCAGCGCAGCTGGCTGGCCAAGATGTTCCTCGGAGAAGTCTTCGACATTGTAGACCGGAAATTGAGAAATACAAACAATTAAAGACGGAACTGACAATGTCACAAACCAGCAAAGCGCCCCAATGTATACACTCAAAGAAGTTGTCACAGTAACTCGGTAAATACAAAATGTTATTAATATAAATAAACTAACTGCTTCGTAACAGTGCTCTCAAACAAGCCTACAATAGGTCGTTATATTATATTATAACCAAATATCTTATATAAACACAAACAACCGAGTTATAAAGTTACACCAACAAGGTCTAACAATTACAATTTAAATCTGTGTACAACAACCTAAACAGCGCTAATAAAGTTATATGTTTATCCACAATACAAACATATAATATAATACCTAAAGCTAAAGGAGCTGTGTAAATATCCTTCCAGCTTACATAAACCTATTCATATACACAGTCCGAGTACTGTAGTATGAGAAATAACAAATATTCTATTTGATCTCGCTTTAGGTTACAAAGTTACAAACTACCTACCTAAAACAAAGTATAATTCACAAATTTTCTACCAACGGAGCTACAATTTCGGTTCGGCTTATATAAACAGAATATATCTTGGTCCGGGGTTGCTTAATATCCGTTACTAAACAACTTAACTGCGCTCTGCTACCAGAAAATATTGATAATAATCAACTCATACGCGTTCTGCTACCAACAAAATGTATGAAAGACCCTGTTCCCTGTCTGGCCTGCACAGAGAGTATCTTTGCCGGGCCCATATGAGAAGATTAAACAACACCAGCGGACAGTAACAAGGTATTTCAATTGAAAGAATTAATAATAATATGTGACACTTACAAAAGTCCAGTAAAATATTGACGGCGTCAAGATACCTCCAGAAGTCCAAAATCTGGGGTCCTCTCTCTCTGCTGCTTGGCCGTCTCGTTGCTCCAGTGCTGGCCGGTATTATGAAGGGGAAAGACTTAGGCAAGGAACAGCAGGAAGGCAAGGATCGGCCGCGGGCAGTCAACACGTGTCACCAAATTATGACGCAATTATCGAAGTATTTTCCTGGAATTAGCCCGGCTTCTACGAGCACAATTCCCCAACACGGTTTCACACTAGAAGACCTTTACTTTTATATGCACACATGTCCCTGAAGCAGGAATCTCTTAAAACCCTTCAGGCGACCTTTATTTCACAATGAATCCCGGGGGAGCAAAATTAACAAATTCTTTCTGTCAAAAATCATAGACAAGAAGAGCAAAATTAAAACCAAACAAAATGATTACACCACCGCTAGCGGTTTCTAAAAATAGATTAGAACACTATGAACGAAGCGCGTTCAATTTGAGTGTTGCGCGAACACAAGTGATCAACTGACTCTGAATAGGGCGAGGCCTGTCGTTTAAAAGTCAGTTTCTTCTACTCACGGTGATACAGGTTGAATTTAGCCAAAAGGAGAGAGAGAGATCATGTATCGTTGGGGCCGAAAGGCTTTAGAATGGAGACCACATACAGCAAAGTGTAGTGTAGGCCGACCTCGTGCCCGCTGGACCGACGACCTGAAGGACGTTGTGGGTGGCGTCTGGATGAGGAGGACGGAGGACCGACATGAGTGGCGAAATTTGGGAAAGGCCTATGTCCAGCAGTGGACGAACATGGGCTGATGGATGAATGGATGGGTGTATCGTTAACTGATCATAATAAAGATAAAAAAAATGTTTTTTGGTCAAATAATTTTCCCACTTCCCAATAAAAAGTGGTTCAATTAGCTGACTCAATTTCTTTGGAAAGGTGAAAAAAAATCGCGCGAAAAAAATAATTTTCGTTGGAAACTGGTCTATTAATTTTTTCACTTTGAATTGTAGGACCTTATATAAGGTGACTATTATTTATGCAGCCAAATTCTTACTGAAGACTCGGTAAGTGCTCAGTAACAAGCAAACAACGCAAGCCCAACCCCGAGTCAAGAGGACGTCAAGATTTTATTTTGCGAAATTTGCAAAAAAAACTTACACTTTTTTTTCGCCCCTCTATAGTCAGCTGACTGGGAAGTGAAAAAAATATTTGATCAAAAAAAATGTTTTTCTTCTTGACTGTGATCAGCGAACGATACTTTGGTGTCGATTCGGTGTAGCACGACTTAACTTATTTGACAGGATTAAACTTATTTTAAGCGTCCTTTCCTTGTCTTCGTGGTACAGAAAGAAAGAGATTCTGCATAAATTAAGTTTAGTCCTGTCAAATAAGTTAAGTAGTGTTACATCGAATCGACACCATTATCTACCTTAGAATTATTTTCACTTATTATTGTAGGACCTTATTATAAACTCTATAATAAAGACAAGCAAGTAGATGAATCATAATTTATTTACAATATTAATGAGAACCTTCCATAATTTTTCCAAAATGTATAAAGGAAAACAAGGTATATTGACGCAAATATATTTGATTTTTCTAACACAATTACTGAATCATGAAAGGTATCGAGAGGACCCTTGTTTGTTATGATATTGTACGCCTCGCTTAGTGTGTTATTATGTTAATAACAAATTATTTTGCAGGTGGCCTGGATCAAATCGGACTCGAAGGCGATCCTCGCAATCCACACAAGCATGGTGGCCTTGAATCCTCGGCTGTCTGTAACATACAACAATCACAACACCTGGAGGCTGCACGTCAGCAATGTCCAGGCCAACGATTCTGGTACCTACATGTGCCAGGTTAACACCGTGCCCATGAAAATGCAGGTAAAGTTATTTCAAGGAGATACCTTTGAATTTAAGAGGGGCATAACTGCTAGTGACCTTGAAAGTCACAATTTAGGACCGGTTTAAATCAGAAGATGTAACCTGAACATAAAAAATATATTAATCCATAGAAGATCTAGAATGATATACCCTGATTGGAATTTTGAATTTTTATTTAAAAAAATAACAAAATTAATGCCAAAATAAGTTCCAAATTAAGACTAAGTTCCAATTTAATTTTAATAAGTACCCACGAGTATGCAAAGAAACAACTTGAAACATACTCAAGTTGAAGATAATATCAATAAATTATACACAAATTCTTGTACTTTTTATTCCACATATTACAAGAACAAGAATTTGCATTTAATTTATTGAGGATGATATTCCACCAAGAACCATCAATCGAATCCGTACAATATTTGAAGATAACATAACAACAGATTTCCCATGGTTATTGTTAAGAAATTTAGTAATCATATTTCTAATTAATTATTTAGATATAGTTATATTTAGCGCGTCTACAACTAAATTACCCTTCAAGCGACGGAGAGATAAATAAGGGACGAGTCTTGCGAGTGAGTGAGACACATGCATCCGGGGTCACCAGCACCTCTAACATGAAGGACTATATCGAGCTCGATAGCGCTTGATACAGTGCTCTGTCTCACTCTGTTGATCTACCTAAAGAGGGACAGACGGTGGTATATCACGCTGTCAAAGCTCAATATGGTCTACCATGCTAGGTACCAAGCAGAAATTCTCGCCTTAAGAGCCCAGTCCGCGACGACGACAACTTTGATGAAAAACAATATGTTAAATATTTTTCTGGCCCTCATCGCGATGTCTTTGGAAAAACTAGGGACATACACCACTTCATATTGGCCGTCTAAATAAAGGCCCAGAATTTATTTGATTGAATTGTTTCTCTTTCGCGAGATATTTTATGACTTACGAGCCTGCTCCGCATCGTTATTCATAATATCTGAGTATCAAAATAACGCGCAAAGGAGAAACAATTTCTTCCATCCTGTATATTGTAAAGATTAACTTTGACTTGTAGAAAGTATACTTTACGTATCTATTTTACAAAATAAATATTTTGATTTGATTTGATTTTATTCAAATAAATTTTAGGTCTTCATTTAGATGGCCAATATGGACTGATGTATGTCCCTGATTTTTACAAAAACATCGCGGCAATGACAAGAAACATTATTAATACAATGGTTCGCATCAAACAGACGAAAAATACGGAGCGGGTTCTTAAAGGGAACCGTAATGTTTATATATCATAAGTTGTGCAATTTGTACCGAAATCGAAACGTTCCCCCTTAAGAGGAATTTAAATAAAATATGGATGCTTTGTTTCTGTACATAGAAAATTTTAATAAATTCCTGGTATATGCTTTTTGACTATATATAGTCTATAGGGTTTTGTTTTTGAAAACACGTTTGGATAAATTTTCCTCGATAGAATTAATTATTGAAATGAGGTCTTCATACGCAGTTTTTCCCCTCCTTTGACGAATAGAAATCATGTGCGGAACTGAAACATATTTTACTAGGTAGGTTTTAGCAATATCTAGATTTTTGATTTTGGAAACTTTGCTGGCTATTTTAGTTTTTTAAATAAAATTATCAATCATACATTTTTCTCTATTGCGCTGAATCCACCCCTCTCGGACTGCGGTTGCACTGCACTTTCGCTTGAAGTGGTATTGCATGACTAAAATAAAATGTATATAGACCGACCATTCCTGTGGTCTTGTTTTTACCATTAATCCAGAGGTCGCGGGTTTAAATCCGGTAGGGTTACATTTTGTGTACGGTCTGTGTGGTTTGGAAGGCACGTAAGTCTATAGGTATGTATACTAGCTTTTGCTTGCGGCTTCGTTTGCGTGAATGAGTCTCTCAATCAAAACTGACATCGACAGTTATTTTATCACCACCTCTTATAGCCAATATGTCGACCGGGTTGCTATACTATGATAATAAAGAAAACTGCATCCAAATCCTTTGGGTGGTTCTCTGGTTAAAATGGAACAGACAAACTGACAAATAGACAGACAGAGAAAAATTATAAAATTGTAGTTTTCGTCTCATTATAATATTAATAACCCATTTAATTTTTTTCGCAAAAATATTCAATTAACTGACACGACTTTTTACTTATTTATTATTCGTATTTTGACTTGCATTTCACACTCCATACAAACACTACTGGCGCCCCCTCAGGGATTTATGTCGTGATCATTTTCAAATTCAATTTGAAACAATACAGAGTAGTAAGAGTATCACTCAAACATACTAGACTTAGTTTTGCGTTTCGATTTATTCTGAGTACAACACTCCTACGAAATTACACATATTCAAGCTTTTCTAGCTTAGAAGATAAAAAAATCAATCAGAAGTCAATAAAGCCGATTCTGAAGGCTTTAATTTAAGTTTTAGTGCTGTCAAAGCTTGGATTTTTTCAAAGTAATTTAGCTTCTGTTCCTAACATTTAAGGACTATTTTTTAATAAATAAAATTAGGGTTTTGTCGGCACTAAAACTAAAATTAAAGCCTTCAGAATCGGCTATAATATCTATTTACTCGTATATACCAATAATAAACTGGTAAAAAGTCGTGTCTGTTTGAATGATCGCGACATTTTAAATGAAATGGGTTACCAGTATTGTACTGAGGCTAAAACCACAATTTTTAAAATTTTTGTATGTCTGTCTGTCTGTATTTATGTTCCGTTTCAATTCGAGAACCACTCAACAGATTTGGATGCGGTTTCTTATCATCACCGTAGTGATCCTGGTCAATACATACCTAGAGTATACGGGTAGTCATGAAATAACGCCCACGGCGAAAACGGGGCAAATACTGAATAAACGCGGGTGAAGCCGCGGGCAAAGGCTAGTACTAATAATAAAGTAGTAAAAAAGTCGTGTCTGTATAAAGAATATTTTTGAGAAACTTCAAATGTGTTAAGTATATTACTGTACTACATAAGCGAAAACTACCATTTTAAGAATTTTTGTCTGTCTTTCTTTCTGTCGGCCTGTCTGTCTGTCAGTCTGTACGTGTGTTCCGTTTTAACTATAGAACCATTAAACAGATTCGAATGCGGTTTTTTTATTATTTTATTACAGTAGTGACTCTGGTCACTACATAGGCTACAAGGGGTGGTCATAAAATAACGCCCAAGCCGAAAACAGGGCAAAGATTGAATAAACGCTTTGAGCTGGGAAACGACAAAGACAAGAACAGCCCCCTGATTCTGTATCGTAAAACCGAGTGCATATCGTTGAAAACATACATACCCTCTTATCTAAGGATACGTTCGCACTTGAAATGACGTCACAATACGTAAATAGTTCAATACCTATTGAAGGTTATTTTGGAAACTAATTTTTTATCTTTATTTGGTGAAAAGCAACCATAGATGGCAACCGACACTGACTTACATAATAGGCCTGCGGGATGCTTCTAACTTACTTGCGATACTTTACAAACTGCCCAGTTCCATCATGACGTGTACACCCGTATGCATACTGCGATGATTTCACTATACCCAAAAACTTATTAAAAAGAAAAAGGTCCAAGGTCCTTTTAACCCCATTTTCGTAGCTTACGTAAACTAAACAGCGAGACCGGTGCAAAGCTCCAGAGTGCATTCTTTTCTCGAGGAAATGCGCGGGGAGACGCCAACGTGAAAAATATTTGCGGCATCTAGCATCCAGCTGCAGCAATAAAATAAACCATCTTCGGACAGACGGCAAACAAATGAACGCTGACATGCGAGGGCAATGCTTCTGCATGGACTTTTGAATGGAATCTGCTGGTTTTAGAATTTTAAATCCGAGCACTAACTTATTTGTGTAGTAAAAATAAAAACGAATGTATATTTAAATAACCTTTGTTTTATCTGCCGTGCATGTCACTATATTTTCACAATATAAGCGGCTATTCCGGCAAAGTTTTTAAAACGCTTTATTTTTCATACGACTTGTTTATTGCGTAATGAATGCCGTGCGATAATAATTCTAATAACTAGTTATAACTCCTTATAAGACTTGTAAAACATGCAAAGAAACCGAGCAAAAGGTTTTTATTTTAAAAACTTGATACATTCCTGTTTGTATTGTTTCTGTAGAGCTTTTAAAAAACACGCTGCTTTCCATCTTCGCAAATTTTAGCATGTATGAAAATAGCCATCCAAGGCTTATACACTTTTTTATTTACTAAGGTATTTATTTATACAATTATCTCAAACCTAAATTATACATTTATCTTATTTGAACTAAATAGCTTCAAAATTAAAATTACCAAAGTCCAGCAGAGGACGAACACGGGGTGATGGATGGATGGAAGAATATAATTTTCAATGCATGTGCTCGTAAAGTTATGTTTTCTAAGCGTCTAATCTGTTGTTAAAGTCAATTTTACCGCACTAGTGTTTTATTTTATCATTTATTCTTTAGTTTTGTTTCCCTATCCATCCATCCATCCATCAGCCTGTTTCGTCCACTGCTGGACATAGGCCTTTCCAGGATTTCGCCACTCTTGGCGGTCCTCCTGGAAGAAATGAAATGAAATGAAGAAAAATTGTTTCCCTACTTAGTACTTAATACATCCATGTCTGATGTATTTTTTATTTATTTATTAAAACAATTGACTTGCTTGACACAAATGAGCTGGTTTCAGTTTGATGCGTGTTCGTAGGCTGCGTTCGTCGGACGAAGACCGATATTATGATTCGATACGATACTTATCAACTCTAAATATTTATTGAAAATATAGGGCGACCGGGAAATTATAGTTTTTTTTTCTTTGATAATAGATTAGTTAGATAATAATAGTTAGGTGTGCAGTAATAAAAACGAAAAAACGAGATATTTTCAAGTAAGTGTAAATTTTACACTTTCTCCAAAAAGATAACTTCTTTTAATTCCGGCGGCGTCATCAAATCTCTATCAGAGATATATAAATGACATTTTAAGTAGGTAGTAACTTCACAAATTGAAAATTCTGGTGAAACTTAACCAACCAATTCGCGCCTGATTTTTACTTTTTAATTTCTTTTAACAATAAATATGCATAAAACATTTTTTTTTTTATTTATTTATTACACTTTATGTACATTTACACGAAAAACATGAAGAAGGATATTAAAAATATTTCATAGAGTACAAAGGCGGCACTTATTGCTAACAGCAATATCTTCCAGGCAACCTTTGGGTGAAATAGTAGATAAGGAATAAAACATAAAAAGGGAGTGTGCAAACGAAAAAAGAGAAAATGATAATAAAGTAAAATACGTGAGTAGATAACATAAGTGAAACATGTAAATATGTAACAAGATGGGTACTGGAATCTGGTTAAAATAAACTTCATTTAATCGTAATATGATTAAGAACTTTTTGGATTATATTATTATAATCAAGTTATGAGTGGTGAAATTTGGGTCAAATCAAGTTATGAGTGGTGAAATATGATACGATACTTATCAACTCTAAATATACTGCTCAAAACAATTAGGGGAATAACATTTCAAAGTGATACAAATTTTTTTTTTTGGTTTTTAGGTATAACTGGCCACTAAATATTAAAGTGACATACTTCACGAAAATAAAAAACAAAAGAACATCAGCATTATTGTAAGTAGTTCTTAATATGGTGGCCAAGAGTCTATGTACACCTAAAAACAAAGTGACACCATTCAATTTTCTTAACTTTTTAATTACAAAAAAACGATTTTAAGTCCCCTTTCAACTTTTCTGAGTGCTGTTATTGATTGAAATGAGTGTTAAATTGGTTAAGAAGGTCATTATGCCCGATCTGACTGAAATCCAAGTCTCCCAAGCTATCACTCTGCTTCAAGAGGGTCGAACTATGGCATATGTAGGAACTGACCTAAGAGTCAGCCCTTCTGTCATCTACAGAGTATGAAAGCGGTACCTAGAGACGGAGGGATACTCAAGAAGGCGTGGTCAGGGTCGAAAGAGAAAAACAACTCCTTTGGAAAATCGCTACATCATCAACTGTGCTTTACGAAACCGCACCACTACTGCAAGAGATCTGCAAAATACACTAAAGACGGCTACTGCTGTAGAAATTTCCGACCAGACGGTAAGGAATAGCTTGCGGGAAGTCAATTTGAGAGCACGTCGACCAGTGCGGGCCATGCGTCTAACTATTCAACACAAACAAGCTCGCCAACGGTTCGCACAAAGCCACGCTAATTGGCAACTTAGACATTGGAGGCCAGTGCTCTTTTCTGACGAGTCAAGATTCCGTCTAACACGCTGCGATGGTCGTCTCCGTGCCTACAGACGCCCAGGCGAGCGATACAGTGCAGCGGCAGTCCAAGAATATGACAAATTTGGATGTGGTTCTGTGATGGTGTGGGGCGGAGTGAGTTTGGACGAGCGCACTCTGATCTCATCGTTGTACCCGGGCGGTTGAATACTCAAGCTTACATAGAAAACGTGCTCGAAGACCACGTCCTGCCCGCAGCATATGGTATCGGCCCAGAATTTGTTTTTATGCAAGATAATGCCAGACCACATACTGCAGCCATCACGTTAGATCACTTACAGCATCATGGAATCCGTGTAATGGAATGGCCTCCCATGAGCCCGGACCTAAACTCAATAGAACACATTTGGGATTTGCTTGATAGACGCATCAGGAAACGTCCTATTGCACCCCAAACACTGCAGCAGCTCACTCAAGCATTAATCGAAGAATGGGAGATAATTCCGCAGGAAGATATTCGGAGGATCATACGAAGCATGCCGCGTCGTTGTCAAGCTGTGATAAGGGCTCATGGAGGGTCATACACGCTACTAAAAGTCAGTGAAGACGAATATTCAAACATTTCTGTGACGGACCTTTTGAACACCAGTTTGTTTTACGCCTAAAACGTTTAATTTCTAAATTTTGTAAAATTAAAAAACTAACAAATTAACAAGGAAAAAATTACCAATATTGATAATGTAGCGATCTTGCAAAGGAGTTGTGTTTTTCTTTTGACCCTGACCACCACTTCCTGAGTATTTCCCCGTCACCTAGATACTGCTTCCATACTCCGTAGATGACAGAAGGGATGACTCTTAGGTCAGTTCCTACATATGCCATAGTTCGACCCTCTTGAAGCAGAGTGACAGCTCGGGAGACTTGGATTTCAGTCAGATCTGGTATAATGAGCTTCTTAACCAAATTTACACTCATTTAAATCAATAACAGCACTCAGAAGATTTGAAAGGGCACTTAAAATCGGTTTTTTGTAATTAAAAAGTTAAGAAACTGAATGGCGTCACTTTGTTTTTAGGTGTACATAGACTCTTGGCCACCATATTAAGAACTGCTTACAAAAACGCTGATGTTCTTTTGTTCCTTATTTTCATTAACCATGTCACTTTAATATTTAGTGGGCAGTTATGATAAAAAACCAAAGATTTTTTATTTATTTTACTTTGAAATCTTATTCCGCTAATTGTTTTGAGCAGTATATTTATAGAAAATATAGGACGACCGGGAAATTATAGTGTTTTTTTCTTTGATAATAGATTAATTAGATAATAATATTTAGGTGTACAGTAATAAAAACGAAAAAACGAGATATTTTCAAGTAAGTAATTTTACACTTTCTCCAAAAAGATTAACTTCTTTTATTTCCGGCGGCGTCATCAAATCTCTATCAGAGATATATAAATGACATTTTAAGTAGGTAGTAACTTCACAAATTGAAAATTCTGGTGAAACTTAACCAACCAATTCGCGCCTGATTTTTACTTTTTAATTTCTTTTAACAATAAATATGCATAAAACATGTAAATATGTAACAAGAAGGGTACTGGAATCTGGTTAAAATAAACTTCATTTAATCGTAATATGAATAACAACTTTTTGTCTTTTTGGATTATATTATTATAATCAAGTTATGAGTGATGAAATTTGGGAAAGGCCGATGTCCAGCAGTAGACGAACACGTGCTGATGGATGGATGGATGATAATCAACTTTACGTCGTTGATTTAACAGCTAAAATACAAAAAGTTTTAATGTGTGAGTTCGTAAAATGATACTGGCCACTTGCATCCTCTGTACATTATTTCAAAAAAATACATTGTTATCGATCGGTCTTCCTTGTTAACAAAATTATTTGTATCTACAGAATAGACAATTTCGGGCAGCCATTAATGTTCATTATTGGAATAAGCTGTTGGAGTCGAATTTAGGTTGAGTATGACCAAAAGCAGCCTTCATCTTCGTACACATCAAACTGAAAGCAGCTTATTTCCGTCAAGTTGGCAACTTGCGTTAAAAGAAAAAGAATGCCCGCCTAAAATTCATTTGGAGTATTTATTGTTTGTTTGTTTCTTTGGTTACGTTTAATTTATTCTCACACTATGGATTAAAAAATGTAGTATGATACACATGCGTAAGGGCAATAATTTACTCGTAACGTTTAAAACACTCGCTTATCGCTCGTGTTTAAAATCGTTCCTCGTACAAGCTATTGCCTCCTTTACGCATTTAAAGCATAAACTACTATCACTTTTAAAGCTTTGTCTGATTGTCTATCTGAAAACAACAGCGGTGACTCAGTCGGTAGAACACTGGTCATTAAATCTTGTGACCCGGGATCGTAACCCCGGTTGAAAATCATGCTGCGACGTAAAAGTCGTCGCTTAAAAGAGGGTGTATAAGTGTTGACTGTTTTAGTGACAATTCACACTCAGAAACACCTCTCACACCCCTGGGAAATATACGTTTTGATTTTATAAGATGATTTTCGTGTATACAACCAAATTATTACTGGAGGCTAGGTAAGTGGTGGGGATCAAGGAAATACGCATAAATAAATAAGAGATTTCTTCTTGAACAAGTATAAAGGCACAAAAATTTTTTTTGTTTTGTGGAAACAGTATCATTGAACCTTGGTCCTAACCATTTATCGAGTCTCCAGTATGAATTTGGCTATATAAACTAAATTCATCTAAACATTATGTTATGTTATCTATCTGCATATGACTAAATAGCAATAGCAACTCTTCGAAAATAAGAAAAATGTTTAATGACTTTATAAAAAATGCCAATTACCTATAAATTGACAAGCTCGTACATTATGTGCAATAAGTATACACTAGAAGGCAATAGTTTTTATATTTAATCTATGAAATCTTAAACACCTCTCTCATTTATGCTATATACAGTCAGGTGGTCAACTGCTCTTGCGTTGTTTGATATCTGAAGCACCCCACATCTAAAGTTGAACTCTTGTATTCAGATGGGCCACCTCTCAGTAGTGATTCCACCAGACATCGTGGACACAGTGACTGAGGGCAGTTCAGCGCGGGAAGGGGGCAGTGTCAGACTCATGTGCTCGGCCACTGGAGTACCAGCGCCCACCGTCACGTGGCGGCGAGGACGCAACAAGCCGATCGTGTTCAGGCACGATGGCGGGAGGGAGAGGAAAGGTAAGTCACTTCTGCGGGCCTATTATGTAACGTTGTATCGATGGCCAACAGGTTGCCAAACACACACTAAAAACATGTATAAAAACTAAACTTTTAGGATATTATGTTCAATAACTGTGACATCACTTAAAGCATGGACGTATCCTTAGATAATCGGAATTAGATAATGCTCGTATATCTATGTTTTAGATATTTGACAACCAGTTAGCACCGACTCAAAGATACATAATCTAGGGGCTAGTTTCACGGAAATAAATAGTTGATGGATCCAGTGATGGATTTTTTAACCAGTAGAATTTCATCGTGCCAAGATCTTGACTAAACTTAATGTGTGTTGACTAATATTATTTGTGAGTAGTTATTATAATATATATATATGAGTATGGGTATCTTTGGAAAGCTAGAAAGATTAGCAACAAAAAATAAAAATATAATAATAATAAAAAAATGTTGTGGGTTGTATAGTCTGTGAAAAAAGTGTTGAAATGAAAATGAAACTTTATTGAACTTTATTGCACTTTAAACGTTTAAATAGTATAATTTAGGCAATATATTTATGAATTAACAACGCGGTTAACTCGATTTAACAGATTTTGTTCTTATTTGTTTGGTGTAATCAGGCGAAAGAAAAATACTTTCTTGAATATTCATTTCAACACTTTTTTGACAGACTATAATTTGAGACCCAAATTTTACGCTACCCGCTTTTTTTTAATATATACATATATAGGTAAAGAGTTATATTTTATCATATATTTTTATATATATTTTTTTATTTTTCTAATATATTATACAATTTGAGTAGATATATATATATAGTATATATTCATATATATAACCAAAACTTTCTCCATGGGAAAGGTCCCCAAGAAATTTTTTTTTCTTCTTGGAAATATAACCTAATTTTAGAAAAAGGAAACCGCATCAGAATCTGTCAACTTCTTCCGGAAATATAGCCAAAAATAAAATTGGCGGGAAAAAATGGCCAAAAAGCAAAAATTGCAAATATTCTACAGGTTAAATTTGATTACTCACCGTTTTATAAGTAGCAAAGTAAATCTTTTAAATTCATCCCAGAAACTTACTTTTATGCCCTGCGGGATTTAAACCCGTGGTCTTCAAATTAGTCGTCCTAATTCAACCACCAGACTACAGAGCGTTGGTGTGTATGGTTAAATATTTTATGCAGAGAAGAGTTCGTTATTCATATTTCATACTCGTATGTATCTATGAATAACGCCACGTTAACTTGGCGAAAAAACAGCATAATAACATACCATCTCTCTGCGTTTATGACCTCATATATAGCGCTGAACCAGCTGCTTTACATTTGATTTATTGTCCGCCGCATGAATATTATAACATTTATAACAATTAAGCGATACTGTTCTCCGACATACAGAAGGTAGAGTCGCTTGACCTATGTCGCCTGCAGCTCAAGCTTACTACTCGCTAACTATTTTAACAACTATAATGCTGCAGTAAGAACTGCCAATAGCCTGACATGGTGGCGTCTGTACATCATGTAGCCTTGGCCTTTTCGTTCCGTGCCTTAGCATGAAAACAGCACGGTTACGTTATATTTCCGTTCACGTTACATTCCGTACGACATCTGACGTGAACGCGTTTATAACGTAACTGTTAACCGTTATGTTTTCATGCTAAGTTTAGTGGTAATTTTGAAACGATACTAACATCTCATATATCTTACCTGATAATTGCAATTGGATGAATACATTATGTAACCGTCCATTCCAAATAAATACTTTTATCCAAATGCAACACTTTCAATCTTGTACAAGTTTTAGCAAATTAATATGAAACTGATGCATAACAGAGGTAATTTAAACACGAGTGTAAGTTAAAAAACCAAGCCTGGTTTTAATAGTATCACCCAACCTCTTAGACCAAAATATAACTTTTGACCGATAAAAAATCAGTAACAGATGAATTAATAACGTGATTTATGGCGCTGAAATCACAGTAAGGGCTAAAAAACCGGTTAAGTACAAGTAGTTCTTACGCCCTGAGGGTTTCGTACACAGATAATGTGGTTTCGTAGCATTCTGATATTTTAGAAGAATTTAATTAAGTTCTAACAATAGTTACAAATTTAATCTTGCAGTTTTGCTTCATGTGTTCACTCAACTTGTAATAAAATTTTACTATTTGTTGTTAAAGTTTATAATATATATACAGAAATTCCATATTCTTATATTTTTATTTTATAGACGTTTGTAAATAAAATATTTCACGCAAATTTTTTACTAAATTATTTGATAGCCTTGAAACGGATTAAAAGTCAAACTTATTTTTTTTAGGTTCTATAGACCCAGAGACTTCACGATCACTGAGTCAGTAGTATTTCTCTTTTTATATACATATACATAAGAGTTTATACAAACAGACTTTGTATTGTAGAGAACAAAGCATTCTTTTCAAACTGCGTATTCTCTAAATCGCTGATTGAACAATGTACCCGAATACCAAGCGCATTGTAGAGTTCGGGGTAAGTAAACTGTTAACTTGCTTTAGTTATTCGTACCAACGGAGTTATTCATACTAGAATAGACTATCTACATAGTTTACTGCGAACTTCGTGCAGTCAAGCTTGGTATCATTGGGTAACAATGCTCTGATAATTCTAAAACGAATGAATCATTTTCATGCTGGTTAAGGCGACATAGGTAGTAAGAAATTAGATTTTACAACAGTAGAACTTCCATACTACAATAGATAGGGTTCTGAAAAAACATGATACAATGAGACCTTTTCAAATTGATAAATTGATAACAGAGCCTAAAACGTGACAGAGAAAAATTTTCAGCATCGAAAAAATCAAAGTGAAGGGTGGTTCATGTCAAAACAGTAGTCCGTCCAAACTATTAAAATATAAATAACAATACTGACTGTTGTATACACAGAAACCTATTACTTATCTAAAAGATAAAAACTCTTTTTTTTAAATGCTCTCTTGCGAATCAAATTAGATTATATTATTTACTAAAAAAATAAGCCAAGTGCGTGTCGAGCCACGCATAGTGTAGGGTTACGTAGCTGGCCAGTACATTTTAAAAGTTGGTCTACTAATACAGATCGCGCCTAACTTCTAGTCCGCTCGGAAGTTGCTCTCCCTAAGTACGGCACAGATATTTTGTCGGGTTTAGAAAGAAGAAAGAAAGAAAGAAAATAAATTTATTCGGTAACACACAAAATGAAAAAAACAAAAATTAAAAAAGAAAAGTTACATAAAATAAACTTAACACTACTAAAAACTAAATCTAAATACAAGTGTTTGGTGCTACCAAAATGGTCGCAACTCAGCATGATGCTGTGTTGACATGGTATACCTACGAAGTAGGTAATAATCTCGACACAACGCTGGTATTTTGTTGCAGCCGAGCGTGTGTGAGTGACTCGCAGTTGCGGAAACGTGTACACAAACAAACAAATAAATAAATAATAATAATTAACAACAGTTGAACGGTGACTAAATAAGTGTTAAATGTAGGTACTCGTATTTAACTAGAAATAAGAAATAGTACCTATAAATTAAGGAGGGTGGAATCATCAGAGATAAAACAAGAAAGAAAATGTTATGGAGCCGATTACTTTAACACGAGGGCAAAAGTTTGTTGGTGGAATCAAAAAACAAGATTGGATAACAAATATTGGGCAAGTTATTTCTAAAGTAATTAAAGATAAAACAGATTTTGATCCTTTTGTCCATTTAGCAAAAATTTTTTGTATTTTTTTCTAAAGGTAGTGACATGTTTCAAGTCGCGTATCGGTGGAGGCAGGTTGTTCCAGCATTTCGTAGCAGCGTATCTGAAGCTACCGCGAAATGCAGCAGTGTTGTGCCGAGGCATGGACAAAAGGTACAAGGATGCACGTGTATTGTACGCAGACTGATCACGAGACCAGGTCAGTTTTTTCATCAGATAGTCAGGAGACCCAGTATTCACGACACCAAAGAGCAACGTAGCCAAATGGAGATGCCTGCGTGCTTCCAGTTTTAGCAAGTTGGAAGCATTTAAAAAGGGAGTTACGTGTGTCCTAGGTGGAATAGGAAAACAAAATCTCGCGCACGCATTTTGGACCCTTTGAATAAGTTTAATTGTTCTACCCAACAGACATGGACCATAAACTGTATCTGCATAATTGAGTCTTGAAAGAATAAGGGACTCACACAATTGAAAACGTAAGTCCACAGTAAGGAATTCACGAATTTTGTAGATGACTTTTAATCTGTAGAAACAGTTTTTAACCATAGCCAATACATGATTCTCAAAGCGCAGGTTGCTGTCCATCAGTAACCCTAAACTACGTCCTTCTTCAACATGCTCTATGCTTTCTCTACCAATAGAGACATCTGGAGCCAAATTTGTGATTTTTTAGATTTGTTTTACTGAACCCAATATCATGAATTTTGATTTAGTGGGATTCAGAACTAGCGTGTTTTTTTTGGGACCAACTAGCTACGTGATTAAGATCTTCAACAATCTTTTCAACAGATTCCTGAGTCGCGCTTGGAGGAAATGATAGGTATAATTGGAGGTCATCTGCGTACATATGGTATTTGCAATGTTTAATTCCTTTAATCATATCAGCGCTGTACAAAATAAATAGAATGGGACCCAAAATAGAGCCCTGAGGGACTCCCCTGGTCACAGGACTAGGTGTTGATCTTTTATTTGTACCGGAGACACTGCTACTAAGTTCTACAATTTGAGAACGCCCATCGATGTAACTGTTGAACCATTTAATTGAGTCAGAGTCAAAACCATAAAACGCAAGTTTCGATAAGAGAAGTGCTAGATTAATAGAATCGAAAGCACGAGAGAAGTCTAATAGGGCCATTATAGTGCCCTCGCCTACGTCTTGAGCCTTTAAGATATTGTCAACAACATCTAAAAGTGCAGTAGATGTGCTACGACCTTTACGGAACCCAGATTGTTGCGAGGGGACTAAAAGTTTGGCACAACTTGTACTCGTAAACCTGTTAAACGATACTCCACACTATTGGATAGACAAGAAAAAAAAAATCATCCCCAATTTACGTGAATAGGATAATACCCTTAATATTTTATTTTATTTTGCCACTTTGTCGGTGTGATTAATATGTCCAAATTACAGCTTTCTAGTACTAATAGTCTCTGAGCTAAACCGCAGACAGACGGACATGGCGAAACTGTAAGGGTTCCTTGTCGGGCTACGGAACCCTAAAAACCAATACCCAACCTTTTCTTGGTTCACCGTACTTCTTGGCCGCGCACTTTTCCAGATATGTTTATCGATTCCGTTGTGCGATGGACATATTGCGCCTTACGGATTTTTTAATTTAAATAAATTGGCAGTTGGTCCATGGATTTAGTTTATTCTCGTATTTTACCGGAAATTAAAGTCTTAAGACGTAATTCATTGGAGATTTTAATCAAGATTGAAGTCTCCTCCTGCCTGAAATAAAACGATCTTTTTCATTTAACTGTTTAAGTTTCACCTATGATTTATAACCAGTGATCGGCGTAGGTAGAGCCATTTGATAATATGGATATATCCCCTGGATCTCAGGATTCTAAAATTCGATTGATTACCTATTTACTTTATAGGTAGCGATATTTCGCTATAATTGTTAATTATTTCGGCGGAACAATAATTATATTATTAATAATAATCAAATCGTCCCAAGAAAATTTCCGGGGTTTATACGTCGCTGCCGAGTAACAAATTTATTTCCTTTTGAATTTATAATTAAATGCAAATCCCTGAAATCAAGATCTAATCCCGGAATAAGGGCATGTCCATGTTATGCTAGCATTCATGAATGTAACTACCTACGCCGACCACTGTTTATAACTCTTCATCATCACCATAATCATCATCATCAGCCTACTTTACATCAGTACACTGCTGGACATGGGCCATATATATATATTATATTATATAACTCTTGGTCGCAATGAATTCTGTTAGAAATAACGTATTTCCCAAAATTGGTAAATGATCAACAAAATCGAAATTTCACGAACGGATTTCGATTTTATTTATCGTCATTTACAACACTAGCCTTTGCCCGCGGCTCCATCCGTGTTTATTCAATATTTATCCCGTATCCCAAATCCGTTGAGTGGTTCTCGTGTTAAAATGGAAAATATATACGAACAAATAGACGAAAAATCAATATGCACACACAATTTTTTACTATTTTATTGTTAGTATAAATATAGGTAATTACCGAGTTATGAATTGATTTTGCTTTAAGTCATGAAAGTGACCGTTGAAACCAATTTCATATGATTAATTTACTTACTTTTTTACTTATATATATGGTGACCAACGACGTTCAAAGACCCTGTTTGCCAAATACGAAAAATAATTGTTTGTGCCTGTTCCAGGACAACCTCGACTCAATTAGTATAGGAAGTCAGCATTTTATTTTGCATATTCCCCAGAAAGGGCTATTGAGCCTTGTTTCTGATCACTTACCGTGTCTCCAGTATGAATTTGGCTATATAAACAAAAGTAACCTTATATAATAAAACTTACTGTCATAAAAGCAAATTTTTATCCTACAGCGTTAAGTTGCACTTACTACCTGGAACTAGAGCAGATTCCCAAGACCATTTCGTTGTTGTGATATTTCAAGAAAACGCGCGACAAAACGATGTCTTCCGGTCGCAACAATGGGCCCGTTGCATCCTGTAGCTAGGTGACGGTAATAGCTTGAGAAATAACGGAGATCGTTTGCCACCGTCGTGTTATATGATACTGTCGTATTGTCGACATCTCTGGCGAAATATTATAAATAGAGGACTTTATTCTTTGTACTATCTAAAAGATATTGAAGAAAATTGCCCAAGTGCGAGTCTTACTCGCGCACAAAGGGTTCCGTACTACCCCACCATACGATTGCGGAACCCTTAAAACATTTATGGTGAATAACAGCAAAAGGAACCTCAAGGCTAGAAAAAACAAGCCTCTTAAAAGGTAGCGCCTCACAAAAATATTGGCACCGTTTGCGTACAGAATAGAATGACGTTTATTTCGATCAATTTAGATCATAATTATTAATACACATATACACAAAAAATTCAATTATCAATGGTCACAATAAAATATACACAATTAAATATATATAAAATTAAAACAATATTTTGACTGCTGTCAGTACCTGAATCATTGCAGCATGATTCATTCATTGATTGATTTGTGATCTCATAAAAAACATTTGACCGTTTTTATTTACCTGTTTACCATTCGTTTTTTAAAAAGGCTGCGAGTCAGAAGTAGGTGAAGTAGGTACTTGTTCAGTTTTCGTTTTATTTGAAACGTGAATTTTCTGTTTTATTGACGATGCT
Source organism: Ypsolopha scabrella (assembly GCA_910592155.1). NCBI lineage: Eukaryota > Metazoa > Arthropoda > Insecta > Lepidoptera > Ypsolophidae > Ypsolopha > Ypsolopha scabrella. Next base: position 13,878,346 of record OU342968.1, read on the forward strand.
TACAAATCTGTTTCCGGGTGAAAGTGACAAATGTATATGACATAAAAACACAGTCCATCTCATTCACTCGCATACTGATGCCTTCTTCATCTAAAACGGAACTAAGCCTGTGTAGTCATTGTGCTTATATTTCAAATAGTAGTACTTATATTAATTTAAGTTTTTTTTTCATACTTACTGTAAAATCGCCTAATCATAGAACATGTCCTTATTGCTTCGCCTCGGTTCCTCCATTCTCAGCGTTGGAATTTTTATTTCATCTCTTTATTGGAGCATTCTTTTTAAATTGTTACTTAACGTGCAAATGAATACTCTTTTGAGCGCACAAAGCGGAAGCTTTACGTAGGAATTGAAAAAGGAAGTTGGTCTGCCTAGCGAACTATTTAAAATTATGACTTTGATATCACTTTTTGATTCCTTGTAGTTACGGAACCTGCGGAATTATGTTGGCGCTCGTTACAGAAATTTTCATTGAAAGAATTTAATATCTGATATTATAGTGTTTTCATAAAACGAATTTGATAGTATATGTAAATTACAAACATGTTGTTAAGTACCTATATTTTCGGTATGCAAATGTTACTTTATTTCGATATAAATGTAAAATATTCACTGATATTTTTTGAATTACTTCAACTTGCTCCGAAAATCAAAGGACGCTTTAAGGACGGTCGTGATAAGCGCAAAAACTCAGTACTTGGCATGAAGTTAAAAATGTAATGCTATTTTATTTCGCTATTACGTGCATGCTCGATGAAACTAGCAAAGGCAACACAATCGCACCGATTTCTTTAGGCACAAAATTGAAAACGTGTGTCAGGAGAAATAAAATTTTGGCAATACTGTGATGGTTTTAAAACATATTATTAGCTGAAAATTAATTTAGATTACATTTTCGATGTCAAATTAGTAGGATTTTATTTTATTTTATAGAAAACAATAAAAAGTATTCAGCTTCACATTCGGAAAAAACAGTTTGTTAAGATTCAAGATGAGCATAATTGTAAACCTCATCAGAGCGTCCTATAATTATAGCACTTTTTTATGGGCTTTTTGTAAAAATATGATTTTAAATTCCCGATTTTTTGTTTCAATTTGGCGTAGATCTAGATAATTTAAATAGACTCAGCCTAAAATAATTATAAAAACATTTCATAGACACCTCATTATTTTGTGTTTGCGTTTGTAGGGTTGCGCGTGATGGCTGTCCTTAAATTGAGTAAAAATTATGTTTAATTATACTTTATAAATTAAATCAATGTATTTTTCAGCTAGCGCCATCTACATTCGGAAGCTTACAGATTCAAATATTTTTGAAATTAGCTTACTTACTCGGTACCCAAAGACCAATGAGTTCAAAGCATTTCCTTTTCCCAAAAATATTTTCAAATTTCGAGTAACAAAAAGTGTTCATGAATAGCGCCGTTACAATTCAACAAACATAGGAGTTCATAAAATTCCAACGGGAGAGGGCAGTTATCCTTTTTCTGGCCGCCGAAGAAAAACTTGGGGAAAGTCGATTTAAGTTACCGAAAGCTGAGTTACGTAAATTGTATTCGTGAATTTTTGTTACAATTTTTAATCGCGTCTTAAAGTTTTGAATGCTATTTGGGTTACTACCCTGAGAGAGTTTTGAGAGCGATGCAAATGTTTCAAGTTGGTACTTAAGTTTGTTGCTTTCCGTGATTGGATTCTCCGTGTTTGTACTGATTTATTGCAAGACCTTTAAGGGCATAACTTTTTACATCGGTACAAAATGGACATCATAATATTGTTTCCTTACTTTTTAATAAAAAGTATGTAATAAATGTGTTTTAAAGCAACTTGCGGAAATTGTTTATTAGTAATAAAGTATTCACAAAACAATTACGAATTAATATCAATATATTACATTAACACACTTAAAAGCGTGTTTTAGGTGGTAGAGCTGATGCCGGACTCGACTGTGGAGGTACCACCACCTTACTCGCAAATCCTCCCGAAGTTATTCGGGAGAGAGTAAGAGGACAGCTCTCAGGCAAAACCAGGCGGCCCACCATTGCCTGGGAGCGATGGATGGCGGTATATCCATCCCCAATATAAGATATCCCCTATATAAAACAGACTGGTGACGGGCAGCGGCGTCACTGGTGCAAGGGTTTCGGCACCGTGCTCACTAGCCCGCCTGCCCAGCGTGTGTGAGTATGGGCATTTCTTCCAGGAGGACCGCCAAGAGTGGCGAAATCCTGGAAAGGCCTATGTCCAGCAGTGGACGAAACAGGCTGATGGATGGATGGATGGATGGCAGCTAAAATGTAACGCATAAAATTGAATAATTTTCATGTGATCACCTAACTATCAACAAGCAGTTTGCGCTAACTGCTATAAAACGCATTTTTATTGCAAACTTTTTATTCAAAAGTAAAGAAAACAATATTATGATCTGCATTTTGCACCGAGATCCTCCGTTACCACCTTAACCTTTCTAAACATTATTGACGAGCTGTACAAATAAATTTGTACCGAGTAAAGTGGTAAATGGGTTTAAATATTTTATGAATTTTCAAGTTTCTTCGTGTTTTTAAGGTATTTCCTTTTTATACAAAAGAAAAGTCGAAAAGTGTTTGTATGATATGAACGGTTTTCGTGTCACACCGCATGATATATGAATGTTTACCGCCAAAAAGGCAAGTGGAAAATCAAATTATAGAAAATATTCGTTTCAAGTTATGTTTATGTAGTACGATATAAGAAGGGTTTTTTTTTTCAAAATGTGTTATTATTGGTCTTGTAGATTATAAAACGAGTATTGTTGTACTTTTGTGCTTATACATTTTCTGTTTATTAATAAAATAGTAAAATTATAATTATTTTTCATGTGCCATAAGCCCCTATCTCGTTTGGACATATATGTATTTAAAATAGTCGATGAAAAGAGTGTGTACGAGTGTCAACTGTTACAGTGACACTCCGTACCCGAAAATGCTAATTGCACTCCTTCGGGGATATACGAGTACGTCGTCACTATATTTTATGTTATTTTATATAATATATATTTGAAAATACAAGCCAACTTTAAATTCGCTGTGCACGATAATTTACAAATAACAAAACTTGGTTAGGAAAACCTAATTAACATTAACTATTGTCGCTTAAGGCGGAACGTTTCGAGCTCGATGCAAATTGTTTTTCTTATTATTGAATAAAAAGTACTAAATAAATGTGATTTATGCCATTTCGCGACCATAGTTTGATGTCAATTAGACTTTTCTAACAAAATTTTCTAATTTTATGCATTACGTTGTAAATGAATGTCCACATCATCTTAAAACAGGCTTTTAAGTTTGTATGGACATTCACGCTAACTATAATCCATAAATTGTTGCAATTCTGCTAAAAACGTCTGATAATTATTAAACAAAAGTCGCAAAATAAGATGAAACTATTTTTTCATACATTTTATTTAAAAATAAGATAAACAATCATAAGTTATGCATTTTGCACTGTGCTCGAAATGTTCTCCCTTAACGCCATAAATCACTTTTATTTAGTACTTTTTAATCAAAAATAAGGGAAAATAAAATCACTACTTGGGCGTTTGGGAATCCACCTAAACACGAATTTTATAACAAAAATATGGTAATGGTACCTAGTTAAGAAAAAGTTGTCTGTATTCTAAATTTACAATCAGAATGAGTTTAACTAGCACATATAGAAATTGTAAGGTCAAATAAACGCAGGGGTAAGCCGGGTCCATACGATTCCGCACTGGATATACAAATTAAAAGTTACGTACAGATAACGCGCGAGTTAAATGCAGAGCTAAGGAATGCGCTTTATATACACACAGCTGTTCTCTCTACGCACATAGCAGGCGTGCGAGGGTAGTGTGCAGACGGCGGGGGGCCTTTCGCCTCAGCCACCAACTGTATTTAACTCGCGCGCTGTCTGTAGACACTGTCACTTAACTACACTAAGTTTGTAACTTAAAAATACTACTTCAAATGGGAATAAATAAACTGGCCAAGAGTGAATCTGGTTCACACTATTAGTGTAGCGGTAAGCTGTCAATAGAGCACATTAAACATTTTTAATTAATGTAAAAATAATATATTTATAATTAAAACATTAAGGGAATAGTAATTTTTTGAAAATTTTGATCTTTATTTAAAACACCAGTGAGACCAAGAATTACATAATATTTTTGAGAATCCTTAAAGGCAGCTCTTTCAAAATATCTCACCTGATAAATAAATTTTCGCACCAAACTGAAATTTTTTTAAATCTAATTTTTTTTTCGAATTCTTTTCTTGCGTTGTTATAGACGCGTTCATTGAGACCTAAAGGCATAATGCCTTACCAATTCCTACGTTACATAATAGTTTTCAACGAAAAACCTCTATGACAGACGGACTGAAAGCATTGAAAAATAATGAAAATGTATCAAAAGTGTTTTGAAAACGAGTATTTTAAAGCGTAAAATTTGCCGCGGATCAGGATAGACGAAAGATAAATGAAAGCATTGACGCAGGACAGCTTTCACCGAGTAACCTCGTCCAAAGTCTTAATTTAAACATTATCTTCTAGCTGCTGCTGAAAAAAAACTGCCTGAACAAGGAGACAACAAAGTGATCCTTTAAAGGGTTTTGTTTTTCAATTTGAGCTACGGAATCATAAAACAGGAAAGCTTCACTTCCAGCAATCCTTTTTTGTTGAGATTCTCAAAACCATCGATTACAAACAAATACTAACTCATACGAACAAAGTACCTAAGACCTTTAAATAACTCCGTCCACACGGCGCGGCGCGTACGGCCGCGAAAATTCGATCCATTTCAAAGGAATCTACTAAAAAGGAACGCGAGACTAACTCAAAGCTTTTATATCTCGTTGGGAGGCATCTTATTGTCTTCGGTGGTATATGTATTAAAGCTTGCTTTCTCTTGCGTAAATAAAATCCATTGGAAAAAGAAGTGAGTGCTTCGGAGCAAGTGCAATCGGGTTATTCCTAGTAGGACTCTTAGGATTATAATGTAAAAATATTCATTGATAAGTTTAATACGCAGTAAAAGGAATGAAGAATTTCGGTAAATGGTATATGCGGTCCTACTATAATAAGTAAAAATAATTCAGGGGTAGATCATGTGTCGTTAACTGATCATATGTTTTGGAATAATTTTTCATTTCTCAGTACAAAGTGGTTCAATCAGCTGACAAAATTTCTATGTAAAAGGTGAAAAAAAGTTCGCAAGAACAATTTTTTTTAGGTAGTGTCTTTTTCTATTAAGATACTCTATCACCTCTTAAATTTTTTTCACTTTGAATTTTAGAACCTTAGCGAAATTTATCGCATTATTTAGAGTGCATTACAAACTACAAAATTTTATAAATATTTTATATAAAATATTATTCGATTGATCGAAGATTGCTGTTTAAATATTATTTATAGGTATTTATAGGTATTTGTTCCATTACACTTCCTTATTTTATGACTTAGATATTCGCCCCTTACGTTTTGACTTTATTTTCATATTCGTCCAAATGCAGAGTGGAAAAAATGTATTAGGAAAACTTACAAAGGTGCGTACACAAATTATATTCAAATTGTCAAGACATGTTTAAATAAAATGCATGAATTATTAAATTTGCATTAATATTATGGAGGGGAAAAATTCGTTTGTTTGTTTGCATGTAGGGAGTAATCTCTGAAACCACTGTTTTTTTTTTCACTTTGGTATATTTACTTGAGCATAGGTAATCAAATCACTGGATTTAGGTTTAAGTTTGTTTTGCTGGGGACGGGCAGTTCTCTAGCGCTTCGCTTGGCTTCCAAATTTGTTTATCAAAGCAACCTAACACGTACTTCCTCGCTTCGCTTTGCTTCAGTCGTCGTCGCACCTATTTTTGATTTATTTCCATTTCAATCTAACTTTTACGTACAAGCGTTCGTTAAGCCGAGATTAATAAAAGCTCTAAATTTACGGACTTAACATAGCTAAAAATATTACATAGATAAATAGGAGAGCTTTGGTAACTCTAAGTTTAACCTAGGTTTACCCTTTTTTCTAACACTACCCGTGAAATATATCGTTACAAAATCATTTTATCCAATGCTATTACAGATTGTTTCTAAGAAATGTAAACAGTGAAACATCTGTGTATGATCTCTTCTGAGGTATCATGAAACTTTACTTTACTTTTATAAATAAACGGAGGGGAATGCTGCAAAATGTATTTTCACAAACAAATCCATAATAATTCCCACGAAAAAAAAGTGTTTAATTTTGTGTTTTTAGTACAAAATATAGTATAACATATACTTAAATAAAACCCTTTTGAATTAAAATGTAAAATAAGGATTCATAATAAAATAAAAAATAATCCAAACAATATATTTTAAATTATTCTAATTGAGCAACAAAGGCGACCCACCTTTACAAGCGATGTGGGATCAAACGTCAAGGGCAGAGAGGACTAAGTGTAATGCCTCATGCGAGTGTCGGGCACAATGCAAAGTAGATTGAATTGGAAAAAAGACTTGAGTAGAAACGGCTTTCGGCACCCCGGGGAGGGCTTGAAAGGGTTAACAAAGAGAGCGCTGTCCTCTAAATGAGTATTGTTCTTTATTGTTGAATTTTTGCAACGTTTTGATTGGGTATGAGTGGGGATTTCATAAATTGAAAAATGGTGATGGAATTTAGCTTTGGGACTAAATTTGTTAGTTTTTTGATTATAGCGGGCTTTTTTAGTTGCTTGGCAATTATTATGGGTTCATTTTTATTTGTCTGGTAATTATTATGAAATTTTCCTGCCCAGAAGTCTTTAAATACATTTTTCAAGTAAACAAAATTCTATGCCATTCTGTAGTTAGGATTGAATCGAAATTAGATGGTTCAGCAATAATTGCGTCATTCATTTTGCATAGGTTTGTAATCAGCCTTGGTTTGAATTGTAAATTAGTTCGGCCGTTAGCGTAATGAAACTTCGGCAAAATCTCTATCATTAAACTCCATCGAAATAAGACAACCAATTTTACAAACAGGTATCCTATGAGATAAAAAATTGACACAAAGAGTTCTAATATGGTAAAGGGATATGTTTACAAATATTAAAACTTGATACATTGTAATAAATAAGCCGTTTGTACCCAAACGGGACAATCTTTACTAATAAATGGCAAAAGTAAGTTTAAAAATAAAAATCACCTTGGTGATAGAAATTTATAGCCGATTTCAAATCTCACTTGATTCAATGTCCAATTTGTAATAAGCTCTAACAGTTTCATATCGTTGGGGAAAGCTTTCTTGCACCTCTGTACAACAGCGGAAACAGTCATAGATATAATGCTCGAGGGGAACAGGCAGTGCTGCGCTCAATATTTTCCGCGCCATTACCCCCTTCGTAGCCGGATGAAGCTGCTCCGGCTGTTTACTAAGATGCAACCTGTTCGTAGGGTTCCATTATAAACAGGAAACCTACTGTTCCAGATACTCTTCCGCCATACTTGTTTGTTTATTTTGTTTTAATTTAACAAACTTTAATACGATAGACAAAAGATCTTTATGAGACATAATAAACACACTTGTACTGTTTTACAAACGGATTATTTTATTTTACAACTAGTTTCGTCTTATAGGCCAAGGATACTTAAAAAAAAACATTATTGATGCGGGTCACGCACACTATAGGGTTCCGTAGTTGCCCAATACATTTTATAAAATGGTCTATTAATACAGATTTAACCCGCTCAAATTGAAACGGCAAGTCATTCGCGATTAGTGGTACTCTGGAAATCATAATTTCTTCCCCAGAACCACAATCGTCTTCAACAGATGGTTGTGCAGCTTCAAAACGGCTTATGCCATTGCACAGTTTTGGCGGTTTGAAGTTTTTAAGAAGAGTATAGGGGCACCGATTTTTAATTAGACCAACTAGCCGTTTTATACGACAATGTTCTTTCTTTCATTCTACTTTTACAAGTCCAGATAGAATGACTAATTACCTTCACTTTGATATTTAAGTGAAGTTGAAATTATTCCTAGGAAGTTACTTGTACAGTTCTGAAATACTGAATAAACGTGTGTATATGGGGACCGGCACATAAGCACCTTATTACATGCTCCATTAAGTTTATAATTGAACAAAAGTAGAGCGGCCCCTCCGCCTACGAGTACGTTGTGTAACAAGAGTAAAGATGCTTGAACTATAATGAAAAGCTTTCAATAAACCTCTCTAGACATTTTCATTTACCTAAATATGCCTATTATTAATAAAAGCTATTATTTATTTTAGTGAATATATAATTTGCTTTGATGAGCTTTTTATTTTAGTGGAATAATATCAACGACCTACAGGTATCTATAGCTCGTTGGATAATATAGATAGATATTACCTGTAACTTTAAATATACATAAACAATATTGGAAATTGAAAAAGTATGTGAGCCGTAGGTCAGTCGAGTAGCTATTATATATTTTGTATTCAAAGTAGCTTTAACGATCATACTTTTATTGTAAGACTACTTTTTTAAGTATTGTCTACATCATATCCTGGTATTTCGTACTCTAAACATGAGTTGTACTAGTAGGGAGTAAGATTATAAGGAATCAATACATAAAACATACATACGAATTTTTTACTGTCTCGATTTTTTTTGAGAAAAGCACTTTAGATGCCTTGGCGGATACGGGTATTGCCTGACTCGTATTATAGCAGACCTCGGCAGGCCTTGGCTTGCTAATTCACCTCGTCGGGCAATGCCCTTCTTTCCACCACTCGAATATAATGTACTACGAGTATCTATTGTAAGGTTAGTTCAAGTTAAGATTAATATTGTTTTCACTAATGACAAATAAGCCGACGCCTACTTAGATAACACCAAATTTTCGTAGCAAAGAATTCCGTTAATCATGATCTCAGCGTTGGTGTAACGCCTTTTTTCTCTAGGCAACTCTTAAGTATTTTGGCATATGATTTAGGTGTTTTTTAAGGTTAAATAAGTCGTGTTAAACCGAATCCACACCAATGCAGATATTAAAGTATATTTAAGAAGAAGCTCACCTTCCTTTGTCCAAATAAGTAAATGTTATAATACCTATGTAAGTAAGTATTATTTTTATATATTTATCTAGTATTACACATATGGATTGCTACAAATATATATTACGTATATGCATAAATAAGCATTGATTAGTATGTATATTCTTTGTAAACGATTTTATAGTCGCTCCTTTTGCCTTTTTTTATCGTGTTAAATAATGGTTTGCTCTAAGAAGTTTATTTTTAAAGATATACTCGCCAATACATGCCTGTTTGTTTTTTGTCAATATTTTTCTCTTTTGCTCTAATTAATCTATTCCTAAGGATATACTCGCCAATACATGCCTGTTTGTTTTTTGTCAATATTTTTCTCTTTTGCTCTAATTAATCTATTCCTAAAGATATACTCGCCAATACATGCCTGTTTGTTTTTTGTCAATATTTTTCTCTTTTGCTCTAATTAATCTATTCCTAAGGATATACTCGCCAATACATGCCTTTCTTATTTTTCGTCAATATTTTTCTCTTTTGCTCTAAGAAATCTATTCCTGAATATATATTCGCCAACATAATTATGCCTGTTTGTTTTTTGACGATATTTTTCTCTTTTGCTCTAATAAATCTATTCCTAAAGATATACTCGCCAATACATGCCTTTCTTATTTTTTGTCAATATTTTTCTTTTTTGCTCTAATAAATCTATTCCTAAAGATATACTCGCCAATACATGCCTGTTTGTTTTTTGTCAATATTTTTCTCTTTTGCTCTAATAAATCTATTCCTAAAGATATACTCGCCAATACATACCTTTCTTATTTTTTGTCAACATTTTTCTTTTTTGCTCTAAGAAATCTAGCCTTAAGGGATATACTCGCCAATAGATGCCTGTTTGTTTTTTGTGAATATTTAAGTTGGGGTACTAAAGTTATACACATGCATTAAATAAAGACTTATTGGAATAAGAATATTATTATACCTACATAATGCAATTTATAAATAATTTGATAAATAAACCATAAATAAATATAATACCTAGCCAAATATATATTATACTAGCATAAGTAAAAAATTAAAATATTGTGTATACATACCTACACAATGCAATGAATAAATAAGTTAATAGATAAATAAACTATAAATAGATATAATGCCTAAATCCGCCCATTCGATTAATCATGCTAAAAAGAAGGGCAAGAAACTTAGCAAGATCATGTCTTTTTTATCAGTATTTTTTTTCTTAGTATGCCTTAATACTATTACAGTTTTTTTAACTACTAAACAATATATTATAAAAGGATAAAAATATATAAGACAGAAGGAAATTGTGTCATGAGGAAAAAATATATATCTTAGTCTTCCTGTCGAATGAGGTAGTGTATGTTCAAATACTGAGCAAAACATCATCCACCTGTCTCATATAGTTTATCACTTGTTTTATATTCAGATTGTCTACTAATAAATGTTAAGTTTAAGTTATAGAATATTCATGTCAATATGTAAAAAGAAATATCAAAATAATAAAAAAAAAACAATAACAATATAAAAATATTACTCTACTCTAAAAACAAACGATATGAAAAACACAAATGAGTTAGAAAATAAACGAACAGTAGTATCAATCAATATTCTCATGACACCAAGCGTCACTATCATCCAAATAGTTATTAATTTTATAATATGCTTTTCTCAAGAGTCCCTGCTTAATATATAATTTAAACTTATTTTATAAAAAAACTAAGGACCTCCTTTGGACGTTTATTGTAAAATCTTATACCATGTCCTGCAAAAGAAGTGCCTACTTTTACAAGTCTAATTTTTTTAAAAGCCAAGTTATGGGTTATTTATTAGTATTTCACTGAGGCCAAAACTACATTTTTTCGAATTTTTGTCTGCCTTTTTTCTGTCTCGAGAACTACCTAATAAACGAAATTGAATGGATTTTTTCAATTATCATCATAGTGACCCTGGTCAACATATTATAGGCAATAAGGGGTGCTCATAAAATAACTGCCAAGTCTAAAACGGGGCAGAGATTGAAAAATGCGGGCGAAGCCGCGGGCAAAGGCTAAGTAAAGTATAAAGTATACCTATACTCTAAACTATATTCTTTGCAAAAATACTCGCCAACCTAATGTATCAAAAACGAAACACACGTTTTTTATATAAGTATATAATATGATTTCACCCAATCAATCATACATTCAATTATTTCTTGTATAAATTTTATGCACAAGTTTTCTTTTAATATCTGCACAAACACAATGATAATAAATAATTATATATATGATACAAATATTAAAAGCACTACTATGTTTTATTTATATAATATTACATCTATTTTATCCGGATACCGCGCACTATTTCGGTGTTCTTTCATCAACAGGCACTAGCAGAATAACGGGATGGCGCATGTTACTGGTAACACCTACTATAGCATATGCTGAGTTAGGGTCCTTTGTATTGCCACGTCCCATGACCTTACATGTTTATACCTATACGTATCGATGTTTGTTTGCATTTATTTTAATATTCGTTATGTTCACATAATTAAAATTGTGTTCTTTCGTGTGTGTTGTGGCACTTAAATAAACGTATCTTTGTCTTTATACTCGAGGAACATTGACGAAACCCTGTACGGGTTGTGGACGAACAGATTCATCGTCTGAAAGAGAAACCAAGAACACAATAATATTAATCCACTCAAATGTTCTTCCTTCAACATACGTACGATGTTTGTAGATACACGACAATCGTCATCATCCCAGTAGGAATATACTCGCAGCGATTGTGTTTATATAGCAGCTAACCAAACAATGGGCTAATTTCACGTAGCAAAGTACTACGTTATGTACCAAATGGAAATTTCTCGTCGGGAACAAATGTAGTTACGATACCAATGCTCTTGCTAATGTAAATGCGTTGTATGTTTATTTGTAAGTAGGTGTATCGTACGTGTAATTGTCGCCAGCTTTTGTAGTTAGGATAATATTTTAAGTAACTACAATGTAGAATTTACTGGAGCTAAATACATAGTTTATGGTAGGAGCATTTTGTTTGACACGTAGTTAAAATAATCTACAGTTTTATAAATAAAGATTTTTTATTTATTTTACATGTAGGTCTATTTATAAAACAAACAAAAAATAGAAATTAAAGATATATTTCGGGTCCAATCTGAACCTGGCATCAGTTGAGTATATAATAGACATTTGTCATCTCTATAAGTATCACATTTATGACCTATGTTGAAAAAATCCTAAGCTATTTATAATCTGACTACTTATTAAAAAAAAATACATCATATATACATTATGATGATAATGATGATGATGATGATGATGATGATGATGATGATGATGATGATGATGATGATGATGATGATGATGATGATGATGATGATGATGATGATGATGATAATATTTACGATTGACTAGACTATCTCCTTAGTGTAATAAATAAAGATTACAATAATATTGTGACGATATTCAAATTGGTGCTTGTGCGCTGTGCTTTGTACTACCATAGACGAAATGGTACTTGTACTATTTAGTCTATGGTACTACTAAGGTTAGATTAATAAATCATCAAATATGATCCTGGTAAGAAGATTGAAAATAGAAGATATGCCGGATGAAGTATACCGGGTGTAAATAGACTGCTACCATTAAATGAAACCACATATTCTACCGACCCTACTGAACCACTTTAAGAACCATACCCACGAACACCCTTGGCTTAAGAAATAATTGAGTTCCAAACAAAAATGCGTGAACCCTAACGCACCGACATACGGGCGAGTTTAGAAAGAGCGTCGTCCGTGAAACCCAAAGCTGTATCACGGACGACGCTCAAAAAGTAGTTTAGTAGGGTCGGTAGAATATGTGGTTTAATTTAATGGTAGCAGTATATTTACACCAGGTATACAAGACAATCAATATATTGGTATGAAGAGTCTGCTAAAAATAACATAATACTATGATTTGATTTGAAGCATAATTGCACTGATACCAATTATTTCCTAATTATTTCTCAGGGCACTTTCACAAATGTTGACTGACAGGAGCGAAAAATGGGTCTGTGACAATTTCTTCGATGGCGAAAATGTATACCTATATAAGTATATTTAGAAAGATATATAATTTATGTGTGTGTAGTGTCTTTAGAAAATCGTCAGCTAGTTTCTTGTTGCTTGTATTGTAAAGTAGGTTAGTCGAATTATTAAACCATGCCATAATTGACCATTCCACCAATCTTAACATTTACCAAGCCTTACGAACCATATTCTTAGAACAGTAATATCATAAATCTTAAAAAAACGTTGGTATGAAGTAACCGCACTTACTTTTCGTCCACCAGTTGATCCCCTAACGACAACTCAATCTCCCCGTTTGCCGAGAGTCAGGCGCGCACTGCATAGTAAGTCAACTTATAAGCTAGAACCACACTACCAGTTACGTTCCGGGTGAAAGGGACAAAGCATTATCAAGGGGAAATCAGTTGGTGGCGTAAAAAAGAGAAGGCTTATATCCAGCAGTGGGCGGAAACTAGCTGTCAATGATAATGAAACGGGATGGACTAAAAGTAGAACACGGTCTGCTTGTCTGAGTAGGTTTGTCGCCTTAGCCTGGAATAGAATCTGGCCCAAATACATGATCCGGTTTATTTCCGGTTGAAGCTAACACGCCTTCAGTGTATTTAACATAATTACACAAAAAATTTGTTTCATGACTGTTTGTATTTGTTTTTGATGGCTACAAGTAGTAATTAGCTTCCGAATACATTTTAGATATGTTTTTCGATTTTGATGACGATAAGCTTGCAAGTATTTTTCCTGGCAACGATTTTAACTTTAGACTTCGTTTTTTTTTTAACTCGTTTTACCTGTCAAAACGAAGACAGCTTTACTTGCGAAAGATTCCAATTAGCTCACTACCTATAATAACATTACTTTAATAAACAATTTTAAATGTGATGAGGTCATTTTAAAGGTAGTACTTTATACTCGAGACCTGTGGAGAGTCTAATTAGCATACATCGTCCTAATAAGAATTAATAATTTAGATCCCTTAACCAGAACGGAACCGAAGTAGTGTAGTCACAGCTTAGTAAGGGGGGCCGGGGAAGCGGTGTCGCGTGATTGGATACTTGCCAACTGAGGAAAACGTGAAAGAAGTGAAGCGCCACTTTAAAAACTATTTTGCAAGTTTTATGAGTACACTGCTGTGACTTGACAGATAAAATGATCTACGAATCAAAAATATTTTATTTCAAACTTGTATTCGGATCGTGACTTGTACCAGTAAAATTGTCAATTTTCATCTATCTTAGTCGCAGTCACGAAAGTAATATCTTAAACTTTAAAGTTTAAAGTAACTGGAAACCAGGACAAATCCTTGCCTAAAACTGTTTTTATAATCGGTTACAGACTGATAAACATTGAATTTTATACGTAAATATTGAAAGACGCAACATCTTTCAAACTTTATCTGGATATACTTCTACACATCAGGGCTTTCAAACTATATACACTTATTTTAATTTATTTTATATTATAATTTATGGACCTTGAAGCAAGATGCAATTGTTTAGAAAGGTTTTAACGTTTCATTGCTCAACTATGACAAAAGTCAGTTAACTTTTTTGCAGAACAAGTCACGATTAAGGGGCTATTTCGATAAAAATGGCACTTTTTGAAGTTGTTTACCTGCTTTTCAGATGAAGCCACTAATTTGATAAATCAGTATATAAATTTCGAAACTTTTTTCTAGTTTTCTTCAGTACAGAAACGCGATTGCGTAACTTTCGCTCGATAGAAATAATTATTGAAATGAGGTGTTCTTATACTCTTTTTTTCGTAGTATGACAATAGGAATGACATACAGACCTGAATGATATTTTATGAGATAAATTTTAACGATATATAAAATTTTTCAGTTGGAAATTTTGATAGATATTTTAGTTCATTTTATATTAATTTAAAACCGACATTTTGCTATTTTTTCCGGAATCCCTCCCTCTCGCACTGCGGGGCGTTCCGCGTGGAGTAACAGTGACTTTTGCAAGCGTGACATATCCTCATAAAGCTGCATTAGCATTTGCCAGCAGGCACGAAGTCAGCCTACGTTACGCTTTTCTGTACATGGTCTCCATTCTAACGCCTTTCGGCCCCAACGGCCATCACGTCGGCGACAGATATGGCCTGCCCTGCCCACTGCCGCTTCAACTTACTGATTCGGCAGGCTGTGTCGGTCACTTTCTATCTACGAGGGATTTTCTCATTTAAGATATCCCAACCATACCTTAAAATGTAACTGCCTGAAAAATCATATCCAGTCCTTTGTAAAATCTTACGTAGGTATCACTTAAAAGGTGCACAACTTTGAAATGAGCTAACTAAAAACCGCTAAAAAGTTCTCCCTCCTACGCTTAAGCCAACTTATCTGCAAAGTTTTTATTTCATTTTATGAGCTGTTTAACAGAAAATGAGCCTTTAATCGTTTATTTTTCTTTCTAAAACTTGCTGCACCACTAAAAAGACCACGAATTCCTTCCGGAGCGAGGCCATTATGAGCAATTTTCAAATTGGATATTCCGAGACTTTAATGTTTTTTGCAGGTCTTCAACCGTGAAAAACTATATTGCTTTTTTTATTAAAAATACGAAGTACTCCTGTACGAGAAGCAAACGGGCACTTAAATGTTATGGTTATTGCGGTGACATTCGCACGGGATCCCTAACTTATAAAATTGGTAATCCTTGGGTGTCCTTAGAAATCCGATAAGTTATTACAATGGTATGTGGATCCCGGGGATTAGGTGGTGTCATTTGGTTTGGCAGAATTGTATAAAAAAGTTAACAAGCGAGCGAAATAAATGAACAATGAAACTTTCAATTTTAGGCGGATTTTTCTGTTAGTATAGGTAGTTTAAGATGAAAAACGAATAAAAACCCTTGCAGACGGACAGTTGCTTTGTTGATCATTAAAGATCTTCGATCATCAATTTAATGATCTCTTTTGTCTCTTTTGTTTGCTATTTTACAGTGGTTATCTACTTGCTCGGTAATGGTTATACGATTAGGCCGTCTATACTAATAATTAAGTAGCAGAAGAGTTGTGTCTGTAAAGTGAACATTTTTGGGTTTTTTTTATGAAATGGGTTATTAGTGTTGTACTGAATCCAAAACTATATTTTTTTAAATTTTCTAACGTTTTTTAACGTTTTGCTCGTTACATAACTGAGCTGCTCATAAACTCGCTGTCGCGATACAGGTTCTAAAGCCATCTCTTTTGCTGGTGTAAAAATGGGAACAGAATAATACCTCACCGGCACGGCGTCTATATATACAAAGCTTCCCGCTATGACACCACACCACACACTCAGATGTGACTACCGATTATCGTCCATTTATAGGAAAAAAAAAACGCTTTAGGGTGCTAGAAGATAAGCACAGTTGCGACCCAAATGAAATGGGGTTCAAATAGTCGAAACGTTATACTTTTGGATTTTTTATACGGAAGGTTACTTAAATAACCGATTTTCCAGGTTAAAGCAGCATTTTGGTTGTCTTTCGTACAGTGTATGAAAAACAGTCTTATTTTATTTTTTCTGTGAATATTTGTACGCAATGTGGCAGAGCACGGAGAGACGAAACCAATGACCCACAATTAAATGATTTTGAATTTGAATGTATAAGAAGATTTTGGTTTAACGAAAACGAATGTTTTAAAGTAGTGGTCAACAGTCAATAAAATAGAACAGAAAGCAAAATGACTAGGAGGAAGCCGCGCCCATTATTGTCAGTACTGAAAGGGTTGTAAAAGACGACATAAACTGGCTTATGTAACAATAAAAATAAATTAGAGAAAAGCGAGCAATGAAACTTTGCCCATTATACGCGTTTACGTAAAACAGAAAATTTCATAGCATTCTGGTTTAATTAAGACAAAATGCCATGCCGAGATTAAACATATGAGCCTGTGCCGCACGACCTACATTCCTGCTTTTATTTTTTTATGTTATTTTCTTTAATGAGTTGTCGTTGCCCGTGGGTTTGTGCGCGTTGAAATTCATTAAGACGATATCGCTAAATGCAGGGGCTAACTTATACGAGTATAGGTAGGTACAAGGTGGAACATTTACACAAGGAATAATGTATACGTATAATAAAAACCGGTCAAGTGCGAGTAGGACTCGTGTCTGAGGGTTTCGTAGCATTCAAATAAGTAAATAGACTAAAATGATTTGAATATAAATAACAAACTTAATAAATGTAAGTAAATGTATAAAAAAACTGAAAAATTACGTTGGTCAACTATTCATTCATTAAAATTAGAGTGAGTTGACATCATAAATATTTAAAAAACGGATAGGACTCACTTTTTTAACTGTGCGAGGAGGCGAGTCTGGCTTCGATACCGGAAACCTCTGAACGCAGCCGAAGAGCGGAAAGGCGAGCGGCGACGAGAGAGGGGAGGAAGCTTAGTACTCGACTGACCGCCGTGGGCAAAAGTACTCCCGAAGAGTCCTGATGATGATGAGTCATTATCTCATCGAAAGCTCGACCTGTGCCTCCTTGCACAGTTAAAAAAGTGAGCCCCATCCGTTTTTAAATATTTATGGTCGACTATTACTCGTTAACTTATTAATCCTACTTAGCTGTGATAGTTTTCCTTTTAATTTGGTTATACATTATATACTACTGTTGTGAATTTTCCACATATCCACACAACCGTTTATCTGGCAGGGGAAACACATGACTCTAACCGAAATTTGCTCTTTAAAGCGGATCCCTGAATCGAAAAATAGTTTTCACATACCCGCAATATTTTTGATCGACACGAAAAAAAATGCATCCCCACTTTCCATGTAGGGGAAGCAAAAATGTTTTTTTTTAAGGTTTTATTTTACTACTTGTAAGCGTTATTCATATGTATATACACTCGTGATAAATTACAGCTTTCTAGTACTAAGAGTATCTGAGCTAAGCCACGGACAGACAGTCAGACGGACATGGCGAAACTAATTAGGGTTCCTTGTTAACTTCGAAACCCTAAAAAGGGGACTGATCAGTGTACCATTTGTAACTATACCCACGTGTTACTGACTGTTGGATTTGTATTGCTTTCCTTCACGGCCTGGCTATTCTGACATTATTTTACATGCATTAAGGTATTCAATTCATTATGACTTCTATTAACCGCGACTAAGTTCGGTAGTTTACTTTAAATGACAGTAGGTATATTGTAAATAACACGTTTCTTTCTTCGATATTATACCGCATGCGCTTTACATCTTACAGTGGAAGTATATCTGATATTCGTTTTATTAGTTACTTGTACCAAGATTAATGAATAGAGGTTTAGTAACTCATCAGATAAATAAACGAAAATTCCTATAGACACAAGTACTAATCCGCTTTCAAGGAAACTGCCGAAGTTCCCGCAACTTACTAATTGCAGTCTGAAACTTAGTTAATTCTGCCTTATCAGCAACCTGTGCGGAACATGTTGACAATGTGAGTGAATTACGCGAGAATTTCATTTGTCCCTCGATACAAGGAGGAGATAACAAAGTCAAGGTAAATCAATGTGGAGTGAGTATTTTACGCTTATTGTACAGTAGTTGGTACTGTACGTCATCATAAATAACTAACATGGAAAGGTACTTCCCCCTAAAATACAGATAGCTCACTCGATGTCACAAATATCATAACATATGGCAAAGCTATAAGTTCTACAATAACACTCACCAAATAATACTACAGGTATCCTTCTGGAAGTTTTTATTGTGTAGTTTAAGTTTTATTCTGGTTGGAAAAATCTTACTTAAAATAAATTAAACAAAAACAAATATCATTATCATTGATATTAATCATGTCATGTCATTATCTTTGAAAATAAAATCATCGACAATCAAAGTTGTATGTGTTTTCTGAATAAACAAACAAAAGAACGCCTTGAATATACTCGTTCAGGTCAACTGAAAAATAACAGCCCACACAACAAAATTTTCGATTTCAGTATTTATTTTTACTCTAACATAAAGTCGCTTGCATATACCAGGAGCAGAAATCAAAAAATCTCATCTAACTCGACACCTGTGACTTGACTGTGACACATGATAGACCAATAACAAATTCTCTTTCAGGTGAAAAAGTTGAGTCAACAAATTCTCATTTTACTCACCCTACATTTTAGGAGCTCGGGCAAAAATTGCTGAACTGAAAAACTCTGAAAGCCCTGTAATTTCTGTGTCTGCTTACTACGATAGATAATAATAAAAAGCTGGTCAAGAAAAGGCGTACTTTTTCTTATTTTACAGCCACTTATAATATTTAATGTAGATCTTATATGACCTTCTTTTCGATATGTTTTCATCAATCGACACAAATGGCGATCTGCTCTGCTAGTTTAAATCTTACCCCAGTAATTGATGTAAAGCTCTGACTAAATCAGTTCTGTTCTAAGCGTGGAGCCCCACCAAAAGTAGTAATAAATTAAACACGATTTTTTAAAATCTGTCCCTCTTGATTCAGAGTGCATTTTGAGTCCGAACTCAATCTTACAAACGTCAAAAAGCGACGTGATCAGAGTTTATTCCAGAGTGACGTTTGTAAGATTGAGTTCAGACTAAAAATGCACTCTGAATCTCAGCCTTAGACATACGAGTATCAACTAGAAAATTTGAGTTCTGTTTTGGAATCAGCACACAAATTAACAAGCATATAAAAAATATATATTATTATAGTAACGTAAAGTAATATAATTCCTTAATTTAGATTTTTGGATATTTATAAACTGTTGTTAGTTTATAACATGTGTGTGTATGCTGTAGTTTCTAAGTCTGCAGAGCTCGACATTCATACCTAATAATTTCAACTGTTCTACGTAATATACATTTAAACAGTTACAATTATTACATATAATTTATTTTTATAAACTTGAGTGTTAGATACAGGATCTTATTAAACAGGTTGTAAATGGAGTGCGACCATTAAATAAAACCACATGCTTTACTGATCATACTGAACAACTATTCGAAAAAAAACCCGCGGAAATCTTCAGAGAAAAAGATATTCAACTGTAACTCAAAAACTTTATCTCGTAAGAGGAAGGTGTATTTTAGAACGCTGCACGCTAACAGCTATTTCACGGACTACGCTCTCTCTAAAGTCGCCCGTATGTCGGTGCGTCAGGGTTCACGCATTGTTGTTTGGAACTAAATTATTTCCTAAGCTAGGGGTGTCGGCGGGTATGATTCTTGGGAAAAGTGGTTCAGTTGGGTCGGTAGAATATGTGATTTCCTTTAATGGTAGCAGTCTATTTACACCCGGAATTATACGTATACAATTCAATGACCTCATATTTCACTGTAGTATACAAGTATACAAATATCGTTAGGAACACATGCTATTACAAATTAGGTATTTGCTTTGTATTTAGAAAATATATATTTTTGACACCATTACGTTACCATTACTTTAAAATTTTTAGGCATTTAAGTATAAGTACAAATTAAATTATTATTTTTCTATATTACCTAATGCTTAAGTAGGTACATTGCGCGGTCCGCGGCGTCGAGTCCTAACCAACTTGTGCACAATATATTTTCTTGATAAAAATATTTCTTCACCGACCCATTCTATGCTCGTTTAATAAGCTTTCTTCGATTTTTCAAAACATGCTTTTCAAATTTATTTCCTGGGATAATTATACCTTAAATCAAAGGTATGTTGATATTTAGTGCACCGATAACATAATGATAGATATGTATTCAAGGTTATCCAAATAGTTTTTTGAACTTTTTCAATAAAATACATACCTTGAAATAGTGTACCATTAACTTAACAACGATATACGAGTAGATTATACAGCTACCTTTCACATTGACACAATAAAGGTCTTCGTCTACTTATTTGACAGTGTTTCGATAGTACTAAGTTGTTAAGTATGTACTTGATTCGATTAATAAAGCAAGACACGTAACGAAGACATAAATTAATAGTAAGAAACAACACAGATATGCATGACAAAAAAAACTGCCCTTAGACGAACTTTTTTTTGTATGAGAACCAAAACTGTTATTTTGTAAATAACACAAAAAGTTATTACCCTTTGTTACATATCATTTATCGTGTCTCCACTTTGTAATTGTACTTTTGTTAAAATTATGTTACTCTATTAATTTATTTAAATAATACGGAACCCTCAAAGCGCGATTCTTACTCGCACTTGACCAGTTCTTATAAATTACAACAAAGGAAAAAGCCGGTGAATTCTTTAAACAACACATTTTTGTAACTTTAAATAACATATCTTTTATATGCATACAGGGGCTGCTATTTATGTATACAGAATAACAAAGTGAAACAAACATATAGCATTTATAATGGTTTTATAGCTTTTCAAAATATTCGCCATGTTGGTCGATGCACTTTTGCATAAGTTGGATTGAATTTTCGTAGCACTTTTTCCATTCGGATTGAGGTATCTCCAAAACGTGCATTTTGAACGTATCAACGGCCACTTCAGGGCTTGAAAAACGTTAAAAAACGTTTGTATAGTTATATGAAAATACACCAACAATAAACTTTAACTGACAATAACTAATAGTCTAATATCGGCCGGTAGCCATCTTGGTGGTTGGTTATGTAGGTAGGGCTCAAAGACTAGAAATATTAAGTAGTTGCTTGCTGTAATAACAAGAAACCTGGCCTATTACAGAACCAGGCAAAAGGTTACGAAGCCCTAGAAAACTAGATTATTGAGTACGCACGTTCCATGAAAACAAAGTGATATGAAGACATTTATTTGCTAAGCCGTCAGGTTTGTATCCGAAATGGCTCTTCTTTCATAGTTTACCTCTTAATACTTAAACAGAACAAAGTAAATATATATATATATAGTATAAAAGTTAATATAGATCATAGGAAAAATTATCTGACTTAAGGTCAATATTGTTTGATAATTTCTCCACAATGTCTTTCCTTTTACTTGGTTTTGTATATGCAAATATAGGGCCCAAAATATATTTCTTTTTCTATATTTTAATGTTAAGAATTGTTATATAAAAGCTTATTCTGAAGGCTTTAATTTTAATTTTGGTGCTGACAAAACAAAATTTTCTTCATTCCAAAATGGTTCTTTAGTGTTAACAACAGAAGCTTTCTTACTTTGGCAAAACTTTAGTTTTGAAAGGGCTAAAACTAAAATTAAAGCTTTCAGAATCGACTTTGTTGTCAAATACATAAAAGATTTATTAGGTTTTAATTTTCGAAGTAATTATTGCTTATAAAGTTTTCTGTTAGAAGTTTTTCTATTTAAAAAATCCATCATTTACCTTGTTTTGTAATAGGACAAAAGAGCTTCTGCCGCATAGATCCGAGCGTTAAATTTAGATTAAAAACGGTCGTAGCAGCAATTCTGCTATATGAGCACGCAACATCTGTAATATACTACTGACGCAGCAAATATGTGGTGTTTACTTACTCACATATAGTAGGTAGATTTTTACTTCATATTTTATGTTACCGGCTAACCCCGATTTTAGGACAAACTAGTTTGGTCTAGGGCAAATTCAGAAACCCTTCAGCGCAGAAGAGAGCCGGTAGGAGGTTAGGTCAGAAGGTTAGATATAGCGAGTCGCGCCACTACCACATAGCCTTCGTTATTTTTTTAATGACTTTGAATATATGGACACTCTTTTATTTTTATGATTATGTCAAAAAATGTCTAGCTTTTTAGATGTGGTATATTTTCACCCGTTTGCCACAATCAAGCGGCAACGTTTAATAGTGGCAAATGGGTGTTTTTTTTTTTATTAATGCTAAAGCTATATAATAGGTCTATCAATTTGTTGCTTTGTTTTAGGGTTCCGTACCCGAAGGGTGCCAAACGGAACTCTATTACTAAACCTCCGCTGCCTGTTCCTCTGAACAGCTTGAGCCGTTATACGAGTAGGTAAACAGTTAATTTTTTCACAAAATTTGTGTTACTATAGCCTCTTTAACGGCAACAATAAAAAAATAAATTATAGGTACCCGTACAAAAACCTGGAAAATGAAATTTTTTCACTTTATTTATTTCAGATCTATCAAATCAAAATATTTTATTCATGAACATGGGTATATGTAAACAAGATCTTAAAATATAATTTCAGCACTCCATGTTCTGCCTCTCAGCCTATGAATTTCGGTGTATTCTTAAACATATATTATCTAATTAAATTATGGCATGATAAAATAAAATTTATGTAATTAGATAACAATGTCCAAAATGTCAAAAAATGTTGATATAAGAAACGATAGTGAAATTAAGTATTTATAATGTTATGTCATTTAAAAAGTTCATCTAATTTGTAATAACCCTTACCAATGAGAAGACGGAACGGAGATTTTTTAAACAATGTTAAATTCATTTTATACAGTTTGGTAACTTGTTATAAATAGAAGTTGCTTTACAAAGAAAATTATTTCTCATAAGAGCTGTATTACACTCACGAGAGACCAGTTTATGTCTATGTTGTGGTCGTACAGATTTGAGTTTGCTTAGACATACTTTTACAAATAATTGAGGGTTAGTTTTGACAAATATTGAAATCTCGTATATATAAAGACACTGTAATGTCATTATCTTCATATTTTTAAATAATGGTTGATAGGTATCTATTTGTTTAAGACCACACATTGCTCTTATACACCTTTTTCGTGCCTTATTTAAGCGGCCTTAACATGTAGAGTTCCCCCAAAAAATTACCCCATATCGGAGTCTTGATTCAACAAGACCATGGTACCTATGCGGTTTTAACTGATTCTATATTAACAATTTTTGCTAATATATAGCAGATATGCTGAGCTGCTCAGCTTTTCAAAAAGCACGTCACAATGTTCTGTCATATATTTTAAGGAGGTAACTTTTTACCTCGGTACAAAATGCACATCATAATATTTTTTTCCTTACCTTTGAATAAAAAGTATGCAAAAAATGTGTTTTAAAGCAACTTGCGGAAATAGTTTATTAATAATAAAGTATTCACAAAAAAAATACGTATTTTAATGTATTACATTTTGTTTACATTCCATTAACAAACTTAAAAGCTTGTTTACAGCTGTAATCCATCCATCAGCCTGTTTCGTCCACTACTGGACATAGGCCTTTCCAGGAGTTCACCACTCTTGGCGGTCCTCCTGGACGAAATGTCCATACTCACACACGCTGGGCAGGCGGGTTGGTGAGCGCGGTGCCGAAACCCTTGCACTAGTAACGCCGCTGCCCGTCACCAGTCTGATTTATATAAGGCCCGGCAATTGGGGATGGATATACCGCCATCCGTCGGTCCCAGGCAATGGTGGGCCGCCTGGTTTTCTGCCTGAGAGCTGTCCTCTTACTCTCCCCCGAATAACTTCGGGAGGATTTCCGAGTAAGATGGTGGTACCTCCACAGTCGAGCCCGGCATTAGCTCTACCACCTAATAACAGTTGTAATGTAATTCAGCTAAAATGTAACGCATAAAATTGAATAATTTTCATGTGATCACCTAACTATTAACAAGCTGTTTGCGCAAATTGCTATAAAACGCATTTATTGCAAACTTTTATTCAAAAGTAAGGAAAACAATATTATGATGTGCATTTTGCACCGAGATCCTCCGTTACCACCTTAAAGGCGGTAATACATAAAAGTTTCAAATTCGGTCTAAAGTAAAAGAAAAGAAAATAAAAATTAGGGCTCCGTTCTCAGCGGGATTATGGCGGCTTGTTTTGTGTCAGCGTGATATTGCTACGACATCTATAAATAGTATTGTTGTTATTTACCATGTTTTTAGAGTTCATATCCGTATTTTGTAGGGGTTCCCTTTGTGTGTGCATCCAACTCACACTTGACTTGATAGAGAACATAGTAACATGTATTCTGTAAAAAATTAAACTTTCAATCTATTACGATTGATGCTGTAGTCTCCTGTGACAGACACACAACGAAGGCTTAGTGATAGGGTCCTGTCCGTCGACTACATAGCCCAAAAATACAAAATTTGAGAACTGAAACTGCTACTCAAAACCAGCACAGCACGCTAATAAAACTGAGAGAAACAATATAAATTATAGAAAAAATACTGTTTCGTTTTATTAGAAAGTTATAAAAATCAGTTAAATCTAACAAAAAGATATAGGTACTTAAAAATCTGAAACATAAAATAAAAACTTCAGTAATTATACAAACTTGAACTAGTTACAAGCTTTATTTGCCTTTTGTATTGTGTAGGCAGCTGCAGTTTTATTAAACACGTAGAATTCTTTGTGTTGTTTTGACAGATCGTTATACTCGAACTGTCGACACGTTCTCACGACAAACAGGTTTTGTTCTTATAGAGCCGTAGAGCAAAAGTTTTAAGAGAGAGTGTTATACCTGGTATAAAGGTAGAGAGACGATACAAAGTTTGGAGATTCAAGAATAGAGTGGACGATGTTCTGTTAATCATAAAGTCTTGCTGCTTCGGGTGGATATGCAGAGTAGGTATGTTTAAAACTTTTGTAGTCTGTCTTTATACGACGCGAAACTTCCCCTCAAACCAAACCACTTATTCTCAAGCATTTTCTCTATCGTTCAATAGTAACCAAATGGGCAACGTACTATGGAGACCACCCCTTTTATCGTCTAACTTTAGTATCCACCGCCTTCAAAAGTGTCGTAATTGGCCAAAAATGACGTGTGATGTCATTTCTAGTCAATCACGGCTGCCTTCAAAGGCGATTGCTATGGATGTCGAAGTTAGACGATAAGGCCCCAGATCAGATTCACAGAACCATACTCCAGGAAGGATCTGACAAGACTTTAATTATTTTAAAGTATTAACAAACAATGGTTTCAAATATATGCAAATAATAAAATAGTAAAACAGTCGTGCCTGTACACAGAATAGGCTAGTCAATAATAAAAGATAATCATGAACTCTCCAGACAGTTCAAATGCATTACGACACTTCAATTCCAATTTCTGAATAATACATTTAGCAGAAATTTAGTGGAAAATGACTAACTCCATGCTAATAGCACAAGTTTTTTACTTTATTACCCCAAATGACTAAAGTTCTTTAGACAGAATAAGAGAACAAAATATGCTCTAAACTTAAAGTTCAATTAAACTTAGTTTTTTTAACTTAAGTGACGGTGCATATCAAGGCTACAAAATGTTTCGCCTACATACTTGAATGTCATTTTGTATGAAATATCATTAACAATATTTTGTTGTAGATATATTTTTTTCGTAAGTCTCCTTCGCAAAATTAATTGTTCGTCTAATTTTACACGGTCACTAAATCTGCGTGTATCTCTCAATTTTATTCAGTGACTACTAATATTATTTAGTCACTACGTGAACTATAGCACCGCTACGAATTTCGTAGTAGGTATGCTACAGCGCAGAGCGATATAACGCAATGTCCTTGCTATTACAAATTACCGTTTTTATAGCACTGGCCTAGAATATTTGTAAAACGAAACGAAGAAAGGGGCAGGGTAAAGCTTCCGGGAAACAGACCTCTCAATTGTCGACCAAAAAATCTAAAGGATTTCACATTTGGCCTATGTAAGAAAACATAATAAGTTGCATCCCTTCGCAACTTGTTTTTCGTTTTTGTGTTTGAGTAACTACAGTAGCTGCAACATTAAACTATATATTTTCATAAATTTATAGTATACTTTTGAATTATTTTGGTATTATAAGAACACGTTGACTTTTTTGGTATTATAAGAACACGTATCGCTTCTTTTGGCATCGCTTACGTGAATCGAGGAATAGTATCCTAGCTGCAATTATGGACAACATCTAAGGTGTTTATTTCAAGCACTGGTCTTTCTATGCACCGTAGCGACAACAAGAAATGGGTAGTCAATTTTAATTGACTATTAGATTTTGTAGACTTAACTAGTTCTGGTTTTAATATTTATATTTTTGTTACACTTTATTTTAAGTCTTATTTATAAACATTATCTCTTTTCTAATATGGCTTCTTTACACCTGAAATAAAAACTTATAAAAATGAAAAATAAATAATCTTATTTCTCTTGACACAGGTTAAAAAATTTTGCACCCGCGATAAATCAGCACGGTTATGGAGAGTGCATGTTGTAATAGCGAAATGAAACAGCATTAGATTTGGCCGCCAGCCTCTCAACTGAGTTGGTGGCGTCATTCATGACGTCTGCTCTTAAAATGGGACCCTATAATACCCGAATCCAAAATGCAGTCTCTAACAAATCTTCAATCCCAAGGAAGTAAATCTTAAGTGGGAGTCGAAAACATCTGCTTTAATAAACTGAGCTATAATTATCAATTTATTGCGTTAATGTTGTTTTGTTATACGATCAAGCTATTAATTCGATTGCTGTACTTAAGAAATTCAGTAATAAAAGTTGGGAAAAGTGTTTTAATTAACGTTTTAATGAAACTGCGCTGAATGGATTTAAATGTTTAAGTTTGACGATTGATGCTTAATCTTTAAGAACTTTACGGCCATTTTTGATTACAACTGTGGTAAATGTTAAGGCAAAATATCCTTGGGTACCTGAAAATATAAACAAACTTATTATCTGCCTTTTTTGATAAGTTATTTGGCATTTAATAATCAAATGTTAATTTATGTTAATATAATATTGCATAAATGTACCTTAGTACTAAAAAAAATACAATCTGGTAGTTACTTAACATAGAACAGATTTATTAGAGCGCGTGAATAGAAGCGTATGATCGTGTAAAGCGTAATATACAGGATGTGACATAAGCGTAATAACGTATAATAGGCGTCAATCACGGGCTAACACATTTAATATGCCACGTACACCGAACACATACGAATGCGAACTGTCTGTCATGTAGGTGAACATTAACACGTTGTCAAATTGGAAATTACTGTCTGTTTATGGCTTTAATGTCTTTTTTTATTATCTACTAGGTTTTACCCGTGGCTTATTGGGTTCTAAAATTACCTTTGGTTCACGATCTTTAAATTGATATGATACATCTGATATTGCGACTGTATTGAAACATTTATAATTATACTTGTATATGATATAAAATACCTTAAGTATTTTACTAATATTATGTTTTTATTGCGAAATCCATCGCCTTGGAATACTCTAAATATTATTTTTAGAGTGCATTGCAAACTAGAAAAGATAAATTAGAAACAAATGTACTTAAAAACAAGAAATTGAGAAATTCATCGGGCCAGGATTCGAACCTGCGACCTCTTGTTTCCCAGACAAGCGCGCTACCAATTGCACCACCGAGGTACTTAACTAGACCGTTGAAATTTCCACCATACTTGTCCACCGAATATTTTTGTAACTTTTTGATCTAACCAGCTTGTAATGCACATGCTGAACACACACGAGGGCGTTATATGATTTCACGCCTTATTAGTAAGAAACAGATGGCGCTGTCGTCGCTACAATATGTCACCACCATGATCTGGCGATGCCTCCGCATACCACTGATCGTTTCTCCAAATCTTTTACGGTCAACGCTGTTCGGCTTTGGAATGAACTTCCGCAAACTCTCAAAGATCTTCCTTCTGTGTTCTCTTTTAAATATAACTTTAAAAATTTTTACCTCTCCTCTCTCTGAATGACTTACTGACTAAGCTACTTGTTTATTTGTATGTATGTATTCGTGTATTTAAGTATGTATTTGTATGTAGTATATTTATAATTAGATTATAGATTTAGAATTAACTCATAATGTACCTATGCACTGATGTGAATTTCTACAGTAAAATATTTCATATTTTCCCAAGGTTGACTGGAAGAAATTCCTTTTAGGAATAAGTCCGCCCTTGCCTTCTGTCTGTTCTTTGTATGTTTGTAAATATCTTGTTCTGTGTGCAATAAAGTGTTTATTCATTCATTCATTCATTCATTCATATGTGTTGCTTCAGACAGTTAAGAAATTCAAATTCATCTGTTTCTTAATAACAAGGCGTGAAATCACATAACGCCCTCGTGAGCGTTCAGTATGTGCATTAAAAGCTGGTTAGATCAAAAAGTTACAAAAATATTCGGTGGACAAGTATGGTGGAAAAATTCAACGGTTTAGGTAAGTACCTCAGTGGCGCAATTGGTAGCGCGCTTGTCTGGGAAACAAGAGGTCGCAGGTTCGAATCCTGGCCAGAGGAATTTTTTCAAATTCTTGTCTTTACATTTGTTTCTAATTTATCTTTTCTAGTTTGTAATGCACTCTAATAATAATATTTGACTAATACCTTAGTAAAATACAACCAAGATGTTTTGCTCTTGTGCAGAAAAGAGACATTCTTATTAATGTGAACTAAAAATACGTAGAATATTTCAAAATACGTTACCTAATGTATTAAAAGCCCTTTGCCCCAGTATGTGCACAATAAATCGCAACGGCGACATAAACTTAATGGATTTCATGTGTTGCCTGCATTTAGGGGACACTTGTCTAAAAATATTACTCACGCGACCAAACTACTGGCGCCGTCTTACGGACGCCAGTCTATGTTTGTTTACATCCTGTATGTATAAAAAACAAACACTGTAAACGTTCC
Source organism: Ypsolopha scabrella (assembly GCA_910592155.1). Classification (NCBI taxonomy): domain Eukaryota; kingdom Metazoa; phylum Arthropoda; class Insecta; order Lepidoptera; family Ypsolophidae; genus Ypsolopha; species Ypsolopha scabrella. Next base: position 13,907,930 of record OU342968.1, read on the forward strand.
AAAAAAATCTTAGTTTAATCGTATGATGAATTTTTATGATACTGCCAATAAGCTTTCAGCTGAATTGAAATATTCAGGGAAGGCATAAATGCAAAGCTGTGTAATTTTCAGCAAAACGATATGCGCCGACCTACAGCCCCGCCCGCGTAATGCAAGGATTCATCGTCGCCTACTGCCAAACGAATATTCGTTGCACAGTTATTATGTTAATTGAAGAAAAAGCGGGCAGGTTTAGTCGGGCGTAGCAACGGATGCGCTTCGAAACTGTTCATTATCATAATTTATTCGCGGCTGTCAGTACCGCCCTGAAATTGTAGAGGGTTTTTCTGGATATTACTCTGTAAAACGATCACGTATTTTTTAGCGTCAGTGAATCCATAAGGTTTTGTTTAATAATGTCGTAGTCAGCCCCCGTGCGACCGGAGCGATAAGATCGCAGATAGATACATACCGCCCGTCCGGGTTGCGTACTATAATTTATTTTTATGCCTAAACTCCGTTTACTTTGAAATATTTTATCTAATATTTATGAGGGCCTATTGAACGTGTACGGGATTCTGATTATCATAATTTTTATTGACACAAAAAAGGTTCTGACTCCACAGAGTGTTTTTAACAATGTATTGTAAGGATACGTAGCATTAAATTCACATGATTATAGTCCTAACAAAGTTTTTATATAATATTAAAGTACATCTAAATTAAAAACATATAAATTAAAAAAAAAAAACATTTTTATGTAGGAATAAACTACGAGTATCATTACATCAGAATTTGTACTAATAGGTGAGTCAAACAAAATTTTTTTGCCTGGAGTAGATCGAATTAAATGTACACTTCGTAAAAATTAAGACTATATTAGTAAATTAGCTGCAAAATTTAAATTCACAAGAATCCCCGATAAATATCGGATAACAATTGAATAATCACGCACTAACTTAATTAGATCATGGTTAGCTTCCTATATTCGTGTGATAAGGTGTCTAATTATTTTGGTTAATGTATAAATATACCACCATAGGTGGTAGAGCTGATGCCGGGCTCGACTGTGGAGGTACCACCATCTTACTCGCAAATCCTCCCGAAGTTATTCGGGGGAGAGTAAGAGGACAGCTCTCAGGCAAAACCATGCGGCCCACCATTGCCTGGGACCGATGGATGGCGGTATATCCATCCCCAATTGCCGGCCCTTATATAAAATAGACTGGTGACGGGCAGCGGCGTCACTGGTGCAAGGGTTTCGGTACCGCGCTCACCAACCCGCCTGCCCAGCGTGTGTGAGTATGGGCATTTCTTCCAGGAGAACCGCCAAGAGTGGCGAAATCCTGGAAAGGCCTATGTCCAGCAGTGGACGAAACAGGCTGATGGATGGATGGATAAAATATAAAAATACTTCTGGGTGTCCCTCTTCCCCCCTCCCCCAAATTCTGATGTCTAGATACTTAGTGTTTACTAAATATTTCCTACTACGACTTAAGATGAACCATGTTATTACAAATATTACGTAGAATACATATTAATATAAATACATTATGTATGGACAGTTTTTCTTATAAATATCGGCATAAATTTATTTAACTTTAGGTTTGAGATTTATGCAAAGCTTCTGTTTCGTCGTAGGAAAGTACCTGAAATGAATCATGTCTGTCTGTTTTTTGTTTTTAAATATTTATTGACAGCATTATTTAAATAGGGGGCTAAGAAAGAATAGTATTTGGCAGCAAATTTAAACTTCACTGCGGGCGTAGTGCAGACCCTATGCTTGAGACGACGATTCTCCTTAGCTTAACTGTACTTTGATTAATAAACCGGTGTTGAAATAAAATAAGGGTGTGAATAAACAATTTTCGCACAGTTAGGACTTTGGAACAATAATAGAGATCGGAAGTGGGAAACCGGAAAGCCTTAAACAAAATTAGCTTAAGAAGCATACGCTGGGCTTTTCCAAGGCGTAAGAAGACAGTTTTACAATCGCCACCCCAGCTGATGATACAATATCTTAATATAGATTCGCACAGAGATGACAAAAGTAGAATCAGCAATGTAGCGTACACACAAACCAGTTTTCGGACACGGGAAGTTAGAAGATCTATATGCGCAGACCAAGTTAGATGTTGGTCGATTATAATACCTAGATATTTAATTTGCACGACCCTTTCAATGATCGTGCAATTGAAAACGTGCTGATTATGAGCACAGTTATGAGCACGTATCTCAAATCTTAAGGAGTCTGGTTGAGAGACAGCAGACGCGGTAAAACAAATGTACTTAGTTTTAACAGTATTGATTGCCAGGAGATTCTGATCAAGCCAATTAAGGGCAACCCGCAAGCCAACCTCCGTAGCCTGTCTTACATCGGACCAGTCCTTTCCCCTGAATAACAAGACGGTATCGTCAGCGTCTGTAACAATGTTACAACTTGCAGAGGTCGTTAATATAAATGAGAAACAAGGTTGGGCCTAGGATACTACCCTGGGGTACGCCAAATTTTGTAGCGTAACAGGACTATAGTAAATGGAAATCTTTGTAAATTTTACGCTAATCGATAAAGAGACTTGCATGACGATAATCTTTTGTAAGTAGGGTAGTAGCAGGTTTTAAAATAAAAATAAAGAAGTAATCTTACGGATATGGTGTATTGTCAATTTTAAATTGACAAACTGCTACAGCTACATATTATAGATGAAACGAATAGAGAAGTTTCGTCTCTCGACAAAGCGTCTAACCAATGTAAACGCAGTACGTGTCATTTGTCAAGGCGATTTTAGCTATGCAGCACCTCTACTATAGCATGGTAGACCATAATGGAGCTTTGACACCTGGATATACCACTGTCTGCCCCTCTCTAGGTAGAACAACAGAGAGAGACAGAGCACTGTATCAAGCGTTCGATATGAGCTCGATATGGTCCTTCATGTTAAAGGTGCAGGTAACGAACTGTCAGGCGATGAGCGCAGCATCACATCACCATCATTGGTTTTAAATAGGAGTCGGACTCGTACAATTAAGGTTCCATAGGGTCCCGTACCAAATCCAAAATAGGCAGTCAGCAGATCAAATTGAACTGTTTTTTTTTTTACTAAATTGCTCTGTTTAATTTATATCTCAATGCCTATTGGCTTGGTAAAAATCTAGATTAGGTTTAGAAAACTAGCAGCAAACCAAATTGTTTTTTTTTTAGCAAAATAATCTGTTTAATTTCTGCCTCAATATCTACTGACTTAGCAAAAATCTAAATTTAAGGTTTAGAAAACTAATGATAAAGCTCAAAATTTGTTGGAAGCAACCATGGTTCTCTTTTGTAACTCTTCCTAATGATATGTCAGACGTTACGTTATTTTTTTTTCTAGAGCAAACTCATTTATTTTTTTATTATAAAATTATATGAATATTTTGATCATTGACTGGTGATACATATGTGCGCGTTACCAATAGCTATAATTATACCAAATTCCAAATTGACAAACAGTCGGACGAACATGAGAGTGTAGCCCGAGCCAAAAGGTTGCGTTTTAGAGTTCTGTAGTCCAACATGGAACCCTTGATAGTTTCGCCATGTCCGTCTGTCCATCTGTCCGTCTGTCCGTCTTTTCGCGGCTTAGCTCACAAACTATTAGTACTAGAAAGCTGTAATTTGGCATGGATATAATATATATTAATCGCCCCATCAAAACGGTAAAATAAAGTCCATATTCATCCATAATTCCATACTACCATACACGTAAATTGGGGATGAATTTTTTTTCTCGTCTATCCCAAAGTGTGGGGTATCGTTGAATACGTCATTCAAAAACATTGTGGGTGTGTGAAAACCATTTTTCGATTTAGAGATCCGAGTACAGGTCGCGCCAAACTTTTATTCCCCTCTAAACACAACAAAATGTATGGGCCGTTCTTCGGGAGAGCAATTTCCGAGCGGACTAGAAGTTTGGCGCGATCTGTATTAGTAGACAAACTTATCCCATCAAAAACATTTCAAGTAAAGGTCGCCAAGACACAGAAGCTCATAACGCTTTCACGGTTAAAAAGTTATCAGATCCCATGTAGAGCCAAGCCCTTAACTCTACTAGGCCTAACTCTAATAGGCCTAACTCTACAAGCCCTAACTGTACAAACCGTCGTCAAAAAGTATGGCTTGACCGTTTCATGGAACTATTGCATGACATAATCATTATGTCAATGAGAGTCTCTATTTGACGGCCGCGCCTCCTCATACAAAAAACCCTCAAAAAAGTTATTCTTTTTAACGTTATTTGTTTCAGCTCTATCTTAAGGACGGTAAATAAATAGATGTTTAAAACTTTATCAGATGTTGTATTCTAAAGTAAAACAACAAAAACAAAAAATAGTATTGTTTTTTACCATATTTTTAGGGTTCCGTACTCGTATTGTGTGGTGGTACGGAACCCTTTGTGCACGAGTCCAACTCGTACTTCACCGAATTATTTTTGATAACCTACTCTTAGGTATTTTCTTCATAAAATACCCACAAAAATGCGTTTTTCAAATAAAAAGCTGTCAAAGCCCCGAGATTGCGGAATAAGTTGACTAATCGCCGGTGCCATCACTTTCGCGCAATTCACGAAATCCTCTCATTTTTATTACATGATGACGCACATAAACTCGAGCTGTGATAAAAATAAACCTTTTGCTAAAAGAGCGCAGCGTAACTACGCTAAATCCCCTTTCCTCTACACAAGCCGGAAAACCCGTGACATTTTTTCAGAATACAGGTAAATCCTAGTTACTTACATTTTATGCAGTAAGTGCCAACGTATGTAGTTTTCAAAAAGATTTAACACAGGGACGCGGAAAGAAAACATATACATATCTAATTTTATGAAATAACTACATTTATTTTCTAAAAAATCTCATCCAATCTTACTCGAACTGCATAAGGTCATTATTGTAAATATAAAATTATGTTTAAAATAAGTGAATCATGTTTCTTTCACAGCACTTAATCTATAAACGTTTTCGATTGTCGCGTCATCTCGGCTCATTAATTTGGCTCGAAGCGACGCATTCATTTCTTTGTAGCCTATTGAATGGTGCGGTGAAGAACACATCAAGCTACACATTGGACCTTGTACCTATCTTATATCCTTCACTATAGAGGCTAATGTCGTACTGCAAGTGTATAAATTGACGTGTTCCCGGAGTAGCTTAAGACGACATAGGTAGTAAAAATGAGATTTTATAACAGTAGAACTCGGAAACTATAATATGTAGATAGGGTTCTGAAACAAAAAACATGTCATAAACGAGGCCTTTTTCAAGACGATGAGAAAGCCCAAAACGTGATAGACAAAAATTTTCTGGCGCCTTAACGCGCAATGTGTCCATCGCACAACAAAAGAAATAAACATATCTGAAAAATTTCACGGCCGAGTAGTGCGTTGAATCAAGAAAATATGATACGAGTATCGATGTTTTTAAGAGACCAATATTTTGGAAGTGCCTCAGCTGCCGGCGCCGTGTCCCAAATTGGCTGCCGGCGCGGGTTGCTGATTAGCTGCCAGCACCGGTTGCTGAATCGGCTGCTGGCACTGACTTTAGAAAAAGAAGCGGGAAATGGGGTTAGCATATTAAGTTGGTCTTCACGGTCATAGTAAAAAAAAAATAGAAGGGTGTTAGGTTAACAACGTAAGATAAAATAAGGAGCCGAGCAAAACGGAGCAGAGCGAGGCGATGACGTCCCTAGTTGTGACAGTAACTCCAATTTGTATTTAAAATTGTAAAAAATATATCAATTTCCTTTTGGGAGTGGGGGAAAATGACGTCACTTCTAAGTAAAATTGTACCTAGATGTGACGTCACGCGGAACTTCAGCGGGCTATATTTTCATAATTTTTTGTTTAATTGAAAAAAGAAAAAATATATGTCCAATATTTTCTGATAATCTAACTGACGGACTAATAAAATTAATTTTTTACTTTATTAGTTTGGATGGACTACTGTTTTGAACTGAAAAAACAGCCTTATTTTTGCAATTTGTTTCTAAGCAGCGAATTTTTCTTTATCACTTTTAGGACTTTGTTATCGTTTTGGAAAAGACCTCATTTATGTAATGTTTTTAAACAGAACCCTGTCTATTGTGCTAGTATGAGAGTTCTAATGTTTTGAAATCTCATTTTTTTACTATGTACCCGTATGTCATCTTAATGACAAGTTCAAAATTTGCTTGTAAGCTGCACGCTTTCCAGCTTATTTTTGAAGTGGATTTTTTTTTTGTTCTGATCTTGTATTTTAGAATTTGCACGTCACTTCCGGAACGACATTTTTGACAAAGTACAATTTGATTTCCGATTACAGATTTAACCGTTTATTATTTATGATTTTATTATTTATTATAAATTCTAACTCAAACTCAACGCTTATTGCAATCTAAGTGTGTGCAGATATTGAGTTTATTTTTTGGTGCTTCTAACTTAGATACGCCTTAAAGGCGTCGCAAATTTAATATTTATATAATCTAAATAATAAAAAATCGAAGTGCTAGTCGGACTCGCCCACCGAGGGTTCCGTTAAAGACTATATATTTTATAATTGAAGTACAAATGTATAGTTTTCAGATTTTTCCCTATGTTTGTGGTATAAGACGGTATTACTTGCCAAATTTCATAGTTCTAGGTCAACGGAAATTACCCTATAAATTTTGATTTCCTTGAGAGTGTCGAAATATTCGATTTTTGCGGCAAAAACGGCGTTATCTTTTTTCACCTTAACTTGGAAGTTTGATTTTTTCACAGCTTCAAAGGGCTGTAGACTTGAGTATATGGTTTTAATTTCAACTCGATACCTCCACGCGTTAACGAAATAAAGGGTCTTGACAGACAAACGGATGGACGGACCGACAGGTGGACAACAGAGTAATCCTATAAGGGCTCAATTTTTTCGTCTTAAGGCACAGAACCCTAAAACATGTCAAATGACTTCGTAAGTGTATTCGCTGCCATCACTGACATATCATTATGATATCTACAAACGCCATTGATTCTTATCTCTGTGATTGAGAAAAGAGGTGAGACAAGGAAGTATCCACGTAAAGAATATATTGTTATATCTCTGACACAACCCGCTACTTTTTTACACTAACGTATTTTTTGCAACAAATGTTGAGAAATCCAAATATACAAGTCCTCTTAAAAATTTTATACAATGTAAGAAGTTGAGAACTTCGCAATTAAAATGAAACATTGATAGGATACGGTCGCTTTCATTAAAAAACACAATTAGGTTGAGCACGTAGTTCCTTTTTATTTCAAGTCACGTATATTTTTTACGGCAGACAAACAAACTCGTTTTTGAAATTAAGTGTCACTAGCAGATTAATGAATAAGCTCAAAAATTAAGCCTTACAGCATTTACCAAAAAAATATTAAATTGTAATAAAAATACATGTATCTTTCATCTCTGCAGTCCCCTCAATACATTTTAATTAATGTTAATGAATTAACATTTTTTTATATTCACATAAATATGAGATTCATCGTATTTAAAGAAAGTGGAATGAGGGAGCTTTCAAATACTTTAAACCCACATATTTAGCTTCTTATGACCAGCTCTAGATTTTTTTTTCCAAATAGTATATAGAAATGATTATAGATTGAGACAACCAGAAAATCTAGTGATTCCTAGACAGCGAAGCGCTCTTTTCTCTAAAAATTGTTATTCAATGGCTGTAAAAATGTATAATTTATTGCCAGAATATATGAAGACATTGCCGGAACCATTGTTTAGGAGAAAACTGTTTAGCTGGCTCATTGACAGAGGTTTTTACACTGTCAAAGAATTTATGAATTATAATAATTATAAGCATTAGGATAAAACTTAAATTGAAAAATGTACACCCAATGACACAAGTCCGTACGGCCTATAACTCCAAAGTTAAGGGTCGGGGGGAGCGGGGAGTGGTATTTTTGAACTCAGGAGACACAGTTCTATCATGCAATGGTGCTAACTCCCAAGCCGTTATGCTCGACCTATTAGAGTGCAGTATCTGTTGCACAAGTTGCAGCGTGACGTCTATATCTGCACATCGGTCCGATGCACATTACATGTGCATGTAGCCTAGCAGCAATAGTTTGTTATTCACTCTTGACGTAATCTCAAAATAACGCAACGAACATTTTGGAATAGTAAACGTTATCTGGAGTCTTGTAATTATTAAATCCAAATTGATCAAAATCGCGTTTTATTTTTGATTCATTTCCCCAGAGATAACACGTGAGAATTGTTACTGCTGACGACGCTATGAGGCGTTTACGCGGCGGATTTATATAGTGTTCGGATTTAGTATGGTCGATATGCTCGAAGGAATCTTCGGTCGAGCTGCCCGTAGCGTTTATTCGATACGCTCGCTTTTCTGAGCTCTAAACATTATTTTCTTCAAGTTCTATACATAATCTTAAAAGACTTCGTGTCGGAGTCGTCGCACCATCGAGCTACCGATAAAACCGCGGTGCACGTGACTCTCCAACGCTGCATGGAGCTCGCGGTCACACAATGGAATGAGGTGCAGCGACTGTGCTATCTTTGAAGAAAAAACCATGTATTTTACTCAGGCTTATCGACAGCGGCTTGGCGCCCATCAGCGAACACGTCGCAACATACAAAAGTCCTGCCGTGATTTTGTTTTCAAAGGTGCGCATATAGCAACGGGGCGCGGCGAGAATGTTTAATTAACTACACGATAGACGCAACCTTGGCTGAAATTCAGGTGAATTCCCAATGACATCATTCGGCCTTGCCACACATGGTCATGCCTAGCGACATACCTTTTAGTGATCGTTATCCTCATTACAACGGGTCGATAAGTCAAATAATTATTTGACCTATATACCTATGGGTTTAATCGTTTGGCTAACAAGGAAAAATACTTCGGGAATCACGAAATGACGTAGCAACGAACCCGTGCTAGTTTTTATAAAACCGAAGATAAGGTATTTGGGATTATTTGGTTGCTACACAAAAGTAAAGTTTGACAACGCTTTTCGCTAACATAGCGAAACATCTCGCCGTCCGAGGGTCCGAGCAGAACGGTGACGGATAACACACAGCTTTCATAATGTAAATAATGTTTATGCAACATTACACCATCGATGTGTCTCGAGCGTTGCGGCGCATTGATACAGAGTGCATATATCAGACGTTCGTACTTGCGCTTGCTGCTCCGGCACCCTAACGTTATACTATCATTGCTGACATGCTGACTGCTACATGACGACGGTCGTAGTAAACGTAGTAAAGACATGTTCACGTCATACTATCTTACCTATGCAACATACGTGTACGTGTACGATAACTATATACATACACACACATATACACATACAAACGTGGTATGATCTCTACATTCGTCACGAACGTTTCAAGATTAAGGAATGTCTGTAGCAAAGGTCTACGAGCAGGTGAGCTTACGAACGACGTTACGTTACATATAATCTTAAAAGACTTCGTGTCGGAGTCGTCGCACCATCGAGCTACCGATAAAACCGCGGTGCAGGTGACTCTCCAACGCTGCATGGAGCTCCCGGTCACACAATGGAATCAGGTGCGGCGACTGTGCTATCTTTGAAGAAAAAATCATGTATTTTACTCAGGCTTATCGACAGCGGCTTGGAGCCCATCAGCGAATACGTCGCAACATACGAAAGTGCAGTCGAACGTTACACAGCGGGTGCTCGCCTGCGAGGCGCCCGTAAACTCGCCCACGGGCGCCGCAGTGTCGCAGTCATAATTTCTAATTATATCATTACACGCCCACATTCCGCTGAAATTTACTGGGGTTTCCTATTAAGACACTTAGCGTAGCGACACTTCGGGCGCGCCGCACATAATTTTTGTTTATGTGATTCCACGCCCAAGGTACTTGCCGCAACCTTGGCTGAAATTCACTGGAATTCCCCGTTACGACATTGCATGTATTTGCCACATATATTCAGGCGACTTTTATCGATCGTTTCATTTGACGACGGGTCGTTTATAACGAGGAAAAGCACTTTGTGAATCGATAAATGAGGTGCTAACACACCCGTGGAGTTATTATGAAAAACCCAAGATAAAGTATTTGGGTTAATTTCGTTGCTACGGCCACAAAACAAAACTAAAGTATGAAAACGCTTTTCGCTAACATATTTGCTGCTGCTTTCGCCGTCTGAGAGTCCGGCGGGCAAGACGGTGACGGATGACACACAGCTTTATAATGTAAATAAATAAAATGTTCATAAAATGTTCGTACACTAACTAGACACACACACACACACACACACACACACACACACACATATACACATACAAAAAAAAACGTGACATGATCTCTACATTCGTCACGAACGTTTCTAGATTAAGAAAGCCTAGCTAGCCTAGGATCGACGTTACGTTACTAGAAGTCTAAGTTTTGCGCCGTGGGCTTCATGGGCTATGCAACTGTGATTTTCTTACTTTTGTGCAACACCTGCAAGTCTTTTGCAGAGATTTATGTCTAGAACTTATCCAGGAGCAAGCCCGGAGGCTCGCAACCACCGTTTGTAGTGAAAAAATTCAAGTGCATTTTGAGTGAAATGCATCCTAGTGCATCGGGTTAAGATTGCAATGGCAAGATTCTTAGTCACACCTGAAACTGCATTCAGGCATTATAGACCGGACGGATCTGTGTTCCTGGCTGTATATAATAATACTATCCTGACATTAGTTCAATGAAATTGTTATGACATGCATGCCGAGATTATTAATAATTGTAAAGACATTGTAATTTAATTGTATTAAAGTATTTGTATACCTCCTGCAGGTGAAACATGCTGAACTGTTATTATATTTAACATCTTTTGTAAACCATGTTTGGAACAAATAAATATTTCTATTCTATTCTATTCTAATAAATCTACTTTTAGATCCTATATTTTTTCTTACTTAGTGTGGCATTTACGCAAAAAGAAATCATTTTTATCATTCCTTATTAAAGGAAATAAGTAGTTTTTATTTCAAAAGTGTGTTTTTTATGCCATTTTCAGCGCTAGCGTCTAAATACAGTAGGTACCTACCAACTTATCTGTAGAATGAAAATAGCGGAACTAGCACATCTGATTGGATAATATTGAATATTGAATATCCTGTCAATGTACGTACTTGATGGAAAGGGTTCCCTCTTTTAATTTGAAAATTTGAACTGGGCACAATCGAACAACGAATCAAGCCGAAACAGTCCCGCTTTTACAAATGGCCACGCTAGGTTTATGTTTAACATTTTGCTGTCTTCGTGGTCAAGATGAAAATCAGATAGACAAACAAAAATATTTGTATTTTTATGAAATTAATTTTATCCATCTCACAGGGTCAAAACACAAATTCCTTAAAACTCTTTTTGCCCTGTACTGTGTTCTTTCGATTTTATTATAATTAAATAATAAATAAATGAGCTTTTTATTAACCCTTTGAAGTCTTAAGATCGCTAAAACAATAGATTGCAGACCAGATCTTGGCTAGGATCTATCTTTTAGATTAAAACAAACGACCCCGTGGAGCCATCAGACGAATCACACTAATCACATCACACTAATATAATAAATGCAAAAGTTAAAAAGAAAGAATGTTTGTTACTCTTTCACGCTGAAACGGCTGAACGGATTTGGATGAAATTTAGAATAAGTATAGCTTATACCTCAACTTAGCACATAGACTACTTTTTATTCCGGAAAAAAGCATTTCGTTAAGCCGAATAACACGCGGGCGGAGCCGCGGGCAAAAGCTAGTAACATAATATTTTCAATAGATATCGATTCAATTCAATAGATCCGATGACGCCACCCAAAAAGTGGTCGAAATATTTCGCTTCATAATGTTTATTTTTGTTTTATATTTATAAAATTACCTACATCAAAATATTATAAGTATACAAGTAGATTATGATTAAATTATTTTTAAGTTTTTTTGCGATGGCTATAGAATAAAGGTAAATAAAAAACCGGCCAAGTGCGAGTTGGACTCGTGCACCAAGGGTTCCGTACCATTATCTATGAAAACGGCAAAAAAATCATGTCTGTTGTATGGGAGTGCGTGGGTCCGACTTGCACTGACTGGTATTTGGTATTTTGTTATTTGGTATTTGTTATTATAGCGGCAACAGAAATACCTTATCTGTGAAAATTTCAACTGTCTTACTATCACGGTTCATGAGATACAGCCTGGTGACAGACAGACGGACGGACGGACGTTTGTTACCCTTTGGGTACAGAACCCTAAAAATTACAGCTAAGTTTTTCAGCTGCGTACTAAAACAGTTACACATAATTAATTGAAATAGGTGTTACCTTGCGGAAGTCCATCACTAATTACCATCATTAGTTACACATAATATTATAATCATAAATATGTACATAGTTATCAAAGATAAATTTCCCCCAAAAATATTTTTTTTCTAATTACTCCCCTTAAACACGTTAAATAATTATATCCAGAACCCCAGAAAACTTATTTATTTATTTTAGTTATAAACAAAACTATTACGTCATACCATTGATCTCTCATAAACAACTAGACTCACAATCTCGCTCAAAAAGTGTCCGCTATGCATCTTGTCACCGCTATGGCGTGACAAGTTCGAATGATGATTGCGTACAACTGACATTGCATCTTAATGTTAGGTCGTAACTGGCCAATTACAGAAAAAATATAGCGATTTAAAATGAGCTGATAAAAAACGAGAAATATAAAAAATGTAAAATAAAAATAAAATATTTGTTATAAAAATACAATATGGGTATCAAATTGTAGATATGAAGGAGCTGAATATAAATATACCTATATATATACTTTTAAAATCTTTGAAAAACCACAAAAATTGCATGTCCCCGCCCCCCTTATTTCCGAAACTAATGAACCGAAAAACATGAAAAAAATCATGGTAATTTGAGATTACGTAAAGATTACAGGAAAAATATAGTGGGTGAGACATTCACGATAACAAAATGACAAAATTAAATTTTTCATCCACGACTTTTATTTCGAGTACGGTATAAAATATTTTAGTCTCTCTTTTGTGGTACAATCAATTCTATTTTTAGTTATCATAAACAGTTTTGGGCGAGACTTTAAATACCTTTTTCCTGACTGTTCCCAAAACTGTCGAATTACGGAACCCTAGGTATGCGAGTCTGACTTGCACTTGACCGGTTTTTTATTGCTACTATGCACGTCGTCGCACGTTCGGACGTTTTCTGATGAACTTTTTTTAGAGACTGTGTGTCTAGTTGTTTATGAGAGGTCACACCCACAAAATTCAAGTAAAGCAACTATTCGGATGTTTATTTTCAAGTAAAACTAAACAGAAACTACAATTCAAAATTAAACATACGAGAACACCCATCTAGAGCAAAAGTAAACCGAGTAGAAAGCAGAAATATTATGATACATTTTCCGTCCGGCAAAATATGAAACGCCTAGTAATTTCCCTTCCCCCTCTCACTCCAGTTACAAAGCTCTTTTACCCGTTCTTTTTTTTTAATACGTTGTTCGACAAATTCACTTAATGCCGCGTTAAATGAACCGTGCTCGCGTAATAAAAGATTTTATACTTGAAAGCGATTTGAAAATGGACGATATTTCCGTAGAAGGGGGAATGCCGCACTCAGCTCTGAACGCTCAACGTTTCATCCCCCGAGCGAGTGGCTATGTCTGAATACTTTCTTCGCGCTTGAACAAGCACGATGCCCGAGCAAGTAGGAAAAACATCACACACAAACTCGGATTCGGATAATCTAAAGCAAATGTTGCCAAATCGAGTCACGTTGATTCCACTCTCTGGAGCCAGTAACTTATACTTTTGACTTATTGTCGCGTCGGTAGTATGCTATTGACTGATTTGCCTATTGGAAATGAAGAATAACAACAGCTGTTTCGTTTATTTCACATCCGTTTTTGAAGTCTTCATACAAGTATGTAAATTTTAACCCAATATATTAAATCAGAATTATGATATTTAACGCATTCAGTGTAACATTGACTCCAAGGTGGAATAAGTAAACTTCAGTGCATAAAGTTTGTTTATAAGTATAATTTAAATAACCTTTACTTATACAAAAGTAGAAAGTAGTCGAGTCTGTGCATTTAATACTTTTGCGAAATTTTTATGTACTGAAGCCAAAACATTTTTTCTTAGATTCCGATTAGATTTCTATTCCGTTTTCACTCGAGAACTACTTAATGGATTTAGATGCATTTTTTTATTATTATCGTTGCCCTGGTCAACATGGCTATAAGTGGTGTTGATAAAATAACCGCCAAGCCAAAAATTGACGATAATAACTTATTGTTAAATATTGACGATAATAACTTATTGCAAATAAACACATTCACGCTAGCGGAGCCACGAGCAAAAGCTAGTAATAAATACAAATTACATACATTCACACTTTACCCACATAAAATATTGTATAGCACAAAAAGTTCACCACACAAACCTAACCCCTTTACTGCTCGGCTTATTGTTTAAAAACACTTCAACTGAAGCGGAAAAGATTGAATGTTTTCGAATACCTATCGGGAACCCATCAATCTATGCTCTTGACGGACATTTTCCACTTCGCCAACACAAACCTTTCCATAATTAATTTTCAATTCGATTCCGCTAACATGCCTGGGTTCTCATACATATTTTTGATGAAATAGCGCTTAGACCGTTCGTTTTATCTCATTCAGTGCTGTAGATGAAAGGATTTTTTTTTAATTTATATTTGGAATCTTCTTTTAATATTGAGGGGTCCGTGAAAAAATCATATCCAGTATATTCTAAGTCTATGCAGCAAATCTTCCGTATCGCTCTGTCTGTCCATCTGACGGTGTATCTGTGGCAAGTGTCTGACCGTTTGACTGTCTGTGATCCATGACATTTTTAGGATGGCCATGCTGATAGAGATAAAATTTGGCATGTAGGTTATGAATTAATATATTTGAAAAACATTATTATTAAAACAAAAACATTATACAATATTGTTATTTTATTGCACGTACTTTATTTGTAGATTCTGAAAATGTAATTAAATAAATGTTGTAGTTAAGCCCTTGAGAATGCTGAATAGCGAAACCGGTTGGGTTATAACAATATTGTTATTTACGTTTACGTGCAATAAAATAACAATATTGTTATTTAAATACAATATTGTACTTTATTTGTAGATTCTGAAAATGTAATTAAATAAATGTTGTAGTTAAGCCCTTGAGAATGCTGAATAGCGAAACCGGTTGGGTATAATATTTAATATAAGTATATTGTGGACAAGTACATGAGTTATAAATAAACATAATGTGTATTAATTTCCACCAAGTGCCAACAATCACAAGCATCAACTATATTTGAAAAACGTTTTCGAAATATAACAAACTTTTCATGTATCTTAAAACAGATTTCACCTACGTCGACGGGAGTTCTATTTTTTTTAAGTGGATTATTATTTGTTCGCATTATCGACAATACTTGTCTATGGCTCGCATTGATCGGGGGCATGTTCAGAACTTGTACGTCTCATCCATGGAGCCTAGTACGAGGCACAAAAAGAGTGTCTTTTGAAAGAGTATTTTCAGCTGTCAAACTTGATTTCTTAGCTACAAAAAAAATAAGTTTGACAGCTGAAGACTCTTCGAAAGACACATTTTTTGTGCCTCGGTCTAGTCTCCCTGAACGGTCTTTTTTAACCAAGGTAAAGATTTTTGATTGGACCAGATTATTTTGTTTCTAATCGTTCATTATTTGTTATTAATTTATTATTCACGATAAGTTAATATGAATGATAAAAAATGACCTCGTAATCAAATGCGCCACCATCACTGACGTATTATTGTGATATCTATGGCCGCCATTGATTCTTACCTCTGAGATCGAGTAAATAGGTATAGGCGAGATAATAAGTACCCCCACTTAATTTATAGTTGTACGAGTATCTCTCGTCTTAGCGATAATAGAAGTAAGAAGGTTTTAATGTATGGATAATATGAGGCAATGAGAGCCAGAGCAACCTCATCGCCCACTGATGTATTAGAATAATATTATAAGATGTCTATGTCATCGCCTTACATATCACACATAACATAATCATAAATACTAAAGCAAAAATTATGAGACACAATATATTTTTACCCTTTCCATAATGTAGTTCAAAGCCATTTACCTAAAAAAATATTTATTCACTTTTAATAAGAAAGCTATTTACAATACCCCATCGTTTATTTTAAAATATTATGATCGCACTAAGAAAAGGGCGTTTATATAACTAAGCTTCCTAATTAATAGAAAAATATATAAATTCATATAATTCTCTTTATTATATCAAATTATACCTCCCACATTATTTTTAATGGTCACTTAAGTGCTCTTGCGTGTAACAATTCATCCCAATTCTAAAAATATTGCCGACCTTTTTGACGCCTAAAATGTACGTGAATACCTGAGAAAATCGAAACGAAATTATACGAGTTGAATACACAGGTATTTCATATCTTATTCCATAAAAAGCAGCTCTTCCAGAATATTACCCCTACAATCATCAATCGAATCACACCAGCATCTTCTATTTCAGTTCTTTTGACTCCACACTTCTTTAGTTTACTGCCAATTAACCGGCATACCAGGGATATCTACTGGTAATTCTATCTATTCCTGTCAGAAGGTTAAAGCAGAAGTCATTTGCAAATATTGAAACTTTTATTGCCTCGAACAAAAAAAAAATTCTTCTACCATAAACTAAAAATATATTTTAACGTATTTGAATATCAATCAATAAAACAATAATGAGCCCGTGTCAGTAGATGGGATATTTTTTTTTTATTGTAACAGTGGTGAAGATAGCTATCGAAATAGACATCAAAACACAAGTTTTTGAAATGTTTGTCTGTCTGTCTGCACGCGCAACACGCAAAATCCACTGGACAGATTTTGATGAAATTTTGTGTAGTGATATAGAGAATACTTTTTCTTCGGAATATTGTCATTCTGTTTGTTTGTTTGTCCGAACTAATATTTTTATTAGAATCTAAATTGTAACCTTTTTTATACCATGACATCTTTTAATGCTAATTATGATGATTTGTCAATATGATTTGTAAATTTTGAAGTATCAATTAATCAAAGATAATGTGTTTATACATTAAATTAATTTATTTATTCTGGATATTTCCTTGAACACGGGGGAAGCCAAGAGAAATTTGGCTCTTAGAGACTAACGAATGAGATAATTATTCAGGTTAATACGGCGAATGGGTAAATACCACATATGGCTATATTGTGGATAAGTACATGTGTTATAAATATACATAATCACATATGGCATTGATATCTACACATATCAATGCCATAAGTGATATTTACCTATTCGCCGTGGGTTATTCGTGTTATACTGGGCCCAAACTCCTAATTTTAAAATATTTGTCTGTTTTTCTCTCTGTCTGTCTGACCATCTGTTTGTCTGTTTGTTTAACTCAAAAACCACCCTACCGATTTCAATGCAGTTTACATTTTTATCATTGTAGTGAGCATAGTGTGTTAAAAAAATAACCACCAACCCGAAAACTGTCCATAATAGTTTTTATTCAAAAACACTTTAAGGCGAGCGAATCCGTGGACAATAAGCTAGTTTACCATAAATCGATAAAGCTGTACCTTGTTTCAGTGGTGGACGTTCACAAAGGGGAGACATTAGAGCTGTCCCACGTACAAAGGACAGAGATGGGTGACTACTACTGCATCGCGAGCAACGGAGTACCACCCACGGTCAGCCGGAGGTACCACGTGCAGGTGCACTGTGAGTATAAAAACTCGCTCAGGCTTGTCTTCTGTTTTAAGGGGGCAATACATACTGGTGACCTTGAAAGTGAAAATTTGTGGCTCGTTATAATCAGACGTTACAAAATTTAAAAAAAAATTAATTGAAATAGGCGTTACCTTGCGGAAGTCTATCACTAAAATATGGATATATTAATATAATTTGCAATATTCTGCTAAACAATTTCTTGTCATGCTATTCAAAATGCAGACTCGTGCAAAGCAATCTTAAGTAACAAGCAAGAAAACTATCGACACGTGTTTCACCTCTGAATGAGGCATTCTCGGGATGTGTTGCTAGCTCGGCTTCTCCGCAGCAACTGATGTGTTTGCTAGCCCAGCCACTCCGCAGCAAATCAAAAGTAAAAAAAAAAAAAAATAATATATGATAAACTACAGAAATATGAAATGATGTGCCTTGATTAGAATTTTAAATTTTTATCAAAATCTTTAACTAAATAAATACCAAACCTAGGTCTTTCAAACCAATATCCGGTTTAATTAATTAGGTATGCAAAGAAAGAAATTGAAACTTAGTGAAATTGAATATATTATAACAGCAAATGATTTCCCTTGATTATTTTTGAAGAAAAATTCTGATAGTTAAAAGTTATGATAATTGTAATTAATTATTCAGGTATATTTTAGCGCGTTCTCAGCTTGATTCCCCGTCGAGCGACGGAGAGATCAATACGGGACGAGTCGTGCGAGTGAGTGAGACACAAGTACCCGGAGTTACCAGCAGTAATTGTCCCCTTAAGCCTAAATAGTTAAATATGTTAATACAGATTTGTGACTACTGTAAGCTGAATTCATAATTGAAAGATGTGACGGTTTAGTGGTTTAAACTAACATACAATTAATTGTATGATACAGTTAATCCCGCGATACGCGACATTTTAAGGGTTCCGTAAGAGTACCAAATGGCTATTACTAAGCCTCTGGGAGTCTGTCTGTCACATGGGTCTACAGCTTCAGCTGTAATAGGTAAACAGATGAAATTTTCACAAATTAATAAAAAATCAAATAAAACAAAGGGGGTATCCATACAAGAAACCTTGAAAAAATGCTATTTTAAAATAATGAAATAAAAATGCAATAAAATTACAATTTTTATCAAAGTTATTTGTTTCATCTCTATCCTAAAGACGGTAATTCACACAAGTTTCATTTGGCCAGATTATTAAACCTACTCTAAAGTTAAAGAACAAATAATAAAAAATAGGTTTCCATACCCAAAGGATGCTGAATTATTTGACAGACGCTCTCCTTTTAGCGGCTTTTTTTTTGACATCTTGATGTTGCTATGGCATTGTTGTTATTTATCATGTTTTTAGGGTTCCTTATATATGCATTTGGGTGGTCTTATGGTGGTCGTATCTTATGGCCAAATTATTTAGTTTCTTTCCGCAGAAGCGGCGTCTACGCTTGTTTGATAATGGTTTCAGAATGTTTTTCAGATTTAAATGCGTTTCTTCATGTTTCCAGAAGCATAGAGAAGTAACTAAAAGATTAAAAGATCATGACCAGAGACCATGCTAGTCTTTATGTAGTATTTTACATATACCTTGTAAGCTATAAGTATAAGTTAATAAATGTATATTCTCGTATAGAGAGACCTTTTAAAAGTAATTAGGGAATTTTTCATCACGCTAAATAACTATTTTCGATAAAAAAGTTGAATAAAAAGCTTTCGGTGGCTTTTAAAAAGTAATTTTTAAGAAGTGTGACATAACCTGAAAGACTATGGCAACAATAACCAAAAAAAGGTTCGCGATTGCGTCACCTACGTCTTTTAGGATGTCGCTTTGGATTCGCAAGATCCAAATAGTTTTTTTTGTATAAGAAAATTGTTTCAAAGGTAACAACATAATGTATTGTTCAACAGTCATCCCACAAGTAAAGGTCACAAATCAACTGGTGGGCGCGCCTCTCGGAAGCGACGTAGAGCTGCAATGCTTCATAGAAGCCTCTCCCAAGGCCATGAACTCCTGGTACCGGGAAGATGGTAGGTAGCTTATAGTTTACTAGGATAATTTAGGGTAGTCAGCGTTTAATCAGCGTGGCCTATTTTTTCCAGACATTGTTTTTGAATAGTGTCAGGAAAAGATAGGCCACTTTAGCGCTGACTACCCCATTTATTTGTTTTCTTAAATAAAAGTTATTTACTGTAACGAATTTAGTAACAAGTTCATATTATCGGGAACCTGATTCTTTATCTCCTGGTCCAATTAATTATAATTATTATTATAAATATTAATTATAAGTAATTTATTTATGCTGTAAATATGTTCTTTAAATAAGGATAAGTGTCAGTTTTCGCGAATTAATCAAATCACGAAATTTAATCGACTGCACCCTTTCGAAAAATGAATTTTACGCTAAAGGTTGATGAATTAGAAATAAGCTACTATATAATGAAATTAATTCAAAATCTTTACGGCTGGTCATCAATTGCAGTACTGAACATACTTTTGTCTATTTCAGCAACTGCTCAAAACTTCAAAACCTGCCACATTTTGCAATACAAAATATTAATTTAGGGACTAGACGAGGGTCAATATTCATGCTTTGTTAAGTTGATTTTGTGCAGCCGGAACCATGCCTTGGTGGTTGTGGCCTTGGTAGCGTCATGAAGTCCTGCTGAAACACAAAAAACGCAGACCGTTTTCATTGATGGTACAATAAACAATATGCCAACGAGCTATAGATATCTCATAGTCCCTGCTATATACAATTAATTACATCTGCGTGATAATCAAGTTTCAGAGCAACTTGAATAATGTGGTTGCCGGATGGCCACAACGGTGTAAAACAATAACGCTACACGATTCTTTTCATCACTCCATCGTAAAAAAATACTAAAAATCTTAATTCTTTGTTCTGTTGGTCGCAAAACAATAAAAAAGCGAAAGACTTTTTTTATTGGTTCTATGTTGGAACTTAAGATCCCGAAAGAGGACATGAGGCTTAGGCTTACAAAAGTCGATTCGTTTGTAATAACCTACTTACCACCCTGATATTAAAATCACAACTACCCCACAGCTATAGTCAGCGACAAACTACTGGACAACCACAAATTCTGGATCACCGAGACAGTCATCAACGACTACTCTTTATGGATAAACCTTACCATCAAGTCTCTGGGCCCTGGAGACTACGGGACCTACGTGTGCGCTTCCGTGAACGCCCTAGGCAAGATGGAGAGCCAAGTCAGCTTGCATAGTGAGTGAACGGTTTGAGTTTTTTACTTTTACGTCTTTTCTTGAAAAATATGTGTGGGTATATACCCGGTCATAATTCTAGGTTGGTATTTACCTATGGTTTTACTAGGTGTGGACACGTAAATTCTATGATTTGAATTCTCAAGTTGATCCGTTACTTGGGATTTTTTTTTGATAGATAGACATAAGAGTCACACTACAAGAGTACCATTCTCTTTTTTTTATCATCATCTTCTTCTTCTTCTTCTCTATACATATAAAATACAACATCTGTCTGTCTATCTGTCTGTCTGTCTGTTCGTTCGCTTATAACTTGAGAAACAATCAATGAATTTTGATGCAGTTTTCACTAACAGATAAAGCATTTCTTCGGGAAGGTTTAAAGTTGTGTATCATCACGCTATGACAAAAGAGAGCAGCGCAATAAGAATTTTAGTGGGACATATGGAAGGTTTGCCCGCGCCGTAGCATACGACTGGTAAAAATTGTTTTCACTTTTTATTTTTTATTCTTTTATTTTATTTTAGGAATAAATATTTCTATTTGTAAAAAAAATATTAAAGCTGAAATTATATTTCTTGACTGAGCAAAGACCAATAACTAAAATATTTTTATTTTCAAGTGCTTAGAAAGTGCCATCTCTGGGAAGCTATCCTGGATAACGGCTCAGTAAGCTGGCGTTGAAATTGTTTGTAAGTTGGCGTTGAAATTGTTTGTAAGCTGGCGTGGAAATTGTTTTTATTTTAATACACTAGATGGCGCTGCATGTTTTAAAATATCGAATTTGACGCAGCCTGGTTCAAATTAACGTTTGTCTACACTTTGATTGTTTGCATATAATGGGTAATATCTAGAACTACTGAACTGACTATAAAAGTTCTTTAAGCACTCAATAAGATTTTTAGTTAATCATGTGGTATGTTCGCCTTGCGTAGTCTTACGTATGTAGTCTCATCGTCGGGATTTCAATCATCCACTGGTAAATGTTTTATGTAGGAGACCTCTCAAGTTTAAGTTTATTTGATCGGTATTGATGAGTATTTTTGTAGAACATGGTGACCAGGATCTAATGACGGGACTGGGAGGTGGGTACGGGACCTTCTCAACGGACAACAGCAGACCCTTCAAGTTTGGGTTTATTTTGTTGGTATTTATTAGCACTTTGGTAAAACATGGTGACCAAGGTCTGTTGATGGGACTGGAAGGTGGGTACGGGATCTCCCCAACGGACAACAGCGGACCCTTTAAGTTTGGGCTTATTTGATTAGTATTTATTAGCACTTTGGTAAAACATGGTGACCGTTGGATATTTTCGTTCAAAAAATCATATTCTTTTATTTTCCTTATTTCCACTAAAATCTCTTCGACGCGGGCGGAGCCGCGGGCAAAAGCTAGTTATCCTATAAAGTAACTATAACTACGTATTTTTCTTCCTCTTATTTTTGGTGTTTAATAACAAAGGGTTATTTTTATCCTTCGCCAGGACTAGAACTAAGCAGCATGAACGGCTTCGGTGCTGAAGAACACATGGTGTCCGGCGCCGCGTGGCAGCGGGCTCGCTCATCCCCGCCCCGCGCGCGCCCCGCGTCGTCGCACGCGCATCAGTACTTGACGCAGCATCTGCCGCCGCAATTGTATGCCCTACTGCTCACCGCCTTCCGATATGTTAATAGCTTTTAAGTGTAAAGGAATGTTGGATATACTAAGCCGGGCTATCAGCGACTTGTTACAAAATTTTAACACCGACTGATTGTATCGAACAACTTATGTTCTGACTGTTGAAATTACGCTAAATGCTATACAACATTTAAATTACTTTTCTAGTAGAGTATGGAAAGGTAAAATTATTTTTCGTTTTATTTCAAAAGTCATAGAACAACATTTACAGTGTATGATCAATCAGTCATGTTATAGTTGTGTTTTAAGTATTGTAACTTTGTATACTTTTAAAATATTAGAATAAAGCTCATGATTTAAGATACTATCGAAACGAAATCCATTTACTCATTTTCCGTGCGAAAACCAGCAGAAATTATATCGATAGTGCTTAGTCAAGCTAAATAACTTCTTGAGATTTCTAGGTTATTTTAATGTAAAATTTATATATGAATATTGGACGAACAAAAAATCACTTGTATTATTCCACAAATTTATTACCAACTTCCTGACCGAATATGAATAATTTAAAATCAAAGTGTAAATAGACATCAGTTGCTAATTTATGAAGTATCTGATAACTCCATATAGTGTTATCATTATGTGCTAACTAGAAATAAGAATACATAGACACTTTGTATAAATATCAAAAGTTAAAATTTATATGTAACTATTCTTCTTCAAAATATGTAGCAAAAAATACATATTTTAAAACTTTATTGTTTGATAAGTAATAATTATAATAACACACATCATCATAAACATTTTACAGTAAACTACAAAAATGTATGTATATGGTTTTTGAAGCTGACAAGGTTATAAATATAATACATATATTCAATGTATTTTGACGAGTTCTTACGACGGTTTTAAGCAAATACGATTTTGTATCGGCTCATCAAACAAATAAAACGGTCGTACGAACTCGTTAAAATAAATGAAAATTATGTGGATGTTCAAAAATTCAAAACTGCTTTCTCACGCTGACAATCTTTTTCTTTACCTAGGTAACTTTCACAAAATTGTTATGTACAAATACAAAACACAAATCACAAAAAGCATTTTTTCGCGCAAGAGATAACATAATACAAAATTTCAGTGGCTCCCAGACCAGATGATAGGTAGCCACGTGTCTTCATAGTGTTTTAAACTTTGTAATGGTATGTATATATTATGAAATAGAATACGATATCTTGTACGAGTAGCTATCTCACAGCGGGTTCTATAAGTATAATCTAATAATTTACAAAGACATGATTAAAATTATCCAATAACCAATTTTGCAGGCACAGGCTACAAAGAAACCTGACAGCTCTTTCATTGAAAAATATTTCTAGAGACATTAATTTACATTTATTTTCTTTCAAAGCTTCATTTTTGTATAGGATACGAATAAATATATATCATTGCGTTGTATCTACAAACACAAAAGAAAATTAGTAAGTCCAGCAAACTGTTTAAGCTTCACATGCGTCTCTTACATATGTATATGTTACAGTTAAAACCCGAAATCAGTTATAACCCGGTGTAACTAGTTAGTGCTATACAAAGCTTCAGGAGTCGCCTCGCTTCGCTCCGCTCGGCTCCTAAATGCCAACTTAACCGCTGGTCCTCGCTTCGCTCGTCGTCGCTACCTATTTTTGTATGGCACTAACTAGTAAAAATGGGTTCTAACTGATTTCGGGTTTTAACTGTAGCATACATAATTTAAGATGTAACTTGACACAAATAGCATGAATTTAAGATGAGAAAATTAAGATCAAAATAAGCTATTGAAATAAATGAAATTATCATTGAAGCATTATTTAGAGTGCATAACAAAGTAGAAAAGATCAATTAGAAACGTATTTGAAGACAAATTACGTATTTTCTTTTTATGTGCGTATCCAAAAGCGATGGATTTCGCTATAAATCCTGTAATAATTAAGCAAACAATAATTAAGTAACTTTAATAGAAGTTGGAACCCCACGGTAATCGGAATCGGTTAAACTATCGGCCAGAACATGGGCTTTTTTAATTATATTTTATTTGTTTTCTTTTTAAATCCTTAAATGGTTATAATAATTTAAAACTATAAATGAAGACCGATTTTAAAAAAATATTATGTTTTGGATAATTGAAACAATCGCCATGAAACATATAGCAATCATTAGCTCTACAATTTAGTGCATTTATATCTTAAAGCATGTAATAGCTCAAAAATCTGTTGAACATTACGTCAGTATGTAACCTCATAAAGCGATAATTATTATTTTCTATAACTATTGTATGATACATTGTACTATAATGTTATGTTTACGTTGACTTGACAATAAATGTTATCATACGAATATCCAATAAGAAATATATTATTGAATGTCCTCCAAATACAAGAGCTGTTATTATTTCTTTACTAGAAATTAAACGTCAGTGGCAAAAACAGTCATCCACATTCCCACGAATCGTACAGGTTTGTATCGCCTTGCTAATTTTATAACCGCATGTTTATTATGTTATGAAAAGTATGTCAATACTATCAAAAACCTTAAGGCCATGTCAACCCCTAATTTTCGCTCTCGCTCTAACTAGCTTGGACTTCGTATGGTACAACTTGCGGTCCCGGGACCAACGCGAAAATATATTGATTTTGCAGGTTTTATTTTTATTATAATCCTTAAATTAGAAAACAGTAATCCAGTGAGACTTTAATACCATGTAAGTATGTATAAAAAAATGGTGGTTATCGATCTAAATATAAGTTTCCGTGTTTAAAAGTATAAATTATTTTGCATGTAATAAATTTATTTTATAAATTCCACTCTGATTGGGCTTTAGCTAACATTCCTATACTTCTTAAAGGATCAGAATTTTATTCTATATGTATAGTAGATGACAAAAAAAATTAAAGAGCGTAACGGAGAGAGTTAGCGGCCGACAGGGCCTTAAATCTTCAGCTTTATGCTGAAACTACACTATCTGTAAGGTAAATATGTAGTAGCTAGCATTTTGAACTACGTATAACGAAAGTGAACAAAGCGGGTGGATGGCCAGCTGTCTGGAGTCAAATGAAAGAATGCAGTAAAATGTCCCTTTCGTTTGCAGTTCCAATGCACCGCATATGCGCCGCAATCAACAAATTTGCCGAAGCAATTAATAATTTCTCGTGCATAACTAACTACTACAAGTGATACTAGCATAAGATACAGAATAAGTATAAGTTTCAACATGGAAATATCCCGGATTCCTATCAAAGATTCCTATTCCTATCATAAATTCAAGTACTAATATAACTGCTAGCTTTATCTAGCACATCTTCCGACAATTTTTAAGTAAACTTCATTTTTGCAGGAATGCTAATTCAGTGTTCTGTTAGTTTTTGAAACATCCATCCATCCATCCATCAGCCTGTTTTGTTCACTGCTGGATATTTCCAGCCTATGGGCCTTTCCAGGATTTCGCCACTCTTGACAGTCCTCCTGGAAGAAATGCCCATACTCACACACGCTGGGCAGGTGGGTTGATGAGCGCGGTGCCGAAGCCCTTGCACCAGTGACACCGCTGCCCGTCACCAGTCTGATTTATGTAAGGCTCGGCAATTGGAGATGGATATACCGCCATCCATCGGTCCCAGGCAATGGTGGGCCGCCTGGTTTTGCCTAAGAGCTGTTCTCTTACTCTCCCCCGAATAACTTCGGGAGGATTTGCGAGTAAGATGGTGGTAACTCCACAGTCGAGCCCGGCATCAGCTCTACCACCTATAAACATTTGAAACATAGCGATACTTAATTACCTTATTTATTCAATGAAGTTTAAATTTTGAACTAAATCACAAACCGTATATTGCGTCTTTTTAAGCAGACAAACTAAAAGAAAGAAATGGTTCACAAATCACAACTTACTGGGTACGACGTAGAGTCAACAACCTTTTGTCGACTACCAAGGGTATAAATTCGGACCAATATGGGTACATGTAACATATTGAGAAAGTTAACTTTTTCATATCACTTGAAAAGTCACCAGAGGTCAGAAAAGCCTTATTTTTTTAAACAGTTTGGCCAGCAGGTAACTTCGACGAGTAATAGGAAGACAGGGATGATTTGTACTTAATTTAAAATTCGAATAACTTGGAAAAAATGCAAATTGTTATTGGCTTGTTTTAAAGAAAAATGTTTTTCCTACTTTGTCACAAAACCAACTAAACATGCAAAAACGGGGCCCAGGAGGACAATGGATGTTTCGTGGTAAAAGAAGGTATGTTTTCTAAACCAAATTTCCCGATGGGAGTAATGAAACTTTCACGACGCGACAAAAAATAAGTCAAAATTCAGCCCGAAGCGAGGCTATGGACATTGCTGATGAATAGAGAGACCACTCTCGGTCTAATGCATTTTTCGTGTTGCACTTGAATTAATGCGGCACTAGTTTTATTTCACGGAACCCTCGAAGCTTGGAGCTGGCAGCTTAATGACCGTGAAATAAGATCGATGACTTTTATAATGCCGAATCTGAGACTCTTTTTGTGTCGTGTTTCGTCGATATAACGAAAGTTTGGCTGTACGTTGGTCATGTAATAGGAAAGATAAAAATCACATATTTGTCTGAATATATTATCAAAAACACATAAAATTCTCGGATAAGAATAATTTTTGTTTTCTTTTTACTTTTAGTCCTGTCACGCCTGATGAAATGACCTGGGAATAAGTGAGCTTGTCCAAATAGTAACTATTTACTCTTTTTTGAAAGGAATGCGGTGTATAAATATCCGGATAAACACCGGCTGGCTGGGATTTCCACAAATATTTGTATTTTATTTTTTCACAAAAAGTGTAACTCCACGCATGATCGAACTTCAGCTTGTACAAAGACAAAAGTTGTTCTGGTGAGAAGTACTATCTCACCTTAAATAAGATACTTAGCGAACTTAAGACACAGAAAACGTGTTTCTAATAAATTGTTTTTCGGAAATGGTACCAGACACACAAAAAGGCAAAAGGCCCATTGATTCGACACTGGGCCAGCTGTGATTGGCTGACTCGCAGTGACATCGGATGCCATAGGAGCCTGAACATACAAACACAGTTTTCATGGGATCTTTATCAGCGCTAATCAGACTTCTTGTTCTTAGAGTTCCGTACGCAAAGGGTGCCAAACGGGACCTTATTACTAAGTATCCGCTATCTTTCTGGCTGTCCATCTGTCACAGGGGTCTACAGCCTCAACCATAATCACACTAATATTATAAATGCGAAAGTTCGTGTGTGTGTGTGTGTGTGTGGATGTTTGTTACTCAATCACGCTGAAACGGCTGAACAGATTAGGATGAAATTTAGAATGGATATAGCTTATACCCTAACTTAACACAAAGGCTACTTCTTATCCCGGAAAAAAGCATGTCGTTAAAACGAATAAAACGCGGGTGGAGCCGCGGGCAAAAGCTGTAGGTAATAAAGTTGAAATTTCACAGAATACGTGTTTACTATATATGACCCATAAATTCAAGGGAGTCCCAGACAAGAAACCTTGAAAAAGTTTTCTAAATTTAGTCAGATTGTAGGACATACTCTAAAGTAAAACAAAATATAATAAAAAGTAGAGTTCCGTACTATTTTAGCGCCTTGTTTATTGTAGCCTTGGTGTTGCTTTGGCATGTATATTGTTGTTATTTGCCATAATGTTTGTAGGTTTCCAAACCCTATTGTGGGATAGTACGGAACCCTTTGTGTGCGAGTCCGACTCGGCCAAATCATTTTCGTTCGTTGAGGACACCCTGTATTTTCGCATCGGTTTCGATTCGATTGAACTCTCGAAGGTAAGGAAGACAAGTCTGTATGTAAGGTGACTTTAATTTATGCAAGTAAAGGATATATGAATATAATTTGCAATATTCCGCTAAACAATTCTTGTCGTGCTATTCAAAATGCAGACTCGTGCACCGCCCACCCGCCCGCATAAAAACATGCAACAAGCAAGCAATACAAGCAAAGCAATCTTAAATAACAAGCAAGAAAACTGATCGACACGTGTTTCGCCTCTGAACGAGGCATCCTCGGGATGTGTTGCTAGCCCGGCTTCTCCGCAGCAACTGATGTGTTGCTCGCCCAGCCGCTCCGCATCATCAACAACATCAGTTGCTGCGGAATATTGCAAATTATATTCATATATCCTTTACTTAGTGATGGACTTCCGCAAGGTAACGCCTATTTCAATTAATCATTTTAATTTATGCAGCCAATTTCATACTGGAGGCTTGGTAAGTGATCAGTAACACGGATCGGTAACACTTTTTGCTAATTTCGCAAAATAAAATCTTGACATCCGTACTAATTGAATGTAACACGAAAAGAATAATTTACGAATTTCCAAAAAAAAGGATCATCGAACCTTATTACTGAGCACTTACTGAGTCTTCAGTAAGAATTTTGCTGCATAAATTAAAGTCACCAAGTATACTTGGAAGGTCGGAGTCAAGGGTAAGAGGAAATATTTGACAGTGTATAGACACGCCTGTGCTCGGGAGGCTAATTGACAAAGTTAGCATCGCCTCAGTCAGTTACATACTCGAGGGAATCGATTTGCTCTATTGTGGTATTTATATTTGAACGGACACCGCTGTTCACGTAAACCTGTACATCCATCCATCAGCCTGTTTCATCCACTGCTGGACATAGGCCTTTCCAGCATTTCGCCACTCTTGGCAGTCCTCCTGGAAGAAATGCCCATACTCACACACGCTGGGCAGGTGGGTTGGTGAGCGCGGTGCCGAAGCCCTTGCACCAGTGACACCGCTGCCCGTCACCAGTCTGTTTTATATAAGGCGCAGCATTGGGGATGGATATACCGCCATCCATCGGTCCCAGGCAATAGTGGGCCGCCTGGTTTTGCCTGAGAACTGTTCTCTTACTCTCCCCCGAATAACTTCGGGGGAATTTGCGAGTAAGACTTGTACATAGAAGGATTTATCTCTCCATGACAGTGCTGACATCTGTGTAACCGAACTAGCTTTTGCCCGCGGCTTCGCCCGCGTTGAATTAGTTTTCGTGTACAGAAATTTTACATTTTATAGGAATAAAATTATGTCAATATTTTTTGAGACCGTTACCTACAGTGAACACAGCTGGTTAAATGTGTGTGTTTTACGCCTCTGTGTTTCCCATTTTGTATGTCTCTTTTATAGCTTTTCCATGGGAACTGATTTATGAGATAAAAAGTAGTTTTTGTCTTATTCTAGATCTAGAACATTATTTGTGCAAAGTTTCCGCCCAATCGGTTCAATAGGTACTTTATCACTTTTCTATAGAAACTTGAAAACTTATTTTCATCTCATGGGAACTGATTTATGGTATAAAAGTAACTTATGTCATATTGCAGGTCTAGAACTATATTCATGCAAAATTTCAGCCTAATCGGTTTAGTAATTACGGCGTGAAAGAATAACAAACATCCATCCATCCATACATTCAAACTTTCGCATTTATAATATTAGTGGGGTTGGATATATTTTGATTGCAGTTGATCGTTTACGTGCAGCAGAAAAAGAAACTTGAGGAACCCTGACATTAATATCCATAATAGTATATCAATGACCACCCGTATCTTTCGTTCATTAAAGAAGTCAGCCATCCAGTTTATTTATTTATACCGGGTGTAAAAGCAAAGGCAAAAATCCTTTAAGGGTGTGTTTGTATGATCGGTAAAGATATCGTTTTAAATACTGGGATCTCTAAATAAAGTACCAGTACCTCACAATAAGACGATTTTCTTTACTCAAAATACACTAGTCACCTCACTGGTCGCTGGCCACTCGGATGAGGGGTGTGAGTTGCGGAGTGCAATTAGGTGTGCGGGGAGGGGAGGCCGGTGAGCTGCGTAGCCATAGCTTAGAAAAACGATGGAATTTTTGGTGAAAATTCAAGGTATATATTTTTTTCTCTTAATGACATAAGAATCGTGTATACTTTCATACCCTTAAGGGATTCTTGACTTTGCATTTACATCCTGTATACACTATTTTATACACTAACAATATAGTCGCGTCTGTAAATTGACTATTTTCGCGAGATTTTAAATAAAATGGGTTATTTTTATTGTACTGAAGCCAAAAGAACTATTTTTAGAATTTTGTCTGTCTGTTCCGTTGTAACTCGAGAACCACTCAACGGATTTGGATGGGGCTTTTTTAATCGTCATCGTAGTGACTCTGGTCCACATGTAGGTGTCCATAAAATAACCGCCTAGCCAAAAACGTGGCGGAGATCGAAAAAACGCAGGCGAAGCCGCGGGCAAAGGCTAGTAATATATTAATAACTTAAACTATGGCTCGAAAATCCAGCAGTCCACTGTGCTTGTACATGGATGTGTCGCAACCACCATAAGCAAGAAAGGGGCGCAAACTTGTATTTTCATTGTAATTTTTTTTATTTCTTTAATTCATCACCCTAATTTTTGCTTTTTTGCCGTCTTCTTGAAATAATACTGAATCCTAATAATTATATATTTTAGGCCAACTTAGAAGTTAAAGGGAAGAGCTCTTAAGGCAATAGAATAAAATTTTAATTTAAATACTATGAGGTCAGTATAAAGTTAACAATTAACTTTTTTTTAAGTTTGGTGTAAAATTGAATACAGAATGACAGAATTGCATCCAATCTCATTTATCTGCTATTCTTGATGAGGTTCCAATTTATACCTGCATTCAGAGACTCTAGAATTTTCTGTAGAAAACTCGACAGGTGCATCCAATCAAAGTAAATTGCTCCATTATTAAAAATTAAAAATTTACTTACCTTCCTAACAATATTAAATTAATTAAACGGGGTGAAATAGTTTATAGATAAATAGCTCCTCACATACTCGTACTTCTACGTGCAATGATTGATTTTCCGTAACCATTGTTAATAGGAATAAGTACTCGTATTTGTAGTTAAAGCGTTTTTAGTAGTTATTGAGTTTTTTAAATTTATATCTACGACTTACTAACTTAATAAAGTAGTAAAATGTCGTCAATGTCGTGCCTATACATTGAATATTTATACAATATTATGAATGCTTGGAGGAAAAAACCAACTGGATTGCACTAATTTCTATGCAAAAAGTCTGTCATTTTCGGTGGGGGACGAGGCAGCGCAGCGTCGCGATGCACGCACACTACAAAATACTCAAACACTAGCTTAAAAACTATACGCACACAATCACATTCACACACAGGGACATCTATCGTTTTTATATAACCGGTATGACTGTCGGGCTCATACCTTTGGCAGAGGGGTTCGCCTGTTGGTGGCCTGTCCTGTTGGTTTGTTCGTCCGAGTTTGAATGTAATTTGATATTTTATTAGTATTGGACTGAAGCCAATCTACAATTATTAGAATTTTGTCTGTCTGTTTGTCTGTCTATCTGTATATTCCGTTTTAATTCGAGAACCACTTAACGTATGTAGATGCTGTTTTTTTATTATCATCGTTGTGATTTGGTCAACATATATGCTGAAGGGATTCCGTAATTCGATAGTTTTGGGAACAGTCAGGAATATTTAAAATCTTGACAATAACTGTTTATGATAACTAAAAAAGAATTGATTGTAGGTACCACAAAAGAAAGACTCAAATATTTTTATACGGCACTCGAAACAAAACTCGTAGATGAAAAATTAAATTTTGTCACTTTGTTACGTGAATTTCTCACCTGCTATATTTTTCCTGTAATCTTTACGTAATTCCAAATTACCATGATTTTTTCATCTTTTTCGGTCCACCAGTTTCGGAAATATAGGGGACTTGCATTTTTTGTGGTTTTTCAAAGATTTATGGAAATCGGTGACAGTAAATGTAACAAAGTATATATTTTTACAATCAGCTCTTTAATATCTAGAATTTGATACCCATATTGTATTTTAAATAATTTCTTTTTATTTTTCTCAATTTTGCATTGGAAATATTTTGAACAATTTCAAAATATATTTTTTTATAGCATATTATGTAAGCAAGTGAATTCTATTTTTGTGGAAAATTTTGTGGAAGTCTTTATCTTTACAGTGCTAAAGTTATGAGGCTGTGACATACGGACGGACGGATAACGGGGTCTCACCATAAAGGTTCCTTTTGTACCTTTTGCGTACTACGGAACCCTAAAAATGTCTTCGTAAGCGAATGCGCTTCCACACTGGTATATTACTATAATACCAATGACAGCCATTGATCCATCTGTGATTGATTAACTAAAAAGTATCCACTAATCTCTATACATATAAAATACAACGTCTGTCTGTTCGTTCGCTTATAACTTGAGAACCAATCAATGGAGTTTGATGCAGTTTTCACTGAAAGTTATTCATTTCTTCGGGAAGGTTTAAGGCTATGTATCATCACGCTATGACAGAAGGGAGCAGTGCAATGAGAATTTTAGTGAGACATATGGAAGGTTCGCCGCCGGAGCATAGTCGATCGTCGCGGTTCAAACCCCGACTGGTAAAATTTGTTTCCACTTTTTATTTTTTATTCTTTTATTTTATTTTCAGAAAAAACGTTTCCTTTTGTACAAATAATATTAAAGATGAAATTATATTTCTTGACTGAGCAAAGACCAATAAGTAAAATATTTTTATTTTCAAGTGCTTAGAAAACGCCATCTCTGGGAAGCTATCCTGGATAACGGCTCAGTAAGCTGGCGTTGAAATTGTTGGTAAGCTTGCGTTGAAATTGTTTTTATTTTAATACACTAGATGGCGCTGCATGTTTCAAAATATCGAATTTGACGTAGTCTGTTTCAAATCAACTCACGTTAAAGTTTGTCTACACTATTATATAAAGAAGAAAGATTTGCTTGTTTGTTTGTTTGTTTGCATATAATGGGTAATATCTAGAACTACTGAACTGACTATAAAAATTCTTTAAGCACTCAATAAGATTTTTAGTAATCGTGTGGTATGTACGCCTTGCGTAGTCGTACGTATGTAGTCTCATCGTCGGGGTTGCAATCATCCAATGGTAAATGTTTTTTTTAGGAGACATCTCAAGTTTATTTGAAATCAAAAATCAAAATCAAAATATTTATTTTTGCAAAATAGATACATTAAGTATACTTTCTACAAGTCAATGTTAATTTACACAATATAATATATCTTTAGAATATAAAAAAAATATATAATAATACGGGAAATAAAATATACACCTGCATTAATAAATGATAGTCGTAAGTTTTTAAATAAATAAATAAATAAAAAATAAATAAAATAGGGGAATCTAGGAATAAAAATATTATATATACATAATACAATGAAGAAATAATAAAAACGGGTAATACATACAAAAAATATTAAGGGTGGGCTACTAAAATGTAATAAAGTTATACACTTGCATAAAATATAGAAATATAGGAATAAAAATATTGTATATACATAATGCCTAACCATCCGCACCATTCGATTAGTATTGCTAAGAAGAAGGGCAAGAAACTTAGCAAACATTCCTTTTTTCAAAATAAAACATATGATACAAAATCATATACATACCTACTCAAGTAAAGGCATAAAAAAATATAAGACTGCGGGAATTAGTCACGAGAAAAAAAAAATATCTTAGTCAACCCGTCTCATATTGTCTATTACCTTTAACAAAGTAAGTTTACATATTAATTAATTTTAAGCCTTTAGAGGAATCGTACAGTATTAAAATATGCTAATTATAAATTACAATATTGAATAAGATTATTATTATTTATTACACCATGCTTCATTATCATCCAAATAATCATTGATTTTATAATAAGCTTTCTTAAGTAGTCCCTGCTTAATATATACTTTAAACTTATTTTCAGGCAAACTAAGGACCTCCTCTGGAAGCTTATTGTAAAATCTTATACCATGTCCCACAAAAGAGGTACCTACTTTGGCAAGTCTTAATTTTGGAAAAGCTAGTTTATGTTTGTTTCTGGTTTCAACAGAGTGGTGCACACCAAGCCTCGGGAAATTATCAATTTTTTTTCTGACATATCTAATAACTTGATAAATAAATTCACATGGGACCGTAAATATATTAATTTCTTTAAACTTTTCTCTTAATGAATCTCGGTACTTCATGTTATAAATAGACCGAATTGCTCTCTTTTGCAAGACAAAGACTGCTTCTATATCCGCGGCTCTACCCCACAACATTATGCCATATGACATAATGCTGTGAAAATAACTGAAATATACTAATCTAGCAGTATCTTCATCAGTAATCTGCCTTATGCGTCTAACAGCGTATGCGGCTGAACTAAGTCTACCACAGAGAGCTTCTATGTGGGGACCCCACTGAAGACGAGAGTCTATAGTAATACCTAAAAACTTAGTTTCGTTAACTAACTCCAGCTTGGACCCCTGCAAAAATAAACTGACATCTACTTGAATTACATTTGGTAAAGTAAACTTTATACATTTCGTCTTTTTTGCATTTAGAACTAAATTATTTGCAGTGAACCAATCAAGATTTGATCGATATTGATGAGTATTTTTGTAGAACATGGTGACCAGGGTCTAATGACGGGACTGGGAGGTGGGTACGGGATCTCCTCACCGGACAACAGCAGACACTTCGAGTTTGGACTTATTCGATTGGTATTCAAAGACAAAGACAAAGACAAAGAAATTTATTTGTAAAAACATGAGTAAAATATAAAAGATGTTAAATAAAGAGGCAAGATCTATCACGTTTTAACCTATTAATGGCATACAAATATCAGAGAGGTGGCATGTGCCCGTAGCAGACATTTAGTCGGACTAATAAAATTAAAACATAAAAACACTTAATAATCAATCAATAGTACCTACGAACTTAGTTCCTATTTCTACAGTGAATATCATGTCATTTTATGTACAAAAAAATGTTAAGTATAACAAAAAAAATGTATATAAATTCTAAAGTCAAGTGTAAAATATATGTATATCAATGAAGCAATGTTATGTATAAAACTTATAAATATACTTTAAGCGTACAGTATCAAATAAGTTTGTCTACAAGAAATTCTTCGATGGTATAATAACATTTATCCAGCAATATTGTTTTAATTTTATTTTTAAATTCATTTACATCTAAGTCTCGGATGTACTTAGGAATTTTATTGTGTATTGAAGGGCCCATACAGTATACACTTTTGTTTATGAGCGCAGTGTGCGCCCTACGAACACAAACCCTACTTTCATCCCGTTGTTTTCGTCTGCTTACCTCTGAGGTGTATTTGAATAAGTCAGGATTTGTCTTAACAAAAAGCGCAACTTCTAATAAATATAATGAAGGAAAAGTGAGTATGCTGTGATTTTTAAAAAATGGTTTACAGCTTTCTGTTGATGCAATTCCAAACATAGCTCTAATGCATCTTTTTTGGGCCTTAAAGACAAGTTCTCTGTTGGTGGAATTACCAAAGAAAATGACGCCATATCTCAGTTTAGAAGCTACAATACCATGATATGCCGTTAGTAGAGCATCTTTATTAATTATATGGGAAAGCTTATGAAGAGCATACGCATTAGAACTTAATTTTTGACATAATTGTTCAGTTTGTGCTTTCCAATTTATATTTTTGTCAATTATTAGTCCTAAAAATTTTGTATTATAGACATTGTACATTTTTTCATTATTAAAATGTATGTTCATATTGCAATTTACAGGCATTCGTTGGGTGAACTGTATAAATTTTGTTTTCTTCAAATTGACTTTCAGGTTGTTACACTGTAGCCATTCTATAATAGCACGTAAGGCATTGTTTATATCATTTTCATATAATTCTCTATCTCTACATTCTATTGTTACCGTGCTGTCATCCGCAAATAAGGACATTGGGTTATGAGTTGTCCTGGGTAGGTCATTAATATATAAAATAAACAACAGTGGACCCAATACACTGCCTTGAGGAACGCCGTAGGAGACACTTCGTTCACGAGAAATAGAAATCTCTTCCTGCTTGGTTTTGTAGTTAATGTTTGAGATCTGTGTGTATTGTTTCCTGTTTTCAAGGTACGATTTAATTAATTTCTGTACATTTCCCCTAATACTGTAGGCATCAATCTTGTTCAAAAGATTGTTGTGGTCCACATAATCGAAGGCTGTATTTGTTAGCACTTTGGTAAAACATGGTGACCAGGGTCTGATGATGGGACTGGAAGGTGGGTACGGGATCTCCTCAACGGACAATAGCAGACCCTTCGAGTTTAGGCTAATTTAGTTGGTATTTATTAGCACTTTGGTAAAACATGGTGACCATGGTCTGATGATGGGACTGGAAGGTGGGTACGGGATCTCCTCAACGGACAACAGCAGACCTTTCAAGTTTAGGCTTATTTTGTTGGTATTTATTAGCACTTTGGTAAAACATGGTGACCAAAGTCTGTTGATGGGACTGGAAGGTGGGTATGGGTTCTCCTCAACGGACAACAGCAGACCCTTCAAGTTTGGGCTTATTTGATTGGTATTTATTAGCACTTTGATAAAACGTGGTGACCGTTGCATATTGTCGTTCAAAAAATCATATTATTTTGTTTTCCCTACTTCCACGAAAATCTCTTCGACGCGGGCGGAGCCGCGGGCAAAAGCTAGTATAATATATAGCTGTATCTCGGACCCGCTGCATATTTTGGCTTTTAATCGACAAAATTTCCAGCCAGTATCCGATACGGCGCGGCGTTGTTATTTGTATGGGTATTTGTGGGTCTATCTCTGAATCAACTATCTAAAAACTAATTGTATACTCATACCTATATTTAAGACGACCACTAACCCCAATTGAGCACCTCATTTTGCGTCGAACAGTAGGTTTATTTTAGTCAGCAACCACATGCCTCTACTTGGTCTCCAGTTTCAGATTTTGCCGTTGGCAGGTGCCTTTATTGTGGTCATCCCAATTCGAACCCACGCTCTCAAATACCTGACCCGAAAACAATTCAACCCTCCCCTTTTCTGTAAATTATACCCATTTGTTCATTAAATTACCTTTAAACAATATCTAATTACATTCAGATACTTGGGTAAATGATATATGCAAAAACTTGAGTACTAAAAATGTATCGCAACGAGTATTTTTCAATTCACATCGTAGATATCCATCGATAACACTACGTGATCGAGTATGAAAGGCGTTGTGAATTGATAGCCACTACACACACTGAAAAAACGCAAGTTTAAAATGAACAGAATTCTGCTGAAAATAACCAAGCATGTTTGTCAATATAGCGCCTACAAGTTTTCAGTTAAAAACAAATAAGTCAACTTTGCTAACATTCATTGTAAAATATTAACCGTTAGAATTGGTTAAAAACACTTTTTTTTTAACATAGTAGGCTTTACTGGTACGCTTTTTAAACAATTACTTTGTTTATAATGACCAACAATATTTAGCAATACTTGGTTGTTTTATATTAACAAACCTATATTCCATATTTAAAATAAAGTTTACATAGTAACATGTAGCCAAGTTATTTTTAACCAAACCAACTTGGTACTTGGCTAGTGCTTCGTTTTTTCGATGTATGTACAAAAGTGAATTTTGGGAAACGAATCATAAAAGTACAGTGAACAAAGTAAATGGAATCTGTTTAAAATAAAACTGTCAATCATTCTAATTTTATTGATGGATTGACAGTAATATTTAAAACAGATTCTATTTACTTTGTTCTAAAAAAACTACAATAATTTGTAGACCATCAAGAAAGGCAACTTTTTGTGATTTTTTGCTTTTTTCAAACTGGCATAATTCAAGATATGTTTCTACTTGGCGCACCAGACGTTGATATTTAAGTTCACCAATCATGAGCGCAAAATCATATTATAGTCCCCAAAGATAATCGTATTCATTGAAAACTCCCCCTTGAACGACGGTCTATAAGGCCACATGCGGTTTCACTTTAAATGATAGGGAAAACAATCGATAGACGGATCAT
Organism: Ypsolopha scabrella; assembly: GCA_910592155.1. Lineage (NCBI taxonomy): Eukaryota > Metazoa > Arthropoda > Insecta > Lepidoptera > Ypsolophidae > Ypsolopha > Ypsolopha scabrella. Next base: position 13,946,509 of record OU342968.1, read on the forward strand.
TGCGGGCTCAAAAAATATGTAGTGACTAGAACAGATAAAGGAAATTCTTCTTTAAGTTAAGCATATAGAGAGGGAAATAAACATAATGTAGTGCAAGTTGAAAGTAGAGCTTGATCAGACCACCTAGGAGAGATCTAGGGAGAGATCCTAGTGTGAAATGCAAGGGTCCCTGCGAGTCGGCATACCACAAAGCATGCATCAAGGACCCCAAGCAGCTCGAGGGAAACTGTGCGGATTGCAAAAAGCATGACGCTGAGCTGTCGCAAACGCAAATAAAACCTGGATCAAAGCTTACAGTTGAAAGTTTGCTAGAACAAATGAATGAGAAGATGGGGATAGTGTTCAAAATGAGTAAAAAGCTAGATGAATTAACAACGACTGTTGATTATTATGCTGAACAATACCACCAGATGGTCAAGTTCAAAAATGATTGTGAAGAAAACATGAAAAATATGGATAAGAGGATGAAAGATTTGGTACAAAGAAACATCAACTTAGAGAAGTGTAATAGGGCTATGGAAGGGAGATTCTATGCCCTGGAGCAAAAAGAATATGAGAAAAAGATAGAATTAGTTAATATTGAACAGAAAGAAGGCGAAGAAATTCAAGAGATTGTGAAGAAAGTGGCTACTACCCTGAAATTGAAAGAAGAAAACATTGAAGATGCATGGAGGGTAGGCATGAAAAAAACCGGTGATACGAGGCCGCGACCGGTTGTTGTGACCTTGCGCAACAGATCTACCCGAGACGCTTGGTTACAGAAGCGTCGTGATCGAGATCAACCTATTTCAAATATTCAATGATGGTGCTGAAACGCCGATTTTTATTAACGAATGTGTAAACAAAGAAACAAAACAACTTCTTTGGGGCACCAAAAATGCATTGAAAGGGACATTTAGATTTATTTGGGTTCAAAACTCAAAGGTCTTAGTAAGGAAAAGCGAAACAGAAAAAATTCACCGCATTTTGTCGGAGTCTGATATTGAATCACTTAAGATAAAAGAATCCGAGTGAAGAGCTAGTATTTCTTCGGTCATATTTTCATAGCACATACTTACTTACTACATATATACCTAGTTTTTACTTTTATATACCTACTCTGATAAAAGCTTATGCCATTTCAACATATTAAAGATATTGAGCATGTGAGATATACTGACTTAGATGATTGGATACATTTTCTTAATAATAATAAAACTAATACAAACCTGAACATATTACATTTGAATATACGTTCTTTGAGAAAAAATTTCTGCGAGCTTCAAGTACTCGTAGAACAATGTTTAGACAATATCGACGTTTTAATCCTTACTGAGATCAATATAAAAGAACCCGAAGTTTGTATGTACAACATGAAAGGATATAAAAGCTTTTCATATACTCGAGAGGACAAGAAAGGAGGTGGGATTTTGGTCTATGTGAAAGAAGACATATCTTTTACGTCTCAATCGGCTAACGGAATATCATACGAGGCTATCCAAGGCAAACTCAGTGGAAGGAATATGAAACCAGTTTATCTATTGGCTATGTACAGACCACCAAAAACCAACAAGCTGCGTTTTCTATCTGAAATACAAGAATTGTTGCGGCGGATCCCGGAAAATAGTGACTTATTAGTGATCGGTGATATGAACATCAACATACTGGAAGGACAAGAATGTGCGTTATCATCACGTTATAAAGACACCATGTGTAAGTTCGGTTTACAGTGCGGGGTAAACGATGTGACCAGAGAAGAGGTGATAAAAGGTCGGACAGTGCTATTGTGCCTCGACCACGTGTGGATACGGGAGAGCGTGCGCCCTGCTATCGCAGTTGCGCCTCCCGCCCCGCCGCCCTCCTCTCACACCCTCGGTGCCGGTAAGATCTCCGACCATTACCTGGTGGGAGCCCGGATGTCCGCTTGCTCTAGCGCAGTTTATAGTGCTGATAGCAGCGTGAGCGCAACTTCAACACAGACTATTCTTGATAAAAAAATAGTGCAAGAAAAGCTTTTTTCTATTGAGTGGGAGGAACTGATGACAATAGACTGCCCTTTGCTTATGTATAATAAACTGTATGCCATTTTTTGCGACGTTTATGACAATTCATTAAAAACTGTTCAATTCAATTAACGAATCGAATGTATCGTTCAAGTTTCAACCGGTAACGTCATATGAGATTGAAAAGATTATTGACAAGATATCAAACTTTAAGTCCCCTGGATCAGATAAAATACGGATACAAGATATAAAATGTATTAAAGAAAAAATTAGTCCCATACTGGCCAAATTTATAAATATTAGTATTAAAAAGGGTATCTATCCAGATCAATTAAAATTATCACTAATTAGACCAATTTACAAACAAGGAAGTCATTTGGATTACTCGAACTACCGACCGATTGCCATCCTATCAATAATCAACAAAATAACAGAAAAGGTAATAGTTTCACAGATAACAAAGTTCTTAGAAACCCATAAAATTTTATCGAGTAGTCAACATGGCTTTCGAAAGGGTCATGGAACCGCAACGGCTTTGTCCGATTTCACTAATGAAATAAATGATTATCTTGACAAAAAAAACCAAGTTCTACTTATCTTCATAGATTATAAAAAAGCATTTGATACTTTAGATCATGGTTTGCTGTTGCGGGCCATGGACGAGTGTGGCATCAGGGGACCTGTGAATAACTGGTTTAAAAATTACCTATCTAAACGGAGAATGCAAACAGTTGTCTTCTTTGTGTGAAACTTTTAATAGCTTTCTCTTAATGTTTTTTGTGTGTTTGGTGAATTTAACTTCTACATACCATTTGTAAATATTTGCATGCCTTCTTAAGGTGAAATATGTTGGACATTTTTAATATAATATATCTTTAAGAACCATATTTGAAGCAAATAAAACTATCTTTATCTTTATCTTTTATCTTTAAATACATATGGCGAAGAAGCCAACATCAAATACGGTGTTCCAACCGGGTCAGTCTACGGCCCGGTCGGATACATTATGCATGTAAACAGTGTGTCAAATGTCATTGCAAATTGAAATGTATACATGTACGCGGATGATATGTGTATACTTTGTCCGGGAACAGATCTAAAAACGATTCAAACAAAATTACAAGATGATTTCGATAACATTACTAAATGGGCTCATGACAATGGTATTATCCTTAACATTAAAAAAACAAAGTGCATGCATATACATTCACCATACAATGTAAAACTAGACAATCACGTAAAAATTATAGGACATACATATGATTGTTTACACAATATGAACCGTGATTGTCAATGTGATGGTTTGGAGTTTGTGGATAAGTACAAATACCTAGGTATAACAATTGATAAGAGCATGAACTGGAAATCCCACATAAAAGATGTTTGTAAAAAATTAAGATGTATTTTAGGTAAATTTTATTATTTGCATAAGATTGCCAATAGACCGTTATTGTTTGCTATTTACCATAGTCTGGTGGAATCACTGATATCGTACGGCTTATCTAGCTATGGTCGTACCTTTAAGACATACCTAGATGAAATTAAATATTTACAAATTAGATTTCTCAAGTTGTTGGTAGATAAGAACACTAAAATTAAATGTAAACATAATTATAGTAAACTATTTCATATATGTAAAATACTTCCAGTACATGAAAAAGTAACATTTATATTGGCAAATAAAACTTATGGTTCACAAAATAAGTACAAAAACCCTATAAAGTACAAATATCCCACCAGAAAATTAGCCAGAAAAACCTTACAAACTAGCAAATTCAATAATTATTATGGTCAAAGAACTGACAAATACTTAATACCTAAAATATTTAACGCCTTACCTGTTGATCTCTCAGAATGCAATCTAACTCGATCAATTTTTAAAACAAAGTTGAAGTCACTTTTATTACAAAGATGTATCTAAATCTAAGCAGAACTGTTACAGTGTAAGATTATGTATATGTTTAAAATCATATTAAATGTGTAAAATTATAGTACATAGATTTCATAAGTTTAATTAAGTTTAACAGAGGGTTTTTTCTGCCCACAAACTGTAATGCAGTTTGGCAGAATTATTTTTATAATTCGTGTAATTTCTTATGGAATTAAACGTCTATTATTACTACTACTTTACTACCACAGATTATTATACGTATGCCGACCAAACAGGTGACATACTGAAGAAGGGTTAATGCAAAATCACCCGGAATAGGAGAGCTTGAGCTTTGTAGAAAGGGTATCAGGATCGTAGCAGATTGAGTTCTGTAGTCTCTTATCCCTCTATAAGACACACGTAAGTATGTATGTATATTTTTACATTAAGGTAGCGTGGTACTTACTCACTTGGCAGAATTACTGCTTCGCCCAAAGAGGTCGGATGCATTACAAATCCGTATAAACTGAAAGTTTTTACGCACGTATAGCACTTAGAGTAAAAGTTTCATCAACATAATTTATTCGGGACACCCGGTTAAGTAGCCTCCCGACGCGCTCCGCCCCGTTATTTTTTTTCTTCTATCATTCTGGTCTAAGAGATAACCAAACAATAATAGTGACTTGAAAAAATATTTGAGTTCCTTTTCTTTTACGAGTATCTTATACTTTCGTGAAAGTGTATTTAGTCACGTTCACGTACCCTGAAGCATACGTCCAAACTTGTATATAGTGGGTCAACAAAGTGGGGAAACTATGGAGACGTACTTCGTGCTACGCTGCGTGAACGCATTAAATCTTTTTGCCTTACATGAGCGATCTTCTTCCTCCCTTAAGCTGGCACTAATAGACGATCGCGAATGTATTTGGAAATGATTTCGCGAGGACCCTCGTAAATGCATTGGCGAGGAATCCGTGATTCCCCTCACAGGTTGATAATGATAATTGTTGTGTACTTGACCGTTTTGAACGGGACAGTCCTGTTTCAGGCTACCCTTCCCGTCGCCTCAAACATAAGCAAAAAAGACCAGCTTTGAAAAAAAAAATTGTTTCTAGAAAATCCATTGATTTTTGGATGCCGTACCCAATGGCACAACGGACCCCTATTATTGTATCTATGCTATCCGTTCGTACGTCACGGATCTCTAGCTTGGAGGCGGAATTAGTTACAGATCCGAAATTTTGATATTTTGTGTAAAATTTTGATTCAAGTCCAAATATTGAACCAGATTTTTCAGGACTACGAGTGGAATCGATAACTTAATGTGAATTTTTTAAAGCACCCTTTTCGTCGTGTAATAAATCGAGAACATAATGGATCGCCCGAAAATACAGATCAAATTATTATTATTCCACAGACAAGGGCGAGAGAGACGAATAATCATAAGTTATCGACTATGTTCAGTCCTTAAATTTGTATGGCAACTTGTTTTTTGTTCCCATCTCCAAGCCCACCCCATCTCCCGCCAAATTCGGGCTCGGTGATGATTCAGAGGCAGGCTTGAATTGTGCAACGCAGTCACGTAGTTTTTAGCGTCACTCGAGCAGAGATGCGCCGGCGTTTAATAATGTCATAGACAGCCGCCAGCATCCTTGTACGGGCAGATGGCCGATAGCGGACGCGACGTGACTCCTACCCGCATTTCTTCATTGGAATAATATGTTTTAGTCTGTATTTAAGTTATAATATGATTTGTTGAGATTGGTCTCAAAAAGTTCAACAATGTTAGTGTTTTATAACGCAAACAAGTATACAGTGTTTCATCCTTGTAAGTACAGATGACTGATGGCTATTATTAACCGATTTTATTAATCTATGGGTATACTATTAATATAATTGGTAAAAAAGTCATGCGTACATTGATTTTTTTCGAAATTATAAATGTATTGGATTATGTTATTAGTGTTGTATTGAGAAAAAAAAACACAATGTTTGTCCTTCTGTCTGTCTGTATGTTTCGTTATTACTCGAGAACCAGTCAATCCTGGTCAACATATAGGCTATAAGGAGTGTTGATAAAATAAAGCCCAAGCTAAAAACCGGGCTAGTTAATTATAAAATGGTTTAACAAAATTCAGCTTTGAAAGAACATTATTAAACATTGTTGTGATAAAAAAACACTTGTACTTTTCCACAGATAATATTTAATTCTACACTACCCAACCGGTTTCACTATATAAGCATCATCAGGGGCTTTTTAATTACATAATTTTATATATAATTATTTATTTAAACAATCTTTCTGTTGCTAGATGTCCGTGCAATAATCAATTATTAAAATAGTTGGCGGTATATTCATCCTCATGCCGGGCCTTATACAAAACTGACAAGTGCGAGAGTTTCGGCGCCGCGCTCACCAAGTAAAGAAAGTAAACGTTATCTATTTATGGGGTTAAAAAAAATGTATTTAATATATCGTACATATTTAAACTCTAAATATACCTATTTCATATCTGAAGTTTTTGAGATATAAATGTATTTTTATTCTGCCATCCATCTTTAATAGCCAGAAACAAATCAACGTTCCTAAATCCTGAATAATAAAACTTAAAATCACGTCAAAACAATCACTTGAAAACCAACAAATAAAATACCTATCGCAAACTCAACTGAAATTCCGATCTAATATAGTTTGATGATAAACTGCGGCTGAAACTATCGACAAAGTAACAGTTTCGCTCTAATAAAAGCTCCACTGATATCCACAGTTATGTGCGTGACAGGTTAAAACCGACGTAAAATATTAGGATTGTGAACACAACAAAACTGCAGGCAGTCATCGTTTGCGCTGGAGCCAATAAATTCCATCGCTACTGAAAAAAACATAAAGCGTACGTCACTGGTTCCGTCAATGTTGATGTGATTTTCTTGAAAATACGCTTCATTTTACACAACGCATAAAATCTCGAAAATAAATTAAAAAGTTGCCGCCTTTGCGGCATCTGGTTAGAACGTCTTGATAATTACTTACGGTCACGGGTTGCCAGTGGGCATAGTAAGAGCAGGATAGCAAGCTATCTTCATATATTGGTACCGAGCGCGGCTAATATGTGTGCCAGTACGCAGGAACCACAGCACGCACACAACGGCAACAGTTATGCTTGTTTTGCCGGTACAGATCGGGGCTGCCCATTTATAATTCATTTTAGTCATTTGGAGTTTGTTGTTATGAAAACATTGATTATTGGAGAGGAAACTAAGGAAATCATTAAAAAACATGATACATACTTATCCGTATGTTTTGATTTTACACAGCTATAAAACTATAAGTGATTTCGCTACAAAACCAAGAATAACAACCCTGCAACAGTAGGCATTTAACTCTGGCAAGGTGCGGGAGTTATCCTACTATTCTGTTTTTACTATGCCGTGGGGCACATTATTTGTATTCGGTCTGCGTTCTTCGGAAGGCTCGTTAAGCTATGGGTCCGTATTTGTGTCCGAGGTACGGCGATATAGGGTTGTACGAGTGTGACAGTGTAAAGAGTGTACTGTAACTTCGAAAGTCCATACACGGAAACACTCTGACTTTGCCTCGGGGATTCTTCTAGTGATGACTGTTAATTTTATTTTTAACTAGCCCTTAGCACACGTGTCTGCTCCGTTTTCAGTTTGGGTGTTATTTTATCAACACCCTTTATAGCTTATATGTTGATCAGGATCAGTATTTTAGTTTGGTCATGATTTGATAAAGGATCTGATAAAGGCAGCAGAACTCCTCAACGGATGACGGCATTCACTCGATATTGAAGCAAACATCTCCGGCATTTCTTAACTGATTTAAAAAAAAAACTTGGTTTGTTAAGGTTTGCTTCCAGATAAGTCTTATTTTGGTTTGGTCGTGATCTGATGATGGTCTTCAGAGATAGGCAGCGGAACTCCTGAATGGATGACAGCATATCACTCGATATTGCGGCAAACGCTCTATCCCAGGGCACGCAATACTTATGCACGTTAAAAAGAAATTCAGTGCAAATATGTCATTAAGAATGTATACCTACCGATGTAAGATTGATGAATGAAAAACACAAAATACGTTTTTGAATTTTCAGATTTTCAGTCAGCAATGTGGGAAAATAATTCCTCTTGCCCATTTGGAACGTAACTTTAAGTGGTATTGAATACTTGAGTATGTATATAAATATATATACCGGGTGTAAATAGATTGCGACCATTAAATTAAACCACAAATTCTACCGACCCTACTGAACCACTTTTTCCAAGAGTCATACCCGCGGACAGCCTTAGTTTAGGAAATAATTGAGTTCCAAACAAAAACGCGTGAACCCTAACACACCGACATACGGGCGAGGTTAGAGAGAGCGTTGACCTCAACCAGCTGCAGGTTTCACGGACGACGCTCTTTCTAAACTCGCCCGTATGTCGGTGCGTTAGGGTTCACGCATTTTTGTTATATATATGTCGCATCCGATCTAAAAAGGAAGCGGAAGCAAAGTCGGAACGTCAAACGCGCCACGCGGTTGTAAGGCAGCACCCCCGGCCCTGTGAACATGGTGCATGCACTTCGACAGAGTCTCGGTGACCATCGATGGAGACAGTTAAGTCTGTGTGAGCGTTCGATGAGTGCGCCTTGGAACTGTCCTTCGTTCCGTGATAGCTGTTTCGAGTTAAAACAGAACATACAAACAGAAAAAAATTCAAACTTGGTAGTTTTGGCTTTAGTACAATACTAATAACCCAATTTTTTTATGCTAAAGACACGACTTTTTCACTACTTTATTAGAATATAATAATATATAAAATATTAATATTTTATTAATATTATTATTTAATAAGATTAAAATGTCACCGAAGATTTTCTGCATATGCCAAATTTAACCGATCTTGAGTTATGCTACAGACAGGAGAAACGACACGCACGGAGGCTTCGAATAAGGGTTTTTGACGGAACCCTAAAAAGCAACCATTGTGACTTGCGGCATTTTGTAACAAAAGTCCGCCCGGGCATGTTGTCATGCGACAATAATTCTTTGAAAACGGTCCTGACAGGTTTTTCTCTAGTGTAGTGATGCCTGTGTGCCACTAGCTGGAATAGAACGGATTTAGTACGTCATGTGGCGAGAAGTGGTTGGACTTGAAACCTTTAAATCTGTAGGTAGTACCTACAAAAAACTATTTTGGTTAGAAAACTAAATATAGGTATCTATATATTCGACTTTTTTTTTATACCGTGGGATATGTACTATTCTGTACTGTTCTTTCGATTTTTATGCACAATGATACTATATATCCTAGGATACGAAAAATACATCTGTCCATCTCCTACATATCTTAAGGAAAGCTTGGCTGATTAGATATTGCACTGATATCCCGGGAAATGTAATGAAGTCCTAGAAAAAATGCAGTTTCAGTGTCAAAAATAAATCATGTGCAAAAAAATACTATAAAGCGTTTTTCTAAGTTCATTGTCTAAGGTTTATATAAACACTATTTTATACTTATAATATACCATAAGTAATGTGCAAAAAAATTCATCCAATAAAGTGTTTTTCTAAATTCATTGTCTACGGTACATAGACTATTTTATACTTATATTATACTTTTCAATGTATGGTAAAATTTGATATTTATAATGGCAACCCACCTCTACAATATGATTAAAACGTACTTTTAAAAAAAAATTATGTATGGTCAGAATCATCTCAGCGCCCGTTTCTGCCCACTGCTTGGTAGAAACCTCTCCTTTAACGCGCCTTTGGTCACAGTCCTGTGCTAATCCTGTGATAGAATGCACTAATTCGATAAAAATGCACTATAATTGATTTTATTAGTTTTGTGTTAAGGAATAATGATCTACCAACACATAGAGCAGTGTTTGAATACGGATAAGTAAATAATAGTTGGGTAGCAGACTGACGGCAACTCCACGACATGGAGGAATGAGGTCGTCCGTCAAACCGGTGATCAATCTACGACCATCGTACGGTCTGCACCGATGCCCACACACAGAATGACGCGTTGAGATGGGTATGGGAAAAACTAAACGGTAGGTCGATAAGAGATAGAGAGATTCGTTCAAAAGAGTTTCCTTGAAAACATTAAGGAGATAAAACAGATTATCGGTGCACAATTTACATCATAATATAATTTTCCTTAGTTTTAAATAAAAAATATGCAAAAATGCATATGATAATGCTATAATAGTAGTTTATGCTATAAGTGCGGTAAGGAGGCAATGGCTTACGAGGACGATTTGAAACATAAACGACGAGCGAATGTTTCAAACGTTACGAGTAAGTTATTGCCCTTACCCACGTGTATCATACTACGTTTTTCAATTCATAGTGTGAGTAAATAAATTAGCTTTAGGCGGGCATTCTTTTTCTTTTTCTTTGCGTGCAAGTTTCCAACTTGACGGAAATAAGCTGTTTTCAGTTTGATGCATTCGTAGCTCATTTCTGTCGAGTTTATCTATGGTACACAAGATAAGACTGGCAAATTTGCCAATAATAAAAAAATAAACATAATTTGGTAAAGTTGACTTTGACAACAGTTTTGAAGCATAATAGTACAAGTGTAATTATTAAGATGATATAAAAAATGTCTTTACGCATTAGAGCATTTGCATTGAATTTTTCTTTCGGATATTACAAGTCAATTATAGTTAGGCAAAAATATTTAGTCTTTACAGTCATGTCTTAGGTTTTGATATCTAATACCAATAAGGTTTTTGAATAATATTCACTAATACGTACAACAATACATTGCGGGGCGACCAAAGATGTTTCATGGCGGTGCGAGACCTCATCGATATGAAACCTCCTTGTCACCTAACCTCAAATGCGTGCGCGGTGGACTACTAAATTTTTACGCCACTACTTAGGTACCTAACTAATTCAATATTTACTTTGTTTCCGTTAGTTAAATTTTTTATTCTGGGCAAAAATGTCTGACAACAATGGTCTGAGCAACGAGAACAACGAATTGTTGTTTACAACAACAAAATCAAGAAACGCTCACGACAAATTTTACCAAGTTCTTATGGATTGAAAAATAAGTAGATAACTGTTGTATGGGTGTCTGAAACTGTACATACTAATAGGTATTAACTACAACAATATTTTTTATTATTCTAGATTAAGTAAAAACATTTATGTGTTTCTTTCGTAAAAGAAAAGTTTTATACAACCTCTGTTTTGAAACCTAATAACTTAGGAAATTGAAAATAAAAAACTCATCTTTGTAGAACTAAAATTCGACTTTCCAAAGCAATTAACAAAAATGTAATTTACCTATAAGGACGCATACAATAATCGATTGACCTGTTCAATATTGACCTAGTTTTATCTTAATGACTCCTAATTAGGGTTCAGTAAGCGAAGGGTAAAAACGGAACCATTATGGTGAGACTTCACTTTCAGTCCGTCCGGACATCGTATGTCACAGTCACGTAACTTTTGTACCTTTAAAGGTAGAGACTTGACTTTTTGAATATTTTATTTTATTCGGAATTTCTTTTAATTTTACCACAATAAAAGAGCAAAAAAATACACTTTTTCTCTTATCCAGATGCCAAATTTCACGTATTGAAGAGATGATTGTTAAATATATAATTATTATGGTATAATTTAATGCACACAGATTTAGAGAGATCTAAGAAAAATATAGATTGAGAGAAATCTTAGAGAAGTATTGAAGATTTCAGTAAAATTTTGAGTCCATTGACATTATTTAGATCAATGGCAGATTGGAACAAAATCTGTAAGTTTGAATTTTATCTTAAAAACAAACTCCTAAACAACGTAAATTTAACGTAAGTATAGACGAATGTGTTTGTATATTTTAGATAAAATAATCGCATCGAAAATGTTATCTAAATTAATTTTAACCAATAATATATGTTTGAAACCTTCATAATATTATCAACATTTTGTGTCTCCTGACGTTAAGTTTACAATTCTGTGCCCGCAACGCAATCGGTGCGATTGTACGTGGACGCACTATAAGTTTCCGGAATGAATATGAAAAAATACTATTAAAGGTACAAAATTAATTTATTGTTTTTCAAAATAATCTCCCTTGGCGTCTATGCACTTTTTCATTCGATCAAACCAGTTTTGAAAACTTTTGTGCCACTCCCCTGTGGTGACCTCTGAAACGTGTTTTTCATACTCCTCGACAGCCTCTTCTGGTGATGAAAATCGTTGACCGCGTAATTGGTTCTTAATTTTTGGGAACAGAAAAAAGTCACAAGGTGCCAGGTCGGGACTGTATGCAGGATGACTCATGAGTTCTACATTTTTCGTCTTCAAAAAGTCGTTTGTCTGTCTGGCCGTGTGAGAACTAGCATTGTCGTGGTGCAGGATGATACGGCGTTTACGGTTATTTTTACGGAGTTCGTCAATAACTTCCGGCAAACAAATGGTCGTGTACCAGTCACTATTCACGGTACGATGATTCTCTAAAGCAACAGTAGCCACGTGTCCAGTTTTATTAAAAAAAGAAGCAATCATCCGCTTAGATGCACTTTTCACGCGCGCCACTTTGGTTGGTTTCGGCTCATCTTGAAAGACCCATACGCTCGATTGCTGCTTTGTTTTGGGATCGTAGCAATAAATCCATGTTTCGTCACCCACTATGTCCCACACCAAATTTGACGCACCTTCGTTGAATCTGGTAAGCATGGCACTGCACCAAGTGACGCGGTCCGTTTTTTGAGCCTCGGTCAAGTTGTGTGGGATCCACCGCGAGCACAGCTTTCTCACACCCAAATGTTTGTGTAGGATTGATTGTATTTGACTCATGCCTATTTCTAAGGATGCGCGAATTTCATGGTAGGTCACATGCCTGTCTGTTTCAATCATACGGCGCACAGCATCGATGTTTTTGTTGGTCACAGCGGTGGACGGCCGACCATCGCGAGATTCGTCACTGAGATTGATACGACCACGCTTGAATTCTGCAAACCAGCTATAAACAGTCGTCTTGCATGGTGCTTCATTGCCAAAAGCTGTTTCAAGCCGAGCGATGCTCTGTTGAGCTGTCAAATTACACTTGAAATCGTAGAAAATCATACTATGAAAATTTTCCCGAGTTAAATCCATGTTGATGCAGACACACAATTTTTTAAATGGCGCCACAAGGTAAAAACAAAAGACAGTCAGATGAAACAAACTGCATTCTACAGCCAAAGAGTTCTATTTTCAAATGTTGCAATAAATTTTTAAATTTTGTTTATGTAAGTGGCCAGTTCCGGAAACTTTTAGTGTTACCTATGTATTGCTTTCGCAAGTTTCATTGAGCGTGCACGTAACAGCGAAATGAAAAAGCATTATATTTGGTCACGCCCACAACTAAGTTGCTGCGCTCATGACATCCTTCGATAAACAGTGGGTGCTTGTACTGATTTTGAAAGATCTTTGAAACTGCAAAAATATGTATTTTTCCCACTTTGTTTTTTAAGACCACAAAATGTAAAAAAATCTTTGGTATAAACTATTAGGTACTTAAAGATGGCAGGAAAAAATATATCCGTAATAAATTCAGGAAAAAAAAACAAATCTTAAATAAAACATTCCCTGCAAAAAGTTAATCACGACACAAACTCACCTTTTGTTAATACGGAGCCCTAAGGACGCGTGTCTGACTTGTACTTGACTAATTTTTTCAAGGGAAATTTCGTAGTGTATTAAACTTTGTAATATATTTAGATATGTATACGAAATGATGATTAAATTAAATTTTCGCATCTTTGGAGCCGTTGAAATGATCACGGCATTATTGTGTTTCACTCATAATCATAATGAAGGTGTGTGATTTTGGTACTTGCAATAAAAATATGTATATGGACATTCTCTTGGAATTGCTACTGATCAACCGTTAAGGTGACATAAATATTTCAGATTCAGAATCATAATAATAAAAATAACATTCCCTTAAGAAAACGTTTAGAAAAATAAGTATTTTTATAGCACACCGTGCGTAAAAAGACCACTTTACGCACGCTGCGCTTGCGTAAAGTCGGTATTTTCCACACTTGTGCTATAAAATATTATACGAAACTCGTGCGAGAAACTTTTTCTCGACTCGTGTGATTGCAGCGCTCACCTTCGGCTCGTGCCGCAAACTCACACTCGTCAGAAAACGTTTCATCGCTCTCGTATCGTAATGTACTATTAAAGTCTTATTAAGTTTAAAGTTTAAAGTCTTATTAAGGTGACTTTAATTTATCCAGCCAAATTCTTACTGAAGACTCGGTAAGTGCTCAGTAACAAGGTTTGATGACTCTTTTTGTGAAATTCGTAAATTGTTTTTTTCGTGTTCCTTACAAACGCAAGGCCAGCCCCGAGTTAATTACTATGGGGCGTCAAGATTTTATTTTGCGATATTAGCAAAAAATGTTATCGATCCGTGTTACTCATCACTTACCAAGCCTGTAGTATGAGTTTGGCTGTATAAATAAAAGTCACCTTATATACATATATTATACAATACTTTTATTCCTATTATATATATATTTCTTTTTAATTTGTTGGAGTAGCAAACATTGTAAACCAATTTCCTGCAAAGTTCATTTGTGTGAGTTGAGTATGTGTAAGTTAACTAATAATCACACTAATATTATAAATGCGAAAGTTTGTGCGTGTGTGTGTATGTGTGTGTGTTGTGTGTGTATGTTTGTTACTCTTTCACGCTGAAACGGCTGGAAGGATTTGGATAAACTTAACACATAGGCTACTTTTTATCCCGGAAAAAATCATGTCATTAAACCGAATAACACGCGGGCATACATTATTAATTCGCATTTTATTACTGAAATATGTTTGCTTATATATAAATGTATCTGTGTATTTATTTCCGAATATTTGATATTACAGACACTCTGATATAGATATATATGATATATAGTCTGGTTATCTTTAAGTTGAATGTTGTTATTCAAAAGAGGGTATATATTTGTTTAAACAAGCTGTCAAAATTGTACAGGAATAGTCGTAAGTACCTGCTTAAATAAATCAATCAATCAGATTACGAATCTTGGGGTATATCTTTATTCATATCAACATTTTGTTCCATTTTCAAAAATCACACTATCTAACCCCTATCTCTGCTAATAATGTCCGTTACAGACGTCCAGCAGTAAGATATTTTCAATCAATTTTATAAAACGACATTTTGTAATCTTGTGTTGATACTGTTGAGTGTTGGCACTTTGAATACATACTGAACAGAAAATCACTTGTACTATTTCACGAATTAATTTTTTTCCTGACGTGTTTCGCCTTTATGGCATTTTCAAAGGATTTATTAGGCCTTAATATACATACAAATAGATTACGTCAGCGCAATCAATGACACTTTGTAAAACTTTGCAGACTTTTTTTAAGTAAAAATTTTATGTTGGCTTTGTACCAGTACTACCATTTATACTGTGGTCGTAATTATTGTTTATATTCCTTTTTGCCATATCATTCACTCTAAAAAAGTCAGTCTATATTGTCTCATAAAACAATATTTTCTACACAAGTCTCGAGCAAAAAATACTTTTTTCATGAAGTGAACTCCTAACTTCCGTTTTCATGTCTTACTAGTACTTTTTCAGGAGTAACTACGAAACCAAAATATAAAGATAGTAGACAGCTGGCCCGAGAAACAATAAAGCGAAAAAAATAATTAAAGAGGCTTTCTGTGTAGGCATTAATTAAGACTGGACGTCCATTAAAATTATGTCACCGGTCCATTCCTTCTTTAACAGACAACTTAAGAGTGCCTCTTTGGTCTTAGGTAGAATCGTTTTAGGGTTCCGTACCCGAAAGGTACCAAACGGGACCTCCTCCGCTTTTCATCTGTCTGTCACATGGGTCTACAGCTGCAGCCGTAATAGGTAGCCAGTTAAAATTTTCACAGAATACTTTTTACTATGATTTCTGTCACGACAAATAATAATAGTACATTACGATACGAGAGCAATGAAACGTTTTCTGACGAGTGTGAGTTTGCGGCACGAGCCGAAGGTGAGTGCTGCAATCACACGAGTCGAGAAAAAGTTTCTCGCACGAGTATCGTATAATATTTTATAGCAAAAGTGCGGAAAATGCCGACTTTACGCAAGCGCAGCGTGCGTAAAGCGGTCATTTTACGCACGGTGTGCTATAAAAACTTTTAAACATAAAAACTAGGGGGGTGTCCATACAAAAAGGTAATTAGTTTCTTCTCTATCTTAAAGACGGTAATACACATAAGTTTCAAACTCAGTCAAATCATAATATGCGAACTCTCAATAAAAACCACCAATAACGAAAATTTGGGTCCGTACTTTGAGTATTTGTTGGTCAGGCGCTATCATTTTAGCTGCTTGTTTTTGATCGCCTTGATGTTGCTATGTTTATTGTTGTTATTTACCATAATGTTTTTAGGGTTCCGTACCCGTATTGTGTGGTGGTACGGAAACTTTTGCCCGTGAGTCCGACTTACATTTAACCAAATTATTTATACAAATGTAGTCTTACATCAAATATTTACCTTGGATTTTTATGAACTAAAATCACAGGAGAAAATATTTATAGCTTTTTATCACCTCACGCCTCATAACTTATATCATAACACGTAAAATAGATCCGAAACATGATCCTGTCTGCGAACTATAGTGAAAATTTGACAGATTAATTTATAAAAATCTACTGAATAGTTTTTTAAGCGTTTGAGTTGTATGACGATTAGAACTTACAGCGCACTCTTTTAAACAATTTACAAAAAGAAAGGGCTCTTAGCAAATGGCTTTTTGGGGTGAACGCAAACGGCTCAATAAAGAGCTGTGTGTCCTCTCTGTAAACAGAAATGCCAGTCATTAAAGTAGAATATTCACTGTCGGACATGTTGGACGCAATGCGCTCCTTTATTTACGTTTTTTTATTTTGTTATTTTTTATATTGAAGCTTGAAGGCGCAAACATCTGAACAAAATACATAAGGAAAGAATGTTATAATCAGGCATCTTGCGTCGAAACAATGAATATTTCGCTCCATTCTATACAATAAGAATTTCCTAAATACAAAACTTCGTCCCTATGGTCTAGTGGTTCGGATGTCTATTTAATGACCATTATTTCGAAGGCCGTTGGTTCAAGTCCCGTAGTAGCTTGTTAAGAAAGGGAATTTAAACTCTTATAAATTTTTCTATGCTGTGATTTCATATTTGTGCACGAAAAACGTCGATATAAAAGGTGGTTTTCGTTTATGTAAACACATTCGTACTAGAGACTCGGTAAGTGGTCAAAACCAAGGTTCAATGTCCCTTTCTGTGAAATACACAAAAAAAATTAAGACTTCCTATATTAGTTGAGTCGAGGTTGTTTTTGAACAAGTTGGCACAAAAAATATCATTCTTATTTCGCAAGCAAGTTTTTACGATACCCTAGTAATTTAATATTAAATTGAAAATTGTCTCATTAACATGTTAACATGTTAAATGTTTTAACAATAATTGTGCATAAAAATGATTTAATGTTCAGTAGTTATTAAGTATGATTTTTTTTTTGATTGAAAAACACTTGTACTTGTCCACTGATTTATATTATTTCCCTTACCGGTTTCGCTGTTAAAGCATTATCAAAGGTTTTTTGGTTGTTTACGTATAATATATACGTATATATAATATATAATATAATACATAATAATAATAATATATATACGTATATTAATCATAATCATAATCATAATCATAATCATATTATTTATTTGTACATTAAAGCCACACCTGACACACAAATCATTTTATAAAACACACAGTAAAATCGATTCATAAAAATAAAATAAAAAGTAAATAAATCACATATTAATAGGTAAACCGAAATTATTAAATGTCTACATTTTCACAAGTAAATAGAATATATGTATATAAAAAAAAATTAAAGCAATGAAGATGTCAAGTACAGGTAATAATGAAAATAACTATTATAACAATCATAGTATTACACGTAAACAACCAAAAAACCTTTGATAATGCTTTAACAGCGAAACCGGTGATATAATATAATACATAATAATAATAATATATATATATATATTACACGTAAACAACCAAAAAACCTTTGATAATGCTTTAACAGCGAAACCGGTAAGGGAAATAATATAAATCAGTGGACAAGTACAAGTGTTTTTCAATCAAAATTGTATCAAAAGTTCCACCAAGTGCCAGCAATCACGAGCATCAACTCCAAGTATGAATATGATTCCATGTTGTGTACTGACAAATATCAGATTGTAATTTTTAAAATAAACATTGAAATTTATTTCTTTCAGCAAACATTTATTTCTCCTATAAATGCTACAAAACCCTAAGCCAATTATGAATGAAATGAAATAATCTATTTATGCAATTTTATATCGTACATGGATAAACTTATTATCACACGTCAGTAAAATGTAAAAATCAAAACAATTAATTTAAATATGACAGGGAGAAAAACGATTTAAAAAAATAAAACTTGGCTAACTAAAGCTTAATTTAATACACAGTAGGCAGACTGACTTAACTCGGAATAGCCTTTGATATGCCGATGGGTGGAACCTTATTACCAATAAGTTATTAGTTAATAACAATATAACTGAACAAAGAATTATGAAAGCAGAAAAAATAGTAAATAATTTTGAAAACTGATTCTACACTCACGTTGTTTACAGTATAATAGAAAAAAAATGCTATTTGTTGTTTCTAAAATCTAAAAGACCCCCCAACACAGCTGCTATGCTCGCTGATGTACGCTCTTTAGAAAATAAGTGAGCGAAATAGAGGCCGTTACTTTGACTACTCGCTTTCACTTTGGAACGCGGTCTTATGTCAAGCCAAAGTGACCGCAAAGTTGGAATGCTACCCTAGCTCTACATTGACGTGGATTCCGATGTGATACCGTGTGTTTATGGTGGTTGTGTTTAGGCACCCCAAAGGGATGCTTCTTATTTACAAAACAATTTTTTTTTATTTATAACCACAATATAAGTTATTTGATACGTTTAATGTTGGATATGCATAAAATTTGGAATTCGGAATAAAAAAACAGCGGTTGTTTTTAAACTTCTCAGAATTTAGAGTTGACCTAAATTTGTAACTATATATACTTTGGCAGACTTTAAAATTGTAAGCTCCGCAGAGTCATTTCTCTTATTTTAGGCCAATTTAGAGGTTGGAGTGGCTTTATTTTAATTAACAGCCGATTTAAAAAGAGGTCCTGAATTCAATGCGAAGTTACAGAGCGAGCGGTTGTTTCTGTATTATCCAAAAACTTGAGCTGAACACTACCTTTATACAAGGTGACTTTCGTTTACATAGCCAAATTCATACTGTAGACTATTTTAACTTCTCTCTATAAATCCTAGTTTGCTGGAAGACATCTCGTCTATGTACATGATATCTCTAATAGAATTGTATTAATTATGTTTTTTGTGTGTGTACACTAAAATATATGAATATGAATAGTTTAATGTTAATTAGGTTTTATTAGCAAAGTTGTTTTATTTTATTACGATGTTGAGGCTCTAGCTGACCCTAGAATATGAAAAAAAGCCAGATTTTCGAGGGTTCTTTTGACGAAAATAGGACTATCTTATTACTGGAAAAAATATATTGATTGATCTTTTATCTAGGCGATCTACTTATAAACAATGTACTAAGATTTATACTTTTGTCAAAAAAATATGTTATCCACCCTCCTATTTTTGGTTTTCAAACGTTCGTTTCAAGAACGCGCCATCAACTTGATTTTTAAAAATAAAATAGGTAATAGGTAAAAGTTTTCTACTTAAGTCCAGTACTTTTTTCCCTATAAAATATTTCAGAATTAGCTAAAAACCCTCCGATCTGCTGTTTCGCGCGTAATTATTAGTATTACGCGTCTTAGACAAATAGGTCGATTAGCTAACCAATAATCGCCTCTATCAAAAGCTAATAAAGTATTTGACATTGGCCTTTTCGTGTTGGACGGTTAATAACATTTTTTCCTAGGGTTTGCCATACTCTTAATGATCGTGCAGATTCGCGCACAACAACTACCAGTATAATTTCAGTACAGAAGTAGGAAGTTTCACGCCAGGGCGGTTTTATTCTGGATTTTTATTCTTGAGGTTACTTCCACTATATAAGGTGAAATGATAATAGTTGGCGAAACTGAAAACATAGGTTGTATTCGTCTATATAAACAACTTTTTCTATGGGGACTATGAAATGACTATATTCTCAAAAAATTTTTTCGCCTTCTCATAGTAAACTAAACGGCTGATAAGGTCAATTTGTATGAGATGAAGTGAAAAATAGTTGCAAATTTCGCTTAGCCCCGGTAGAAAAAGTTATTCATATAGACCAGAACGTACGTACATGTTTACGTTACGTTTACGTTTGATCTATTGGCATCTATTGTTTTAACTTCGTCGATTTCACGGGATAAAAAAAAAAAAAAATTGGAATTTCAAAACTGCTAGCCTGCTCACGAGAAAACGGACTAAAACGTTTCGTTCAGTCCAATTATCTAGGCGGAAAACGGAAACCTAATAATCATGTCTGAAAACCTCATCAATCTATTGCTGAGGTCGACGCAACGGGGAAAAAGAAAAAACGGTGATGTATCGAAACGTGGACTTCGTCTGTAACATGCTGGACTCGTGGAAACCATTCATCGATGGTACAGAGACCCACTTTGTGATAAGATCGAAAAGTAGGTCGGAGGAACTTTCACCCCAAGTACACTTGGTACCATGATAAGGTAGACAAGGAGCGTGCGTAATGCACTTTGCTCACACACGCGAATCCCTTTACAAGGAGACTTTCGTTTATGTAGCCAAATTCACACTAAAGACTTAGATAAGTGGTGAGGATCAAGGTTCAATTGCCCTTGCTTTGAAATATGCAAAATAAAATTCAGACTTCCTATACTAAAATGTAGTATCTATAGGTATGTAACTGTAGGTATGTCAATACTGCCGTGGTTTGTTAGTCTTGGCTACTGTATGGAAGACTCGGTAAGTGCTCAGTAACAAGGTTCGATGACCCTTTTTGGAAAATTCGTAAATTATTCTTTTCGTGTTCCTTACAAACGCAAGCCCATCCCCGAGTCAATTAATATCGGACGTTAAGATTTAATTTTGCGAAATTAGCAAAAAGTGTCATCGTTCCGTCTTACTGATTACTTACCAAGCCTTCAGTATGAGTTTGGCTGCATAAATAAAGTCACCTTATATAGAGTTGATGCTCGTGATTGTTGGCACTTGGTGGAACTTTTGATACATTTTTGATTGAAAAACACTTGTACTTGTCCACTGATTTATATTATTATAAAAAAAAATCACCTTATATACATAATGTATATGGAAACATAGCTAAGAAGTAACTATCGATGATGCTAAGCTACCTCTATAGCCTATTAGTCTGAACTCGGTGAACTGTCTGCAGTAATCTGCACGATCTGTCGTGGATTTCAATTTCCACACAATTTGTCTTCAAATAACGGCAAGCCGTTGATCATGATGGCTAGTTTTGCTAGATGGCAGTTGGTAACCAAAGAGTAGTTGTTGATTATCCTTGAGTTCCATCATGTCAATTAGGGCTTCAGTTAAAAGCCCGGAACTTAGTTCGGTATGCCGTTTGGTCCCTTTGAAGTCCTTGTATTACAATAACAATTATCTATACGATAAATAAAAAAGTAGATGTTTTTGATAACCAAGCTTTACTAAATGTATTGTTTCTTTAGAAAAGCTATAATTTGATATAATATCCCGATCTATCCAGATATTTTGTACTTAAAATACAACCTAACTCGCAATAAAAATATAATTTGAAGAGCAATGCACGTATGCCGCAGATTCCAGTTAGAGAGTTACAGAAAGCAATATTTTTCTCTATAAATTTTATACAATCGGCCTGTTAAAACGATTTAGTTGGTTTGAATCCAAAAATAAAAACTGAATTCCACACAGAAAAGCAAAAAATCAAATTCATTTGCGAAAATATTAGACTACGCAATTGCAGCAAAATTGTAATTTTTTTTTGTAACAAGAATTTAAATGGACAGTATTTCTGCGAGGAGCCCGGTACAAGTCCACACTTTTCTCGCATTTCTCGGAAACTTACAACTCGGATGGGAAAATTATTTTTCATTAACGCTTCGTTGCGTTTCAACGTAGGTACTGCCAGTGGAATTAAAATCAATTACTTTCAAAAGGAAATAAACTTGAGGAAAATTGTTAGCTCGGTATAATCGGTAAATGGTGCGCGATCGCTTGAAGTCTTTATATTGAACTATCGCAAATGTTCTTTGTTTACAACCAATGAGCCAATATAATGGAGAGATTTTTCTATTTCTTTTCAATAATGCCAGGAAATGAAAAGACTTACAAAAATATGTTTGCAACAACGTTTTTAACAAGTAAATTAAATTACCGCCAAATAATTTTATACTATTTTTTCTTTTTTTGTGCGAAGGTCGTGCTGACTAGTGAGATTGGGTGCAACAAGGGCGTTTCTCAGAAAAGTTGATTTTGAGATATTCACGTTTAAAGTTTTCACATGTGTGTAATTTTGTAACGGGAGTTGCTAGAGTGCTGTTTTTTTAATGCATTACTAGGTTATTAAGGAATATCCAAGGCGTTTTGTTTTGGTTTAAATATCACTAGGAAAAAACATAATATTTTTTTTACACACCCATGTCACACGCCCTTGTTGCACCCAATTGTAAAATGTTCAGGCCGTCCTATTTTGTATGGAAAGAAAACAGTTTTTAATTAACAAAATCAACTTTAAGGGTGCAATTCAAAAATCAACTTTAATGTTCCAATTTAACAATCAAATTAAATGTCCCACAGTAATCATATATTTTTAATGAAGCCTTAACTATTGATATAATTAATGAATAAAATCATCAGAAGTATTGGACGACATCTTCACTCCAAAACTAGTCAAAATAAAGTAATAGGTTGTTACCCATTTGAAACAAACGAAGTTCGCGTGGTGGGTGCAACAAAGGCGTGCGACCTGCGGTCACATTTAGACGCACGGAGCCATCTATTATCATCCAATCAAAATGAGTTTTTGACACATAAAACAAGATAGAGCTGCGGTTCTTTTGGTGTAATAATATTAAAAAGGGCGTAAGAGCCCGAACGCCCTTGTTGCACCCAATGCTTCGATTATTTTAAAATAATATAATTTATTCTATAGATTCATTCATTTTTTGTGTAACTTTTAAGCTATCCATCCATCCATCCATCAGCCTTTTTCGTCCACTGCTGGACATAGGCCTTTCCAGGATTTCGCCACTCTTGGCGGTTCTCCTGGAAGAAATGCCCATACTCACACACGCTGGGCAGGCGGGTTGGTGAGCGCGGTGCCGAAACCCTTGCACCAGTGACGCCGCTGCCCGTCACTAGTCTGTTTTTATAAGGCTTGGCAATTGGGGATGGATATACCGCCATCCATCGGTCCCAGGCAATGGTGGGCCGCCTGGTTTTGCCTAAGAGCTGTTCTCTTACTCTCTCCTGAATAACTTCAGGAGGATTTGCGAGTAAGATGGTGGTACCTCCACAGTCGAGCCCGGCATCAGCTCTACCACCTATAACATTAACCTATTTTAAGCTATACATTTTAAAAAAGTAAAAATATTCCATATTCTTAGTAAAAATAAAACACAGAATAACAAAAAAAATTGCCATAGCTAAACATCAGTTAGTGAACGTGAAGTTCAATTTAAAAACTTACTTCCATCCCTAGGGCTGTAAAACGAATTTACATCCCGCATTTAAATTTAAAGTTTAACACGGCCTATTTTCAGTGCATTTGTGATAAAAAAGTTCACATGTATTTTATGCAAAATCACACGGTTTTATCGCTTAAATTTGAAATTAGACTGGTAGATGCTTAATTGGACGCAGGCATAAATTAATTCGTTGCAGTCATACCCCAATTCGATGAAGGCATACCCTAGTTCAATGCAGGCGTACCCTTTTAGTAAGTACTTTAGGATACAGGTTGTTTAAGTTTGTTACACCTTCAGCGCTGGCGGATTTGTAGTTATGCAAGGTGACATTAATTTATATTGAAAATTATAAATTCATACTGAAGATTTAGTGAGTGCTCAGTATCAAGGTTCAATGACTCTTTTTTTTTTTTTTTCGTGTTGAACGTAAACTCAGCCTGGAGTCAGTTACTATGGGAGGACAACATTTTATTTCTGGTAATTAACAACAATTTTATTGATCTATGAAACTAATCACTTACCAAGCCCCCAGTATGAATTTGGATTTATAAATTATTGTCATTTATAACATAAACTAAATTAAACTACACCAGTTTGATGATTTCGAAATAGGATAATAAGAATCAGCAAGTCGAGTGGTCAATTACAGAAAATGCGATTGTTCTGTAGCCCCTCAGCACACTCGAAATGAAATATGCTGAGAACGGGAATAAAATATGCGGAGCACGCCGGACGAATACCAACTCTTCTTGTAAATCTCTATTTAGTCTTATCGATCGAAAACATTTTGTTAAGAGCCGTATTGCAGGCGGATTGTAAAACACTTTCTTTTTAATAGCCGCCTGCACACTTTAATTTTGAAGTTTAAAATTTTAAACGTTAAAATTTCAAAATGGCACATAATTATTTCTTCACTTTAAAATATACTTAAATGCACACAGAATTTCAGATTTCACAACAAAAGGTTAGGTTAGGTTGGACCATGATATTTTTGGTGTGTATTCAGTATGTTTTGAAGATCAGTTAAATACCTGCAACTCTTTTAAATTTCTAACTTACATAAACAAATGGAAACTTTGCGCTGACATACCTATATATACACCATATTATTTAATAAGGTGACTTTAAATTATGCAACCAAACTCATACTGGAGGCTTGGTAAGAGATCGGTAACACTACTTCGCAAAATAAAATGTTGACGTCCCATAGTAATTGACTCAGGGCTGGGCTTGCGTTTGTTAGAAACACGAAAAGAATAATTTACGAATTTCAAAAAAAGATTCATTGAACCTTGTTACTGAGTCTTCGGTAAGAATTTGGCTATATAAATTAAAGTCACCTTATACTCGTAAGTATTTAGGTATGTATAGTAGGTAATTTTGCAAAATTTAAGTGTTTAATTTTGATTAAATACAAAGGCGGGTTTTTTACAATCCGCCTGAAATACGGCTCTTAATTCACTAAAAGTCCCTATTACGTTGTAGCTTACATTCTTATATAATATGAAGGCTAGCCGCTGTGCATCCTAGAAATCCTGGTCATAAGAGTCTTAGAGTATTATGATAAGACACACGAAAAGATTACCTACCGCATGTTCTATTTTAATATGTCAGTTAGAGTTATCTTTTACCGGTTCAGAAATATGACAACTACCGGTTTGGTTCCAGCCATATTATAAAAGAGACATGAACACTGAACATCTATAAAAGGTTGAATAATATTAGTTGGCGAAAATCACAACATAGGTAGCACTCGTCTATATGAACAACTTTTTCTATGGTGACCATGAAAAATTCTCAAAACATTGTTTCGCTTTCTCATAGTAAACCAGACAGCTGATATGGTCAATTTGTATGAGAGGAAATGAAAAAAATTTGCGAATTTCGCTTAGCCCCGATAGAAAAAGTTATTCTCAAAGATCAGTACTACCTATGTTTTGAGTTTCGCTAACTATTATTATTTGACCTTGTATATTAATAAAAAAGTAGCAAAACTTAGTAAAGTAAAAAAGTAACAACAGGTGGTAGAGCTGACGCCGCGCTCTACTGTGGAGGTACCACCATCTTACTCGCAAATCCTCCCGAAGTTATTCGGGGGAGAGTAAGAGAACAGCTTTCAGGCAATAAAACCAGGCGGCCCACCATTGCCTGAGACCGATGAATGGCGGTTTAACAATCCCCAATTGCCGAGCCTTATATAAAACAGACTGGTGACGGGTAGTGGCGTCATTAGTGCAAGGGTTTCGGCTTCGCGCTTACCAACCCGCCTGCCCAGCGTGTGTGAGTACGGGAATTTCTTCCAGGAGGACTGCCAAGAGTGGTGAAGTCCTGGAAAGGCCTATGTCCAGCAGTGGACAAAACAGGCTGATGAATGGATGGAAAACTTACAATAAAGTAGAAAAAAATCGTGTCTGTACGTCGAATATGTTTGCGAAATTTTAAATGAAAAAGGTTATTTTATTAGTAGTTCACTGAGGCTACCACTGTGATGTTGATAAAATAACCGATAAGCCAAAAACTGACGATAATATTTTTTTATTTAAAAAACACTTTCACGCAAACGAAGCTGCGGACAAAAGCTAGTGCTTATATTTATAATTTCAATTGCCAATAGGCTGAAACTTCGACTAACCGAGTAGGGGTGACGGTATTTTGCATGGTCAGTTTCACGTTAATTTCTATTTAATACTAGCCCTTTGCCGGCTCCGCCCGCGTCCATTCAATCTCTACCGTGTTTTCGGCTTGGGCGTTATTTTATCAACATCTCTTGTAGCTTATTTGTTGACTAGGTCACTAGGATGACAATAAAGATAACCGCTTCCTCAGTGTTAAAAGGGAACAAAAAATACTGACACACAAACGAAAATTTAAAAAAAATGTTCGGTACATACCTTTGGCTCCAATACAATTACTAATAAACCATTTCATTTAACATAATTTATACCTACTTGCGATTGTCGGCACTAGGTGAAACTTGGAAAACATCACAATTAATTCACTTGTACTTGTTTCACTGGTTTCAATTTTAAGATTTACATGTTAATCCCGACCGGTTTCGGTTAATACACCATTCTCAAGGAATTCAGGAAATCAAACCATTTAATGTCTCGTCGTTAGTTTAAAGGCTCGTCGTATTGTTAGTTTAATTTCCTGAATTCCTGAATCCCTTGAGAATGGTGTATTAACCGAAACCGGTCGGGATTAACGTGTAAATCTTAAAATTAAAACCAGTGAAACAAGAACAAGTGATTTTAATTATGACATTTCATTTAACATTTTGAAAAATAATAAATTTACACATACGATTTTTTTACCACTTAATTATTATTACCTATAGATGAGAAATATTGGATATGTAACATTATTCTTCTTTATATTTTTGGTAAATTCATTTTAGAATTCTATTTATACATATAATAATTGAGAAGATTAAAACACATTATTAAATAAAAGAATTTTTATTTGCATCACGATGTTAATAGGAATGTAATCAACGATTTTTTTTCTCTATTATTTCGTTTGTTATAACTACAGCCAGGAACACAGATCCGTCCGGTCTATAATGCCTGAATGCAGTTTCAGGTGTGACTAAGAATCTTGCCATTGCAATCTTAACCCGATGCACTAGGATGCATTTCACTCAAAATGCACTTGAATTTTTTCACTACAAACGGTGGTTGCGAGCCTCCGGGCTTGCTCCTGGATAAGTTCTAGACATAAATCTCTGCAAAAGACTTGCAGGTGTTGCACAAAAGTAAGAAAATCACAGCTGCATAGCCCATGAAGCCCACGGCGCAAAACTTAGACTTCTAGTAACGTAACGTCGATCCTAGGCTAGCTAGGCTTTCTTAATCTAGAAACGTTCGTGACGAATGTAGAGATCATGTCACGTTTTTTTTTGTATGTGTATATGTGTGTGTGTGTGTGTGTGTGTGTGTGTGTGTGTGTGTGTGTCTAGTTAGTGTACGAACATTTTATGAACATTTTATTTATTTACATTATAAAGCTGTGTGTCATCCGTCACCGTCTTGCCCGCCGGACTCTCAGACGGCGAAAGCAGCAGCAAATATGTTAGCGAAAAGCGTTTTCATACTTTAGTTTTGTTTTGTGGCCGTAGCAACGAAATTAACCCAAATACTTTATCTTGGGTTTTTCATAATAACTCCACGGGTGTGTTAGCACCTCATTTATCGATTCACAAAGTGCTTTTCCTCGTTATAAACGACCCGTCGTAAAATGAAACGATCGATAAAAGTCGCCTGAATATATGTGGCAAATACATGCAATGTCGTAACGGGGAATTCCAGTGAATTTCAGCCAAGGTTGCGGCAAGTACCTTGGGCGTGGAATCACATAAACAAAAATTATGTGCGGCGCGCCCGAAGTGTCGCTACGCTAAGTGTCTTAATAGGAAACCCCAGTAAATTTCAGCGGAATGTGGGCGTGTAATGATATAATTAGAAATTATGACTGCGACACTGCGGCGCCCGTAGGCGAGTTTACGGGCGCCTCGCAGGCAAGCACCCGCTGTGTAACGTTCGACTGCACTTTCGTATGTTGCGACGTATTCGCTGATGGGCTCCAAGCCGCTGTCGATAAGCCTGAGTAAAATACATGATTTTTTCTTCAAAGATAGCACAGTCGCCGCACCTGATTCCATTGTGTGACCGGGAGCTCCATGCAGCGTTGGAGAGTCACCTGCACCGCGGTTTTATCGGTAGCTCGATGGTGCGACGACTCCGACACGAAGTCTTTTAAGATTATATGTAACGTAACGTCGTTCGTAAGCTCACCTGCTCGTAGACCTTTGCTACAGACATTCCTTAATCTTGAAACGTTCGTGACGAATGTAGAGATCATACCACGTTTGTATGTGTATATGTGTGTGTATGTATATAGTTATCGTACACGTACACGTATGTTGCATAGGTAAGATAGTATGACGTGAACATGTCTTTACTACGTTTACTACGACCGTCGTCATGTAGCAGTCAGCATGTCAGCAATGATAGTATAACGTTAGGGTGCCGGAGCAGCAAGCGCAAGTACGAACGTCTGATATATGCACTCTGTATCAATGCGCCGCAACGCTCGAGACACATCGATGGTGTAATGTTGCATAAACATTATTTACATTATGAAAGCTGTGTGTTATCCGTCACCGTTCTGCTCGGACCCTCGGACGGCGAGATGTTTCGCTATGTTAGCGAAAAGCGTTGTCAAACTTTACTTTTGTGTAGCAACCAAATAATCCCAAATACCTTATCTTCGGTTTTATAAAAACTAGCACGGGTTCGTTGCTACGTCATTTCGTGATTCCCGAAGTATTTTTCCTTGTTAGCCAAACGATTAAACCCATAGGTATAGGTCAAATAATTATTTGACTTATCGACCCGTTGTAATGAGGATAACGATCACTAAAAGGTATGTCGCTAGGCAGGACCATGTGTGGCAAGGCCGAATGATGTCATTGGGAATTCACCTGAATTTCAGCCAAGGTTGCGTCTATCGTGTAGTTAATTAAACATTCTCGCCGCGCCCCGTTGCTATATGTTGTTACCTTTGAAAACAAAATCACGGCAGGACTTTTGTATGTTGCGACGTGTTCGCTGATGGGCGCCAAGCCGCTGTCGATAAGCCTGAGTAAAATACATGGTTTTTTCTTCAAAGATAGCACAGTCGCTGCACCTCATTCCATTGTGTGACCGCGAGCTCCATGCAGCGTTGGAGAGTCACGTGCACCGCGGTTTTATCGGTAGCTCGATGGTGCGACGACTCCGACACGAAGTCTTTTAAGATTATGTATAGAACTTGAAGAAAATAATGTTTAGAGCTCAGAAAAGCGAGCGTATCGAATAAACGCTACGGGCAGCTCGACCGAAGATTCCTTCGAGCATATCGACCATACTAAATCCGAACACTATATAAATCCGCCGCGTAAACGCCTCATAGCGTCGTCAGCAGTAACAATTCTCACGTGTTATCTCTGGGGAAATGAATCAAAAATAAAACGCGATTTTGATCAATTTGGATTTAATAATTACAAGACTCCAGATAACGTTTACTATTCCAAAATGTTCGTTGCGTTATTTTGAGATTACGTCAAGAGTGAATAACAAACTATTGCTGCTAGGCTACATGCACATGTAATGTGCATCGGACCGATGTGCAGATATAGACGTCACGCTGCAACTTGTGCAACAGATACTGCACTCTAATAGGTCGAGCATAACGGCTTGGGAGTTAGCACCATTGCATGATAGAACTGTGTCTCCTGAGTTCAAAAATACCACTCCCCGCTCCCCCCGACCCTTAACTTTGGAGTTATAGGCCGTACGGACTTGTGTCATTGGGTGTATTTCGTCTTTTGTCTTCCAACCATAATCTAAAAATATCAACAACAATTTCGGCGAGCTCCCTATCTATTAACAATGGAATCGACTAATAGATAAAATTTATGATAAAAGAATTTGTATTAGAGCTGAACTTCTAAAATTAATTTTCCAACTTTAAAATAGTTGGCACCTATAAGTTAGTATTCGTCATTCTATTTCTATTCATAGTTCTACTCTCAACGTAGTCTGCTACATTGTATTCTTATGAATATATTATGATTATGAATATGATATTCATAATATAAATACAATGTAGCAGACTACGTTGAGAGTAGAACTATAAAAAGAAGTAGAATGACGAATACTAACTTATTTTATAACGTGCCATCTATTTGAAAGTTGGAAAATTGAATAATATTTATACACTGGGCCGCAAAGAAAATGGGTCGGTTATAAAAATCTCAATAACTTCTAAAATACCGGAACTAGCTTTATGAAATAAAAACTAAATTAAAGTTTATTCTATTACAAATGTAAGAAGATGTAAAACTTTTTTATTTCTTTTTGGTGATTGTATTAAAAACCATAAAAAAAAATAAAGACGATTTTTAAAATTTTAACATTAATTTTGAAACCGTTTGTTTTACTTTTGTTTCTATTCTGTCATATTCATATGGTAATCTTTGCGCAGAAATTCAATATTCCATTTAAATTTAGTTAAAAACATGCCACTAACCCCTGAAGAGTGTACCAGAATTCTGACAGTGCTTGAATTCGGGCGCAGAAAGTAATATACAGCGAGAACTGTAAGTGTGTCACTGTCAACCGTTCAAAGTGATTTGAGGAGACTAGATCCAATATTTGTAGACCAGGAACAGGATAAAAAAGGTGCACAACAGCGTGGGAGGATCGGTATATGGTGTTAACAATGTTGAAGAATCGATTTCAAACGGCTGCTGAAGTCAAAAACCACCTTCTACGTGCTGGAAGAAGCAATCCTAGCACGTGTACAGTGCGTCGGCGTCTTGTTGTAGCAAATTTTAAGCCATTTAGATCTGCAAATTATTCAAAACTCGAAAGGCAGCATCGACGTTCAAGGCTGAGTTACGCAAGAGAATACATGAATTGGACTCTGGATGACTGGTCAAGAGTAATGTTTTCGGATGGGAGGCAAATAGTTTACAGAAGACTAGGAGAGCGTTATAACCAAACTTGCATTGAAGGGCTTGCTCGTGTGGGCTGGAATTTCTTCCGAAAGCCGCACCGAGCTAGTGGTGATAAAAAATGGAACTTCAACTGCAGAAAGATACGTGAATGAAATCTTAAATGAGTACATTGGCCCATTTTTAGTAAACATGGGCGACGACGCTATCTTTATGCAAGATAACGCTCGTCCCCATACAGCTCGGATAGTGTTTAACTACCTTTGATGTTGATATTACACGCATGGAGTGGCCAGCACGCAGCCCAGACTTGAACCCCATCGAGCATGCCTGGGACAAACTGGGTCGATGTGTACGCCAGCAAAATTTCCCTCCAATCACACTTTTTAACTAAGAGAAGCACTGAGAGAGGAATGGGAGAATATTCCTCAGCATCGGCTTAGAAATCTAGTGAAAAGCATTCCAAACCGTATAACAGCTGTATTAACCGCTCGTGGTGGCAAAAGGAAATACTAAAATGTGTGAAAATTTCATATTTGATACTGTACCACATTTTTCATTACATTATTTTTTTACTTAACCTACTTTAATTTAAAACAAACTTCATAAACTCGAATTTATTTGACTTTTATTTAAACAATATAAACTTGTCTATAATACAGTCTTTATTTTATAAAGCTAGTTCTAATACTTTGGAAGTTATTGAGGTTTTTGTTACCGACCCGCTTTCTTTGCGGCCCAGTGTATAATATTATTATAGCTACGTTGACCCGACGCTACTTGGTAAGCTTCAGCTGTGGCTTGTTACTACCTTCATGACAAAACCATAACGCCAAGCGACTCGTCGCGTCGTAGGAGTGATTACAGGTAATTGCTTAGTATCAGTCATTCGTCCAGCACCGACTTCCGTAGATTTTTTGCGGAAAATTAACACCTCGCCTGTTGTCACTCTCCAAGTTACTAGACTAGCACTCTTCATCCTAAGCCTTGTCGACGGTTTCGATCGGTCGGAACATGGTTAAAACCAAAGAGAATAAAATTTGTCTCAAGTTTGTGTACAGCTATAGTGAGAAATATTGCGACTTCGTCTTTTGTCGGCTAAGTTCATTTTATCCTTATCTTTTTGACAAGTCCATAAAATTTTGTATTAAGATGTCATAAGACGTCATTAAATAAATACGATTATTCATAGATTTTGCGAATGCCGAAGTCGCAATATTTCTCACTAGACCTATATACAAGTATTAGTAAAAACAACTTTGTCTGTTTTCATTCTTGTATACTCAACAAAGTCGTAAATAAAATAAAACAGCTCGCAATATTTCTCACTTGACCTATATACAAGTATTAGTAAAAACAACTTTGTCTATTTTCGTTCTTGTATACTCAACAAAGTCGTAAATAAAATAAAACAGCTCGCAATATTTCTCACTTGACCTATATTGTATTAGTAAAAACAACTTTGTCTGTTTTCATTCTTGTATACTTAACAAAGTCGTAAATAAAATAAAACAGCCCGCAATATTTCTCGCTTGACCTATATACAAGTATTAGTAAAAACAACTTTGTCTGTTTTCATTCTTGTATACTCAACAAAGTCGTAAATAAAATAAAACAGCTCGCAATATTTTCACTAAACAGTATATTAAAAGAATGGATTACTTCCCAGTCATAGACCGGAACCGTGTGGATGGAAACTGAGAATTTACAACGAGTTGGAACCCTTTTCAGGAAGAAATCCAATAAGTTGAAGCTCTGACCTTTCTCCGATAACCACGGCTCGCCTGCTTATGATCTCGTTGCAGTAAATAAGAAACCTATTGATGGCAGAAAATATTGAGTTTAGATTTCATGTTATAGATAATTTAAAAGGTGCTTTTATAAATACCGGGGGGGATTCCGGAGAAACAGTCGAAGCGAGATTTCTAAAAATCGAACAAAAATGTATGGAGTTCGACTGATAAAACGACTGACTGCGAATAACCCTCCAGGAACGCTCTTCGGTAACAAAATTATGCTCACGCCACGGAACTTTTGTCTCGCTTGCTGTCACTTGCGGTAAATATGTGGTCTCGCTCACTCTCATGAGATTAGTGGCCCGTGTGCAACAACAGTGTGCAAGTTTTATATATATTAAAAAAAAAGAATCGTTTAGATTTGTAGTAGTTATAAAAACACACGAAATCAAAAATTTTATTGATATCTGGCAAGCGTAATCTTACAGGTAATATATCTATTTACGAAAATAACATATAATAATGACAATTTTAATCATAATTTCAACTCAAAAGCTATAATTTTAAGCAACGAAATTATTTTATATTATTCTTCGCACTATTCAGCATAACATATTACACTAATTATTTCACTGTCATTGCAAATACGCTTATGGAAAACCTTGCCTTTAGATATCTGTTAATCGCGCCGTCAATATCAGTCTTCAAGAACAAGATCAGACAACAATTAGTTTTAGAATATTACTTAATGATTGTTAAGTTATCATTATCAGTAATTTGATGAATCCTTCGTCTTGTGACGAGGGGGACTCATACGAAAAACATCGAAAAAGAAGCATTACCTTTATTTTAACGTTTCAGGTCTGTATAAAAGACGGTACCTAATACATATAGGTACATATAAGTTTCAAATTTGGTAACATTGCCGTAAATATTCTAAAATAAAACGCAAAAAATAGTGTACCGGGATAGTCTACCGGAGCCCAATTGTTTTTCAGACGCTACCATATAGCGGCTTCTTTTGTGTGGCCTTCATGTACTCCTATATTGTTATTTATAATGTTTTTAGGGTTCCGTACCCGTATTGTGTGGTGGTACGGAACGTTTTGTGCGCGATTCCGACTCGCACTTGGCCAAATTATTAATACATCTTATGTATTGGTACCTTTCTTAGGTGGTAGAGTTGATGCCGGGCTCGACTGTGGAGGAACCACCATCTCACTCGCAAATCCTCCCGAAGTTATTCGGGGGAGGGTAAGAGAACAGCTCTCAGGCAAAACCAGGCGGCCCACCATTGCCTGGGACCGATGAATGACGGTATATCCATCCCCAATTGCCGGGCCTTATATAAAATAGACTGGTGACGGGCAGCGGCGTCACTGGTGCAAGGGTTTCGGCACCTCGCTCACCAACCCGCCTGCCCAGCTTGTGTGAGTATGGGCATTTTTTCCGGGAGGACCGCCAAGAGTGGCGTAATCCTGGAAGGCCTATGTCCAGCAGTGGAAGAAACAGGCTGATGGATGGATGGATGTATCAAAAGGTTGCATAAACATTTAGCAAGAAGGAGATCTCGTCACGACTGGTTGACTCTTCCAGTGACCCAAGGGCTGGTCCCTACTTTGGACAACGGATCAGCCTCGCTATACCTACTCATTTTAAGTAGGTAGGAACCTATTGAAATTTTATTTATTTTTATTGTTATTAACTTTTAAAGGTTTAGTTGGAGGTTTGTTTATTTTATATTATAATACTTTCTGTAAAGCACACAACATTGCGGTCCTCTCGTTGTTGTCCCAGTACCATTGTGAACTGTAAACTGACTGAGCATGTAGAGTGTTATGATATCACTCTGTGAAAGCAGCGTTGACAGCACAAAACCATGGCTACACTAGAGCGCAGTTGACGTGCCAGTAGAGTGTACACAAGTTTGTACATCCGGGGACAGTCTGTTTATGACAAATTCTAATAACTTTTCACGTTGTAGCAGAAATAGTATACTTTCCATATGTTATGAAATTTTAGGCATCATCATCATTGGGTGCCGTCTTCATAATGAAGTTTGGCGGTCAGTAGGCTAAATTGCTTGCGATCCGTTGTTTTATTTTTAGACGGCTGTATTGTACCTACTACGTACAATTTCAAGTGATATTTGTTTATATAAGCCAAATTCATACTGGAGACTTGGTTAATGGTCAGGACTTAGGGCTTTCTGTGAAATTCATAA
The DNA here is from genome assembly GCA_910592155.1 of Ypsolopha scabrella. Lineage (NCBI taxonomy): Eukaryota > Metazoa > Arthropoda > Insecta > Lepidoptera > Ypsolophidae > Ypsolopha > Ypsolopha scabrella. Next base: position 13,981,578 of record OU342968.1, read on the forward strand.
AATAAATTGTATACTTCCTATATTGATTGAGTCGAAGTCGTTCTTTAACATAGAGAACATAGATCACTGAATCTTGCTCGTGACTACTTATCTAGTCTCCACTATGAATTTGGCTATAGAAACAAAAGTGACCTTATATAGTACGCACAGACATTACTAAAATATAATATAAAAAAAGATCAGAGGTGCAATTGTTTAAGCCAATCGTATTCAATTCCGATTGTCATAATATGACTATTCGGCTAAGCAAATAAGCCCGTTTGACAATTGACATCGTGCGTTTTTGTTTGTCAACAACAAAATAAGACAATTGTAGTCATTTGACAGTCAAAAATTTACGATTTCAATTGTCAAAGGGGCTAATTTGCTTAGCCGAATAACCATATGACAATCAATTTTAATACCATTGGCTTAGACAATTGCATCTCAGAACTTAGATTATGACTATTTCCTAACAGTGATAATAAACTGAATGGAACATTTCCTTGTTTTGTTTTGATGAACAAACATCATTTTCTTATATTAATTCTTATGAATTTTGTACGTAATTTCAAAAAAGCCGGTAGGTTGAGTACTGTTCCACATTGTTAAGGCGACGCTACGAAATTTAGGCGACATGGATCTCCATTTTTCTCAGCAATAAAAAAACAAATGTAATAACCAATTTATATACTAGACTAGCTTGAGCCCGCGGCTCCGCCCGCGTCGAAAAGATTTTCGTGGAAATAAGGAAAACAAAAGATTATGATTTTTTGAACGACGAAATGCAACGGTCACCATGTTTTACCAAAGTGCTAATAAATACCAATCAAATAAGCCCAAACTTAAAGGGTCCGCTGTTGTCCGTTGAGGAGATCTCGTAACCACCTTCCAGTCCCATCAGCTGACCCTGGTCACCATGTGATACCAAAGTGATAATAAAGACTAATAAAATAAGCCCAAACTTGAAGGGTCTGCTGTTGTCCGTTGAGGAGATCCCGTATACACCTTCCAGTCCCATCATCAGACCATGGTCACCATGTTTTACCAAAGTGCTAATGAAGACCAATCGAATAAACCCAAACTCTAAGGGTCTGCTGTTATCCGTTGAGGAGATCCTAAAACCACCTTCCAGTCCCATCAGCAGACCCTGGTCACCATGTTTTACCAAAGTGCTAATAAATACCAACAAAATAAGCCTAAGCTCGAAGGGTCTGCTTTGTCCATTGAGGAGATCCCGTACCCACCTTCCAGTCCCATCATTAGACCACGGTGACCGTGTTTTACCAAAGTGCTAATAAATACCAACTAAATAAGCCTAAACTCGAAGGGCGTGCTATTGTCCATTGAAGAGATCCCATACCCACCTTCCAGTCCCATCATCAGACCCTGGTCACCATGTTTTACCATAGTGCCAATAAATACCAATCGAATAAGTCCGAACTCGAAGGGTCTGCTGTTATCCGTTGAGGAGATCTCGTACTCACCCTCCAGTCCCATCATCAGACCCTGGCCACCATGTTCTAAAAACATACTCATCAATACCGATCAAATAAACTTAAACTTGAAAGGTCTCCTAAAAAAACATTTACCAGTGGATGATTGAAACCCCGACGATGAGACTACATACTTACGACTACGCAAGGCGTACAAACCACATGATTAACTAAAAATCTTATTGAGTGCTTAAAGAATTTTTATAGTCAGTTCATTAGTTCTAGATATTACCCATTATATGCAAAAAAAACAAACAAACAAACAAATCTTTCTTCTTATATAATAGTGTAGACAAACTTTAACGTGAGTTGATTTGAACCAGACTGCGTCAAATTCGATATTTTGACACATGCAGCGCCATAAAAACACTTTCAACGCCAGCTTACTGAGCAGTTATCAAGGATAGCTTCCCAGAGATGGCGTTTTCTAAGCACTTGAAAATAAAAACATTTTAGCTATTGGTCTTTGCTCAGAAAAGAAATATAATTTCAGCTTTAATATTTTTTTTACAAGAGGAAATGTTTTTCTGGAAAATACAATAAAAGAATAAAAAATAAAAAGTGAAAAAAAATTTTACCAGTCGGGGTTTGAACCCGCAACGATCGACTATGTTACGGCGCGGCGGCGAACCTTCCATATGTCTCACTAAAATTCTCTTTTCCCTTTTGCTCCCTTTTGTCATAGCGTGATGATACATAGCTTTAAACCTTCCCGAAGAAATGCTTTATCTTTTAGTGAAAACTGCATCAAAATCCATTGATCCAAGTTTTTCATTTAAATTAGTCTACAAATACACTTCAATATGGCCGATTGGGTTTATTAAATTACTTATAGTTGTTTAAATTACTTATAGTTGTTTAAATTACTTATAGTTGTCATTTTAAATGAAAAATGCTGTTTTGCCGCATACGACTTTACGGCATCAGCTAGTTCGTGAGCGCATATTTGTATGGAGTAAGTGCCCCTCACTCCACTCTCCTAAGGCACCGTATTGAAATTAAAAGTTTATCAATGCCTAGCCTTAAGTTCGCCTACGGCGCTAGGGGTCAAATTCCGATTTATGAACTTTGACAATCATATTTCATATGAAATCACTGGCGCTGTCTTCGGTTCCGACGTTAGTGCAAAAGAGATGGGGCTGACTTCTGGTGAGGGTATTTAGATGAAAATCTATGTCTGATACATTCAATGCGTATAGAGGCTATGTTACGTCATAGGAATTCTTTGAAGTGGAAACATTCCAAGGGGTATTGTGGTTTACACGGTGAAGCATAGCTAAATGTGAAGAGCAAATGGACGAGTCGGTTTGAAGAGAGACTCTTCAAAGTATAACATAGTCGTCATAAAGTAACAAATTTGGCATTTGAAAAATTTCGCAACCATAAATTTATAACCCACCAACCTTTTCCCGCGGCTGCGCCAGCGTTTATCTCTGCCCCGTTTTTGGCTTGGGCTTTATTGAACACACTTTATAGTCTATAAAGTCTTAACTATGATTATAAAAAAACTGCATTCAAATCTGTTGAGTGGTTATTGAGTTAAAACGGAACATACATACAGACAGACAGACAAATATTCTAAAAATTGTGGTTTTTTCTTTAGCACAATTTCGCCTATCAATCTATTTTTTTTTTATTTCACCCAGACACCGCTTTTTTACTACTTTATTATTAGTTTAGATATAGATAGTAAAGATTTGGGAATAAAATCACAATATGGAGTAAGTGTTTTATTTTTAATTCCATTTTCATCACGAGAGAACATTTTCTAAATGAGACCATAATTCCTTGTTTGGCCATCTACTTAACCGAAACATGGTTTTATTTGTAGCCATTGTATTGAGCAGAACTACGAAAAGAAGAATTGTCCTTCAAATCTCTCTAAACATGCCTTTGCGTTCTCTTCCTACCTAATAGACATGTTTTAGAATGCAGCTAGATCTGACTGAAACCACGGGAAATGTAATGTATATTCCTATTGTATCAGTTCAGTCCTACCCATCAACGCTTACCAATCGTCCCGTATAATGTACCAAGGTTCTATATACAGCCAATTGAAAATATGATCAAAAACCATAGCAACAATTTTGATAAAAACCTATCAAGCTGTGACAAACAATAGGCACAAAGGTGAATCCAATCAACAAATAATACTTCCAGCCTTCCCTACGCCGTTTTACCAATTTTTCCCAGTTATTGACACGAGGGGGCGCCAGGTGTCAGCTACGAATTATCAAATACACAAGCCACAAATGGCCGCCTGTTATCGCTTCCCGGTATAGATGCGCGGAATTTATCGCCCATTCCACTGTGTTTGAACGCCTTCCCATAGTTTTATAGTTTTTTTGTCGTCAGTGAAAAGTGATGGCATGGAAATAATATTTATATTGGCAATAAACGCTACTGTTGCATTTATTTCATACCTACTATGATTCACATATCACTAAAGCTATATTTTTATTTTTATTTAAGACTAGCCTTTGACCACGGCTCCGCCCGCGTTTATTAAATCTTTTCCCTGTTTTTGGCTTGAGCATTATTTTATTAACATTTATTATTCTATGAGTTAACCCAGGTCAATACGATGAGAAATAAAAACCGGATCCAAATCTTTTGAGTGGTTCTCAAGTTAAAAGCGTTTATTCAATCTTTGCCCCATTTTCGCCTTAGGCGTTATTGTATGAACACCCCTTTATGTGTTGACCAGGGTCTACGACGTTAATAAAAAAACCGCATCCAAATCCGTTGAGTGGTTCTCCAGTTAAAACGGAACATACATTCATAACTACAGACAGACAGACTGACAGATAGACAAAAATTCAAAAAAATGTGGTTTAGGCCTCAGTACAAAACTAATAACCCATTTTATTTACAATTTCGTGAAAACACAAGACTTTTTCACTAATTTATTATTTGTACTGTAGATATAGATGGACTTAAATTTGGCTAACACATGGGACCTAGTAAGAAGCGCGCTCGCCCCCAAGGTACACTACGAGTATTTACTCTTCGTTTAAAGGAATATTGTGACCCATTCTCGTGCAGCAAACCTTAAATTTAGAGTTGGAAAACCTAAAATAATACAAGCTCATTAAACTTTTATCTTATTTTGCAATTAAAAGTTTTAGGTTATGGCAGCTCTAAATCAAATATTTGCTACACGAGAATAGGTGGCATTGCTTATAACTATCCGGAAGCACGGACGCTGACAGGGAGTTCCACATCTGAGATGAACGAAGATTTGAAATGTTGCGTTCGAGCTGTCGTAATATTGAAAACATATTGATGAAAATTTGCAGCGCGTCGACTATACCGGAGGTAAAAGGGGGATGGGGGAATTAGGTCGTGTAATTCCTGCGCACACTCTCCAAAATATAGCCTATAAAAAACCGAGAGGCAAGCAATTTTTCGTTAGTGTCGGCTTTGGTAAATGATATGAAAGTTATCAGAAAAGAAGCTAAACATTGATCGTTTGCATTAATTATTTAACAAGGAAGCATTTTTAAGGTTGGTTGCCCGAAGGGTGCCCTATTACTAAGCCTTCGCTGTCCGTCTGTCTGTCCGTCCGTCTGTCAGAGGGGTCTACAGTTTCAGCCGTTACAGGTAGACAGTTGAAATATTCACAAGATATTTAGAACTATGGCATCTACCACGACAAATAAAAATTTAAAAATATGAAAAACATGGGGCCCATTGAAAAAATGCCATGTATCTTAATAACGGTCATACATACAAATTGAAAATTTAGTCATATTGTCATACATGTGTATATACCCTAACATAAGTAAAATAATAAAAATTTGGGTTCCGTCCTCAAAGGATGCCAAATTATTTGACAAGCGCTATCATTTCAGCGGCTTTTTTTGACGCTTTTATGTTGCTATGGTATCTCTATATTGTTTTTTATCATGTTTTAGGATTCCTTACCCGTTTGTGTGGTGATACGGAACCCTTTGTGTGAGAGTCCGACTCGCACTTGGCCAAATTAATACATTTTTCGTTCTTCAACTTTATTAGCATGACGATTGTTCTAATCCTAGATCTGATCCTGGGTATGTTTTGATATGATTAAAAGGCTCTAAATGAATCAACAAAGTTATTTGTCACAAATAAAGCCTCAAAAAGGTATTCTTAAAGAAAAAGATGACAAAACAGTTTAATCTCTACTTCTCCAGATAATTTTCCTTCACACTTGAACAGGTTTAAGAGCGCAGTAAATTGAATTAAGCTAGCTCCCGCTCGTAAATGTCTGTTAACAGTATTTTTTTTAATCTTATGGACTGAATTTGTCTCTACATTGTACTCCTGCTTTTTTATTTTGAAAAGGAAATTGTGCTTCACTATTCTTTATCCAATTTTATTGGTAGAGAGGAAAAATTTACAAAAATAAATCATAAGCAGCCTAGTCGAAATATGAACGGGTATATTCGTAGCAGTTGTCTAATGAATAAGGCTTTTTTATCTGGATTAATTCTCAACTGTAATACGTAAGTCTTTATCTACACTTATATCTTCAAAGTTTCTCAAAACAAGAATTAGATTGTCATATTTTACTAGCAAAATCGTAGGTGGTAGAGCTGATGCCGGGCTCGACTGTGGGAGGTACCACCATCTCACTCGCAAATCCTTCGGGAGAGAAACGAACAGCTCTCAGGCAAAACCAGGCGGCCCACCATTACCTGCGACCGATGGATGGCGGTATATCCATCCCCAATTGCCGGGGCTTATATAAAACAGACTGGTGACGGGCAGCGGCGTCACTGGTGCAAGGGTTTCGGTACCACGCTAACCAAAACGCCTGCCCAGCGTATGTGGGTATGGGCATTTCTTCCAGGAGGACCGCCAAGACTGGTCCAGCAGTGGACGAAACAGGCTGATGGATGGATGGATGGAATAATAAGAAAATTAATCATACCTTTAAGTTGAGCGTTTAGAAAACATTCCAGGATTTCGCCACTCTTGGTGGTCCTCCTGGAAGAATTGCCCATACTCATACACGCTGGGCAGGCGGGTTGGTGAGCGCGGTGCCGAAACCCTTGCACCAGTGACGCCGCTGCCCGTCACCAGTCTGTTTAATATAAGGCCCGGCAATTGGGGATGGATATAATGCCATCCATCGGTCCCAGGCAATGGTGGGCCGCCTGGTTTTGCCTAAGAGCTGTTCTCTTACTCTCCCCCGAATAACTTTGGGAGGATTTGCGAGTATATTATTGAATAAAAAGTATTAAATTTGATTTATGGCGCTACGCGTTAAAAGTTCAATTTCAATAAGGTGTCGCGTAGGGCCATAAATAAACCGTTGCCGTCACCATAAACCGTCGCAACTACCTTAAGAAAGCAATAGTAATTACCATCAAGCAGGATATGGGCGGAGAGTGTCCCACACGTGTGTACGACCGACCGAGCTTACAAAACCTTCGTTGATTGGACAATAATGCGTCCTAAACCCATAATCGTATCTAATAGTCGGAACTCAACAGTGCAGACTGATAAAACTAGCGCCATCGCTTCTAAATATTATCTGAGCAGCACTATATCAGGAAAGGTGGGCAATTATCTCCACTGAGTAGTACCACACGCCGGCTGACAAAACTGAAGATTTTTTTATCTTCGTGAAAGTTGAATTGAAGTTGGACGGAAATATCTCAAAACAGAGAGAATATAGAGAATATTAGGGCCTACAATATCTCCCTGTGTTGAGATATTTCCGTCCAGTTTCAATCCGTTCACTGATCTTCATAAACTATACATACTATAAATATTATTAGAGTGCATTACAAACTAGAAAAGATAAATTAGAAACAAATGTAAAGACAAGAATTTGAAAAAAAGTACCTCGGTGGCGCAGTCGGTTAGCGCGCTTGTCTTGATAACAAGAGGTCGCAGGTTTGAATCCTGGCCCGAGGAATTATTTCAAATTCTTTTCTTTACATTTGTTTCTAATTTATCTTTTCTAGTTTGTAATGCACTCTAATAATATTTAGAGTATTCCAAAGCGATGGATTTCGCAATAAAAACATAATCTTTGTTAATGAGAACTGTGAATTTCTTAACTGTCTGAAGCAACACATATTCTAGCGACGACAGCGCCATCTGTTCCTAAGAACAAGGCATGAAATCACATAACGCCCTCGTGAGCGTTCAGTATGTGCATTACAAGCTAGTTAGATCAAATAGTTACAAAAATATTCGGTGGACAAGTATGGTGGAAAAATTAAACGGTCTAGGTAAGTACCTCGGTGGCGCAGTCGGTTAGCGCGCTTGTCTTGATAACAAGAGGTCGCAGGTTCGAAACCTGGCTCGAGGAATATTTTCAAATTCTTGTCTTTACATTTGTTTCTAATTTATCTTTTCTAGTTTGTAATGCACTCTAATAATATTTAGAGTATTCCAAAGCGATGGATTTCGCAATAAAAATATAAATATACATACAATACTACAATCCATATAAAATTAGAAAAAAGAAGATGGCAGAAGCAGGGATTTGAAACTATTTCATACCATGCACATTATTTTATTTACTGGAAAATACACTATACGGAAAATCTGTAATTTGGCTTAACATAGGTATGTACTACTTTATGCAGAATGTTTCATATTTTACTACATATTTATGTGCACAAATATAGAGACAAGGCAAATCATAATACGTACTTAGTACAAGGAGAGCATTTTGAGTCACTCACTAAAAGTCAACATAAATGAACAAAAAAACCGCGCTTAGCAACGCATTTCATATAAGACTGTGGCATGATAATCGGATAAAATTAAAACGTTTTATTTATTCCGATTGTCACGTCTAATGCCACGAATTTTTATTTGGTTGCATTATGCTTCCCTAAAAAGATTAGAGGCCCCTGCTTCTTTAGGTCTTTCAACAGGAACATTTTGACGGTCCATACATAATGTATTTATATTAATATGTATTCTACGTAATATGTGTATAAATTTGTATTTTTTTTTCGTTTTAATTTAAGTATTAAGGTTAGGTAGTTAATTAGGAAGTGTGTATATCTTGCAATGTTGTGTTGATCTGTGAAACATTTTTGGCTCCATCTATTTATTAAAGACAATGAGACTGGACGGTGTACTCTGTAAAGTTTTTATCTACCAATGAGTAAACCAGGCACTCGAATGATAGCCGTTCCAATACATAGGTAACACTAAAAGTTTCCGGAACTGGCCACTTACATAAACAATATTTAAAAATTTATTGCAACATTTGAAAATAGAACTCTTTGGCTGAGAATGCAGTTTGTTTCATCTGACTGTCTTTTGTTTTTACCTTGTGGCGCCATTTAAAAAATTGTGTGTCTGCATCAACATGGATTTAACTCGGGAAAATTTTCGTAGTATGATTTTCTACGATTTTAAGTGTAATTTGACAGCTCAACAGAGCATCGCTCGGCTTGAAACAGCTTTTGGCATTGAAGCACCATGCAAGACGACTGTTTATAGCTGGTTTGCAGAATTCAAGCGTGGTCGTATCAATCTCAGTGACGAATCTCGCGATGGTCGGCCGTCCACCGCTGTGACCAACAAAAACATCGATGCTGTGCGCCGTATGATTGAAACAGACAGGCATGTGACCTACCATGAAATTCGCGCATCCTTAGAAATAGGCATGAGTCAAATACAATCAATCCTACACAAACATTTGGGTGTGAGAAAGCTGTGCTCGCGGTGGATCCCACACAACTTGACCGAGGCTCAAAAAACGGACCGCGTCACTTGGTGCAGTGCCATGCTTACCAGATTCAACGAAGGTGCGTCAAATTTGGTGTGGGACATAGTAACAGGTGACGAAACATGGATTTATTGCTACAATCCCAAAACAAAGCAGCAATCGAGCGTATGGGTCTTTCAAGATGAGCCGAAACCAACCAAAGTGGCGCGCGTGAAAAGTGCATCTAAGCGGATGATTGCTTCTTTTTTTAATAAAACTGGACACGTGGCTACTGTTGCTTTAGAGAATCGTCGTACCGTGAATAGTGACTGGTACACGACCATTTGTTTGCCGGAAGTTATTGACGAACTCCGTAAAAATAACCGTAAACGCCGTATCATCCTGCACCACGACAATGCTAGTTCTCACACGGCCAGACAGACAAACGACTTTTTGAAGACGAAAAATGTAGAACTCATGAGTCATCCTGCATACAGTCCCGACCTGGCACCTTGTGACTTTTTTCTGTTCCCAAAAATTAAGAACCAATTACGCGGTCAACGATTTTCATCACCAGAAGAGGCTGTCGAGGAGTATGAAAAACACGTTTCAGAGGTCACCACAGAGGAGTGGCACAAAAGTTTTCAAAACTGGTTTGATCGAATGAAAAAGTGCATAGACGCCAAGGGAGATTATTTTGAAAAACAATAAATTAATTTTGTACCTTTAATAGTATTTTTTCATATTCATTCCGGAAACTTATAGTGCGTCCCACGTATCAACATAAAATCTGTGTAACCGCCTCCATAATCTTATTATGTGTAGTTTTTAAGGCTTACTCTAGTTTGTTCAACTAAATGGATTTTAATTTATTTATTTTAAATTGCTGAAAATTATGGAAAAGAGTAAGTACTTACTATTTCTAGTTTTCGGAATTTTAGCAACTAAAATCCAGCGTTTATATAATCCCGGCCGAATGATAGATTACCGTATCGGTAAGCGCGCTGATTGGCTGATATTACACAAAATTCAGCCAATTATCGATGACGTAAAGTTCCAAAATGTTTTACCGTGGTGTTTACCTATTCACAATGAAACACTAACTGACAGAACTTGTACATTTTGCACGAAGTACACTTCTTTACACAGTCTTTTTATAATTTAATAATTTTTTGCTCATTTGAACATATATACCTACATATAAACAGCAATGTCGGGCGAGAATGTCGTTTACATGGTACGTTCGAATGTCTCAGATAGCAGTTATTTCGTATGTTATTAAATTCTTTTCTCGTGACTGGTGTTAACAATCGTCTTATTCAATTTCTAAACGAAATGGAGGCATGGAAATGGCTCACAATGACTTTAGGGAAAACGACGCCGTCGCCATTGAAAATCCGAATGTTTCATTAAATTCTCTTGTCTCATAACCAGCAAATATTGCAAGCGCCTGCTTCTCGTAGCGACAACAATACATATAGAAATGGTAGGTTTCTTGGCTAATTTAATGAGAAAATTACAATACAAAATACAATACAAATTTTATTTATTTATACACAAGTACAAAAAATACAAAAATACAAAATATCTTTATTGGTAAAACATAAATAGTTTACAATAATCGAGTTGTTGAAATCACCTTTTAAGCATACAATGCCTGTACCAGGTGACGCCGCTCTTCTATATCTTCACATAATTCACTGATTTTGAAAACAAGAAAAAAACAAGTAATTTATAAGTACTTTGGACCCTCCTTTTAAGCTAACAAAACCTGTATTAGAAGGGACCGTTCTTCCCTAGTTGTTACATTATTCTTGTGCTGTTTGCAGGTATTACAACTACAGATTATATAAATTAATAAATTAACAGAAACCTTTATTTTGAAGAAAATACATAATATGTTTGTGTGTGGTGTGTGAAAGGGTGTGTAGGTGTGTGTGAGGGTGTGTGTCTGTGTGCGTGTGTAAGCGTATTTGCGTTTGCGTGGTTAAGAATCCATGGTATATATGTATAATAATATGTTTAAAAAAATATTAAATATAGTTTACAACTAATAGTAATTCTCTTAAATATAGGTATAAGGTCCTACGATAATAAGTGTAAATAATTCTAGGGAAGACTGTGTATCGCTAACTGAACTTTCGGCGGAAAGTGGTCTATTTGCGATACTCAATCACCTCTTTTGTTTTCTTAATAATATTACTTTGAATTTCAGGACCCTATATAATAATAATATTAATACTTTTATATATTTTAAATTTGGATAGTAGTAATTGATATAAGTGAGATATAACCACCAATTTTATCAATTTTACACAAATAGGGTAGGTAGCAAAAAGTATCAACTGTTCCAAGGTGCAAAGAAAAAAGACAATTGAAGCCAGTTTATAAAGGTATTACCTTTTGAGAATGACTCTTATGAGTAACACTATAAAAGTTTAGGTTAAGAAGGGTTAGGGTAGGCCTGTCGGTGTTGTTCTCCGTAGGGTTAGACTGCGATAACTTGAGACATGTGAATATTTATGACATTGGTTTTAGTAAATTTTCAGTATCTTCGTAGTTAAGTTATTTTATCCAAGTAGTAATGGTCTTTTTACAATCTGTGTATTTAGTAAATAAATGTTTAGTAATCTGTTTATCTTATTGTACAAATAGGTTGATCTAGATGAAAATTAATTTGACGCAAAAGTAGTTTTGACAGAAGATGATTTAATTATACAAGGGTTACGTTTATATTTAATGTTTGGATTGGGTATTAAGTGTTCATGTATTTTTAAGACACATTGTACAATTGTACTTTAGGTGGTAGAGCTAATGCCAAGCTCGACTGTGGAGGTACCACCATCTTACTCGGAAATCCTCCCGAAGTTATTTGGGGGAGAGTAAGAGGACAGCTCTCAGGCAAAAAAAACAGGCCGCCCACCATTGCCAGGGACCGATGGATGGCGGTATTTCCATCCCCAATTGCCGGGCCTTATATAAATCAGACTGGTGACGGGCAGCGGCGTCACTGGTACAAGGGTTTCGGCACCGCGCTCACCAACCCGCCTGCCCAGCGTGTGTGAGTATGGGCATTTCTTCCAGGAGGACCACCAACAGTGGCGAAATCCTGGAAAGGCCTATGTCCAGCAGTGGACGAAACAGGCTGATGGATGGATGGATTGTACAATATATAGTTGTCTCACTATTAGCAGATTCGTTTCTTTAAAAATACTAGTAGTACTATGTGTTCTTTTTTTTAAACATTAACACTTTAAGAATATACCTCTGACTAAGTTCTAGCGTGATGAGTTTAGTTTTGTGTGATCCACCCCAAATAGGCAAACAGTACAGTAAGATAGATTGAACCATTGTTTTATAGATATAAATAAGTAGTTCTTTGTCAGCAATGTGTTTAAGATACCTAAAAAGCCAAATGAGTTTTCTAGCACGAGATGAGACCATATCAATTTGCTTGTGCCATGAAAGCAGTTAGTCAATGTGTACACCTAGGTATTTGGTAGTAGTTACTTTTTCTAAGGATATACATTTACATTTATTATTTCCATTACACGTGTGTGCAATAAGTTAAATTTTTTTATCAGGTTGTTTTGGTTTTAATAAAGAAAAGGTAATGTAATTCGTTTTATTTATATTTAATGTGAGAAGCTTCGTTTGTAACCAATATATAACTTGACGAAGACCATCTTCAGCCAAGGTGTATACTTCTGTCCAACTGCTTCCATGAAAGAGCAAAGCCGTGTCGTCAGCGTAGGAAAAGACTTTCCCATTTGTCAGTTTAATATTAGTGAGATCATTTATATAAATAAGAAACAGGGTAGGTCCTAAGACACTACCCTGTGGGACACCATACTGCGTGGTAGGTTCATCTGAGCTAAAGGTGTTTTCATCTAGTTTGACACGTTGTGTTCTATGTTGAAGATAATCCGACAGAAGGTCCAGGAAATTACCACGGATACCAAGCTTCTCAAGTTTACGTGTAAGAATGGGGACAGAGACAGTGTCGAATGCTTTTCTGAGGTCAAGAAAAATACAAAGTGGTTTTATTTTGTGTCTAGAAAATTTGTTACATTTTTAGTTAACTCAAGGACTGCGTCTTCCGTACTTTTTTCTTGTTGAAATCCAAACCGTGAGTCAGATATTATATTGTAGTTTTCTAAATAGCTAACTAATCTTTTATTAATGATTTTTTCAAGTATTTTGGATAGTGCTGGAAGAACAGATATGGGCCTATAATTATCTACATCGTCTCTGTCTCCACCCTTATGGACAGGATGAATAATTGACTTTTTAAGGGCTAGGGGAAAAATTCCTTGGTTAAAACACATAATACTTGGATGATTTATGATAGGGACTAGTTCATTTTTGGCTAGTTTTAGAAATTTTGTTGGAATATTATCCCAGCCACTAGCTGAATCAGATTTGAGATTAAGTAGTATTGATTCTATTTCACTCATTGTCGGTTCTATTACGCCAATGGAGTGTTTTTTACTGGGAAGTGAAGCAAGATACTTATTACAAATATGGTTACTTTCAGGAGTTATGATTTGTTCAGCGAGCAACTTTCCTGCATTTTTAAAGTGTTTATTTATCATAACTGCTGAATTTATAGGAGAACTTTTAAGTTCAGAAGTTCATTATTATTTGTTTTAACTTTATTTAAGTTGGTTATGGTTTTGATTGTATTCCACAGTAATTTATTATTGCTTTTTGTTTTAGTCAGTTGATTACGCTCGTACTGTCTCTTTAATTTTTTGATCAGATTGTTGCAAAAATTCCTGTATCTTCGGTAAGTGATGCTAAGAATTTCATTATTTTGATCTTTTTGTAATTGTTATTGTAACCTATTTCTATTTTTAATGCACCTTACAATACCCGGCGTAATCCAAGATTTTAAAATACGTTTATTACATGATATCTTTATAATTTTCGTATAAGAATTTAGTGACACTGATATGAGCTGCTATTTATCAGTCAATGTATTTGGGTCATTAATTGTCATAAGTTCAGATAAGTCGTTTCTTTTAGAGATTCTAGTGCATTTGTATAGTTGATTACCGTTTTTGTTTTTTTTGTAATTTTCAAGCTTGATTTTATGTATATGTTCACGAGAATCATAGAATGATCCGTTACAGTCGTTGTAAGAACTGCTATTACTGCTGAGATATTGTTCGGGTCTAAGTTAGTAATTACATGATCTAGGCAATTATTTAATCTAGTACTAAGTAGGTAACCAGGTAGCAGACTGTGGCTAGCTAGCATATCAAGATATTTATTACAATGGTTGTCAGTATTTCCTTCTACAATATTAATGTTTATGTCGCCAGAAATCAAGACATTATTTTTTAAATGTTCAGAGTTGAGGTATGAGTCTAACGCGGTAATGAAGTTTGTAATATTGGCATTCGATGGTGACCTATAGATACATAAAATTGTTAAGTTTGGGAGTCTGACCTCGAGGCATAATGCTTCGGATAAGAAAACTTCTTTGACCTTATGCTCAATGGAGCGGTTTATATAAACAACGACTCCATCATTTTGTGTGACTTTATTTGTTGTGTAATAGTTAAGATAGTAATGTCTGTTTGGAATAGGTTTGTCTGCATTTAGGCGGCATTCCGTTAAGACAATAATGTCTATATTTTGCTTAAACATGCTTATATTTACTTCTAAGTCATCTATATTTTTGTTAATGCTTCTGATATTTTGTGTTATTATAGAGTAGACCGGTTTTTCTGGAATAGACGAGAGGATAAGTCGTCTATTGAGCAGTTGAAACTAGTGGTGTTTTTAATGTCATCTAATTCTTCTATTATTTCTTGTTGGAATAACATTTTGGGAATATGAATGTGCACCCGAGGTTCATTAAAGTCTGTATTTTTGGGTATGTAAGTCTACGAAGTGTGATATTAGTGATAGCTAGTCTAGTTATTGATACATTTTTGAGCTCTAAGTTATGGTTATAATAAAAAGATGAGTGGACGTTGTATTTATCATATGTTTGGAGTAAAATTGTGGTCTGTGTGAGTGCTGTGTATAATGAGAATATTAAATTAGTTGATAATTGTGGTAAGTGATTGTGTGATGAGTAATAGTGTTTAGGGTTAAATGAGTTTAGATAGTAAAAGATTGTTTGTGTTAAAAGAGTAAACATTAAAATTGTTAACTTACAGAAATGATAACTAAAGAAATCACAAAAGAATAGTCATTCATTCATAATCTTTTGTGCTTGACTTTCACTTTTTATCCAGATAGATGGTGTGGCATCTTCTTTTTTGATGTATACGCGACTATAAGACGTCCAGCAGTACTTGTATTTCTTAAAACGTTTTATCTCTATTGCCAAGAAGTGCAGTCTTGCCGCCTGTTACAGTGCCTACATATGGATAAAAATATTATGTGAAAAGTACCTGGAGTATTTTATACGTCATTGTGGTTTTGCAAGATCGATCTAAGAATATCACTAAAAAAAAACATTAAATCATTCTTTTGCAATGAAAATATTTTTTCTGTAGAGATAATACTTTGCGATTTATCTATATATTTGGAGATGGATCATATCATCATGGGAATGATTCAATTCAAATAATACACTTTGTACAATAGGATCGTAAAATACACGTTTTTAACTTCAATATAAATCTTAAAAAGACAATTGAATAAGATCAACCATAAATATAATACGAGGAATAACAATGAAAATATTCATTAGTTTAATTTAATAAATAATTAATAATTTAATAAGATGGAAATTATAAATATAAAATAAATTACTTACCTACTTACATATGCAAAATATAAAATGAAAATAGCGAATAAATAAATAATTTGATAGATAAATAAACTACAAAAAAATATAATGCCTAACTCCGCCCATTCGATTAGTCTTGCTAAGAAGAACCAAAAAGGATTAAAAAAAATATTTTGATAAGTATTTTACTTATCAAAATATTTTTTTTAATCATTTTGGTTACAATAAACGCTTATACTATGCAAAGTACTTAACTTTAGGTTAAGGGATAAAAAAACACGAGAATCTCATGAGGAAAAATACATCTTAGTGTATGTCATATAGTTCATCACATCACCTTTTACATTTAATCCTTTAATTAATTAATGTTAAGTCTTTAGAGGAATCATAAGCTGGGAAATTATACTAAGAAAGCTCACTTAAAAGCTTATGACAACATACTTCATTATCGTCCAAATATTAATTTATTTTTAATGGGACCTGCCCCATAAACAGTTTAAAGTTATTTTGGACGATTGGACTTTTATTGTAAAATTTTATAAGTACCATGTCTTGCAAAAGAGGTACTTCTCTTTCGTAGGACATGGTATAAGATTACTTTGGCAAGTCTGGCTTTTGAAAAAGCTAATTTATATTTATTTCGGGTTTATTAAGAGTGGGTGCCCACTGAGCCTCGGGAAAGTATCGATGTTTTTTCTGAAATATCTAATAACTTGATGGATAGATTCACAAGGAACTATTAATATGTTATCTTGAAATTTTCTCTTTATGAATCCCGGTGCCTAACCTACATATAAAGAGGAACAATTTGTTTGTTTGTTTGTTTGTTGGTATGTTTGTAATGAGTAATCTCTGGAACATGTGCAACGATTCTAAAAATTCAGACCAGGGTCTGAAGATGGGACCGTAATGTGGGTACGGGATCTCCTCAGCGGACAACAGCAGACCCTTCGAGTTTGGGCTCATTTGATTGGTCTTAATTGGTACTTTGGTCAATATTTAACTATATTTGGAGAGATGATCGAAGCGAAGTGGAGTATGTCGACAATAGAAATACGATCTGCCTAGGAAGATTATGAGACTCAGAATTCTACGATATGCCGACCATATAACGATCTGGCTACCCTTCCTTGGACAAACATACAGGGATGTAAACAAAACATTCATATTCTACGCGCTAATGCCTCTAGGTGTAGCCTTCGGGAAATTTCCCCTTCGTCCTTACACTCTCCATATTAAAACACGTCATTGAGTCACACGTCACGTCAATGTGACCTATTCTTAAAAATAACCCGATTGAGGATAACTGGATTAAGTTTAAAGCCGCAAGAAATCGTTGTAATCAGGTGATAAGAAACGCCAAACGGCGCCACGTTCACACCAATGTGGAAAAATGTTCTCCTCATAGACTCTGGCAATTTTTACGTACTTTAGGATTCGGTAAAAATAAGCAGGAGCCGATTACTTCTCTGGACATTGATGGTCTAAATCGGCACTTCTCATCCCCTCCTCACAGTATCGATACACTGTTAAAACAGTCGACAGTAAAACATCTTCTAGCTTCGCCCTCGCTAAATGACAACAGTTTCTCTTTCGCGCCAGTTTCGGATTTCAGTATTGAAAAAATTATTTTGTCGATTCCAAGTAAAGCAGTGGGTCATGATGGCTTGGGTCGTGATCTTCTTTTGCCGATCCTTCATACCATTATTCCTCCTATTACCCACATAATTAACTTCTCACTTTCTTCAAGCAGTTTTCCTTCCCTGTGGAAAATGGCGTATATGGTCCCAATTCCGAAGTCTACTAATCCCACCACATTCAAAGACTATCGACCTATAACAATCTTACCCTTTCTTTCCAAAGTACTTGAACGAGTGGTCAATCGCCAACTTCTGAATTTTCTCCACGCGAATAACCTCCTTAACCCTTTTCAATCGGGATTTCGTCCATCCCATAGTACCTGCTCTGCTCTTATCAAAGTTACCGATGATATCCGCCAAGCTATGGACGATAGGCAACTTACACTCCTTACCTTACTTGACTTCAGCAGCGCCTTTAACTGCGTTGACTACGACATCCTTTTGGCTATTCTCCGTTCACTTAACATTTCTGACTCTGCAGCGACATGGTTTGATTCGTATCTACATGGGCGTCAGCAGCGCATACGTTTTGACGACAAATTCTCCAATTGGTGTGACGTGACAGCTGGAGTTCCGCAGGGTGGGGTTATATCTCCATTACTATTCTCTGTTTTCATAAATACTCTTGTCTCTGTTGTGAACTTCAGCTCTTATCACTTGTATGCCGATGACTTGCAGCTGTATTTATCTTGCAAGCAGGACTCTTTGTCTCATACTGTTCAGAAGTTAAACATCGATCTCGACTCTATTAGTGTTTGGACAGAGCAGTATGGACTCTTAGTTAATCCTGCTAAGACGCAAGTAATAATCCTAGGAAGTAGGGCCCTAGTGGACAAACTTGACTTACATACCTTACCCCAAGTTTGCTTCAATAATATACCACTACCTTACTGTACCGAGGTAAAAAATTTGGGTTTGCACATTAGAAATAACATGTCTTGGGATTTGCATGTGTCTGAAAGCAGCAAAAAAATATTTGCATCTTTGCATGCTCTTAAACGCATGCAAAAGTTTCTGCCATACTCTGCTAAAGTTACTCTTGTTAATTCATTGTTGCTCCCCATCTAAGATTATGCGGATGTATGCTATCCCGACCTCACTATGGAACTTTTTAATAAGCTTGACCGTCTTCTTAACTTATGCATTCGTTACATATTCGGACTGCGTAAGTATGATCACATTTCCAAATTCCGCACTGAACTCAATTGGCTTAATATCAGGTTCCGTAGAGATTCCCATATTTTGACGTTTCTTTATGGTATTCTCCATAACCCTAGTTCCCCATCTTATCTTAAAGAACGTTTTGTGCCCCTTTCGTCCCTCGACCGCAATCAGCGTCCTAGCAAGGCTTGGCTTCTTCGCACACCTGAGCATAGTTCATGCATGTATACAAATTCTTTTACCGTGAGTGCAATACGCTTATGGAACCGTTTGCCGCTACACATCCGTGAAGCTTCATCTGTGTCAGTCTTCAAGACTAAGATAAAGCAACACTTTCTTGATTTGCAGAACGATCCATGATAAATTAAATCTTTTGTTTATAATGATTTGAGTTGTTCGATCAATTCTCCTCAATAAAGCTATCGACGAGTCTTTGAGTACTTATGTATGTAAACTTGCAAGTAGTATATGTATTTTATCACATTATGTTGTTAGTTCTTAATATTGTATATGTTTATTAGGATGTAGTGTAATATTATAATTTATTGAGTATTTTAGTGACAAATAATATATCTATTTAAAATTGTATCTATACTATTCTGACATCATGGCACTACCCCCAACAACTTCCCCATTGCCAAAGGTTAGCTGGTAGAAAATACTAAATAGTATTAAGCTCGCCTGTGTACAAAAATTTTATAGTGTGCAATAAAGAATTTTATTATTATTATTATTATTATTCTTGTGCAGCAAACACTAAATTTAGAATTGAAAAACCTAAAATAATACAAGCTCATTTAACTTTTATCCATCTGCGTTAAAGCCTATTTTGCAATGAAAAGTTTTAGGTTATAGCAGCTCTAAATCTAATGTTTGCTACACGAGAATAGGTGTAGCAATACCTATTTATGTCTTTAAAGGGGTACGCCTACTGAGGGGTGGTCTGAACACTTAAAAAAAATACATAATAGGCATATCCAAAATTGAATTCCATGTGTAATAAAAATAATTTTAACTGTACATTAAAAATAAAATGTATATAAATTATATAGACAAATAATAATTATTCTCAAGATATATTTCGGGTCCAATCTGGACTCGGCATCAGTTCAGTACTATATATTCAACTGATGGCCGGGTCCAGATCGGACCTGAAATATTGAGAACAATTATTATTTGTCTATGTAATGTATATACATTTTATTTTTATTGTACTGTTATAATTATATATATTAAATAATAAAAGAAGAAGCTATCAGCAGTTATAATATTTTTATATCATGTTTAATAAAAAAATGATTTTTTTGTTTTGACAAAAACAAATCCGAAAGTTTCCTATGATATACGCAAGAATTTTCTGACTCCTTCCGAATGCTTGATTTGAATGATTCTTTCAACAATTAATCAATTTATAGATCTAAAAAACTATTGGTCAAAATTTTAAAAGCGTCCCTTTGAAAAGTACTAATTTCTGCTATTTTGCGCTATCCATATTCGGATATCCGATTTTTGGTACTAACATTATCGAGTTGCTAATTTAGCGTAGGCGTGTGCCTTAATACGTGAGTTAAAATTATGCTTGAGCGCGATCCAACGGAGTTATCTAGATATGTAAATAAAAAATATGTTTTTCAAAGTAATTTAAAAGGTTTAAATTATGAAAATATGGTAATAACGAGGAAACTAATTTTTCATTACTTATTTAATGGGAAAATTTAATATATAGGTATAGGTATAGTATGTACTTGACGTTTGACTCCTCTGTAGGCTGTCGGGGTCACAAGCTAGACAGTGATTACTGATTGATCACACATCTGTTATGGTATGTTTTTATTTTTGTAATGTGTGAATGTGAATGTTTACTAAAATTAGTAGGAGTCAAACATTACTTTATGGTTATCTATGCTTCAGATTCATGCGTTTTTACTTTTTTTTTAAAGAAGAAGATTACCTTTAAACTCTTTTTTATTAAATTCAATGGCCTTTGAATTTAATAATTTTTTTTATTAAACATGATATAAAAATATTATAACTGCTGATAGCTTCTTCTTTTATTATTTAATATATATAATTATAACAGTACAATAAAAATAAAATGTATATACATTACATAGACAAATAATAATTGTTCTCAATATTTCAGGTCCGATCTGGACCCGGCCATCAGTTGAATATATAGTACTGAACTGATGCCGAGTCCAGATCGGACCCGAAATATATCTTGAGAATAATTATTATTTGTCTATATAATTTATATACATTTTATTTTTAATGTACAGTTAAAATTATTTTTATTACACATGGAATTTATTTTTGAATATGCCTATTATGTATTTTTTTTAAGTGTTCAGACCACCCCTCAGTAGGCGTACCCCTTTAAAGACATAAATAGGTATTGCTACACCTATTCTCGTGTAGCAAACATTAGATTTAGAGCTGCTATAACCTAAAACTTTTCATTGCAAAATAGGCTTTAACGCAGATGGATAAAAGTTAAATGAGCTTGTATTATTTTAGGTTTTTCAATTCTAAATTTAGTGTTTGCTGCACAAGAATAGGCCACATTGACGTGACGTGTGACTCAATGACGTGTTTTAATATGGAGAGTGTAAGGACGAAGGGGAAATTTCCCGAAGGCTACACCTAGAGGCATTAGCGCGTAGAATATGAATGTTTTGTTTACATCCCTGTATGTTTGTCCAAGGAAGGGTAGCCAGATCGTTATATGGTCGGCATATCGTAGAATTCTGAGTCTCATAATCTTCCTAGGCAGATCGTATTTCTATTGTCGACATACTCCACTTCGCTTCGATCGTCTCTCCAAATATAGTTAAATATTGACCAAAGTACCAATTAAGACCAATCAAGTGAGCCCAAACTCGAAGGGTCTGCTGTTGTCCGCTGAGGAGATCCCGTACCCACATTACGGTCCCATCTTCAGACCCTGGTCTGAATTTTTAGAATCGTTGCACAAGTTCCAGAGATTACTCATTACATACATACAAACAAACAAACAAACAAACAAATTGTTCCTCTTTATATGTAGGTTAGGCACCGGGATTCATAAAGAGAAAATTTCAAGATAACATATTAATAGTTCCTTGTGAATCTATCCATCAAGTTATTAGATATTTCAGAAAAAACATCGATACTTTCCCGAGGCTCAGTGGGCACCCACTCTTAATAAACCCGAAATAAATATAAATTAGCTTTTTCAAAAGTCAGACTTGCCAAAGTAATCTTATACCATGTCCTACGAAAGAGAAGTACCTCTTTTGCAAGACATGGTACTTATAAAATTTTACAATAAAAGTCCAATCGTCCAAAATAACTTTAAACTGTTTATGGGGCAGGTCCCATTAAAAATAAATTAATATTTGGACGATAATGAAGCATGTTGTCATAAGCTTTTAAGTGAGCTTTCTTAGTATAATTTCCCAGCTTATGATTCCTCTAAAGACTTAACATTAATTAATTAAAGGATTAAATGTAAAAGGTGATGTGATGAACTATATGACATACACTAAGATGTATTTTTCCTCATGAGATTCTCGTGTTTTTTTATCCCTTAACCTAAAGTTAAGTACTTTGCATAGTATAAGCGTTTATTGTAACCAAAATGATTAAAAAAAATATTTTGATAAGTATTTTGCCCTTCTTCTTAGCAAGACTAATCGAATGGGCGGAGTTAGGCATTATATTTGTTTGTAGTTTATTTATCTATCAAATTATTTATTTATTCACTGTGATTACTGATTGATCACACATCTGTTATGGTATGTTTTTATTTTTGTAATGTGTGAATGTGAATGTTTACTTAAATTAGTAGGAGTCAAACATTACTTTATGGTTATCTATGCTTCAGATTCATGCGTTTTTACTTTTTTTTTTAAAGAAGAAGATTACCTTTAAACTCTTTTTTATTAAATTCAACGGCCTTTGAATTCTACGAATGTATCCATTATATTAATAATTCACAAGATATTAGATATGGGTAGTGCTTGGTTAGTTTTAAGTGAAGGCTTTAGCCAATTAAGTAATCTAAATAAGCAGAACATGAGTAAATACCGTCATCTTCCTGATAAATTTCAGCGTTGGATTTTATTATGAAGGATATGTTTTACAAAATTTGTAAGAAAACATAAATTTTGTGTTCATTCAAACTCCTACGAGTGTGTCTATATCAATTTTGGTTCACGGAAAGCCCAAATCAACATGGAATTGTTGATTCTGTGTAAAAAAACTTTTGCGTTGCTTTAAATCCGTGATGGATTTATGAGCAAATCTTCAAATCTTCAAATCTTCTGTTGTTTTGAAGTCGTTCTTACTCATGCTAGTACAATGTTAGTAGATTAATTAAATATTCGTAATCTAACATTGTACTAGTATTAGAAAGAACGGCTTCGCTATATATTAGTAACAGTTAGTAAGAAAATGCAGGATTCGAGCCAAGATCTTGCCTGCTATACTTTTTTTAGCTACTGTTTTAGTAATTTTCTCAACAGATAACAATAAATTATACAATACATCTGTATAAAAAATTATACCGTTTGTTTTGCATATTTTCACAATATATATCTGCCAGCTCTTATTTACACAATTAATACACAGTCAACTTGTTACAGTTTCAAAGTTTGTGGGTAGTAGGTTTCATGCATTCAACTTATACTATACGTAGTTGAAAGGATCGCAGTGCTTTTCCTAACAATCTGTACTTAAAAAAAGAATAATTAATTACACACATAATCTTGTACTTTTCATACAGCAAAAATTTTCTGTACTAAAAAGTACAAGAATTTGTGTATAATTTATTTAAGACTAGCCTTTGCCCAAAGCTTCGCTCTGGAAGTGAAAGTATCTTTCAATCATTGTGTCTTTTTAAAAAATTATCGACAGTTTTTGGCTTTAGAGCCTATACGTTGACCAGGGTCACTACGATGATAATAAAGATAACATCAGCCAAATCCGTTGAGTGGTCCTTGAGGTAAAACAGAACATACATTTAGGCACACAGACAGACAAACAAAAATAAAAAATAAATATATTTGGCCTCTGTGCAATACCAATAACACATTCCATTAAAATTTCGCAAAAATATTTAATGTAAGCACAGATACGACTTTTTATTTGTACATACCGGGAGTAAATAGAGTGCTACCATTAAATGAAACCACATAAACCGACCGACCGACCCACTTTTCCCAAGAACCACACCCGCGGCCAACCTTAGTTTGGGAAATAATTGAGTTCCAAACAAAAATGCTTCAACCCTAACGTACCGACATACGGGCGAGTATCGAGAGAGCGTCGTCCGTGAAACAGCTGTTCCGGTAGAGCGTTCTAAAATATACCTTCCTCCTACGAGATAAATTCTTTGAGTTATAGTTGAATATCTTTATATCTGAATATTTGCGGGGTTTTTTTTTCGAATTGATATTCAGTGTGATCAGTAGAGTATGTGGTTTTATTTAATGGTCGCACTCTATTTACAGCCTGTATATATTCCACAAAGAACCATCCATCGAAGCCATGAATATTTCAAGATATTACGTTTGCCACAAGAATAGAAACTAGCGAATTTCTCGATGTCCGTCTACATTTATAAACTACTTTACCGATTGAGATTGATTTGACATGAAACGTATAAAATTAAGCAGGAGTACCAGAAAAATTCAAAAAATTGTCGTTGGCCTCACGTTATGAGGGCACAGTCGGTAACCTTAACTCGTCGAGTACCAGCATGCCACAGTCACTGTGGGAAGCAGAAAAAAAAGTAATTCTTGAAAAAGCTAATCGACCTTGGTTACAGGATTGTAAGTAGATACATAAGTAAGGTGCTGCTAAGCTCGGTTTACACCGGGGCCTAGTGAACTATTAAAATAATTACTATTTAAACAATTACGCTACTCCTGCGGTTTTTGTATAGTGACCGTCAACATTAAGCTCTACTATTTTTTTACCGTACAGTATGGAGAATACAGTAAATACCGTACGTTCAAGTGTAATTGAAGGTACTCAAGGTCTGCTGTCCCTACAAAGTGGATTAGTTCAATTATATTGTGAGGTAGGGTTTCTTGCAGTCGCCACCCAGAGCCAAACCATTAATTGTAACGGGTAAAAATTTATACGTAACATTAAATTAAACCACACGCTCTATGCAGTGATGATACTGAAAACAGCTGCCAATTAATAATTTTTAACTGTTGCTTATTAAGGCGCCTAGGCACGCCACCGTTTTAGTACAAAATTTAATAATCCGTTTCTCAGTTGTTTTTCGTAATAGACCAAACTATATGACCTCCATCATCTGGTGCTGGTATTTTAAAAGGCACCATTCTGCCAAAATTTTCAATATTAATTTTGTTTTAAAGATATTAAGCTAGAGAGATTTACATACAAAGTTGTTTTCTTGCCTCAGATTGTACCTATATCAAAATTTAACATTTCAGCCAAATAGCGACTTTATAAATGCATGTATTAAACTATTGAGGTCTATACCTTTAGTCTATAACGAAAAACAACAGAGAAACGAGTTATCTAATTTTGTACTGAAACGGTGGCGTGCCTATGCGCCTTAATATAAATTTCTATCGACAATTCCATTTCTTTTTCTTGCACATATTGTTTACTAGCGGACGCCCCGCAGCGTTGCTCGCGTGGATCCCGTTTCTCCCGATCCCGGGATAATTTCGAGAAATCCGGAAGTTTTCCTTGTCTGCATTATATAGGGAACATCTCTGCAAAATTTCAGCTTTCTAGGTCTAAGGGTAGGCTGGATGTTGATGAATCGGTCAGTGAGTGGGTGAATCAGGATTTCTATTAATATTATATATGATAATGTACCTATATATACGTTTATTTATAAAAGGTTATAATATAAGCATCAAAGTTCGTAGGCTTCTACCTTGTGATATTTATTATTGCCGGAGCACTTTGAATACAAAGATGATCACAGTGTCTTGTCTATTATGATATGATAATTTGGGTCCATTGTATATAACTGAGGTCGGTCGTCGGCCAAACCCGATGGGAATATAAATTTTCTCAGGTAAATACGCAAAGGCACTGCCGTGAATCTTTCAGTGATATTGTATAGCTATAAATAAAGGAACAACAACGTATATACGGTAATTTAAACTGTATACAATAAGTGCAGCGACGATCGGTTTCTCACGAAAAAGCGCGCTTTAAACAAACAATATTTTTTGTTAAAACCAGGGGGGTTGCCTCATTCCGCTCCGCTTTGCTGGGCTCCACAGATTTATTTACATGTAAACCTAACACGCTCCTTTTTGCTCCACTTTGCTTCGCTCGTCATCGCACCTATTTTTAACTAATTGCTGAAAGACTTTCGTAATTGGTTTAATATCACTTTTTCGTGAAGAATCTGCATTTTTGCGAAAAATCGGACCAATTTCGTATGGTCGCGTAATAGCGACCTTCACGCCATGATACCTACGGGTTTTCACGAAAACGCGACTTTTTAGAGAAAAAACGGTTTACGGGATTTTCGGTGACATGGTAATATAAATAATGTTTGTGTCAAAACAACATCTATTTTTCCAATACAAACCCTGAAGCGTATTTACATTCGGACTACCTACTAGGTACGTCGAGTCACAAAGCGAGAAAACTATGAGAATGCAGCACTTGCTACACCGTAGTAAAAATTTACGCATTTAACTGTGTTAAAGTGCTACAATCTCTCAGTTGTGGTTAGTAGAAATTGCGGAAATTTCCAATTTTTCTATATCTTTCTAAAACATATGAAAAAATCTTTGAAAATGGTTCAAGTTTACGTGAGCTACCTTCATAGTCATTATAACATATAAACTTCAATATCCGTTTCACCGGCAAAAACTAATCCTTTTTTATAGACTATATATAGAGTCTAAATACTCAATAGGCTTGTACACAAGGTAAGCAAGATATTATTCTATTTAGTCCGTCATTTAGATTATCAAAAAATATTGGACACGTATTTTTCTTTTGTCAATCAAACAAAAAATGACAGAGATAAAGCGCGTCAAAGTTTGGGAGTGAGGGAAAATTACGTCACTTCTAAGTAAAATTGTACCTAGATGTGACGTCACGCGGAACTTCAGCGGGCTATATCTTCATAATCTTTTGTTAAATTGAAAAAAAATACGTTTCCAATATTTTCTGATAATCTAACTGACGGACTAATCAATTTTTTTTAGTCATCATGCCTATTGTGATCAAAACATGTTATGGGAGTAAAGATCTATAACAAAATCTCTGAAGACCAAATGAAAGACCAGGGTCATTTGAAAAAAAATGAAAAAAAATGGGTAAGCAGAATGTGAATTCAGTGAATTATTTTCTTGGTAATTAATGTACTTAATGTATGATAGTTAGACATCGACTTCAATAGGTAAGCTTAAGTGTAATTTAGAATTTAATGTTTAATAATCTAAAGTTTAAATTAATATGTTTTAATTTGTTATTGGGTATTATTAAAATTGTATTGATTTTTGCGATGATATATATGCATAACAATGAATTAATCTGAATCCGTATGAAAGTTGCTAAAGTGACTCAATTTTTTTTTCTACTTTAATAGTTTCGTCACTTAACAGCAAAGCATCCGATATAGATATTTAAGTTTTATACTTACGGCAATTTTCTGACTTCAGACTTGTCAAGCTATACTTAACGAAATAAAGAGTATAAACCTCATAATTTTAAAATTTCAGATGTCATCTAGTTATAATAGCACGAGTAGATGATTTCGTCGTGGAAAATGTTAGAAAATACCTTCCACCTAAGAAAAATATTCACGATATTTTGTGTAAAAAATGCTTCAAACGTGGAGCTAATCGATTTTTTAAAAGAAAACCATTTCAGAACATTTCAAGTGAAACTAAGCTGATACATCTGATCTGATAAAGAGTTTTAAGAAAAGCTCCAAAAGTTATGGTAATTTTTTAAAGTTTTATTAAGCGGCGGGTAATCCAGCGACTTTTTGGCTCAACTGACAACACGGCCGGGTAATAGAGTACCATCCCCTGTGAGCCACCCATCACTTTTTAGAACGAAGCGTTTTTGCTAAAGAGGGATTACTGAACCCTCCTCCAAGCTGATCTTCCTAAGATGCTTTATCATTCGGGCTCCGGACTAACATGAGGTTAACTTGTAATCTTAGGTTTATTTGTCCGTTGTATGGCTTAATGCCTCCAAGCTCTCTAATGAAGCGGTTTTTATCAGGACCCTTTCTTATTAGATTTTCAATCTATTTTTCGCTATTCACTATTGTCATGTCAGTCATTGTGGAGGTCTCTAAAAGGTTTCTCAGATGCTTAAATCGCGATTTAATGACGTCCGTACCCAACTTTCTTTTTTTCAACTTCTTAATGATTTTTTTTATCTGTCTTAAAACGTGAAAAAAGTTTTTAGACCACGTTTTCATTGACAGATAGGAAATACAAATAACTTAAAGTGAACTTTGGCTGGTTTCGCAATTATAGTAACGGAAAAAAACGTCTACATTTTGATGGGGTTATTAAAAGTCTAGATTTTTAATGACCCCCTTTTAAGAATAATATTAAAATGCTGCATCATACCATATTTAATGCAAGTTTTCCATTATTGAATATCTAAAAAAACTTGAACTTTTTATGTCACGTTACTATATAATTTTACTTATTATTCGATTGATGCCGAAAAACGATAATAATTGTAGCAATATATCTGAACAACTATATTAACATGTGAAGTAATTTTGTATTCATATATAAATATATACGTAATTTTTCATTAATAGGATTTTTTGATGAAAAGCCCAATTAGCTTTGTCAATTTTCGTCGCAGACAAAGACACCATTGCTATGTACAAGTTACAATGGTCTTGGTTTATTATGACAGTACATTATACCTATATTAAAATAAAACTACGCTTACTTAGACTGAATTTAGAAAAACCAACCACACTAACAAAATTATCCTTTAAAACTAATCCTGACTTATGTAAAAAATATGGAATACTGTGAAAAACGTCGAGTCAATTTGCGAGCATTTGTCTGGTGGCCTTTATTTGCCGGTCGAATGGAGACGAGGACCGGGGTTCCCAGCCTCGCAGACTTTGTCGAGAAAATACTAACTAAACATCGGAACTTGTGTTGTGAGTACGGTCCGTCTTTAATAAAAACCTGAAAGTTATGAAAAATTACTTGAAATGAAAGTCCATCTGCACCATTTACAGTAATTTACACAATACAAGCTCCCCCAAAGACCGGCCAAGTGCGAGTCGGACTCACGCACAAAGGGTTCCGTACCATTATCTATAAAAACGCCAAAAAAATGATGTATGTTGTATGGGAGAGCGCGTGTCTGACTCGCGCTTGGCCGGTTTTAGTATTTGTTTTTATAACGGCAACAGAAATACATCATCCGTGAAAATTTCAACTGTCTAACTATCACCGTTCATAAGATACAGCCTGGTGACAGACGGACGGACGGTAACGGAGCGGAGTCTTAGTAATAGGGTCCCGTTGGTTACCCTTTGGGTACGGAACCCTAAAAACGTTTTTTTCCGGAACTCAGCTAAAGACGAACATCACGCATAATATATGAACGATGAGAATAAAATCATTTTAAACATTAATTAAAATTGAGTTTTATGTAAAATTGCTGGAAGGTTTTAGTGAGATATAAAATCTTTAACTTTGCAGGTAATTCGTACTTTGTACTTAATAAGATAGCTAGATTTAAAAAAAAGCGGTAGCTTACAGTTAAAAATTTTAAGATTTCGGTAACGAAAGCTTGTTTTCAAAAACTGTTTTTCCATATTCTTGTACAATTTTACATGTTATGATTTTCCTTAGACAGCCCGGTACATAGCTTACAGACTTTATGCATAAGGCGCTTTGATAAAGTTTTTGTTTCCTTAAAAGTTCGTAAAAAATTCCTTGACTTATTATAGTTTCATTTTATAACTTTCATTTATAAAACTTTATACTCTTGCGTTTTTTTAACATTTTAATATTTATTAAGACGTCATTACGCAATAACAAAAGGTAATGAAATACATCGCGTTATACCAGTCCAAATAAAATAAATATTGAAATTTCATTTGTCAGTTGCAAATGGAAGAGTTGTAGTAAAAGAGAGCCCTGGGATAATTTTATTCTTTCCAGTTCTGCTTTCAATCTAATCTCGTGGTAGATTGTAAGCTTATTTCGTTTAAATTAATATCAGTTAACGTTATAATATCCATAGATTTTGATTAAATTAGAAAATCATCAAAGAATATATCATAAAATTGCTGAAAATCGTTGTAAAGAATTGAGAAAATTGTCATTACATAATATATCAACTGTTGTTGCACAGCAATCCATTTAAATTCACAATTACGTACATTAAAAGAGAACTAATTACGTCTGAAAGAAGCATGCTAATGTCGCATTGGCAATTTTCACACTAACCAAAAGGATATAATAATAATGTTTAATAATAATGTTTAATAGTAATAATAATGTTTATATACATAATTTTATTTAAAAAATATCTTATTTTATAAGCTGGAGTTTCAATGATCTGATATGGCAACCCTATCGAGGACCGGTGGCCAGGCCAGTAAATCAGCTTACATTTTTTCAAAGGCAGACCTGTGTTTGGCAGACCGCTTCACGAACCCGCATCACTGAGCCACTCGGGGAAAAACCTTTTCATTTGTTTATTAAATTTGTCTAATGCCTCTAGTTTATAAGAATAGCTTTAAAGTTGTTTGGATGTAAAATATTTAAAGGTTATAGGTTTTGCTTTTTAACAAACATACTATTTTATGTTTTAAAGTAAGTTATGATTGACCTTATTCATAAAAATTCCGGTCAAGTGCAAATAGGTCTCACGCTCTTAGGGTTTAATAAATTAGTGGGCTTGAATGAAATTTTAACAAAATAAGGTGTATAATTTAATTCAAATACATTTTTGTAAACAGGAATTCTAAATTTGTTATTAGTTTTTGAGATAGTCCCCGTAACCAAAATGGTTTAAAACTGACAAATTTGACGGCTTCCCATTTTTTTTTTGTATTTATATGCTCTAGGCAATGACACGCCACCTGAAAAATAATTGAATCTAATTTCCAATATAATATTCCGTTCCGACCATTTTACACTAAATATCAAAATTTCAAGTCCCTAACGTGTCTCCTAGTTCCTGCCCCTAACCTTACTCATTTCACCTTCCCGGAAAAATGTCTTTATTCTAGACTAAGTTATAAAATTACGCTGTTATTTCTTATAACATAGTTACTTAGTTGAAGAAAAATTATAATTAAGTTTTAGCCATTGGTCAATGTCTTTGCAAATTCGATT
Organism: Ypsolopha scabrella; assembly: GCA_910592155.1. NCBI lineage: Eukaryota > Metazoa > Arthropoda > Insecta > Lepidoptera > Ypsolophidae > Ypsolopha > Ypsolopha scabrella. The sequence goes on from OU342968.1 coordinate 14,012,609, forward strand.
CACTCGAAATTTTTAAATATTTCAACAATTTTAAGTCGGAGTCAATCTACTATTATACATATATCAGCATGGTCGTTCTAAGTTATGCCAAAAATAAACAGACCTTTGCTTTAACGTTTTTCGTTTTGGCGGTTTGATAGAACTCTACAAAATATTAATAGTTAAGTGGATTAATAGGCAATGACACGCCACCTGAAAAATAATTGAATCTAATTTCTAATATAATATTCCGTTCCGACCATTTTACACTAAATATCAAAATTTCAAGTCCCTAACGTGTCTCCTAGTTCCTGCCCCTAACCTTACTCATTTCACCTTCCCGGAAAAATGTCTTTATTCTAGACTAAGTTATAAAATTACGCTGTAATTTCTTATAACATAGTTACTTAGTTGAAGAAAAATTATAATTAAGTTTTAGCCATTGGTCAATGTCTTTGCAAATTCGATTCACTCTAAATTTTTAAATATTTCAACAATTTTAAGTCGGAGTCAATCTACTATTATACATATATCAGCATGGTCGTTCTAAGTTATGCCAAAAATAAACAGACCCTTGCTTTAACGTTTTTCGTTTTGGCGGTTTGATAGAACTCTACAAAATATTAATAGTTAAGTGGATTAAAAATTTATCGATTTTCCTTCCCTGGACCTTCCCATTTTCAATTCACAGTAACTCGTTCTATTCAAAACGGACGCTTCTTATGTATATCGGCACCCAATTTGATCTCAATGATTTTTTTGGCAAAGCCGGCAATTCAGCACTTCCTTTGTACTGAACTTGGTCCCTTTTTCACATTTATGTTTTGGTGGGATATATGTAACTGTTGTTATATTACTTATTAGTTACAATATCAATATTTCCATAGCGTGGCTTTCACCATCGTCGTTGTGATCGTTTTACAACAACGTAATCTACATCCTTTTTTAGGGTTCCATATCCAAAAAGGTGCCAAGCGGGACTTTATTACTAAACTTCCGCTATCTTTCTGTCTGTCAGGTAGCCGTAATACGTGTTACTGTGGCCTCTATTATGGAAAATAATAAAGAAAATGGCTAATTAAATTTATTTGGACACAGTACTTTATCTACAAATCTACAACTGTCATAGTCTCCGCTTTAAATTATTTATAATTTCCCCTTTTAACTAGCAATTTCAGGAAAAAATAAAAAAGAAAGCGCGGTATTATTTTGTTTTTTTTTTTTTCATTTGGTTCCTTAAGCTTAGGCAAGGACCTTAGCTGTTCAGCCTAATTGTCGGAAATTTACGGACTAACCCTTAATGAAGGTTTCCTGTGGGAGCGTTCGGGGCTACATGACAGAGATACGTTGCCTAGTCTAAAGCAAAAGAATTTTGATTTGTTATCTCAATGCTTTAACAATTCATTTTGCCAATCACAGCGCAGAAAAACGGTTCAGAAATATTATTGTCCCATGGTTTTTTGTGATATTGAGAAACTGGCTTTTGCCCGCGGTTTCACCCGCGTTGAATTAGTTTTTGTGTACTCCTATAAAATCTGTCAATATTTTCGGACTGTTACCTACAGTAAACAACAAAGCTGGTGAAATGTGTGTGTTATATGCCTCTGTGTTTCACATTTTGTATATATTTTATATAGCTTTCCATGGGAACTGATTTATGGGATAAAAAGTAGTTTTTGTCCTATTCTATATCTAGAACTTTATTTGTACAAAGTTTAAGCCCAATCGGTTTAATGGGTACGGCTTGAAAGGGTAACACATCACTTTTCTAAATAAACTTATAACCACATTTTCATCCCATGGGAACTGATTTATAGGATAAACGGTAGCTTATATCCTATTACAGGTCTAGAACTATATTCATGCAAAATTTCAGCCCAATCGGTTCAGTAGCTACGGTATAAAAGAGTAACAAACATCCATCCATCCATCCATCCATCCATCCGTCCATACATCCATACATCCTTTCGCATTTATAATATTAGTGGTATAGTGGGATTAATGGATAACATAGGTTAACTCAAAAACTCAAACTCAATTGATTAATAAATATATTATTTATCGTGTAATTTTCATTATGACAATATTTTACATTATAAAACATTTTACACCATTAATGGTAGATAAGTCACTTTCGCGAGGTTCATAATCTGCTTTTCTTTCAACTTTCAGATAAAAAACAAAGTAAAAACAATAAAAAAAAAATTATTTAGAAAAATTAATAGTTACGTTCGTACAGTTATTAAAGGTGAGGTTGACATTTTTATTTGGCACATTTATATTTGTTTGTTTTACTAGTGACGAAGTAGATATACCTATACATGGCTGGCTCCGTTCGATCTCTACATTTTCACGAGAAGTAGATGGACGCGGTGATGTTGATTGACGCAAGTTAATTGATTCCGTTATTTGATGAGTAATTATGCATTTATTTTCTACTGACTCTTCGATGTAACCTTCTGCTACTTGATCTGACTTCCAGCCGCCTTGACGCTTGAGTGTTGTCAAGTTTGCTCCAGATTCAGCAAGCAGTGTTGCAGATGTACGGCGGAAACAATGTCCAATGTAGGTTTCTGGATTTTGTAGTTTTAGGTATGCAGCAATCTCCTTGGGTATACTTCCCAACTTATTTCTGCCAATGACTTGCTTTGTGCATTTACCATCCTTGAAATTCAAAAAGAACCGCTTGATGGTTGTGTCTGTCGGGCGTAGTGCTTGATATTTCTGTACCATTCTCACGAATTCATCACGAATTACAAATATTCGGTCTTTTTTTTGTCTTCGTGTTTTGCTACCGATTAGTTGAAGATATTGAAAATTACTATTGCACATAGCTGTAAAAGTTTTAAAACTTTTTTATTAACTTACCTTTGATGCTAAATATCTGTCATGAGGTCATTCAAAAATGTTTCCATATGCTGAGCTGTGAGAACTTTCGATTTCTTATTGGTGAAACCATCTGATAATTGTTTCAATAGCGATATTAGTTTTTTATATTCTTTGATATTCACATTGTGCCTTGTGTCAACTGTCCTTTTTAGCATCGAGTATGTAGACTACAATGAAGATTGTTTCATTTTATTCGATAGCTCACTAAAATAAGCCAAAAATACACTCTCGGAAAACGATTTCACCCGTTTTTCGGTTTTCCAAGTTATGAAATTCACAAAAATTTTCAAATATTTATCCCTGGATTTTGGTGGCACTAGATTATCTATTACTTCATTTGCCACATTTTTATTTCTTCAGGTGTTGATATGTCGTCACTTTCGCTAGTAAAATCCATTTTTAAATAATCACAATCAAATTTTCACAAAACATTTATTGTGTAAATTCGCGCCTATTGATGAAGTTTTTTTTTGTTGATGCTTATACGCTTATTTAGCCAGTTTTCTTTTTCTTATTTGTTTGCAGGAAAGAAAATAGCGCTGATTGGCCTATGCGTTATTATCGGCCCGCTGATTGGGTAGTTCAAAACTAGTAATCGTTTGCTTATAAAATCACTCGAAAAGTTAGTACTCGATTATGAAAAATACTGGCACGCTAGAATAAGTTTTTTTTTGTTTATGGTTTACGTTTACATTCAGCCAGTTTCCTTTATCTTAAATTGTTTGCAAAAATGAAAATAGCGCTGATTGGCCAATGGCTTATCATCTGCGCGCTGAAAGCGTGATTTAAAACTAGTTTTCTATGTACGTGTCACTTGGGATTTGCGGCTTTAGAGTCAGCAGCAGCACTGAAGTCCTCTGGATTAAGGCATTTTGGTTCATACTCCACAGACAATAGATACTGACGCGGGACTTCAGTGGTGGCGCGGCAGTAAAGTATGTATGTAAATCCATTATTGCATTGTTTGCAGGGCATTAATGGATTTTCATATATAATTTTCTGCATTACATTGCTCTGGAGCAGAAAAGTGCCGCTTTCTGCACACTATTTAGGCTAGTAATGCCATATTAAAGCAAAGTTGGAAGAAAAATATATTTTACTTGAAGAAAAACTGTTTTTGCCGTTGTAATTAGCTTATTGTAGTAAAACTACATATTATATTTAGTATGTGAGACAACGCGTGTTTTAATATTATTATACATAGTAGTTAGTAAATCATTATGTTTCCACTTATGAAAGTAATACTTGGCAAAGTATTGCGCACTTGAGAGCGGACTATATGTAACTGAAATCTTTATTCCAAGCTTTCCCATGTAATACCTTAAAGTCTGTGCAGCTATTTCTCAATGGGAAACTAATAACCGATTCGGGGCACGTCTGGCAGCCCAAGTCTATCGTAATTTTCAATCCGAAGTCGAAGCCCGAAGATTTGTCACGTACTATTGCAACTTTTACAAAGGCACCGTATCATTTCCTCACCTAGAAGCGAAACTTTGAAGCAATTACTTTGTTCTTGGTCTTTTAGGATTAGTTTGACAAGAAAATTTGAAAATTTGTGCGGTTTCATTTTTTCATTTTACTCGTTCGTTGAAACTCACAAAAAGTGTAAAAAAATTGTAAAATAACAAATTAAATTGGTTATCAAACAGTCACAATTTTACTCTTTTTATAAATTAAAACAACCCAGATTACGGTCAAGTTAACAAATTGATTAAATAAAAAAAATTTTTCTTTTACAAAAAATGAAATAAACTGAACTACTTCCGGGTTTGTTTTATCATTATAATCAGTAAGTAAAATAAAATCTATTAACTGTTTTCTTGTTCAGCGATATTATTGTTTTTTTTTTTGTTATGAGAAACCTTTTTTTTTTTGACTATTCGTATCGCAATTTGGACTGTGATCTATTGCTTTATATTTATTTAACAATAATGTGAATTAAGATGTTTAATCACATTTTTATTAATGTATATAATTGCAACCCATGATGTTATAAAATAGGAACATCGAAAGTGTTTTCACCCTAATGTTTTTTTTTATTTTAAATAAGCCGATCTCTAAGTTTTTATACCACCTCGAGAATGTATCTAAATAAGTGGTTGCAGTTCTCAACAAAGTGAAATAAAAATAACGGAAACCAACATAATCAATGAAGTATTCGATCACTAATTCACTGTCCATCATATATGAGTCCTTCCACAGCATCTAGTAATGCGCTGAAACTCGCAAAATCTTAACCATTTGAAATACTTATTGAGGATAGAAAACTTTGGTGTTAGTTCTACAGAAGTTTATAAGGGTGGAGACTGCAGCCTTAGTTATATATAAATATAACTAGAGAAAAAGACAAGACACTATAGTAGAGTCAATAAATACAGCCTTAACAGCATTTTACGGATATGTAAATTTTATAATCTACTAGCTTTTGCCCGTGGCTCCGCCCGCGTGTTATTCGGTTTAACGACATGCTTTTTTTCCGGGTTAAAAAGTTGCTTATGTGTTAAGTTAGGGTATAAGCTATCCATCCATCCATCAGCCTGTTTCGTCCGCTGCTGGACATAGGCCTTTCCAGGATTTCGCCACTCTTGGCGGTCCTCCTGGAATAAATGCCACACGCCGGGCAGGCGGGTTGGTGAGCGCGGTGCCGAAACCCTTGCACCAGTGACGCCGCTGCCCGTCACCAGTCAGTCTTTATAAGGACCGGCAATTGAGGATGGATGAACCGCCATCCATCGGTCCCAGGCAATGGTGGGCCGCCTGGTTTTGCGAGCTGTTCTCTTACTCTCCCCCGAATAACTTCGGGAGAATTTGCGAGTAAGATGGTGGTACCTCCACAGTCGAGCCCGGCATCAGTTCTACCACCTATAAGCTATATCCATTCTAAATTTCATCCAAATCCGTTCAGCCGTTTCAGCGTGAAAGAGTAACAAAGACACACACACACACACACACTCACACACACACACACACACACACACACACACACACACACACACACACACACACCCTAACACACAAACTTTCGCATTTATAATATTACAGTGTGATTCTGATTGGGACAATACTAATGAAATGTAAAGAAATCTTTAGGATGCAAAAATAGTAGTTTATGTTACAAGTGGAGGGAATAACTTACGCGGACGATTTGAAACACGAGCGCAGCGTCGAAATATTGTCAAATAGGCAACGACATATAGATACTATAGGTACTTATCCCAGACCGTTGAATTTTTCCACCATACTTGTACACGAATTTTTGTAATTATTTGACATACTAGCTAGTAAGGCTCGTACTGAACATTCACGAGGGCGTTATTATCTTACTTGCTTCTAATTGATCTCTTGTTTGTAATAAATTTTATAATATATGGTTAATCCTAAAGGACTGACTTAAAGATAATCTTACTAAAATATTTTAAAACGGCTGAAGCTGGGTAGTGTTACAATAGGAATCGAATGCAGCGCCACATCTAGGAATGATGTGAATAAACGCTTGCACAAAAAAGAAGATAGTTGTTATCATATCACACTTTACACTTCACACTAATATTATAAATGCGAAAGTTTGTGTGTGTGTATGTTTGTTACTCTTTCATGCTGAAACGGCTGGACGGATTTGGATGAAATTTAGAATGGATATATCTTATACCCTAACTTAACACATAAGCTACTTTTAATCCCGGAAAAAAGCATGTCGTTTACAGAAAACACGCGGGTGGAGCCGAGGGCAAAAGCTAGTGATAGAATATTTTAGCCACATTGTACGTGGGCACAATTCAAAAGTTGTTTATTAGACTTGATTTTTTTAAATTTGTTTAGCTGTAAATATAGTAGAGTATATAGTGTGCCGCCGATAAAAACTAGAAGGTATTTCAAACAATATCATCTACACAAACAGCAAAACAATGAAAACACCATAAAAATACAAATTGGTATAATATCACTACCACTTACTCGTACGTTATGCAATATATAGGTACATCGCATAAAATCTGTTAAAAATCTGATAGTTAGAATTTACTTTGCCTATGAATTAGCTACACTTTTGGCACGGATCATTTTCCTATACAAACGAACCAAAAATTCAGTTTGCATGTATTTGAATAACTATAAAAAAGTCCTCACAAATAAACCAAAGTGCTGAAGCATCAGCGGATTGACTTGCGAGCGGAGTGGCTGCTTAGGCCCCTTTAATATTGAATTAGGGTGTGATAATAGAGCGAGTCGGTCACATGAATCACTCGGCTCCTCGCAAGTCTTTGTGTTCAGTTTGGTGGCTCGCGATAACCTTAATGTAAGCGCCGTCACGGCTGGTGGCCGCTGAAGGATCGCCTTTGTCGGGGCCGCCCCTTCGCGCTCCATTCTTTTCTCTTTATACCGTTTCGCACTTGAGTAATTCGGGAACAATAAACATTTATTGTGCTCGTCTAGTTGACAGACGATGAACGAATACAGAGTTGACTGATTTCGATATTTTCTTTCGAATGCTCTTTAAAAAGACATCGCTCTTGAGGAAAAATAAACTTACGTTAAAAATCCGATGGGGTAATGTCTCCAAGGCGCGCGGGTTTCGTGTAAAAAGGATGAGACAATGATCCAGCCTGTAAGGCTGAACGTGAATTGCGAAATGTCTAAAAAGCGAGCGGACGACCTTAATAATGTAATTCCTGGGAGAACTCTCTCCACGAGACATCCGTATTCGTTTTTGTGCGTTTCATTTTTGCTACAAAGAAAGGATTTTACGGCTTCCGCTTAAAATAATTAAATTTTCAGCTTCCATTTAAATGTAACTTGGAAAAGACACTAAAATATTAAAATTATTATTCCTAAAACGTTTCCTATTTGAAAGTATGCAAGTTTTAACAAACTAAATTTTTTATAATATAACAAAATTGTAAGTCTACATTTTCTTTTCCATTATGCAAGAAAATTTCTTTGGAATTTACATCTGTTTACAAAAGCTAGTCGTAACAGAATATCCTACAACGTCGTTATCCTTAGATAACTGCATTTTAAAGAGCAAATAATAAAATAATACATTTCAATTTCCCTCTTCTAAAAGTAAAGCTGTCCTCATAACGAATCACAAAGGCAGGTTTAGCTCTGTAGGAATGGAAAACGGCACTCTAGTAAAGGCGCGTTTATACTTGACGGCACGAAGTCCGTACCTACGTTTAAAATGAAAAAATTAGGACGATAGGAGGAGTGGGAGGTTTAGATGAGCTGAGAAAATCGACCCAATGTGAGAAAAAAGTTTAATATATTATTAATATATGATATATTGTATCTCAACAGATTCACCGTGCAGCTGGATACCTCTGATTGTGTCAATTCACCCCATAGTATATAATAATTGACCAGATCAAAGGCCCGGCTCAAGTACAGGAAGCAAGCATACACTGACGTATCTCTTGCGTTAAAGTAGTTGACCGTATGTCTGAGGCTAAATATGGCTGAATCTGTTGAGAGTCCGGGACGAAAACCAAATTGTGCATCATCAATATTTTATTATCAAATGTCTGTGTCAGTTCAGGCTGCAAAAGCCTCTTGAGAATTTTACCTAGATATAGGTCTGTAATTACTGGGAATAGAGAGTCCGCGGGTTTTGTTTTTGATAACAGGTACGGCCACCTCACTATATTTACTAGTTGCTTTTATTAATGTCACAGTTTTGTTATCAATAAATATGCACCCTCTTTCTTTTTTTTGTTTGTTTGTATAAATTATTTATTAAATAAATCCAACACATAAAAATATTAAATGTATATTTCGCAGGCTAAACACACCTCTTGTTTGGATGTTATATTTATTGACAATTACGAAAGAAGATAGCTTTAAAACAGAATATATTTTAAAACACGTGTTATTTCTGAGAAGGCTATATTTTTTGCATGAATGGGCTTAAGGCCTATTAGAACAAAAGTAAGATTAGCAAAGCTAACTTTAAAAATATGAATTAGTTATGAATGTATAAATGAGAGTAGGATGCGCGGCGGTCGTGCGGACAGCATGCGGCACTCACTTTCTACAGCTTTTTGTTTCCAAGGGATATACAAACTAAAAATATTCCAAAACAAAACTGTGTAAAGTGACACGTTTCGAAGATATATAAGCAAGAAAAGTTGTATTGTTTTTGTTTTTTTTATTATTATTATAAATATACAAATAAGACACAATATTATAAATAAAATTTACGAAATCAAGATACCTATATTTCGGGCCCTAGCTGGACCTGGGGCCTTATCGTCTAACTTTTTATTGCAATCCTATGAATTTGACATTTGGAGGATATTGACGAACTTCACACCGCAAATTATTCAACATGAGCTATCATTTCTAGCCATTGTGATTGTGATCGCAATTTTGAGTGAACGATATCACTAGTTAGTCATAAAATTGATTGGATCAGTAAAATAGAGGGCCCGAAATATTTATTTCGTAAACGTCGCATTTATCTACAACAATTAGCTATAAAAGTCACTTTAAATTTATCAAAATTGTACTGGTAGCACTATAAATAAGTAAAATAAAAGCTGATATGAACTGTGGTAATAAGATTTAAATCCTCATTAGTTACTTGTAGTCTCAATAATCTCGCCTCACTAAAATACTCTCCGTAAAACTTTGGTCGTTTTATTTAATCGAAATGTGACATCTCACAAGTTAACATTTTGTCATATATTATTTTTTGGTTATATTGATGTCAGCTATCGACTTTTATAAGAATTATTCGAGGCCACCAGTCTGAAAAAAATAAAAATGGCGGACGATAAATAGACAAGACTCCATACAAAAATCTTAGGCTCTTTGGTGGTGTGTGAGTGGGACGTATTTCCCACTCACACACTATAATGATAGGTGTTATACATACATATTACGTTTATAAACAGATTTTCTACCATACAGTTTACAAGCTACTTCAGAAATAAGTGGCCAAAAGCCGTGGCGTCCTGTATAAATCTGTCTTTAGACGACTTGCATTTGTATTCAGTTTGGCAGAGCACGATAACTTTAATCCGGGTAAAGTGTCACCTTGAGTGGCTTACATAGAAAGAGCCTTTTGTCTGGAGTAGGGTACGGAGACCTTCTTATTTTTGCGTCAAGTTCTTTTTTTCCTTCATTGTCACGGAATAATGTGAAATCCAGTCGCTTAACGGTGGGAAACGCATGAGGGAAAAGAGGGACTTTTTATGAAACTACCGGATTGCGCTGAAAAACAAATGACATCGACTAAGTCAACTATTGCTTTGTATCTGTATACCTAAGTATCTATAGCTCGTTGTGTATACCATAGTTTGATATTAGAAAATAAGAGGTCCCAAAATAAGAGAAAAGATCATTTGCGTATCAAAAAAATCAATGATTTATTAGTTATTCCATAGTTATTATTATCAACCTAAATAACTTTTACAAAATAACAATTTATTACCTGAGCTACCACCGCTGCGCCACTATATACAGAATAAAAAAATATATGTTACGGAAATAAGCTTAGAAAATCTTAACTATACAGACCCCCAAACACATATATATGGAACAATTTGCAAAATTATTTAAATCAGGTTTGATTCTCGGCTAGGAAATATATAATCTTTTGTTGCAGTTTCGGTTTTCATTAAAATCGGTCCCGGACTCCATTGACGATTTTTCGCTATTCTCTATACTTTCTTGAAAAATCAAATCCTGTTTATATAATGCAATAAATAGGTAAATAGTTTGATGTATAAAAAATAAACTATAAACTAACATAATGCCTAACTCTGCCCAGTCTTGCCAAGAAGTAGGGCAAGAAATATTACAAGTGAGTTTTTAGCGTTGTCTTTAGAGAAATCATAAGCTAAGAAATTTTACTAACTACTATTAAGACAAAGCTCACTTATGACACCATGCTTAATTATCGTCCAAACAGTCATTTATTTTAAAATATGCATTTTGGTGATCACCGAGCCTCGGGAAAAAAACGATAATTTTATGCGATATCAAATTTATCAAATCTAAATTTCTAAATGACCTAAGTATCATAGCAATTTTACACATAACCATGGACGAAACCTCACAACTTTGTACGAGAAACAGGACACTTAAACTCTAGTTCTTCTAAATGCAGTTCAAAGAAATTCAAATTTTTTGAATTTTGGCGTGATATTATTTATCATTTTTTCGCGTTTAACTAACGCTCGAGGGAAAACTATTTTCAACTTACTTTTTTGCTGTCAATAAAAATTGATGGTCTTAAAAAAGGAGTATATATTATAAAAGGTAGATATCTAAGTGGTAGAGCTAATGCCGGGCTCGACTGTGGAGATACCACCATCTTACTCGCAAATCCTCCTGAAGTTATTCGGGGGAGAGTAAGAGAACAGCTCTTAGGAAAAACCAGGCGGCCCACCATTGCCTGGGACCGATGGATGGCGGTTTATCCATCCCCAATTGCCAAGCCTTATATAAAACAGACTGGTGACGGACAGCAGCAACACTGGTGCAAGGGTTTTGGCACCGCGCTCACCAACCCGCCTGCCCAGCGTGTGTGAGTATGGGCATTTCTTCCAGGAGGACCGCCAAAAGTGTCAAAATCCTGGAAAGGCCTATGTCCAGCAGTGGACGAAACAGGCTGATGGATGGATGGATGAAGATTATAACTTATTATAATAATAACTCTAACTATAACTTGTAACTTTATTAATTAAGGCTTTTAGTATCTCTTTCCTGAACGTATTCAACGTATATAATTTAGATGAGCTGTTGAAAATTATTGTTTTATATTTGTTCAGCTTCAGTTCATCTTATTACGCTTAAATATCTTGTTCCGACTGTTCTATAGATCTTTCGATGAACAGATAAGTCTAATCAGTTACAATTTCCGCTCAAGATCTTTGATACGAGCAGCAATTCCAAGCTGCGCAACGCAACAGATACAATCTAACTAAGTTAACGACTGAAATAGCCAAAGAGACAAAGGTCTGCAACATCCTCGTAAAATAACATAAACAGCATTACATTGTGTGGGCACAAATCCCAGGGTTGAAGCCGGTCCTTATCTAGCCAGCGTTGGATCTCTCCCACGAGGAAACATTGGGTAATACCGGGTTACCGTGCCGATCTGATATCTACCTTGTTTTCTCTTTATCCGCGATGTTAGAAGCAAATTATGAACTTTGCTTTTGTTTTTAAATGCTCAAGGGGAAATCGGAGCTGTAGTAGGTATTTATCTCCGCTCATTCCTTTGTAATAAAGTTATTGGTATTTTATTCATAGATTGATAAATTTTTGTGTCTACAAAATATTTCACCACATAAATGTAATATAAGCAATAAATAAAACTGTTATAGTACATTATGATAAAAGTGAACTGTGTTGGACATTACAGTTGAGGTGGGTGTGCAGGCCGAGCCGAAGGCGAGGCCGTAATGTATCCGAGAGTGTAATGTCTAATGTTTATGCGTTTCATACGAAGTTTTTCAACACACTTGTGAGGAAAAATAATAAAATTTCACTGTCTTTTTTCCACATAATCGAAAACACAGCTATGAACTAACAAAATAGAGGCACTGACGCAAAAAGCCAAACAGCCAAAATGAAATATTAACAAACTGAATATTTTTGTATTAACAACAAAAATGTTAGTCAATTTTTTGATAAAAATAAATAACTTGATAAAATTAAATGATTATTTATTATATTTCAACTGAGACAGTCTATTTATTCGCAAAAACTTTACTATTTCTCAAGACATCAAAACTCTTTGCTAAGATTGAAAAATAATTGTAATCTAAAAAACACTACTACGATAATGTAAAGTAAAAAGCACACGTGTTTAATATGCTGCTTTATAAGCAAGTGTGTTGAAAAATAACTGATTAATACCTATAGATAAATAAAATTTAAATTACAAAAAAAATGTTTTAAAATTCTAATTGTTTCAGGATTAACTCAGCGAAAAGATGCTGCTTAGTGCGATTGCAAATCTTAATGTTTAAATATTTATGTGACTTTTCCCGGACATTGCAATAATTCCTTACCCTATCGTCACTGGAAAATAAAAATTTGTCTGCTCATCGCCGAAATTATCGAATGCTCTTTATATCAGAATAAATTGAAATTGATATCGGCGACAGTATTGCTGATATGACATTCCATTAATGCTTCAGTCGAGTTTGTACTTTTGAAATTGAATTTTGGCTTTTTGCATGTTAACATTTCCATTATAGGTACTAAAAAATTATAACAATGTTATGGTGTAAGATCAAAAATGTCAAAATAAAATATGATAGCCATTATCCCTTAAGAAAAAAATTTCTTGGATCAAAGGGCCGATCAATGTTTGTCTATCTGTCAGCAGAATGATAAAAAAACGACTAAACAGATTGAGATTTTTGTCAAGATGAAGACCCAAAATACGCAATTAAAAACCTCATTCCTAAAGAGAATTAATGAACATTTAATTTAATTATCAAACAAAATACCAAACTTTGACAGTGACATGATGACGCTTCCAGTTCAATCAATACAAAAAAATTTAAAAGTGTACTTTCTCAAACATGGTCGGCAATGGTCGCTTTTTTGCCCCGGGGAAAAATAAATACATGAAAATCCATTTTTACTCATTATGATAAGCTTTTAAATGAGAGCTCAAAGGGGAAAACACCTTACAGCCAAGCCAGCAGTTGAATTTTCAACAGTTTTTTTTATGTATGCATCGGTAGTAACGGGTATTTCTTCGCATTTTATATGAAAATTCAAAACATTTTTCATAAAGTTTATTTACATTTAACTTAAGTATGTAGGTGCAATTTTTTTCGATAACTTTCTGCCATCTTGTAGGTAGGGACATGATCCCATTGCTATAGAAATTTTGGGGCTTCTGATCAAAAAACCGCGATAAGTTGTTTTGGCAGTCCTCTTGTGATGTTAACCTGACACTGCCTAAAGAATTCTGAAGAGACCGAAACAATTGGAAATCTGAAATGCAGGTCAGGACTATAATACGGCGGATGCATTAATACGTCCCAGCCAAACTCTCTTAATTTTTGCTGAGTTGTTAAAGATGTGTGAGGTCTAGCGTTATCATGATGAAAAACCACACCCCTTCTGTTGACTAATTCCGGGCGCTTTCTCTCAACTTCTTGCTTTAATCTCATCAGTTGTTCGCAGTAAAGTTCAGAATCGATGGTCTTGCCTGGCGGTAACAGCTCATAATGAATAATGCCCTTCCAATCCCACCATACACACAGGATTACCTTGTTGCGAGATGACCCGGGTTTCGCCAGCGTCCGTGAAGCCTGACCAGCCTTTGACCACGACCTTTTTCGCACGTTCTTGTCGTACCTGATCCACTTTTCATCACCAGTTATCAGGTTTTTCAAAAATGTTTCGGTTTCATTACGTCGTAATAAAGAATCACAAATGAGTACACGGTTCATTAAGTTTCTTTCAATGAGCTCACAAGGCACCCAAATATCGAGCTTTTTTGTGTACCCAGGTTTTTTAAATGCGCCAAAACTGTTTTGTGGTCAATACCCAGTTCTTCAGCTACATTGTAACTACTGATATGCCGATCTTGCTCCACTTTTTCAAAAATTCCATCCATTTTATCCGTAACAGGGCGTCCAGAGCGAGGTGCATCTTTGACATCAAAATTTCCGGATTGAAAACGCTTAAACCAAATTTGTGCTACTCTCACAGACACTGCACTAGGTCCATAAACATCACGAATTTTTTTCGCGGCTTGCGTTGCGTTTTTACCTTTATTGTAGTAAAATTTAAAAATGTTACGAATTTCTTTATTAGATTCACTTATCTTAACAGTAAGAAAAAGAAATGAAATCACACATTTTACCTAATTTGAATTTGGAATTATCTTTTTTAAAATTTAAACTTTTTAATAATACCAAAACCAGCCAGATACAAATGGTATAGCCAAAGAGATTTTATTATAAGTTCATACATACTATTTGCGAAAAGAGTTTTTCCCCAACCTATGTATTATTATAGCAGTCCTCGGCAAGCCTCTGGATTCTAACTCAC